>OW626786.1:15469786-16686285 GCA_939628115.1 Tribolium freemani | reverse complement strand
TCAACAAAAAAATTCATAACTTAAAAACTAAACGTCGTAGAGCAATACGGTTTGTTCCATTGAATTCTGCGGCTCATTCTACGTATTATATTAACTTTTCATGAGATTTAAAATTTTGAATTTTTTTGCTAAAAATTTTGATGGTCAGGCAACTTACCTTTACAAAAATGAAAAAAAAAATTTTTTTTTAACTCACTCAATCAAAGTTTTATGGACATTTCTATGCTTATACAACCCTCTAGAGTTGTTAAAAGTAGAAAAAGAGTCACTAGGTTCGATTTTAAGAATTTTGATTTTTTCAATTTTGGTCGCGATTTTGGCGATTTTCGGTACCCGGAAAATTTATCGAGCAATAACTTCAGAACTATTAGAGATAACCCCATGAAGTTTATTATCGTTGGAAAGCTCTTTTAATTGTCTATCGTTTTCAAAAAAGATTATTGTTCTCCGACTTATAGTTTTCGAGAAAATTTTGAAAAAATGCAAAAGTAGGTCAAATTTTAAAAAATTCATAACTAAAAAACTATTAGGAATTTGGCGATTTTCTCGACGCCAATCGATTCCCCGGATCATTTTGCATAGGTAAGGATTAAAATAGTGACACTTTTTCGAATAGTTTAGCCGTAATAGAGAAAATAAAAAAAATGAAAAATTTGTTAACACCCCCCCCCTAAAAATGGCCGATTTTTAAAGTGTCTCAAAATCAATTCAAACCCATCCTATCTTATAGATTTTGATGTGCTCTTTACAATGGAGTAAACCGTTTTCCTCTAGCTCTTTTAGTTTGGCCGTAATCGACGTTTGAAAATTGAAAAATTTTTTGCGAGATATCGCCTTGAAACCTATGCCAGTTTGTAGGGCTTTTTATACCGCTTCTAACCGTTTTTACCGTTTTTCTCTAACTCTTATAGTTTCGCCGTAATCGGCGTTTAAAAATTAGAAAAAAGTGAAAATGGCAACCTTTTTTTGCGTTTTTCTCGGAAACTATAAGACTTAGAGCAAATTTTAAGAATGCATCAGATAGCGCTTAAAATTATCTATTTTCTCGATTAAACCCGGAGCCGCTCCGGGCACTGGTTCCGGGTACAGAGGCATTTAAAGTTTAACACTAAAAAAATTCATAACTTAAAAACTAAAAGTCGTAGAGCAAAACGGTTTGTTCCAGTGAATTCTGCGGCTCATTTTACATATTATATCAGTTTTTTACCCGATTTAAAAATTTGAAATTTTTTGCCTAAAATTAGGGTAGCTTAATGCATAATGGTACTTTATTTTTCAACAAAAAAATTCGTAACTAAAAAACTAAAAGTCGTAGAGCAAAACGGTTTGTTCCAGTGAATTCTGCAGCTCATTCTGCGTATTATATCAGCTTTTCATGAGATTTAAAATTTTGATTTTTTTTGCTTAAAATTAGGTCAGCCATTTCATAGTGGAGTATTTTATTCATCAACAAAAAAATTCATAACTTAAAAACTAAACGTCGTAGAGCAATACGGTTTGTTCCATTGAATTCTGCGGCTCATTCTACGTATTATATTAACTTTTCATGAGATTTAAAATTTTGAATTTTTTTGCTAAAAATTTTGATGGTCAGGCAACTTACCTTTACAAAAATGAAAAAAAAAATTTTTTTTTAACTCACTCAATCAAAGTTTTATGGACATTTCTATGCTTATACAACCCTCTAGAGTTGTTAAAAGTAGAAAAAGAGTCACTAGGTTCGATTTTAAGAATTTTGATTTTTTCAATTTTGGTCGCGATTTTGGCGATTTTCGGTACCCGGAAAATTTATCGAGCAATAACTTCAGAACTATTAGAGATAACCCCATGAAGTTTATTATCGTTGGAAAGCTCTTTTAATTGTCTATCGTTTTCAAAAAAGATTATTGTTCTCCGACTTATAGTTTTCGAGAAAATTTTGAAAAAATGCAAAAGTAGGTCAAATTTTAAAAAATTCATAACTAAAAAACTATTAGGAATTTGGCGATTTTCTCGACGCCAATCGATTCCCCGGATCATTTTGCATAGGTAAGGATTAAAATAGTGACACTTTTTCGAATAGTTTAGCCGTAATAGAGAAAATAAAAAAAATGAAAAATTTGTTAACACCCCCCCCTTAAAAATGGCCGATTTTTAAAGTGTCTCAAAATCAATTCAAACCCATCCTATCTTATAGATTTTGATGTGCTCTTTACAATGGAGTAAACCGTTTTCCTCTAGCTCTTTTAGTTTGGCCGTAATCGACGTTTGAAAATTGAAAAATTTTTTGCGAGATATCGCCTTGAAACCTATGCCAGTTTGTAGGGCTTTTTATACCGCTTCTAACCGTTTTTACCGTTTTTCTCTAACTCTTATAGTTTCGCCGTAATCGGCGTTTAAAAATTAGAAAAAAGTGAAAATGGCAACCTTTTTTTGCGTTTTTCTCGGAAACTATAAGACTTAGAGCAAATTTTAAGAATGCATCAGATAGCGCT
Organism: Tribolium freemani; assembly: GCA_939628115.1. Classification (NCBI taxonomy): domain Eukaryota; kingdom Metazoa; phylum Arthropoda; class Insecta; order Coleoptera; family Tenebrionidae; genus Tribolium; species Tribolium freemani. The sequence continues at coordinate 16,683,811 of OW626786.1, read as the reverse complement.
TAAAATTATCTATTTTCTCGATTAAACCCGGAGCCGCTCCGGGCACTGGTTCCGGGTACAGAGGCATTTAAAGTTTAACACTAAAAAAATTCATAACTTAAAAACTAAAAGTCGTAGAGCAAAACGGTTTGTTCCAGTGAATTCTGCGGCTCATTTTACATATTATATCAGTTTTTTACCCGATTTAAAAATTTGAAATTTTTTGCCTAAAATTAGGGTAGCTTAATGCATAATGGTACTTTATTTTTCAACAAAAAAATTCGTAACTAAAAAACTAAAAGTCGTAGAGCAAAACGGTTTGTTCCAGTGAATTCTGCAGCTCATTCTGCGTATTATATCAGCTTTTCATGAGATTTAAAATTTTGATTTTTTTTGCTTAAAATTAGGTCAGCCATTTCATAGTGGAGTATTTTATTCATCAACAAAAAAATTCATAACTTAAAAACTAAACGTCGTAGAGCAATACGGTTTGTTCCATTGAATTCTGCGGCTCATTCTACGTATTATATTAACTTTTCATGAGATTTAAAATTTTGAATTTTTTTGCTAAAAATTTTGATGGTCAGGCAACTTACCTTTACAAAAATGAAAAAAAAAATTTTTTTTTAACTCACTCAATCAAAGTTTTATGGACATTTCTATGCTTATACAACCCTCTAGAGTTGTTAAAAGTAGAAAAAGAGTCACTAGGTTCGATTTTAAGAATTTTGATTTTTTCAATTTTGGTCGCGATTTTGGCGATTTTCGGTACCCGGAAAATTTATCGAGCAATAACTTCAGAACTATTAGAGATAACCCCATGAAGTTTATTATCGTTGGAAAGCTCTTTTAATTGTCTATCGTTTTCAAAAAAGATTATTGTTCTCCGACTTATAGTTTTCGAGAAAATTTTGAAAAAATGCAAAAGTAGGTCAAATTTTAAAAAATTCATAACTAAAAAACTATTAGGAATTTGGCGATTTTCTCGACGCCAATCGATTCCCCGGATCATTTTGCATAGGTAAGGATTAAAATAGTGACACTTTTTAGAATAGTTTAGCCGTAATAGAGAAAATAAAAAAAATGAAAAATTTGTTAACACCCCCCCCTTAAAAATGGCCGATTTTTAAAGTGTCTCAAAATCAATTCAAACCCATCCTATCTTATAGATTTTGATGTGCTCTTTACAATGGAGTAAACCGTTTTCCTCTAGCTCTTTTAGTTTGGCCGTAATCGACGTTTGAAAATTGAAAAATTTTTTGCGAGATATCGCCTTGAAACCTATGCCAGTTTGTAGGGCTTTTTATACCGCTTCTAACCGTTTTTACCGTTTTTCTCTAACTCTTATAGTTTCGCCGTAATCGGCGTTTAAAAATTAGAAAAAAGTGAAAATGGCAACCTTTTTTTGCGTTTTTCTCGGAAACTATAAGACTTAGAGCAAATTTTAAGAATGCATCAGATAGCGCTTAAAATTATCTATTTTCTCGATTAAACCCGGAGCCGCTCCGGGCACTGGTTCCGGGTACAGAGGCATTTAAAGTTTAACACTAAAAAAATTCATAACTTAAAAACTAAAAGTCGTAGAGCAAAACGGTTTGTTCCAGTGAATTCTGCGGCTCATTTTACATATTATATCAGTTTTTTACCCGATTTAAAAATTTGAAATTTTTTGCCTAAAATTAGGGTAGCTTAATGCATAATGGTACTTTATTTTTCAACAAAAAAATTCGTAACTAAAAAACTAAAAGTCGTAGAGCAAAACGGTTTGTTCCAGTGAATTCTGCAGCTCATTCTGCGTATTATATCAGCTTTTCATGAGATTTAAAATTTTGATTTTTTTTGCTTAAAATTAGGTCAGCCATTTCATAGTGGAGTATTTTATTCATCAACAAAAAAATTCATAACTTAAAAACTAAACGTCGTAGAGCAATACGGTTTGTTCCATTGAATTCTGCGGCTCATTCTACGTATTATATTAACTTTTCATGAGATTTAAAATTTTGAATTTTTTTGCTAAAAATTTTGATGGTCAGGCAACTTACCTTTACAAAAATGAAAAAAAAAATTTTTTTTTAACTCACTCAATCAAAGTTTTATGGACATTTCTATGCTTATACAACCCTCTAGAGTTGTTAAAAGTAGAAAAAGAGTCACTAGGTTCGATTTTAAGAATTTTGATTTTTTCAATTTTGGTCGCGATTTTGGCGATTTTCGGTACCCGGAAAATTTATCGAGCAATAACTTCAGAACTATTAGAGATAACCCCATGAAGTTTATTATCGTTGGAAAGCTCTTTTAATTGTCTATCGTTTTCAAAAAAGATTATTGTTCTCCGACTTATAGTTTTCGAGAAAATTTTGAAAAAATGCAAAAGTAGGTCAAATTTTAAAAAATTCATAACTAAAAAACTATTAGGAATTTGGCGATTTTCTCGACGCCAATCGATTCCCCGGATCATTTTGCATAGGTAAGGATTAAAATAGTGACACTTTTTCGAATAGTTTAGCCGTAATAGAGAAAATAAAAAAAATGAAAAATTTGTTAACACCCCCCCCTTAAAAATGGCCGATTTTTAAAGTGTCTCAAAATCAATTCAAACCCATCCTATCTTATAGATTTTGATGTGCTCTTTACAATGGAGTAAACCGTTTTCCTCTAGCTCTTTTAGTTTGGCCGTAATCGACGTTTGAAAATTGAAAAATTTTTTGCGAGATATCGCCTTGAAACCTATGCCAGTTTGTAGGGCTTTTTATACCGCTTCTAACCGTTTTTACCGTTTTTCTCTAACTCTTATAGTTTCGCCGTAATCGGCGTTTAAAAATTAGAAAAAAGTGAAAATGGCAACCTTTTTTTGCGTTTTTCTCGGAAACTATAAGACTTAGAGCAAATTTTAAGAATGCATCAGATAGCGCTTAAAATTATCTATTTTCTCGATTAAACCCGGAGCCGCTCCGGGCACTGGTTCCGGGTACAGAGGCATTTAAAGTTTAACACTAAAAAAATTCATAACTTAAAAACTAAAAGTCGTAGAGCAAAACGGTTTGTTCCAGTGAATTCTGCGGCTCATTTTACATATTATATCAGTTTTTTACCCGATTTAAAAATTTGAAATTTTTTGCCTAAAATTAGGGTAGCTTAATGCATAATGGTACTTTATTTTTCAACAAAAAAATTCGTAACTAAAAAACTAAAAGTCGTAGAGCAAAACGGTTTGTTCCAGTGAATTCTGCAGCTCATTCTGCGTATTATATCAGCTTTTCATGAGATTTAAAATTTTGATTTTTTTTGCTTAAAATTAGGTCAGCCATTTCATAGTGGAGTATTTTATTCATCAACAAAAAAATTCATAACTTAAAAACTAAACGTCGTAGAGCAATACGGTTTGTTCCATTGAATTCTGCGGCTCATTCTACGTATTATATTAACTTTTCATGAGATTTAAAATTTTGAATTTTTTTGCTAAAAATTTTGATGGTCAGGCAACTTACCTTTACAAAAATGAAAAAAAAAATTTTTTTTTAACTCACTCAATCAAAGTTTTATGGACATTTCTATGCTTATACAACCCTCTAGAGTTGTTAAAAGTAGAAAAAGAGTCACTAGGTTCGATTTTAAGAATTTTGATTTTTTCAATTTTGGTCGCGATTTTGGCGATTTTCGGTACCCGGAAAATTTATCGAGCAATAACTTCAGAACTATTAGAGATAACCCCATGAAGTTTATTATCGTTGGAAAGCTCTTTTAATTGTCTATCGTTTTCAAAAAAGATTATTGTTCTCCGACTTATAGTTTTCGAGAAAATTTTGAAAAAATGCAAAAGTAGGTCAAATTTTAAAAAATTCATAACTAAAAAACTATTAGGAATTTGGCGATTTTCTCGACGCCAATCGATTCCCCGGATCATTTTGCATAGGTAAGGATTAAAATAGTGACACTTTTTCGAATAGTTTAGCCGTAATAGAGAAAATAAAAAAAATGAAAAATTTGTTAACACCCCCCCCTTAAAAATGGCCGATTTTTAAAGTGTCTCAAAATCAATTCAAACCCATCCTATCTTATAGATTTTGATGTGCTCTTTACAATGGAGTAAACCGTTTTCCTCTAGCTCTTTTAGTTTGGCCGTAATCGACGTTTGAAAATTGAAAAATTTTTTGCGAGATATCGCCTTGAAACCTATGCCAGTTTGTAGGGCTTTTTATACCGCTTCTAACCGTTTTTACCGTTTTTCTCTAACTCTTATAGTTTCGCCGTAATCGGCGTTTAAAAATTAGAAAAAAGTGAAAATGGCAACCTTTTTTTGCGTTTTTCTCGGAAACTATAAGACTTAGAGCAAATTTTAAGAATGCATCAGATAGCGCTTAAAATTATCTATTTTCTCGATTAAACCCGGAGCCGCTCCGGGCACTGGTTCCGGGTACAGAGGCATTTAAAGTTTAACACTAAAAAAATTCATAACTTAAAAACTAAAAGTCGTAGAGCAAAACGGTTTGTTCCAGTGAATTCTGCGGCTCATTTTACATATTATATCAGTTTTTTACCCGATTTAAAAATTTGAAATTTTTTGCCTAAAATTAGGGTAGCTTAATGCATAATGGTACTTTATTTTTCAACAAAAAAATTCGTAACTAAAAAACTAAAAGTCGTAGAGCAAAACGGTTTGTTCCAGTGAATTCTGCAGCTCATTCTGCGTATTATATCAGCTTTTCATGAGATTTAAAATTTTGATTTTTTTTGCTTAAAATTAGGTCAGCCATTTCATAGTGGAGTATTTTATTCATCAACAAAAAAATTCATAACTTAAAAACTAAACGTCGTAGAGCAATACGGTTTGTTCCATTGAATTCTGCGGCTCATTCTACGTATTATATTAACTTTTCATGAGATTTAAAATTTTGAATTTTTTTGCTAAAAATTTTGATGGTCAGGCAACTTACCTTTACAAAAATGAAAAAAAAAATTTTTTTTTAACTCACTCAATCAAAGTTTTATGGACATTTCTATGCTTATACAACCCTCTAGAGTTGTTAAAAGTAGAAAAAGAGTCACTAGGTTCGATTTTAAGAATTTTGATTTTTTCAATTTTGGTCGCGATTTTGGCGATTTTCGGTACCCGGAAAATTTATCGAGCAATAACTTCAGAACTATTAGAGATAACCCCATGAAGTTTATTATCGTTGGAAAGCTCTTTTAATTGTCTATCGTTTTCAAAAAAGATTATTGTTCTCCGACTTATAGTTTTCGAGAAAATTTTGAAAAAATGCAAAAGTAGGTCAAATTTTAAAAAATTCATAACTAAAAAACTATTAGGAATTTGGCGATTTTCTCGACGCCAATCGATTCCCCGGATCATTTTGCATAGGTAAGGATTAAAATAGTGACACTTTTTCGAATAGTTTAGCCGTAATAGAGAAAATAAAAAAAATGAAAAATTTGTTAACACCCCCCCCTTAAAAATGGCCGATTTTTAAAGTGTCTCAAAATCAATTCAAACCCATCCTATCTTATAGATTTTGATGTGCTCTTTACAATGGAGTAAACCGTTTTCCTCTAGCTCTTTTAGTTTGGCCGTAATCGACGTTTGAAAATTGAAAAATTTTTTGCGAGATATCGCCTTGAAACCTATGCCAGTTTGTAGGGCTTTTTATACCGCTTCTAACCGTTTTTACCGTTTTTCTCTAACTCTTATAGTTTCGCCGTAATCGGCGTTTAAAAATTAGAAAAAAGTGAAAATGGCAACCTTTTTTTGCGTTTTTCTCGGAAACTATAAGACTTAGAGCAAATTTTAAGAATGCATCAGATAGCGCTTAAAATTATCTATTTTCTCGATTAAACCCGGAGCCGCTCCGGGCACTGGTTCCGGGTACAGAGGCATTTAAAGTTTAACACTAAAAAAATTCATAACTTAAAAACTAAAAGTCGTAGAGCAAAACGGTTTGTTCCAGTGAATTCTGCGGCTCATTTTACATATTATATCAGTTTTTTACCCGATTTAAAAATTTGAAATTTTTTGCCTAAAATTAGGGTAGCTTAATGCATAATGGTACTTTATTTTTCAACAAAAAAATTCGTAACTAAAAAACTAAAAGTCGTAGAGCAAAACGGTTTGTTCCAGTGAATTCTGCAGCTCATTCTGCGTATTATATCAGCTTTTCATGAGATTTAAAATTTTGATTTTTTTTGCTTAAAATTAGGTCAGCCATTTCATAGTGGAGTATTTTATTCATCAACAAAAAAATTCATAACTTAAAAACTAAACGTCGTAGAGCAATACGGTTTGTTCCATTGAATTCTGCGGCTCATTCTACGTATTATATTAACTTTTCATGAGATTTAAAATTTTGAATTTTTTTGCTAAAAATTTTGATGGTCAGGCAACTTACCTTTACAAAAATGAAAAAAAAAATTTTTTTTTAACTCACTCAATCAAAGTTTTATGGACATTTCTATGCTTATACAACCCTCTAGAGTTGTTAAAAGTAGAAAAAGAGTCACTAGGTTCGATTTTAAGAATTTTGATTTTTTCAATTTTGGTCGCGATTTTGGCGATTTTCGGTACCCGGAAAATTTATCGAGCAATAACTTCAGAACTATTAGAGATAACCCCATGAAGTTTATTATCGTTGGAAAGCTCTTTTAATTGTCTATCGTTTTCAAAAAAGATTATTGTTCTCCGACTTATAGTTTTCGAGAAAATTTTGAAAAAATGCAAAAGTAGGTCAAATTTTAAAAAATTCATAACTAAAAAACTATTAGGAATTTGGCGATTTTCTCGACGCCAATCGATTCCCCGGATCATTTTGCATAGGTAAGGATTAAAATAGTGACACTTTTTCGAATAGTTTAGCCGTAATAGAGAAAATAAAAAAAATGAAAAATTTGTTAACACCCCCCCCTTAAAAATGGCCGATTTTTAAAGTGTCTCAAAATCAATTCAAACCCATCCTATCTTATAGATTTTGATGTGCTCTTTACAATGGAGTAAACCGTTTTCCTCTAGCTCTTTTAGTTTGGCCGTAATCGACGTTTGAAAATTGAAAAATTTTTTGCGAGATATCGCCTTGAAACCTATGCCAGTTTGTAGGGCTTTTTATACCGCTTCTAACCGTTTTTACCGTTTTTCTCTAACTCTTATAGTTTCGCCGTAATCGGCGTTTAAAAATTAGAAAAAAGTGAAAATGGCAACCTTTTTTTGCGTTTTTCTCGGAAACTATAAGACTTAGAGCAAATTTTAAGAATGCATCAGATAGCGCTTAAAATTATCTATTTTCTCGATTAAACCCGGAGCCGCTCCGGGCACTGGTTCCGGGTACAGAGGCATTTAAAGTTTAACACTAAAAAAATTCATAACTTAAAAACTAAAAGTCGTAGAGCAAAACGGTTTGTTCCAGTGAATTCTGCGGCTCATTTTACATATTATATCAGTTTTTTACCCGATTTAAAAATTTGAAATTTTTTGCCTAAAATTAGGGTAGCTTAATGCATAATGGTACTTTATTTTTCAACAAAAAAATTCGTAACTAAAAAACTAAAAGTCGTAGAGCAAAACGGTTTGTTCCAGTGAATTCTGCAGCTCATTCTGCGTATTATATCAGCTTTTCATGAGATTTAAAATTTTGATTTTTTTTGCTTAAAATTAGGTCAGCCATTTCATAGTGGAGTATTTTATTCATCAACAAAAAAATTCATAACTTAAAAACTAAACGTCGTAGAGCAATACGGTTTGTTCCATTGAATTCTGCGGCTCATTCTACGTATTATATTAACTTTTCATGAGATTTAAAATTTTGAATTTTTTTGCTAAAAATTTTGATGGTCAGGCAACTTACCTTTACAAAAATGAAAAAAAAAATTTTTTTTTAACTCACTCAATCAAAGTTTTATGGACATTTCTATGCTTATACAACCCTCTAGAGTTGTTAAAAGTAGAAAAAGAGTCACTAGGTTCGATTTTAAGAATTTTGATTTTTTCAATTTTGGTCGCGATTTTGGCGATTTTCGGTACCCGGAAAATTTATCGAGCAATAACTTCAGAACTATTAGAGATAACCCCATGAAGTTTATTATCGTTGGAAAGCTCTTTTAATTGTCTATCGTTTTCAAAAAAGATTATTGTTCTCCGACTTATAGTTTTCGAGAAAATTTTGAAAAAATGCAAAAGTAGGTCAAATTTTAAAAAATTCATAACTAAAAAACTATTAGGAATTTGGCGATTTTCTCGACGCCAATCGATTCCCCGGATCATTTTGCATAGGTAAGGATTAAAATAGTGACACTTTTTCGAATAGTTTAGCCGTAATAGAGAAAATAAAAAAAATGAAAAATTTGTTAACACCCCCCCCTTAAAAATGGCCGATTTTTAAAGTGTCTCAAAATCAATTCAAACCCATCCTATCTTATAGATTTTGATGTGCTCTTTACAATGGAGTAAACCGTTTTCCTCTAGCTCTTTTAGTTTGGCCGTAATCGACGTTTGAAAATTGAAAAATTTTTTGCGAGATATCGCCTTGAAACCTATGCCAGTTTGTAGGGCTTTTTATACCGCTTCTAACCGTTTTTACCGTTTTTCTCTAACTCTTATAGTTTCGCCGTAATCGGCGTTTAAAAATTAGAAAAAAGTGAAAATGGCAACCTTTTTTTGCGTTTTTCTCGGAAACTATAAGACTTAGAGCAAATTTTAAGAATGCATCAGATAGCGCTTAAAATTATCTATTTTCTCGATTAAACCCGGAGCCGCTCCGGGCACTGGTTCCGGGTACAGAGGCATTTAAAGTTTAACACTAAAAAAATTCATAACTTAAAAACTAAAAGTCGTAGAGCAAAACGGTTTGTTCCAGTGAATTCTGCGGCTCATTTTACATATTATATCAGTTTTTTACCCGATTTAAAAATTTGAAATTTTTTGCCTAAAATTAGGGTAGCTTAATGCATAATGGTACTTTATTTTTCAACAAAAAAATTCGTAACTAAAAAACTAAAAGTCGTAGAGCAAAACGGTTTGTTCCAGTGAATTCTGCAGCTCATTCTGCGTATTATATCAGCTTTTCATGAGATTTAAAATTTTGATTTTTTTTGCTTAAAATTAGGTCAGCCATTTCATAGTGGAGTATTTTATTCATCAACAAAAAAATTCATAACTTAAAAACTAAACGTCGTAGAGCAATACGGTTTGTTCCATTGAATTCTGCGGCTCATTCTACGTATTATATTAACTTTTCATGAGATTTAAAATTTTGAATTTTTTTGCTAAAAATTTTGATGGTCAGGCAACTTACCTTTACAAAAATGAAAAAAAAAATTTTTTTTTAACTCACTCAATCAAAGTTTTATGGACATTTCTATGCTTATACAACCCTCTAGAGTTGTTAAAAGTAGAAAAAGAGTCACTAGGTTCGATTTTAAGAATTTTGATTTTTTCAATTTTGGTCGCGATTTTGGCGATTTTCGGTACCCGGAAAATTTATCGAGCAATAACTTCAGAACTATTAGAGATAACCCCATGAAGTTTATTATCGTTGGAAAGCTCTTTTAATTGTCTATCGTTTTCAAAAAAGATTATTGTTCTCCGACTTATAGTTTTCGAGAAAATTTTGAAAAAATGTAAAAGTAGGTCAAATTTTAAAAAATTCATAACTAAAAAACTATTAGGAATTTGGCGATTTTCTCGACGCCAATCGATTCCCCGGATCATTTTGCATAGGTAAGGATTAAAATAGTGACACTTTTTCGAATAGTTTAGCCGTAATAGAGAAAATAAAAAAAATGAAAAATTTGTTAACACCCCCCCCTTAAAAATGGCCGATTTTTAAAGTGTCTCAAAATCAATTCAAACCCATCCTATCTTATAGATTTTGATGTGCTCTTTACAATGGAGTAAACCGTTTTCCTCTAGCTCTTTTAGTTTGGCCGTAATCGACGTTTGAAAATTGAAAAATTTTTTGCGAGATATCGCCTTGAAACCTATGCCAGTTTGTAGGGCTTTTTATACCGCTTCTAACCGTTTTTACCGTTTTTCTCTAACTCTTATAGTTTCGCCGTAATCGGCGTTTAAAAATTAGAAAAAAGTGAAAATGGCAACCTTTTTTTGCGTTTTTCTCGGAAACTATAAGACTTAGAGCAAATTTTAAGAATGCATCAGATAGCGCTTAAAATTATCTATTTTCTCGATTAAACCCGGAGCCGCTCCGGGCACTGGTTCCGGGTACAGAGGCATTTAAAGTTTAACACTAAAAAAATTCATAACTTAAAAACTAAAAGTCGTAGAGCAAAACGGTTTGTTCCAGTGAATTCTGCGGCTCATTTTACATATTATATCAGTTTTTTACCCGATTTAAAAATTTGAAATTTTTTGCCTAAAATTAGGGTAGCTTAATGCATAATGGTACTTTATTTTTCAACAAAAAAATTCGTAACTAAAAAACTAAAAGTCGTAGAGCAAAACGGTTTGTTCCAGTGAATTCTGCAGCTCATTCTGCGTATTATATCAGCTTTTCATGAGATTTAAAATTTTGATTTTTTTTGCTTAAAATTAGGTCAGCCATTTCATAGTGGAGTATTTTATTCATCAACAAAAAAATTCATAACTTAAAAACTAAACGTCGTAGAGCAATACGGTTTGTTCCATTGAATTCTGCGGCTCATTCTACGTATTATATTAACTTTTCATGAGATTTAAAATTTTGAATTTTTTTGCTAAAAATTTTGATGGTCAGGCAACTTACCTTTACAAAAATGAAAAAAAAAATTTTTTTTTAACTCACTCAATCAAAGTTTTATGGACATTTCTATGCTTATACAACCCTCTAGAGTTGTTAAAAGTAGAAAAAGAGTCACTAGGTTCGATTTTAAGAATTTTGATTTTTTCAATTTTGGTCGCGATTTTGGCGATTTTCGGTACCCGGAAAATTTATCGAGCAATAACTTCAGAACTATTAGAGATAACCCCATGAAGTTTATTATCGTTGGAAAGCTCTTTTAATTGTCTATCGTTTTCAAAAAAGATTATTGTTCTCCGACTTATAGTTTTCGAGAAAATTTTGAAAAAATGCAAAAGTAGGTCAAATTTTAAAAAATTCATAACTAAAAAACTATTAGGAATTTGGCGATTTTCTCGACGCCAATCGATTCCCCGGATCATTTTGCATAGGTAAGGATTAAAATAGTGACACTTTTTCGAATAGTTTAGCCGTAATAGAGAAAATAAAAAAAATGAAAAATTTGTTAACACCCCCCCCCTTAAAAATGGCCGATTTTTAAAGTGTCTCAAAATCAATTCAAACCCATCCTATCTTATAGATTTTGATGTGCTCTTTACAATGGAGTAAACCGTTTTCCTCTAGCTCTTTTAGTTTGGCCGTAATCGACGTTTGAAAATTGAAAAATTTTTTGCGAGATATCGCCTTGAAACCTATGCCAGTTTGTAGGGCTTTTTATACCGCTTCTAACCGTTTTTACCGTTTTTCTCTAACTCTTATAGTTTCGCCGTAATCGGCGTTTAAAAATTAGAAAAAAGTGAAAATGGCAACCTTTTTTTGCGTTTTTCTCGGAAACTATAAGACTTAGAGCAAATTTTAAGAATGCATCAGATAGCGCTTAAAATTATCTATTTTCTCGATTAAACCCGGAGCCGCTCCGGGCACTGGTTCCGGGTACAGAGGCATTTAAAGTTTAACACTAAAAAAATTCATAACTTAAAAACTAAAAGTCGTAGAGCAAAACGGTTTGTTCCAGTGAATTCTGCGGCTCATTTTACATATTATATCAGTTTTTTACCCGATTTAAAAATTTGAAATTTTTTGCCTAAAATTAGGGTAGCTTAATGCATAATGGTACTTTATTTTTCAACAAAAAAATTCGTAACTAAAAAACTAAAAGTCGTAGAGCAAAACGGTTTGTTCCAGTGAATTCTGCAGCTCATTCTGCGTATTATATCAGCTTTTCATGAGATTTAAAATTTTGATTTTTTTTGCTTAAAATTAGGTCAGCCATTTCATAGTGGAGTATTTTATTCATCAACAAAAAAATTCATAACTTAAAAACTAAACGTCGTAGAGCAATACGGTTTGTTCCATTGAATTCTGCGGCTCATTCTACGTATTATATTAACTTTTCATGAGATTTAAAATTTTGAATTTTTTTGCTAAAAATTTTGATGGTCAGGCAACTTACCTTTACAAAAATGAAAAAAAAAATTTTTTTTTAACTCACTCAATCAAAGTTTTATGGACATTTCTATGCTTATACAACCCTCTAGAGTTGTTAAAAGTAGAAAAAGAGTCACTAGGTTCGATTTTAAGAATTTTGATTTTTTCAATTTTGGTCGCGATTTTGGCGATTTTCGGTACCCGGAAAATTTATCGAGCAATAACTTCAGAACTATTAGAGATAACCCCATGAAGTTTATTATCGTTGGAAAGCTCTTTTAATTGTCTATCGTTTTCAAAAAAGATTATTGTTCTCCGACTTATAGTTTTCGAGAAAATTTTGAAAAAATGCAAAAGTAGGTCAAATTTTAAAAAATTCATAACTAAAAAACTGTTAGGAATTTGGCGATTTTCTCGACGCCAATCGATTCCCCGGATCATTTTGCATAGGTAAGGATTAAAATAGTGACACTTTTTCGAATAGTTTAGCCGTAATAGAGAAAATAAAAAAAATGAAAAATTTGTTAACACCCCCCCCTTAAAAATGGCCGATTTTTAAAGTGTCTCAAAATCAATTCAAACCCATCCTATCTTATAGATTTTGATGTGCTCTTTACAATGGAGTAAACCGTTTTCCTCTAGCTCTTTTAGTTTGGCCGTAATCGACGTTTGAAAATTGAAAAATTTTTTGCGAGATATCGCCTTGAAACCTATGCCAGTTTGTAGGGCTTTTTATACCGCTTCTAACCGTTTTTACCGTTTTTCTCTAACTCTTATAGTTTCGCCGTAATCGGCGTTTAAAAATTAGAAAAAAGTGAAAATGGCAACCTTTTTTTGCGTTTTTCTCGGAAACTATAAGACTTAGAGCAAATTTTAAGAATGCATCAGATAGCGCTTAAAATTATCTATTTTCTCGATTAAACCCGGAGCCGCTCCGGGCACTGGTTCCGGGTACAGAGGCATTTAAAGTTTAACACTAAAAAAATTCATAACTTAAAAACTAAAAGTCGTAGAGCAAAACGGTTTGTTCCAGTGAATTCTGCGGCTCATTTTACATATTATATCAGTTTTTTACCCGATTTAAAAATTTGAAATTTTTTGCCTAAAATTAGGGTAGCTTAATGCATAATGGTACTTTATTTTTCAACAAAAAAATTCGTAACTAAAAAACTAAAAGTCGTAGAGCAAAACGGTTTGTTCCAGTGAATTCTGCAGCTCATTCTGCGTATTATATCAGCTTTTCATGAGATTTAAAATTTTGATTTTTTTTGCTTAAAATTAGGTCAGCCATTTCATAGTGGAGTATTTTATTCATCAACAAAAAAATTCATAACTTAAAAACTAAACGTCGTAGAGCAATACGGTTTGTTCCATTGAATTCTGCGGCTCATTCTACGTATTATATTAACTTTTCATGAGATTTAAAATTTTGAATTTTTTTGCTAAAAATTTTGATGGTCAGGCAACTTACCTTTACAAAAATGAAAAAAAAAATTTTTTTTTAACTCACTCAATCAAAGTTTTATGGACATTTCTATGCTTATACAACCCTCTAGAGTTGTTAAAAGTAGAAAAAGAGTCACTAGGTTCGATTTTAAGAATTTTGATTTTTTCAATTTTGGTCGCGATTTTGGCGATTTTCGGTACCCGGAAAATTTATCGAGCAATAACTTCAGAACTATTAGAGATAACCCCATGAAGTTTATTATCGTTGGAAAGCTCTTTTAATTGTCTATCGTTTTCAAAAAAGATTATTGTTCTCCGACTTATAGTTTTCGAGAAAATTTTGAAAAAATGCAAAAGTAGGTCAAATTTTAAAAAATTCATAACTAAAAAACTATTAGGAATTTGGCGATTTTCTCGACGCCAATCGATTCCCCGGATCATTTTGCATAGGTAAGGATTAAAATAGTGACACTTTTTCGAATAGTTTAGCCGTAATAGAGAAAATAAAAAAAATGAAAAATTTGTTAACACCCCCCCCTTAAAAATGGCCGATTTTTAAAGTGTCTCAAAATCAATTCAAACCCATCCTATCTTATAGATTTTGATGTGCTCTTTACAATGGAGTAAACCGTTTTCCTCTAGCTCTTTTAGTTTGGCCGTAATCGACGTTTGAAAATTGAAAAATTTTTTGCGAGATATCGCCTTGAAACCTATGCCAGTTTGTAGGGCTTTTTATACCGCTTCTAACCGTTTTTACCGTTTTTCTCTAACTCTTATAGTTTCGCCGTAATCGGCGTTTAAAAATTAGAAAAAAGTGAAAATGGCAACCTTTTTTTGCGTTTTTCTCGGAAACTATAAGACTTAGAGCAAATTTTAAGAATGCATCAGATAGCGCTTAAAATTATCTATTTTCTCGATTAAACCCGGAGCCGCTCCGGGCACTGGTTCCGGGTACAGAGGCATTTAAAGTTTAACACTAAAAAAATTCATAACTTAAAAACTAAAAGTCGTAGAGCAAAACGGTTTGTTCCAGTGAATTCTGCGGCTCATTTTACATATTATATCAGTTTTTTACCCGATTTAAAAATTTGAAATTTTTTGCCTAAAATTAGGGTAGCTTAATGCATAATGGTACTTTATTTTTCAACAAAAAAATTCGTAACTAAAAAACTAAAAGTCGTAGAGCAAAACGGTTTGTTCCAGTGAATTCTGCAGCTCATTCTGCGTATTATATCAGCTTTTCATGAGATTTAAAATTTTGATTTTTTTTGCTTAAAATTAGGTCAGCCATTTCATAGTGGAGTATTTTATTCATCAACAAAAAAATTCATAACTTAAAAACTAAACGTCGTAGAGCAATACGGTTTGTTCCATTGAATTCTGCGGCTCATTCTACGTATTATATTAACTTTTCATGAGATTTAAAATTTTGAATTTTTTTGCTAAAAATTTTGATGGTCAGGCAACTTACCTTTACAAAAATGAAAAAAAAAATTTTTTTTTAACTCACTCAATCAAAGTTTTATGGACATTTCTATGCTTATACAACCCTCTAGAGTTGTTAAAAGTAGAAAAAGAGTCACTAGGTTCGATTTTAAGAATTTTGATTTTTTCAATTTTGGTCGCGATTTTGGCGATTTTCGGTACCCGGAAAATTTATCGAGCAATAACTTCAGAACTATTAGAGATAACCCCATGAAGTTTATTATCGTTGGAAAGCTCTTTTAATTGTCTATCGTTTTCAAAAAAGATTATTGTTCTCCGACTTATAGTTTTCGAGAAAATTTTGAAAAAATGCAAAAGTAGGTCAAATTTTAAAAAATTCATAACTAAAAAACTATTAGGAATTTGGCGATTTTCTCGACGCCAATCGATTCCCCGGATCATTTTGCATAGGTAAGGATTAAAATAGTGACACTTTTTCGAATAGTTTAGCCGTAATAGAGAAAATAAAAAAAATGAAAAATTTGTTAACACCCCCCCCTTAAAAATGGCCGATTTTTAAAGTGTCTCAAAATCAATTCAAACCCATCCTATCTTATAGATTTTGATGTGCTCTTTACAATGGAGTAAACCGTTTTCCTCTAGCTCTTTTAGTTTGGCCGTAATCGACGTTTGAAAATTGAAAAATTTTTTGCGAGATATCGCCTTGAAACCTATGCCAGTTTGTAGGGCTTTTTATACCGCTTCTAACCGTTTTTACCGTTTTTCTCTAACTCTTATAGTTTCGCCGTAATCGGCGTTTAAAAATTAGAAAAAAGTGAAAATGGCAACCTTTTTTTGCGTTTTTCTCGGAAACTATAAGACTTAGAGCAAATTTTAAGAATGCATCAGATAGCGCTTAAAATTATCTATTTTCTCGATTAAACCCGGAGCCGCTCCGGGCACTGGTTCCGGGTACAGAGGCATTTAAAGTTTAACACTAAAAAAATTCATAACTTAAAAACTAAAAGTCGTAGAGCAAAACGGTTTGTTCCAGTGAATTCTGCGGCTCATTTTACATATTATATCAGTTTTTTACCCGATTTAAAAATTTGAAATTTTTTGCCTAAAATTAGGGTAGCTTAATGCATAATGGTACTTTATTTTTCAACAAAAAAATTCGTAACTAAAAAACTAAAAGTCGTAGAGCAAAACGGTTTGTTCCAGTGAATTCTGCAGCTCATTCTGCGTATTATATCAGCTTTTCATGAGATTTAAAATTTTGATTTTTTTTGCTTAAAATTAGGTCAGCCATTTCATAGTGGAGTATTTTATTCATCAACAAAAAAATTCATAACTTAAAAACTAAACGTCGTAGAGCAATACGGTTTGTTCCATTGAATTCTGCGGCTCATTCTACGTATTATATTAACTTTTCATGAGATTTAAAATTTTGAATTTTTTTGCTAAAAATTTTGATGGTCAGGCAACTTACCTTTACAAAAATGAAAAAAAAAATTTTTTTTTAACTCACTCAATCAAAGTTTTATGGACATTTCTATGCTTATACAACCCTCTAGAGTTGTTAAAAGTAGAAAAAGAGTCACTAGGTTCGATTTTAAGAATTTTGATTTTTTCAATTTTGGTCGCGATTTTGGCGATTTTCGGTACCCGGAAAATTTATCGAGCAATAACTTCAGAACTATTAGAGATAACCCCATGAAGTTTATTATCGTTGGAAAGCTCTTTTAATTGTCTATCGTTTTCAAAAAAGATTATTGTTCTCCGACTTATAGTTTTCGAGAAAATTTTGAAAAAATGCAAAAGTAGGTCAAATTTTAAAAAATTCATAACTAAAAAACTATTAGGAATTTGGCGATTTTCTCGACGCCAATCGATTCCCCGGATCATTTTGCATAGGTAAGGATTAAAATAGTGACACTTTTTCGAATAGTTTAGCCGTAATAGAGAAAATAAAAAAAATGAAAAATTTGTTAACACCCCCCCCTTAAAAATGGCCGATTTTTAAAGTGTCTCAAAATCAATTCAAACCCATCCTATCTTATAGATTTTGATGTGCTCTTTACAATGGAGTAAACCGTTTTCCTCTAGCTCTTTTAGTTTGGCCGTAATCGACGTTTGAAAATTGAAAAATTTTTTGCGAGATATCGCCTTGAAACCTATGCCAGTTTGTAGGGCTTTTTATACCGCTTCTAACCGTTTTTACCGTTTTTCTCTAACTCTTATAGTTTCGCCGTAATCGGCGTTTAAAAATTAGAAAAAAGTGAAAATGGCAACCTTTTTTTGCGTTTTTCTCGGAAACTATAAGACTTAGAGCAAATTTTAAGAATGCATCAGATAGCGCTTAAAATTATCTATTTTCTCGATTAAACCCGGAGCCGCTCCGGGCACTGGTTCCGGGTACAGAGGCATTTAAAGTTTAACACTAAAAAAATTCATAACTTAAAAACTAAAAGTCGTAGAGCAAAACGGTTTGTTCCAGTGAATTCTGCGGCTCATTTTACATATTATATCAGTTTTTTACCCGATTTAAAAATTTGAAATTTTTTGCCTAAAATTAGGGTAGCTTAATGCATAATGGTACTTTATTTTTCAACAAAAAAATTCGTAACTAAAAAACTAAAAGTCGTAGAGCAAAACGGTTTGTTCCAGTGAATTCTGCAGCTCATTCTGCGTATTATATCAGCTTTTCATGAGATTTAAAATTTTGATTTTTTTTGCTTAAAATTAGGTCAGCCATTTCATAGTGGAGTATTTTATTCATCAAC
Organism: Tribolium freemani; assembly: GCA_939628115.1. Lineage (NCBI taxonomy): Eukaryota > Metazoa > Arthropoda > Insecta > Coleoptera > Tenebrionidae > Tribolium > Tribolium freemani. The sequence goes on along the minus strand of OW626786.1, from coordinate 16,666,035 downwards.
AAAAAAATTCATAACTTAAAAACTAAACGTCGTAGAGCAATACGGTTTGTTCCATTGAATTCTGCGGCTCATTCTACGTATTATATTAACTTTTCATGAGATTTAAAATTTTGAATTTTTTTGCTAAAAATTTTGATGGTCAGGCAACTTACCTTTACAAAAATGAAAAAAAAAATTTTTTTTTAACTCACTCAATCAAAGTTTTATGGACATTTCTATGCTTATACAACCCTCTAGAGTTGTTAAAAGTAGAAAAAGAGTCACTAGGTTCGATTTTAAGAATTTTGATTTTTTCAATTTTGGTCGCGATTTTGGCGATTTTCGGTACCCGGAAAATTTATCGAGCAATAACTTCAGAACTATTAGAGATAACCCCATGAAGTTTATTATCGTTGGAAAGCTCTTTTAATTGTCTATCGTTTTCAAAAAAGATTATTGTTCTCCGACTTATAGTTTTCGAGAAAATTTTGAAAAAATGCAAAAGTAGGTCAAATTTTAAAAAATTCATAACTAAAAAACTATTAGGAATTTGGCGATTTTCTCGACGCCAATCGATTCCCCGGATCATTTTGCATAGGTAAGGATTAAAATAGTGACACTTTTTCGAATAGTTTAGCCGTAATAGAGAAAATAAAAAAAATGAAAAATTTGTTAACACCCCCCCCTTAAAAATGGCCGATTTTTAAAGTGTCTCAAAATCAATTCAAACCCATCCTATCTTATAGATTTTGATGTGCTCTTTACAATGGAGTAAACCGTTTTCCTCTAGCTCTTTTAGTTTGGCCGTAATCGACGTTTGAAAATTGAAAAATTTTTTGCGAGATATCGCCTTGAAACCTATGCCAGTTTGTAGGGCTTTTTATACCGCTTCTAACCGTTTTTACCGTTTTTCTCTAACTCTTATAGTTTCGCCGTAATCGGCGTTTAAAAATTAGAAAAAAGTGAAAATGGCAACCTTTTTTTGCGTTTTTCTCGGAAACTATAAGACTTAGAGCAAATTTTAAGAATGCATCAGATAGCGCTTAAAATTATCTATTTTCTCGATTAAACCCGGAGCCGCTCCGGGCACTGGTTCCGGGTACAGAGGCATTTAAAGTTTAACACTAAAAAAATTCATAACTTAAAAACTAAAAGTCGTAGAGCAAAACGGTTTGTTCCAGTGAATTCTGCGGCTCATTTTACATATTATATCAGTTTTTTACCCGATTTAAAAATTTGAAATTTTTTGCCTAAAATTAGGGTAGCTTAATGCATAATGGTACTTTATTTTTCAACAAAAAAATTCGTAACTAAAAAACTAAAAGTCGTAGAGCAAAACGGTTTGTTCCAGTGAATTCTGCAGCTCATTCTGCGTATTATATCAGCTTTTCATGAGATTTAAAATTTTGATTTTTTTTGCTTAAAATTAGGTCAGCCATTTCATAGTGGAGTATTTTATTCATCAACAAAAAAATTCATAACTTAAAAACTAAACGTCGTAGAGCAATACGGTTTGTTCCATTGAATTCTGCGGCTCATTCTACGTATTATATTAACTTTTCATGAGATTTAAAATTTTGAATTTTTTTGCTAAAAATTTTGATGGTCAGGCAACTTACCTTTACAAAAATGAAAAAAAAATTTTTTTTTAACTCACTCAATCAAAGTTTTATGGACATTTCTATGCTTATACAACCCTCTAGAGTTGTTAAAAGTAGAAAAAGAGTCACTAGGTTCGATTTTAAGAATTTTGATTTTTTCAATTTTGGTCGCGATTTTGGCGATTTTCGGTACCCGGAAAATTTATCGAGCAATAACTTCAGAACTATTAGAGATAACCCCATGAAGTTTATTATCGTTGGAAAGCTCTTTTAATTGTCTATCGTTTTCAAAAAAGATTATTGTTCTCCGACTTATAGTTTTCGAGAAAATTTTGAAAAAATGCAAAAGTAGGTCAAATTTTAAAAAATTCATAACTAAAAAACTATTAGGAATTTGGCGATTTTCTCGACGCCAATCGATTCCCCGGATCATTTTGCATAGGTAAGGATTAAAATAGTGACACTTTTTCGAATAGTTTAGCCGTAATAGAGAAAATAAAAAAAATGAAAAATTTGTTAACACCCCCCCCTTAAAAATGGCCGATTTTTAAAGTGTCTCAAAATCAATTCAAACCCATCCTATCTTATAGATTTTGATGTGCTCTTTACAATGGAGTAAACCGTTTTCCTCTAGCTCTTTTAGTTTGGCCGTAATCGACGTTTGAAAATTGAAAAATTTTTTGCGAGATATCGCCTTGAAACCTATGCCAGTTTGTAGGGCTTTTTATACCGCTTCTAACCGTTTTTACCGTTTTTCTCTAACTCTTATAGTTTCGCCGTAATCGGCGTTTAAAAATTAGAAAAAAGTGAAAATGGCAACCTTTTTTTGCGTTTTTCTCGGAAACTATAAGACTTAGAGCAAATTTTAAGAATGCATCAGATAGCGCTTAAAATTATCTATTTTCTCGATTAAACCCGGAGCCGCTCCGGGCACTGGTTCCGGGTACAGAGGCATTTAAAGTTTAACACTAAAAAAATTCATAACTTAAAAACTAAAAGTCGTAGAGCAAAACGGTTTGTTCCAGTGAATTCTGCGGCTCATTTTACATATTATATCAGTTTTTTACCCGATTTAAAAATTTGAAATTTTTTGCCTAAAATTAGGGTAGCTTAATGCATAATGGTACTTTATTTTTCAACAAAAAAATTCGTAACTAAAAAACTAAAAGTCGTAGAGCAAAACGGTTTGTTCCAGTGAATTCTGCAGCTCATTCTGCGTATTATATCAGCTTTTCATGAGATTTAAAATTTTGATTTTTTTTGCTTAAAATTAGGTCAGCCATTTCATAGTGGAGTATTTTATTCATCAACAAAAAAATTCATAACTTAAAAACTAAACGTCGTAGAGCAATACGGTTTGTTCCATTGAATTCTGCGGCTCATTCTACGTATTATATTAACTTTTCATGAGATTTAAAATTTTGAATTTTTTTGCTAAAAATTTTGATGGTCAGGCAACTTACCTTTACAAAAATGAAAAAAAAAATTTTTTTTTAACTCACTCAATCAAAGTTTTATGGACATTTCTATGCTTATACAACCCTCTAGAGTTGTTAAAAGTAGAAAAAGAGTCACTAGGTTCGATTTTAAGAATTTTGATTTTTTCAATTTTGGTCGCGATTTTGGCGATTTTCGGTACCCGGAAAATTTATCGAGCAATAACTTCAGAACTATTAGAGATAACCCCATGAAGTTTATTATCGTTGGAAAGCTCTTTTAATTGTCTATCGTTTTCAAAAAAGATTATTGTTCTCCGACTTATAGTTTTCGAGAAAATTTTGAAAAAATGCAAAAGTAGGTCAAATTTTAAAAAATTCATAACTAAAAAACTATTAGGAATTTGGCGATTTTCTCGACGCCAATCGATTCCCCGGATCATTTTGCATAGGTAAGGATTAAAATAGTGACACTTTTTCGAATAGTTTAGCCGTAATAGAGAAAATAAAAAAAATGAAAAATTTGTTAACACCCCCCCCTTAAAAATGGCCGATTTTTAAAGTGTCTCAAAATCAATTCAAACCCATCCTATCTTATAGATTTTGATGTGCTCTTTACAATGGAGTAAACCGTTTTCCTCTAGCTCTTTTAGTTTGGCCGTAATCGACGTTTGAAAATTGAAAAATTTTTTGCGAGATATCGCCTTGAAACCTATGCCAGTTTGTAGGGCTTTTTATACCGCTTCTAACCGTTTTTACCGTTTTTCTCTAACTCTTATAGTTTCGCCGTAATCGGCGTTTAAAAATTAGAAAAAAGTGAAAATGGCAACCTTTTTTTGCGTTTTTCTCGGAAACTATAAGACTTAGAGCAAATTTTAAGAATGCATCAGATAGCGCTTAAAATTATCTATTTTCTCGATTAAACCCGGAGCCGCTCCGGGCACTGGTTCCGGGTACAGAGGCATTTAAAGTTTAACACTAAAAAAATTCATAACTTAAAAACTAAAAGTCGTAGAGCAAAACGGTTTGTTCCAGTGAATTCTGCGGCTCATTTTACATATTATATCAGTTTTTTACCCGATTTAAAAATTTGAAATTTTTTGCCTAAAATTAGGGTAGCTTAATGCATAATGGTACTTTATTTTTCAACAAAAAAATTCGTAACTAAAAAACTAAAAGTCGTAGAGCAAAACGGTTTGTTCCAGTGAATTCTGCAGCTCATTCTGCGTATTATATCAGCTTTTCATGAGATTTAAAATTTTGATTTTTTTTGCTTAAAATTAGGTCAGCCATTTCATAGTGGAGTATTTTATTCATCAACAAAAAAATTCATAACTTAAAAACTAAACGTCGTAGAGCAATACGGTTTGTTCCATTGAATTCTGCGGCTCATTCTACGTATTATATTAACTTTTCATGAGATTTAAAATTTTGAATTTTTTTGCTAAAAATTTTGATGGTCAGGCAACTTACCTTTACAAAAATGAAAAAAAAAATTTTTTTTTAACTCACTCAATCAAAGTTTTATGGACATTTCTATGCTTATACAACCCTCTAGAGTTGTTAAAAGTAGAAAAAGAGTCACTAGGTTCGATTTTAAGAATTTTGATTTTTTCAATTTTGGTCGCGATTTTGGCGATTTTCGGTACCCGGAAAATTTATCGAGCAATAACTTCAGAACTATTAGAGATAACCCCATGAAGTTTATTATCGTTGGAAAGCTCTTTTAATTGTCTATCGTTTTCAAAAAAGATTATTGTTCTCCGACTTATAGTTTTCGAGAAAATTTTGAAAAAATGCAAAAGTAGGTCAAATTTTAAAAAATTCATAACTAAAAAACTATTAGGAATTTGGCGATTTTCTCGACGCCAATCGATTCCCCGGATCATTTTGCATAGGTAAGGATTAAAATAGTGACACTTTTTCGAATAGTTTAGCCGTAATAGAGAAAATAAAAAAAATGAAAAATTTGTTAACACCCCCCCCTTAAAAATGGCCGATTTTTAAAGTGTCTCAAAATCAATTCAAACCCATCCTATCTTATAGATTTTGATGTGCTCTTTACAATGGAGTAAACCGTTTTCCTCTAGCTCTTTTAGTTTGGCCGTAATCGACGTTTGAAAATTGAAAAATTTTTTGCGAGATATCGCCTTGAAACCTATGCCAGTTTGTAGGGCTTTTTATACCGCTTCTAACCGTTTTTACCGTTTTTCTCTAACTCTTATAGTTTCGCCGTAATCGGCGTTTAAAAATTAGAAAAAAGTGAAAATGGCAACCTTTTTTTGCGTTTTTCTCGGAAACTATAAGACTTAGAGCAAATTTTAAGAATGCATCAGATAGCGCTTAAAATTATCTATTTTCTCGATTAAACCCGGAGCCGCTCCGGGCACTGGTTCCGGGTACAGAGGCATTTAAAGTTTAACACTAAAAAAATTCATAACTTAAAAACTAAAAGTCGTAGAGCAAAACGGTTTGTTCCAGTGAATTCTGCGGCTCATTTTACATATTATATCAGTTTTTTACCCGATTTAAAAATTTGAAATTTTTTGCCTAAAATTAGGGTAGCTTAATGCATAATGGTACTTTATTTTTCAACAAAAAAATTCGTAACTAAAAAACTAAAAGTCGTAGAGCAAAACGGTTTGTTCCAGTGAATTCTGCAGCTCATTCTGCGTATTATATCAGCTTTTCATGAGATTTAAAATTTTGATTTTTTTTGCTTAAAATTAGGTCAGCCATTTCATAGTGGAGTATTTTATTCATCAACAAAAAAATTCATAACTTAAAAACTAAACGTCGTAGAGCAATACGGTTTGTTCCATTGAATTCTGCGGCTCATTCTACGTATTATATTAACTTTTCATGAGATTTAAAATTTTGAATTTTTTTGCTAAAAATTTTGATGGTCAGGCAACTTACCTTTACAAAAATGAAAAAAAAAATTTTTTTTTAACTCACTCAATCAAAGTTTTATGGACATTTCTATGCTTATACAACCCTCTAGAGTTGTTAAAAGTAGAAAAAGAGTCACTAGGTTCGATTTTAAGAATTTTGATTTTTTCAATTTTGGTCGCGATTTTGGCGATTTTCGGTACCCGGAAAATTTATCGAGCAATAACTTCAGAACTATTAGAGATAACCCCATGAAGTTTATTATCGTTGGAAAGCTCTTTTAATTGTCTATCGTTTTCAAAAAAGATTATTGTTCTCCGACTTATAGTTTTCGAGAAAATTTTGAAAAAATGCAAAAGTAGGTCAAATTTTAAAAAATTCATAACTAAAAAACTATTAGGAATTTGGCGATTTTCTCGACGCCAATCGATTCCCCGGATCATTTTGCATAGGTAAGGATTAAAATAGTGACACTTTTTCGAATAGTTTAGCCGTAATAGAGAAAATAAAAAAAATGAAAAATTTGTTAACACCCCCCCCTTAAAAATGGCCGATTTTTAAAGTGTCTCAAAATCAATTCAAACCCATCCTATCTTATAGATTTTGATGTGCTCTTTACAATGGAGTAAACCGTTTTCCTCTAGCTCTTTTAGTTTGGCCGTAATCGACGTTTGAAAATTGAAAAATTTTTTGCGAGATATCGCCTTGAAACCTATGCCAGTTTGTAGGGCTTTTTATACCGCTTCTAACCGTTTTTACCGTTTTTCTCTAACTCTTATAGTTTCGCCGTAATCGGCGTTTAAAAATTAGAAAAAAGTGAAAATGGCAACCTTTTTTTGCGTTTTTCTCGGAAACTATAAGACTTAGAGCAAATTTTAAGAATGCATCAGATAGCGCTTAAAATTATCTATTTTCTCGATTAAACCCGGAGCCGCTCCGGGCACTGGTTCCGGGTACAGAGGCATTTAAAGTTTAACACTAAAAAAATTCATAACTTAAAAACTAAAAGTCGTAGAGCAAAACGGTTTGTTCCAGTGAATTCTGCGGCTCATTTTACATATTATATCAGTTTTTTACCCGATTTAAAAATTTGAAATTTTTTGCCTAAAATTAGGGTAGCTTAATGCATAATGGTACTTTATTTTTCAACAAAAAAATTCGTAACTAAAAAACTAAAAGTCGTAGAGCAAAACGGTTTGTTCCAGTGAATTCTGCAGCTCATTCTGCGTATTATGTCAGCTTTTCATGAGATTTAAAATTTTGATTTTTTTTGCTTAAAATTAGGTCAGCCATTTCATAGTGGAGTATTTTATTCATCAACAAAAAAATTCATAACTTAAAAACTAAACGTCGTAGAGCAATACGGTTTGTTCCATTGAATTCTGCGGCTCATTCTACGTATTATATTAACTTTTCATGAGATTTAAAATTTTGAATTTTTTTGCTAAAAATTTTGATGGTCAGGCAACTTACCTTTACAAAAATGAAAAAAAAAATTTTTTTTTAACTCACTCAATCAAAGTTTTATGGACATTTCTATGCTTATACAACCCTCTAGAGTTGTTAAAAGTAGAAAAAGAGTCACTAGGTTCGATTTTAAGAATTTTGATTTTTTCAATTTTGGTCGCGATTTTGGCGATTTTCGGTACCCGGAAAATTTATCGAGCAATAACTTCAGAACTATTAGAGATAACCCCATGAAGTTTATTATCGTTGGAAAGCTCTTTTAATTGTCTATCGTTTTCAAAAAAGATTATTGTTCTCCGACTTATAGTTTTCGAGAAAATTTTGAAAAAATGCAAAAGTAGGTCAAATTTTAAAAAATTCATAACTAAAAAACTATTAGGAATTTGGCGATTTTCTCGACGCCAATCGATTCCCCGGATCATTTTGCATAGGTAAGGATTAAAATAGTGACACTTTTTCGAATAGTTTAGCCGTAATAGAGAAAATAAAAAAAATGAAAAATTTGTTAACACCCCCCCCTTAAAAATGGCCGATTTTTAAAGTGTCTCAAAATCAATTCAAACCCATCCTATCTTATAGATTTTGATGTGCTCTTTACAATGGAGTAAACCGTTTTCCTCTAGCTCTTTTAGTTTGGCCGTAATCGACGTTTGAAAATTGAAAAATTTTTTGCGAGATATCGCCTTGAAACCTATGCCAGTTTGTAGGGCTTTTTATACCGCTTCTAACCGTTTTTACCGTTTTTCTCTAACTCTTATAGTTTCGCCGTAATCGGCGTTTAAAAATTAGAAAAAAGTGAAAATGGCAACCTTTTTTTGCGTTTTTCTCGGAAACTATAAGACTTAGAGCAAATTTTAAGAATGCATCAGATAGCGCTTAAAATTATCTATTTTCTCGATTAAACCCGGAGCCGCTCCGGGCACTGGTTCCGGGTACAGAGGCATTTAAAGTTTAACACTAAAAAAATTCATAACTTAAAAACTAAAAGTCGTAGAGCAAAACGGTTTGTTCCAGTGAATTCTGCGGCTCATTTTACATATTATATCAGTTTTTTACCCGATTTAAAAATTTGAAATTTTTTGCCTAAAATTAGGGTAGCTTAATGCATAATGGTACTTTATTTTTCAACAAAAAAATTCGTAACTAAAAAACTAAAAGTCGTAGAGCAAAACGGTTTGTTCCAGTGAATTCTGCAGCTCATTCTGCGTATTATATCAGCTTTTCATGAGATTTAAAATTTTGATTTTTTTTGCTTAAAATTAGGTCAGCCATTTCATAGTGGAGTATTTTATTCATCAACAAAAAAATTCATAACTTAAAAACTAAACGTCGTAGAGCAATACGGTTTGTTCCATTGAATTCTGCGGCTCATTCTACGTATTATATTAACTTTTCATGAGATTTAAAATTTTGAATTTTTTTGCTAAAAATTTTGATGGTCAGGCAACTTACCTTTACAAAAATGAAAAAAAAAATTTTTTTTTAACTCACTCAATCAAAGTTTTATGGACATTTCTATGCTTATACAACCCTCTAGAGTTGTTAAAAGTAGAAAAAGAGTCACTAGGTTCGATTTTAAGAATTTTGATTTTTTCAATTTTGGTCGCGATTTTGGCGATTTTCGGTACCCGGAAAATTTATCGAGCAATAACTTCAGAACTATTAGAGATAACCCCATGAAGTTTATTATCGTTGGAAAGCTCTTTTAATTGTCTATCGTTTTCAAAAAAGATTATTGTTCTCCGACTTATAGTTTTCGAGAAAATTTTGAAAAAATGCAAAAGTAGGTCAAATTTTAAAAAATTCATAACTAAAAAACTATTAGGAATTTGGCGATTTTCTCGACGCCAATCGATTCCCCGGATCATTTTGCATAGGTAAGGATTAAAATAGTGACACTTTTTCGAATAGTTTAGCCGTAATAGAGAAAATAAAAAAAATGAAAAATTTGTTAACACCCCCCCCTTAAAAATGGCCGATTTTTAAAGTGTCTCAAAATCAATTCAAACCCATCCTATCTTATAGATTTTGATGTGCTCTTTACAATGGAGTAAACCGTTTTCCTCTAGCTCTTTTAGTTTGGCCGTAATCGACGTTTGAAAATTGAAAAATTTTTTGCGAGATATCGCCTTGAAACCTATGCCAGTTTGTAGGGCTTTTTATACCGCTTCTAACCGTTTTTACCGTTTTTCTCTAACTCTTATAGTTTCGCCGTAATCGGCGTTTAAAAATTAGAAAAAAGTGAAAATGGCAACCTTTTTTTGCGTTTTTCTCGGAAACTATAAGACTTAGAGCAAATTTTAAGAATGCATCAGATAGCGCTTAAAATTATCTATTTTCTCGATTAAACCCGGAGCCGCTCCGGGCACTGGTTCCGGGTACAGAGGCATTTAAAGTTTAACACTAAAAAAATTCATAACTTAAAAACTAAAAGTCGTAGAGCAAAACGGTTTGTTCCAGTGAATTCTGCGGCTCATTTTACATATTATATCAGTTTTTTACCCGATTTAAAAATTTGAAATTTTTTGCCTAAAATTAGGGTAGCTTAATGCATAATGGTACTTTATTTTTCAACAAAAAAATTCGTAACTAAAAAACTAAAAGTCGTAGAGCAAAACGGTTTGTTCCAGTGAATTCTGCAGCTCATTCTGCGTATTATATCAGCTTTTCATGAGATTTAAAATTTTGATTTTTTTTGCTTAAAATTAGGTCAGCCATTTCATAGTGGAGTATTTTATTCATCAACAAAAAAATTCATAACTTAAAAACTAAACGTCGTAGAGCAATACGGTTTGTTCCATTGAATTCTGCGGCTCATTCTACGTATTATATTAACTTTTCATGAGATTTAAAATTTTGAATTTTTTTGCTAAAAATTTTGATGGTCAGGCAACTTACCTTTACAAAAATGAAAAAAAAAATTTTTTTTTAACTCACTCAATCAAAGTTTTATGGACATTTCTATGCTTATACAACCCTCTAGAGTTGTTAAAAGTAGAAAAAGAGTCACTAGGTTCGATTTTAAGAATTTTGATTTTTTCAATTTTGGTCGCGATTTTGGCGATTTTCGGTACCCGGAAAATTTATCGAGCAATAACTTCAGAACTATTAGAGATAACCCCATGAAGTTTATTATCGTTGGAAAGCTCTTTTAATTGTCTATCGTTTTCAAAAAAGATTATTGTTCTCCGACTTATAGTTTTCGAGAAAATTTTGAAAAAATGCAAAAGTAGGTCAAATTTTAAAAAATTCATAACTAAAAAACTATTAGGAATTTGGCGATTTTCTCGACGCCAATCGATTCCCCGGATCATTTTGCATAGGTAAGGATTAAAATAGTGACACTTTTTCGAATAGTTTAGCCGTAATAGAGAAAATAAAAAAAATGAAAAATTTGTTAACACCCCCCCCTTAAAAATGGCCGATTTTTAAAGTGTCTCAAAATCAATTCAAACCCATCCTATCTTATAGATTTTGATGTGCTCTTTACAATGGAGTAAACCGTTTTCCTCTAGCTCTTTTAGTTTGGCCGTAATCGACGTTTGAAAATTGAAAAATTTTTTGCGAGATATCGCCTTGAAACCTATGCCAGTTTGTAGGGCTTTTTATACCGCTTCTAACCGTTTTTACCGTTTTTCTCTAACTCTTATAGTTTCGCCGTAATCGGCGTTTAAAAATTAGAAAAAAGTGAAAATGGCAACCTTTTTTTGCGTTTTTCTCGGAAACTATAAGACTTAGAGCAAATTTTAAGAATGCATCAGATAGCGCTTAAAATTATCTATTTTCTCGATTAAACCCGGAGCCGCTCCGGGCACTGGTTCCGGGTACAGAGGCATTTAAAGTTTAACACTAAAAAAATTCATAACTTAAAAACTAAAAGTCGTAGAGCAAAACGGTTTGTTCCAGTGAATTCTGCGGCTCATTTTACATATTATATCAGTTTTTTACCCGATTTAAAAATTTGAAATTTTTTGCCTAAAATTAGGGTAGCTTAATGCATAATGGTACTTTATTTTTCAACAAAAAAATTCGTAACTAAAAAACTAAAAGTCGTAGAGCAAAACGGTTTGTTCCAGTGAATTCTGCAGCTCATTCTGCGTATTATATCAGCTTTTCATGAGATTTAAAATTTTGATTTTTTTTGCTTAAAATTAGGTCAGCCATTTCATAGTGGAGTATTTTATTCATCAACAAAAAAATTCATAACTTAAAAACTAAACGTCGTAGAGCAATACGGTTTGTTCCATTGAATTCTGCGGCTCATTCTACGTATTATATTAACTTTTCATGAGATTTAAAATTTTGAATTTTTTTGCTAAAAATTTTGATGGTCAGGCAACTTACCTTTACAAAAATGAAAAAAAAAATTTTTTTTTAACTCACTCAATCAAAGTTTTATGGACATTTCTATGCTTATACAACCCTCTAGAGTTGTTAAAAGTAGAAAAAGAGTCACTAGGTTCGATTTTAAGAATTTTGATTTTTTCAATTTTGGTCGCGATTTTGGCGATTTTCGGTACCCGGAAAATTTATCGAGCAATAACTTCAGAACTATTAGAGATAACCCCATGAAGTTTATTATCGTTGGAAAGCTCTTTTAATTGTCTATCGTTTTCAAAAAAGATTATTGTTCTCCGACTTATAGTTTTCGAGAAAATTTTGAAAAAATGCAAAAGTAGGTCAAATTTTAAAAAATTCATAACTAAAAAACTATTAGGAATTTGGCGATTTTCTCGACGCCAATCGATTCCCCGGATCATTTTGCATAGGTAAGGATTAAAATAGTGACACTTTTTCGAATAGTTTAGCCGTAATAGAGAAAATAAAAAAAATGAAAAATTTGTTAACACCCCCCCCCTTAAAAATGGCCGATTTTTAAAGTGTCTCAAAATCAATTCAAACCCATCCTATCTTATAGATTTTGATGTGCTCTTTACAATGGAGTAAACCGTTTTCCTCTAGCTCTTTTAGTTTGGCCGTAATCGACGTTTGAAAATTGAAAAATTTTTTGCGAGATATCGCCTTGAAACCTATGCCAGTTTGTAGGGCTTTTTATACCGCTTCTAACCGTTTTTACCGTTTTTCTCTAACTCTTATAGTTTCGCCGTAATCGGCGTTTAAAAATTAGAAAAAAGTGAAAATGGCAACCTTTTTTTGCGTTTTTCTCGGAAACTATAAGACTTAGAGCAAATTTTAAGAATGCATCAGATAGCGCTTAAAATTATCTATTTTCTCGATTAAACCCGGAGCCGCTCCGGGCACTGGTTCCGGGTACAGAGGCATTTAAAGTTTAACACTAAAAAAATTCATAACTTAAAAACTAAAAGTCGTAGAGCAAAACGGTTTGTTCCAGTGAATTCTGCGGCTCATTTTACATATTATATCAGTTTTTTACCCGATTTAAAAATTTGAAATTTTTTGCCTAAAATTAGGGTAGCTTAATGCATAATGGTACTTTATTTTTCAACAAAAAAATTCGTAACTAAAAAACTAAAAGTCGTAGAGCAAAACGGTTTGTTCCAGTGAATTCTGCAGCTCATTCTGCGTATTATATCAGCTTTTCATGAGATTTAAAATTTTGATTTTTTTTGCTTAAAATTAGGTCAGCCATTTCATAGTGGAGTATTTTATTCATCAACAAAAAAATTCATAACTTAAAAACTAAACGTCGTAGAGCAATACGGTTTGTTCCATTGAATTCTGCGGCTCATTCTACGTATTATATTAACTTTTCATGAGATTTAAAATTTTGAATTTTTTTGCTAAAAATTTTGATGGTCAGGCAACTTACCTTTACAAAAATGAAAAAAAAAATTTTTTTTTAACTCACTCAATCAAAGTTTTATGGACATTTCTATGCTTATACAACCCTCTAGAGTTGTTAAAAGTAGAAAAAGAGTCACTAGGTTCGATTTTAAGAATTTTGATTTTTTCAATTTTGGTCGCGATTTTGGCGATTTTCGGTACCCGGAAAATTTATCGAGCAATAACTTCAGAACTATTAGAGATAACCCCATGAAGTTTATTATCGTTGGAAAGCTCTTTTAATTGTCTATCGTTTTCAAAAAAGATTATTGTTCTCCGACTTATAGTTTTCGAGAAAATTTTGAAAAAATGCAAAAGTAGGTCAAATTTTAAAAAATTCATAACTAAAAAACTATTAGGAATTTGGCGATTTTCTCGACGCCAATCGATTCCCCGGATCATTTTGCATAGGTAAGGATTAAAATAGTGACACTTTTTCGAATAGTTTAGCCGTAATAGAGAAAATAAAAAAAATGAAAAATTTGTTAACACCCCCCCCTTAAAAATGGCCGATTTTTAAAGTGTCTCAAAATCAATTCAAACCCATCCTATCTTATAGATTTTGATGTGCTCTTTACAATGGAGTAAACCGTTTTCCTCTAGCTCTTTTAGTTTGGCCGTAATCGACGTTTGAAAATTGAAAAATTTTTTGCGAGATATCGCCTTGAAACCTATGCCAGTTTGTAGGGCTTTTTATACCGCTTCTAACCGTTTTTACCGTTTTTCTCTAACTCTTATAGTTTCGCCGTAATCGGCGTTTAAAAATTAGAAAAAAGTGAAAATGGCAACCTTTTTTTGCGTTTTTCTCGGAAACTATAAGACTTAGAGCAAATTTTAAGAATGCATCAGATAGCGCTTAAAATTATCTATTTTCTCGATTAAACCCGGAGCCGCTCCGGGCACTGGTTCCGGGTACAGAGGCATTTAAAGTTTAACACTAAAAAAATTCATAACTTAAAAACTAAAAGTCGTAGAGCAAAACGGTTTGTTCCAGTGAATTCTGCGGCTCATTTTACATATTATATCAGTTTTTTACCCGATTTAAAAATTTGAAATTTTTTGCCTAAAATTAGGGTAGCTTAATGCATAATGGTACTTTATTTTTCAACAAAAAAATTCGTAACTAAAAAACTAAAAGTCGTAGAGCAAAACGGTTTGTTCCAGTGAATTCTGCAGCTCATTCTGCGTATTATATCAGCTTTTCATGAGATTTAAAATTTTGATTTTTTTTGCTTAAAATTAGGTCAGCCATTTCATAGTGGAGTATTTTATTCATCAACAAAAAAATTCATAACTTAAAAACTAAACGTCGTAGAGCAATACGGTTTGTTCCATTGAATTCTGCGGCTCATTCTACGTATTATATTAACTTTTCATGAGATTTAAAATTTTGAATTTTTTTGCTAAAAATTTTGATGGTCAGGCAACTTACCTTTACAAAAATGAAAAAAAAAATTTTTTTTTAACTCACTCAATCAAAGTTTTATGGACATTTCTATGCTTATACAACCCTCTAGAGTTGTTAAAAGTAGAAAAAGAGTCACTAGGTTCGATTTTAAGAATTTTGATTTTTTCAATTTTGGTCGCGATTTTGGCGATTTTCGGTACCCGGAAAATTTATCGAGCAATAACTTCAGAACTATTAGAGATAACCCCATGAAGTTTATTATCGTTGGAAAGCTCTTTTAATTGTCTATCGTTTTCAAAAAAGATTATTGTTCTCCGACTTATAGTTTTCGAGAAAATTTTGAAAAAATGCAAAAGTAGGTCAAATTTTAAAAAATTCATAACTAAAAAACTATTAGGAATTTGGCGATTTTCTCGACGCCAATCGATTCCCCGGATCATTTTGCATAGGTAAGGATTAAAATAGTGACACTTTTTCGAATAGTTTAGCCGTAATAGAGAAAATAAAAAAAATGAAAAATTTGTTAACACCCCCCCCTTAAAAATGGCCGATTTTTAAAGTGTCTCAAAATCAATTCAAACCCATCCTATCTTATAGATTTTGATGTGCTCTTTACAATGGAGTAAACCGTTTTCCTCTAGCTCTTTTAGTTTGGCCGTAATCGACGTTTGAAAATTGAAAAATTTTTTGCGAGATATCGCCTTGAAACCTATGCCAGTTTGTAGGGCTTTTTATACCGCTTCTAACCGTTTTTACCGTTTTTCTCTAACTCTTATAGTTTCGCCGTAATCGGCGTTTAAAAATTAGAAAAAAGTGAAAATGGCAACCTTTTTTTGCGTTTTTCTCGGAAACTATAAGACTTAGAGCAAATTTTAAGAATGCATCAGATAGCGCTTAAAATTATCTATTTTCTCGATTAAACCCGGAGCCGCTCCGGGCACTGGTTCCGGGTACAGAGGCATTTAAAGTTTAACACTAAAAAAATTCATAACTTAAAAACTAAAAGTCGTAGAGCAAAACGGTTTGTTCCAGTGAATTCTGCGGCTCATTTTACATATTATATCAGTTTTTTACCCGATTTAAAAATTTGAAATTTTTTGCCTAAAATTAGGGTAGCTTAATGCATAATGGTACTTTATTTTTCAACAAAAAAATTCGTAACTAAAAAACTAAAAGTCGTAGAGCAAAACGGTTTGTTCCAGTGAATTCTGCAGCTCATTCTGCGTATTATATCAGCTTTTCATGAGATTTAAAATTTTGATTTTTTTTGCTTAAAATTAGGTCAGCCATTTCATAGTGGAGTATTTTATTCATCAACAAAAAAATTCATAACTTAAAAACTAAACGTCGTAGAGCAATACGGTTTGTTCCATTGAATTCTGCGGCTCATTCTACGTATTATATTAACTTTTCATGAGATTTAAAATTTTGAATTTTTTTGCTAAAAATTTTGATGGTCAGGCAACTTACCTTTACAAAAATGAAAAAAAAAATTTTTTTTTAACTCACTCAATCAAAGTTTTATGGACATTTCTATGCTTATACAACCCTCTAGAGTTGTTAAAAGTAGAAAAAGAGTCACTAGGTTCGATTTTAAGAATTTTGATTTTTTCAATTTTGGTCGCGATTTTGGCGATTTTCGGTACCCGGAAAATTTATCGAGCAATAACTTCAGAACTATTAGAGATAACCCCATGAAGTTTATTATCGTTGGAAAGCTCTTTTAATTGTCTATCGTTTTCAAAAAAGATTATTGTTCTCCGACTTATAGTTTTCGAGAAAATTTTGAAAAAATGCAAAAGTAGGTCAAATTTTAAAAAATTCATAACTAAAAAACTATTAGGAATTTGGCGATTTTCTCGACGCCAATCGATTCCCCGGATCATTTTGCATAGGTAAGGATTAAAATAGTGACACTTTTTCGAATAGTTTAGCCGTAATAGAGAAAATAAAAAAAATGAAAAATTTGTTAACACCCCCCCCTTAAAAATGGCCGATTTTTAAAGTGTCTCAAAATCAATTCAAACCCATCCTATCTTATAGATTTTGATGTGCTCTTTACAATGGAGTAAACCGTTTTCCTCTAGCTCTTTTAGTTTGGCCGTAATCGACGTTTGAAAATTGAAAAATTTTTTGCGAGATATCGCCTTGAAACCTATGCCAGTTTGTAGGGCTTTTTATACCGCTTCTAACCGTTTTTACCGTTTTTCTCTAACTCTTATAGTTTCGCCGTAATCGGCGTTTAAAAATTAGAAAAAAGTGAAAATGGCAACCTTTTTTTGCGTTTTTCTCGGAAACTATAAGACTTAGAGCAAATTTTAAGAATGCATCAGATAGCGCTTAAAATTATCTATTTTCTCGATTAAACCCGGAGCCGCTCCGGGCACTGGTTCCGGGTACAGAGGCATTTAAAGTTTAACACTAAAAAAATTCATAACTTAAAAACTAAAAGTCGTAGAGCAAAACGGTTTGTTCCAGTGAATTCTGCGGCTCATTTTACATATTATATCAGTTTTTTACCCGATTTAAAAATTTGAAATTTTTTGCCTAAAATTAGGGTAGCTTAATGCATAATGGTACTTTATTTTTCAACAAAAAAATTCGTAACTAAAAAACTAAAAGTCGTAGAGCAAAACGGTTTGTTCCAGTGAATTCTGCAGCTCATTCTGCGTATTATATCAGCTTTTCATGAGATTTAAAATTTTGATTTTTTTTGCTTAAAATTAGGTCAGCCATTTCATAGTGGAGTATTTTATTCATCAACAAAAAAATTCATAACTTAAAAACTAAACGTCGTAGAGCAATACGGTTTGTTCCATTGAATTCTGCGGCTCATTCTACGTATTATATTAACTTTTCATGAGATTTAAAATTTTGAATTTTTTTGCTAAAAATTTTGATGGTCAGGCAACTTACCTTTACAAAAATGAAAAAAAAAATTTTTTTTTAACTCACTCAATCAAAGTTTTATGGACATTTCTATGCTTATACAACCCTCTAGAGTTGTTAAAAGTAGAAAAAGAGTCACTAGGTTCGATTTTAAGAATTTTGATTTTTTCAATTTTGGTCGCGATTTTGGCGATTTTCGGTACCCGGAAAATTTATCGAGCAATAACTTCAGAACTATTAGAGATAACCCCATGAAGTTTATTATCGTTGGAAAGCTCTTTTAATTGTCTATCGTTTTCAAAAAAGATTATTGTTCTCCGACTTATAGTTTTCGAGAAAATTTTGAAAAAATGCAAAAGTAGGTCAAATTTTAAAAAATTCATAACTAAAAAACTATTAGGAATTTGGCGATTTTCTCGACGCCAATCGATTCCCCGGATCATTTTGCATAGGTAAGGATTAAAATAGTGACACTTTTTCGAATAGTTTAGCCGTAATAGAGAAAATAAAAAAAATGAAAAATTTGTTAACACCCCCCCCTTAAAAATGGCCGATTTTTAAAGTGTCTCAAAATCAATTCAAACCCATCCTATCTTATAGATTTTGATGTGCTCTTTACAATGGAGTAAACCGTTTTCCTCTAGCTCTTTTAGTTTGGCCGTAATCGACGTTTGAAAATTGAAAAATTTTTTGCGAGATATCGCCTTGAAACCTATGCCAGTTTGTAGGGCTTTTTATACCGCTTCTAACCGTTTTTACCGTTTTTCTCTAACTCTTATAGTTTCGCCGTAATCGGCGTTTAAAAATTAGAAAAAAGTGAAAATGGCAACCTTTTTTTGCGTTTTTCTCGGAAACTATAAGACTTAGAGCAAATTTTAAGAATGCATCAGATAGCGCTTAAAATTATCTATTTTCTCGATTAAACCCGGAGCCGCTCCGGGCACTGGTTCCGGGTACAGAGGCATTTAAAGTTTAACACTAAAAAAATTCATAACTTAAAAACTAAAAGTCGTAGAGCAAAACGGTTTGTTCCAGTGAATTCTGCGGCTCATTTTACATATTATATCAGTTTTTTACCCGATTTAAAAATTTGAAATTTTTTGCCTAAAATTAGGGTAGCTTAATGCATAATGGTACTTTATTTTTCAACAAAAAAATTCGTAACTAAAAAACTAAAAGTCGTAGAGCAAAACGGTTTGTTCCAGTGAATTCTGCAGCTCATTCTGCGTATTATATCAGCTTTTCATGAGATTTAAAATTTTGATTTTTTTTGCTTAAAATTAGGTCAGCCATTTCATAGTGGAGTATTTTATTCATCAACAAAAAAATTCATAACTTAAAAACTAAACGTCGTAGAGCAATACGGTTTGTTCCATTGAATTCTGCGGCTCATTCTACGTATTATATTAACTTTTCATGAGATTTAAAATTTTGAATTTTTTTGCTAAAAATTTTGATGGTCAGGCAACTTACCTTTACAAAAATGAAAAAAAAAATTTTTTTTTAACTCACTCAATCAAAGTTTTATGGACATTTCTATGCTTATACAACCCTCTAGAGTTGTTAAAAGTAGAAAAAGAGTCACTAGGTTCGATTTTAAGAATTTTGATTTTTTCAATTTTGGTCGCGATTTTGGCGATTTTCGGTACCCGGAAAATTTATCGAGCAATAACTTCAGAACTATTAGAGATAACCCCATGAAGTTTATTATCGTTGGAAAGCTCTTTTAATTGTCTATCGTTTTCAAAAAAGATTATTGTTCTCCGACTTATAGTTTTCGAGAAAATTTTGAAAAAATGCAAAAGTAGGTCAAATTTTAAAAAATTCATAACTAAAAAACTATTAGGAATTTGGCGATTTTCTCGACGCCAATCGATTCCCCGGATCATTTTGCATAGGTAAGGATTAAAATAGTGACACTTTTTCGAATAGTTTAGCCGTAATAGAGAAAATAAAAAAAATGAAAAATTTGTTAACACCCCCCCCTTAAAAATGGCCGATTTTTAAAGTGTCTCAAAATCAATTCAAACCCATCCTATCTTATAGATTTTGATGTGCTCTTTACAATGGAGTAAACCGTTTTCCTCTAGCTCTTTTAGTTTGGCCGTAATCGACGTTTGAAAATTGAAAAATTTTTTGCGAGATATCGCCTTGAAACCTATGCCAGTTTGTAGGGCTTTTTATACCGCTTCTAACCGTTTTTACCGTTTTTCTCTAACTCTTATAGTTTCGCCGTAATCGGCGTTTAAAAATTAGAAAAAAGTGAAAATGGCAACCTTTTTTTGCGTTTTTCTCGGAAACTATAAGACTTAGAGCAAATTTTAAGAATGCATCAGATAGCGCTTAAAATTATCTATTTTCTCGATTAAACCCGGAGCCGCTCCGGGCACTGGTTCCGGGTACAGAGGCATTTAAAGTTTAACACTAAAAAAATTCATAACTTAAAAACTAAAAGTCGTAGAGCAAAACGGTTTGTTCCAGTGAATTCTGCGGCTCATTTTACATATTATATCAGTTTTTTACCCGATTTAAAAATTTGAAATTTTTTGCCTAAAATTAGGGTAGCTTAATGCATAATGGTACTTTATTTTTCAACAAAAAAATTCGTAACTAAAAAACTAAAAGTCGTAGAGCAAAACGGTTTGTTCCAGTGAATTCTGCAGCTCATTCTGCGTATTATATCAGCTTTTCATGAGATTTAAAATTTTGATTTTTTTTGCTTAAAATTAGGTCAGCCATTTCATAGTGGAGTATTTTATTCATCAACAAAAAAATTCATAACTTAAAAACTAAACGTCGTAGAGCAATACGGTTTGTTCCATTGAATTCTGCGGCTCATTCTACGTATTATATTAACTTTTCATGAGATTTAAAATTTTGAATTTTTTTGCTAAAAATTTTGATGGTCAGGCAACTTACCTTTACAAAAATGAAAAAAAAAATTTTTTTTTAACTCACTCAATCAAAGTTTTATGGACATTTCTATGCTTATACAACCCTCTAGAGTTGTTAAAAGTAGAAAAAGAGTCACTAGGTTCGATTTTAAGAATTTTGATTTTTTCAATTTTGGTCGCGATTTTGGCGATTTTCGGTACCCGGAAAATTTATCGAGCAATAACTTCAGAACTATTAGAGATAACCCCATGAAGTTTATTATCGTTGGAAAGCTCTTTTAATTGTCTATCGTTTTCAAAAAAGATTATTGTTCTCCGACTTATAGTTTTCGAGAAAATTTTGAAAAAATGCAAAAGTAGGTCAAATTTTAAAAAATTCATAACTAAAAAACTATTAGGAATTTGGCGATTTTCTCGACGCCAATCGATTCCCCGGATCATTTTGCATAGGTAAGGATTAAAATAGTGACACTTTTTCGAATAGTTTAGCCGTAATAGAGAAAATAAAAAAAATGAAAAATTTGTTAACACCCCCCCCTTAAAAATGGCCGATTTTTAAAGTGTCTCAAAATCAATTCAAACCCATCCTATCTTATAGATTTTGATGTGCTCTTTACAATGGAGTAAACCGTTTTCCTCTAGCTCTTTTAGTTTGGCCGTAATCGACGTTTGAAAATTGAAAAATTTTTTGCGAGATATCGCCTTGAAACCTATGCCAGTTTGTAGGGCTTTTTATACCGCTTCTAACCGTTTTTACCGTTTTTCTCTAACTCTTATAGTTTCGCCGTAATCGGCGTTTAAAAATTAGAAAAAAGTGAAAATGGCAACCTTTTTTTGCGTTTTTCTCGGAAACTATAAGACTTAGAGCAAATTTTAAGAATGCATCAGATAGCGCTTAAAATTATCTATTTTCTCGATTAAACCCGGAGCCGCTCCGGGCACTGGTTCCGGGTACAGAGGCATTTAAAGTTTAACACTAAAAAAATTCATAACTTAAAAACTAAAAGTCGTAGAGCAAAACGGTTTGTTCCAGTGAATTCTGCGGCTCATTTTACATATTATATCAGTTTTTTACCCGATTTAAAAATTTGAAATTTTTTGCCTAAAATTAGGGTAGCTTAATGCATAATGGTACTTTATTTTTCAACAAAAAAATTCGTAACTAAAAAACTAAAAGTCGTAGAGCAAAACGGTTTGTTCCAGTGAATTCTGCAGCTCATTCTGCGTATTATATCAGCTTTTCATGAGATTTAAAATTTTGATTTTTTTTGCTTAAAATTAGGTCAGCCATTTCATAGTGGAGTATTTTATTCATCAACAAAAAAATTCATAACTTAAAAACTAAAAGTCGTAGAGCAAAACGGTTTGTTCCAGTGAATTCTGCGGCTCATTTTACATATTATATCAGTTTTTTACCCGATTTAAAAATTTGAAATTTTTTGCCTAAAATTAGGGTAGCTTAATGCATAATGGTACTTTATTTTTCAACAAAAAAATTCGTTACTAAAAAACTAAAAGTCGTAGAGCAAAACGGTTTGTTCCAGTGAATTCTGCAGCTCATTCTGCGTATTATATCAGCTTTTCATGAGATTTAAAATTTTGATTTTTTTTGCTTAAAATTAGGTCAGCCATTTCATAGTGGAGTATTTTATTCATCAACAAAAAAATTCATAACTTAAAAACTAAACGTCGTAGAGCAATACGGTTTGTTCCATTGAATTCTGCGGCTCATTCTACGTATTATATTAACTTTTCATGAGATTTAAAATTTTGAATTTTTTTGCTAAAAATTTTGATGGTCAGGCAACTTACCTTTACAAAAATGAAAAAAAAAATTTTTTTTTAACTCACTCAATCAAAGTTTTATGGACATTTCTATGCTTATACAACCCTCTAGAGTTGTTAAAAGTAGAAAAAGAGTCACTAGGTTCGATTTTAAGAATTTTGATTTTTTCAATTTTGGTCGCGATTTTGGCGATTTTCGGTACCCGGAAAATTTATCGAGCAATAACTTCAGAACTATTAGAGATAACCCCATGAAGTTTATTATCGTTGGAAAGCTCTTTTAATTGTCTATCGTTTTCAAAAAAGATTATTGTTCTCCGACTTATAGTTTTCGAGAAAATTTTGAAAAAATGCAAAAGTAGGTCAAATTTTAAAAAATTCATAACTAAAAAACTATTAGGAATTTGGCGATTTTCTCGACGCCAATCGATTCCCCGGATCATTTTGCATAGGTAAGGATTAAAATAGTGACACTTTTTCGAATAGTTTAGCCGTAATAGAGAAAATAAAAAAAATGAAAAATTTGTTAACACCCCCCCCTTAAAAATGGCCGATTTTTAAAGTGTCTCAAAATCAATTCAAACCCATCCTATCTTATAGATTTTGATGTGCTCTTTACAATGGAGTAAACCGTTTTCCTCTAGCTCTTTTAGTTTGGCCGTAATCGACGTTTGAAAATTGAAAAATTTTTTGCGAGATATCGCCTTGAAACCTATGCCAGTTTGTAGGGCTTTTTATACCGCTTCTAACCGTTTTTACCGTTTTTCTCTAACTCTTATAGTTTCGCCGTAATCGGCGTTTAAAAATTAGAAAAAAGTGAAAATGGCAACCTTTTTTTGCGTTTTTCTCGGAAACTATAAGACTTAGAGCAAATTTTAAGAATGCATCAGATAGCGCTTAAAATTATCTATTTTCTCGATTAAACCCGGAGCCGCTCCGGGCACTGGTTCCGGGTACAGAGGCATTTAAAGTTTAACACTAAAAAAATTCATAACTTAAAAACTAAAAGTCGTAGAGCAAAACGGTTTGTTCCAGTGAATTCTGCAGCTCATTCTGCGTATTATATCAGCTTTTCATGAGATTTAAAATTTTGATTTTTTTTGCTTAAAATTAGGTCAGCCATTTCATAGTGGAGTATTTTATTCATCAACAAAAAAATTCATAACTTAAAAACTAAACGTCGTAGAGCAATACGGTTTGTTCCATTGAATTCTGCGGCTCATTCTACGTATTATATTAACTTTTCATGAGATTTAAAATTTTGAATTTTTTTGCTAAAAATTTTGATGGTCAGGCAACTTACCTTTACAAAAATGAAAAAAAAAATTTTTTTTTAACTCACTCAATCAAAGTTTTATGGACATTTCTATGCTTATACAACCCTCTAGAGTTGTTAAAAGTAGAAAAAGAGTCACTAGGTTCGATTTTAAGAATTTTGATTTTTTCAATTTTGGTCGCGATTTTGGCGATTTTCGGTACCCGGAAAATTTATCGAGCAATAACTTCAGAACTATTAGAGATAACCCCATGAAGTTTATTATCGTTGGAAAGCTCTTTTAATTGTCTATCGTTTTCAAAAAAGATTATTGTTCTCCGACTTATAGTTTTCGAGAAAATTTTGAAAAAATGCAAAAGTAGGTCAAATTTTAAAAAATTCATAACTAAAAAACTATTAGGAATTTGGCGATTTTCTCGACGCCAATCGATTCCCCGGATCATTTTGCATAGGTAAGGATTAAAATAGTGACACTTTTTCGAATAGTTTAGCCGTAATAGAGAAAATAAAAAAAATGAAAAATTTGTTAACACCCCCCCCTTAAAAATGGCCGATTTTTAAAGTGTCTCAAAATCAATTCAAACCCATCCTATCTTATAGATTTTGATGTGCTCTTTACAATGGAGTAAACCGTTTTCCTCTAGCTCTTTTAGTTTGGCCGTAATCGACGTTTGAAAATTGAAAAATTTTTTGCGAGATATCGCCTTGAAACCTATGCCAGTTTGTAGGGCTTTTTATACCGCTTCTAACCGTTTTTACCGTTTTTCTCTAACTCTTATAGTTTCGCCGTAATCGGCGTTTAAAAATTAGAAAAAAGTGAAAATGGCAACCTTTTTTTGCGTTTTTCTCGGAAACTATAAGACTTAGAGCAAATTTTAAGAATGCATCAGATAGCGCTTAAAATTATCTATTTTCTCGATTAAACCCGGAGCCGCTCCGGGCACTGGTTCCGGGTACAGAGGCATTTAAAGTTTAACACTAAAAAAATTCATAACTTAAAAACTAAAAGTCGTAGAGCAAAACGGTTTGTTCCAGTGAATTCTGCGGCTCATTTTACATATTATATCAGTTTTTTACCCGATTTAAAAATTTGAAATTTTTTGCCTAAAATTAGGGTAGCTTAATGCATAATGGTACTTTATTTTTCAACAAAAAAATTCGTAACTAAAAAACTAAAAGTCGTAGAGCAAAACGGTTTGTTCCAGTGAATTCTGCAGCTCATTCTGCGTATTATATCAGCTTTTCATGAGATTTAAAATTTTGATTTTTTTTGCTTAAAATTAGGTCAGCCATTTCATAGTGGAGTATTTTATTCATCAACAAAAAAATTCATAACTTAAAAACTAAACGTCGTAGAGCAATACGGTTTGTTCCATTGAATTCTGCGGCTCATTCTACGTATTATATTAACTTTTCATGAGATTTAAAATTTTGAATTTTTTTGCTAAAAATTTTGATGGTCAGGCAACTTACCTTTACAAAAATGAAAAAAAAAATTTTTTTTTAACTCACTCAATCAAAGTTTTATGGACATTTCTATGCTTATACAACCCTCTAGAGTTGTTAAAAGTAGAAAAAGAGTCACTAGGTTCGATTTTAAGAATTTTGATTTTTTCAATTTTGGTCGCGATTTTGGCGATTTTCGGTACCCGGAAAATTTATCGAGCAATAACTTCAGAACTATTAGAGATAACCCCATGAAGTTTATTATCGTTGGAAAGCTCTTTTAATTGTCTATCGTTTTCAAAAAAGATTATTGTTCTCCGACTTATAGTTTTCGAGAAAATTTTGAAAAAATGCAAAAGTAGGTCAAATTTTAAAAAATTCATAACTAAAAAACTATTAGGAATTTGGCGATTTTCTCGACGCCAATCGATTCCCCGGATCATTTTGCATAGGTAAGGATTAAAATAGTGACACTTTTTCGAATAGTTTAGCCGTAATAGAGAAAATAAAAAAAATGAAAAATTTGTTAACACCCCCCCCTTAAAAATGGCCGATTTTTAAAGTGTCTCAAAATCAATTCAAACCCATCCTATCTTATAGATTTTGATGTGCTCTTTACAATGGAGTAAACCGTTTTCCTCTAGCTCTTTTAGTTTGGCCGTAATCGACGTTTGAAAATTGAAAAATTTTTTGCGAGATATCGCCTTGAAACCTATGCCAGTTTGTAGGGCTTTTTATACCGCTTCTAACCGTTTTTACCGTTTTTCTCTAACTCTTATAGTTTCGCCGTAATCGGCGTTTAAAAATTAGAAAAAAGTGAAAATGGCAACCTTTTTTTGCGTTTTTCTCGGAAACTATAAGACTTAGAGCAAATTTTAAGAATGCATCAGATAGCGCTTAAAATTATCTATTTTCTCGATTAAACCCGGAGCCGCTCCGGGCACTGGTTCCGGGTACAGAGGCATTTAAAGTTTAACACTAAAAAAATTCATAACTTAAAAACTAAAAGTCGTAGAGCAAAACGGTTTGTTCCAGTGAATTCTGCGGCTCATTTTACATATTATATCAGTTTTTTACCCGATTTAAAAATTTGAAATTTTTTGCCTAAAATTAGGGTAGCTTAATGCATAATGGTACTTTATTTTTCAACAAAAAAATTCGTAACTAAAAAACTAAAAGTCGTAGAGCAAAACGGTTTGTTCCAGTGAATTCTGCAGCTCATTCTGCGTATTATATCAGCTTTTCATGAGATTTAAAATTTTGATTTTTTTTGCTTAAAATTAGGTCAGCCATTTCATAGTGGAGTATTTTATTCATCAACAAAAAAATTCATAACTTAAAAACTAAACGTCGTAGAGCAATACGGTTTGTTCCATTGAATTCTGCGGCTCATTCTACGTATTATATTAACTTTTCATGAGATTTAAAATTTTGAATTTTTTTGCTAAAAATTTTGATGGTCAGGCAACTTACCTTTACAAAAATGAAAAAAAAAATTTTTTTTTAACTCACTCAATCAAAGTTTTATGGACATTTCTATGCTTATACAACCCTCTAGAGTTGTTAAAAGTAGAAAAAGAGTCACTAGGTTCGATTTTAAGAATTTTGATTTTTTCAATTTTGGTCGCGATTTTGGCGATTTTCGGTACCCGGAAAATTTATCGAGCAATAACTTCAGAACTATTAGAGATAACCCCATGAAGTTTATTATCGTTGGAAAGCTCTTTTAATTGTCTATCGTTTTCAAAAAAGATTATTGTTCTCCGACTTATAGTTTTCGAGAAAATTTTGAAAAAATGCAAAAGTAGGTCAAATTTTAAAAAATTCATAACTAAAAAACTATTAGGAATTTGGCGATTTTCTCGACGCCAATCGATTCCCCGGATCATTTTGCATAGGTAAGGATTAAAATAGTGACACTTTTTCGAATAGTTTAGCCGTAATAGAGAAAATAAAAAAAATGAAAAATTTGTTAACACCCCCCCCTTAAAAATGGCCGATTTTTAAAGTGTCTCAAAATCAATTCAAACCCATCCTATCTTATAGATTTTGATGTGCTCTTTACAATGGAGTAAACCGTTTTCCTCTAGCTCTTTTAGTTTGGCCGTAATCGACGTTTGAAAATTGAAAAATTTTTTGCGAGATATCGCCTTGAAACCTATGCCAGTTTGTAGGGCTTTTTATACCGCTTCTAACCGTTTTTACCGTTTTTCTCTAACTCTTATAGTTTCGCCGTAATCGGCGTTTAAAAATTAGAAAAAAGTGAAAATGGCAACCTTTTTTTGCGTTTTTCTCGGAAACTATAAGACTTAGAGCAAATTTTAAGAATGCATCAGATAGCGCTTAAAATTATCTATTTTCTCGATTAAACCCGGAGCCGCTCCGGGCACTGGTTCCGGGTACAGAGGCATTTAAAGTTTAACACTAAAAAAATTCATAACTTAAAAACTAAAAGTCGTAGAGCAAAACGGTTTGTTCCAGTGAATTCTGCGGCTCATTTTACATATTATATCAGTTTTTTACCCGATTTAAAAATTTGAAATTTTTTGCCTAAAATTAGGGTAGCTTAATGCATAATGGTACTTTATTTTTCAACAAAAAAATTCGTAACTAAAAAACTAAAAGTCGTAGAGCAAAACGGTTTGTTCCAGTGAATTCTGCAGCTCATTCTGCGTATTATATCAGCTTTTCATGAGATTTAAAATTTTGATTTTTTTTGCTTAAAATTAGGTCAGCCATTTCATAGTGGAGTATTTTATTCATCAACAAAAAAATTCATAACTTAAAAACTAAACGTCGTAGAGCAATACGGTTTGTTCCATTGAATTCTGCGGCTCATTCTACGTATTATATTAACTTTTCATGAGATTTAAAATTTTGAATTTTTTTGCTAAAAATTTTGATGGTCAGGCAACTTACCTTTACAAAAATGAAAAAAAAAATTTTTTTTTAACTCACTCAATCAAAGTTTTATGGACATTTCTATGCTTATACAACCCTCTAGAGTTGTTAAAAGTAGAAAAAGAGTCACTAGGTTCGATTTTAAGAATTTTGATTTTTTCAATTTTGGTCGCGATTTTGGCGATTTTCGGTACCCGGAAAATTTATCGAGCAATAACTTCAGAACTATTAGAGATAACCCCATGAAGTTTATTATCGTTGGAAAGCTCTTTTAATTGTCTATCGTTTTCAAAAAAGATTATTGTTCTCCGACTTATAGTTTTCGAGAAAATTTTGAAAAAATGCAAAAGTAGGTCAAATTTTAAAAAATTCATAACTAAAAAACTATTAGGAATTTGGCGATTTTCTCGACGCCAATCGATTCCCCGGATCATTTTGCATAGGTAAGGATTAAAATAGTGACACTTTTTCGAATAGTTTAGCCGTAATAGAGAAAATAAAAAAAATGAAAAATTTGTTAACACCCCCCCCTTAAAAATGGCCGATTTTTAAAGTGTCTCAAAATCAATTCAAACCCATCCTATCTTATAGATTTTGATGTGCTCTTTACAATGGAGTAAACCGTTTTCCTCTAGCTCTTTTAGTTTGGCCGTAATCGACGTTTGAAAATTGAAAAATTTTTTGCGAGATATCGCCTTGAAACCTATGCCAGTTTGTAGGGCTTTTTATACCGCTTCTAACCGTTTTTACCGTTTTTCTCTAACTCTTATAGTTTCGCCGTAATCGGCGTTTAAAAATTAGAAAAAAGTGAAAATGGCAACCTTTTTTTGCGTTTTTCTCGGAAACTATAAGACTTAGAGCAAATTTTAAGAATGCATCAGATAGCGCTTAAAATTATCTATTTTCTCGATTAAACCCGGAGCCGCTCCGGGCACTGGTTCCGGGTACAGAGGCATTTAAAGTTTAACACTAAAAAAATTCATAACTTAAAAACTAAAAGTCGTAGAGCAAAACGGTTTGTTCCAGTGAATTCTGCGGCTCATTTTACATATTATATCAGTTTTTTACCCGATTTAAAAATTTGAAATTTTTTGCCTAAAATTAGGGTAGCTTAATGCATAATGGTACTTTATTTTTCAACAAAAAAATTCGTAACTAAAAAACTAAAAGTCGTAGAGCAAAACGGTTTGTTCCAGTGAATTCTGCAGCTCATTCTGCGTATTATATCAGCTTTTCATGAAATTTAAAATTTTGATTTTTTTTGCTTAAAATTAGGTCAGCCATTTCATAGTGGAGTATTTTATTCATCAACAAAAAAATTCATAACTTAAAAACTAAACGTCGTAGAGCAATACGGTTTGTTCCATTGAATTCTGCGGCTCATTCTACGTATTATATTAACTTTTCATGAGATTTAAAATTTTGAATTTTTTTGCTAAAAATTTTGATGGTCAGGCAACTTACCTTTACAAAAATGAAAAAAAAAATTTTTTTTTAACTCACTCAATCAAAGTTTTATGGACATTTCTATGCTTATACAACCCTCTAGAGTTGTTAAAAGTAGAAAAAGAGTCACTAGGTTCGATTTTAAGAATTTTGATTTTTTCAATTTTGGTCGCGATTTTGGCGATTTTCGGTACCCGGAAAATTTATCGAGCAATAACTTCAGAACTATTAGAGATAACCCCATGAAGTTTATTATCGTTGGAAAGCTCTTTTAATTGTCTATCGTTTTCAAAAAAGATTATTGTTCTCCGACTTATAGTTTTCGAGAAAATTTTGAAAAAATGCAAAAGTAGGTCAAATTTTAAAAAATTCATAACTAAAAAACTATTAGGAATTTGGCGATTTTCTCGACGCCAATCGATTCCCCGGATCATTTTGCATAGGTAAGGATTAAAATAGTGACACTTTTTCGAATAGTTTAGCCGTAATAGAGAAAATAAAAAAAATGAAAAATTTGTTAACACCCCCCCCTTAAAAATGGCCGATTTTTAAAGTGTCTCAAAATCAATTCAAACCCATCCTATCTTATAGATTTTGATGTGCTCTTTACAATGGAGTAAACCGTTTTCCTCTAGCTCTTTTAGTTTGGCCGTAATCGACGTTTGAAAATTGAAAAATTTTTTGCGAGATATCGCCTTGAAACCTATGCCAGTTTGTAGGGCTTTTTATACCGCTTCTAACCGTTTTTACCGTTTTTCTCTAACTCTTATAGTTTCGCCGTAATCGGCGTTTAAAAATTAGAAAAAAGTGAAAATGGCAACCTTTTTTTGCGTTTTTCTCGGAAACTATAAGACTTAGAGCAAATTTTAAGAATGCATCAGATAGCGCTTAAAATTATCTATTTTCTCGATTAAACCCGGAGCCGCTCCGGGCACTGGTTCCGGGTACAGAGGCATTTAAAGTTTAACACTAAAAAAATTCATAACTTAAAAACTAAAAGTCGTAGAGCAAAACGGTTTGTTCCAGTGAATTCTGCGGCTCATTTTACATATTATATCAGTTTTTTACCCGATTTAAAAATTTGAAATTTTTTGCCTAAAATTAGGGTAGCTTAATGCATAATGGTACTTTATTTTTCAACAAAAAAATTCGTAACTAAAAAACTAAAAGTCGTAGAGCAAAACGGTTTGTTCCAGTGAATTCTGCAGCTCATTCTGCGTATTATATCAGCTTTTCATGAGATTTAAAATTTTGATTTTTTTTGCTTAAAATTAGGTCAGCCATTTCATAGTGGAGTATTTTATTCATCAACAAAAAAATTCATAACTTAAAAACTAAACGTCGTAGAGCAATACGGTTTGTTCCATTGAATTCTGCGGCTCATTCTACGTATTATATTAACTTTTCATGAGATTTAAAATTTTGAATTTTTTTGCTAAAAATTTTGATGGTCAGGCAACTTACCTTTACAAAAA
The DNA here is from genome assembly GCA_939628115.1 of Tribolium freemani. NCBI lineage: Eukaryota > Metazoa > Arthropoda > Insecta > Coleoptera > Tenebrionidae > Tribolium > Tribolium freemani. Next base: position 16,635,335 of record OW626786.1, on the reverse strand, counting down.
TGAAAAAAAAAAATTTTTTTTTAACTCACTCAATCAAAGTTTTATGGACATTTCTATGCTTATACAACCCTCTAGAGTTGTTAAAAGTAGAAAAAGAGTCACTAGGTTCGATTTTAAGAATTTTGATTTTTTCAATTTTGGTCGCGATTTTGGCGATTTTCGGTACCCGGAAAATTTATCGAGCAATAACTTCAGAACTATTAGAGATAACCCCATGAAGTTTATTATCGTTGGAAAGCTCTTTTAATTGTCTATCGTTTTCAAAAAAGATTATTGTTCTCCGACTTATAGTTTTCGAGAAAATTTTGAAAAAATGCAAAAGTAGGTCAAATTTTAAAAAATTCATAACTAAAAAACTATTAGGAATTTGGCGATTTTCTCGACGCCAATCGATTCCCCGGATCATTTTGCATAGGTAAGGATTAAAATAGTGACACTTTTTCGAATAGTTTAGCCGTAATAGAGAAAATAAAAAAAATGAAAAATTTGTTAACACCCCCCCCTTAAAAATGGCCGATTTTTAAAGTGTCTCAAAATCAATTCAAACCCATCCTATCTTATAGATTTTGATGTGCTCTTTACAATGGAGTAAACCGTTTTCCTCTAGCTCTTTTAGTTTGGCCGTAATCGACGTTTGAAAATTGAAAAATTTTTTGCGAGATATCGCCTTGAAACCTATGCCAGTTTGTAGGGCTTTTTATACCGCTTCTAACCGTTTTTACCGTTTTTCTCTAACTCTTATAGTTTCGCCGTAATCGGCGTTTAAAAATTAGAAAAAAGTGAAAATGGCAACCTTTTTTTGCGTTTTTCTCGGAAACTATAAGACTTAGAGCAAATTTTAAGAATGCATCAGATAGCGCTTAAAATTATCTATTTTCTCGATTAAACCCGGAGCCGCTCCGGGCACTGGTTCCGGGTACAGAGGCATTTAAAGTTTAACACTAAAAAAATTCATAACTTAAAAACTAAAAGTCGTAGAGCAAAACGGTTTGTTCCAGTGAATTCTGCGGCTCATTTTACATATTATATCAGTTTTTTACCCGATTTAAAAATTTGAAATTTTTTGCCTAAAATTAGGGTAGCTTAATGCATAATGGTACTTTATTTTTCAACAAAAAAATTCGTAACTAAAAAACTAAAAGTCGTAGAGCAAAACGGTTTGTTCCAGTGAATTCTGCAGCTCATTCTGCGTATTATATCAGCTTTTCATGAGATTTAAAATTTTGATTTTTTTTGCTTAAAATTAGGTCAGCCATTTCATAGTGGAGTATTTTATTCATCAACAAAAAAATTCATAACTTAAAAACTAAACGTCGTAGAGCAATACGGTTTGTTCCATTGAATTCTGCGGCTCATTCTACGTATTATATTAACTTTTCATGAGATTTAAAATTTTGAATTTTTTTGCTAAAAATTTTGATGGTCAGGCAACTTACCTTTACAAAAATGAAAAAAAAAATTTTTTTTTAACTCACTCAATCAAAGTTTTATGGACATTTCTATGCTTATACAACCCTCTAGAGTTGTTAAAAGTAGAAAAAGAGTCACTAGGTTCGATTTTAAGAATTTTGATTTTTTCAATTTTGGTCGCGATTTTGGCGATTTTCGGTACCCGGAAAATTTATCGAGCAATAACTTCAGAACTATTAGAGATAACCCCATGAAGTTTATTATCGTTGGAAAGCTCTTTTAATTGTCTATCGTTTTCAAAAAAGATTATTGTTCTCCGACTTATAGTTTTCGAGAAAATTTTGAAAAAATGCAAAAGTAGGTCAAATTTTAAAAAATTCATAACTAAAAAACTATTAGGAATTTGGCGATTTTCTCGACGCCAATCGATTCCCCGGATCATTTTGCATAGGTAAGGATTAAAATAGTGACACTTTTTCGAATAGTTTAGCCGTAATAGAGAAAATAAAAAAAATGAAAAATTTGTTAACACCCCCCCCTTAAAAATGGCCGATTTTTAAAGTGTCTCAAAATCAATTCAAACCCATCCTATCTTATAGATTTTGATGTGCTCTTTACAATGGAGTAAACCGTTTTCCTCTAGCTCTTTTAGTTTGGCCGTAATCGACGTTTGAAAATTGAAAAATTTTTTGCGAGATATCGCCTTGAAACCTATGCCAGTTTGTAGGGCTTTTTATACCGCTTCTAACCGTTTTTACCGTTTTTCTCTAACTCTTATAGTTTCGCCGTAATCGGCGTTTAAAAATTAGAAAAAAGTGAAAATGGCAACCTTTTTTTGCGTTTTTCTCGGAAACTATAAGACTTAGAGCAAATTTTAAGAATGCATCAGATAGCGCTTAAAATTATCTATTTTCTCGATTAAACCCGGAGCCGCTCCGGGCACTGGTTCCGGGTACAGAGGCATTTAAAGTTTAACACTAAAAAAATTCATAACTTAAAAACTAAAAGTCGTAGAGCAAAACGGTTTGTTCCAGTGAATTCTGCGGCTCATTTTACATATTATATCAGTTTTTTACCCGATTTAAAAATTTGAAATTTTTTGCCTAAAATTAGGGTAGCTTAATGCATAATGGTACTTTATTTTTCAACAAAAAAATTCGTAACTAAAAAACTAAAAGTCGTAGAGCAAAACGGTTTGTTCCAGTGAATTCTGCAGCTCATTCTGCGTATTATATCAGCTTTTCATGAGATTTAAAATTTTGATTTTTTTTGCTTAAAATTAGGTCAGCCATTTCATAGTGGAGTATTTTATTCATCAACAAAAAAATTCATAACTTAAAAACTAAACGTCGTAGAGCAATACGGTTTGTTCCATTGAATTCTGCGGCTCATTCTACGTATTATATTAACTTTTCATGAGATTTAAAATTTTGAATTTTTTTGCTAAAAATTTTGATGGTCAGGCAACTTACCTTTACAAAAATGAAAAAAAATAATTTTTTTTAACTCACTCAATCAAAGTTTTATGGACATTTCTATGCTTATACAACCCTCTAGAGTTGTTAAAAGTAGAAAAAGAGTCACTAGGTTCGATTTTAAGAATTTTGATTTTTTCAATTTTGGTCGCGATTTTGGCGATTTTCGGTACCCGGAAAATTTATCGAGCAATAACTTCAGAACTATTAGAGATAACCCCATGAAGTTTATTATCGTTGGAAAGCTCTTTTAATTGTCTATCGTTTTCAAAAAAGATTATTGTTCTCCGACTTATAGTTTTCGAGAAAATTTTGAAAAAATGCAAAAGTAGGTCAAATTTTAAAAAATTCATAACTAAAAAACTATTAGGAATTTGGCGATTTTCTCGACGCCAATCGATTCCCCGGATCATTTTGCATAGGTAAGGATTAAAATAGTGACACTTTTTCGAATAGTTTAGCCGTAATAGAGAAAATAAAAAAAATGAAAAATTTGTTAACACCCCCCCCTTAAAAATGGCCGATTTTTAAAGTGTCTCAAAATCAATTCAAACCCATCCTATCTTATAGATTTTGATGTGCTCTTTACAATGGAGTAAACCGTTTTCCTCTAGCTCTTTTAGTTTGGCCGTAATCGACGTTTGAAAATTGAAAAATTTTTTGCGAGATATCGCCTTGAAACCTATGCCAGTTTGTAGGGCTTTTTATACCGCTTCTAACCGTTTTTACCGTTTTTCTCTAACTCTTATAGTTTCGCCGTAATCGGCGTTTAAAAATTAGAAAAAAGTGAAAATGGCAACCTTTTTTTGCGTTTTTCTCGGAAACTATAAGACTTAGAGCAAATTTTAAGAATGCATCAGATAGCGCTTAAAATTATCTATTTTCTCGATTAAACCCGGAGCCGCTCCGGGCACTGGTTCCGGGTACAGAGGCATTTAAAGTTTAACACTAAAAAAATTCATAACTTAAAAACTAAAAGTCGTAGAGCAAAACGGTTTGTTCCAGTGAATTCTGCGGCTCATTTTACATATTATATCAGTTTTTTACCCGATTTAAAAATTTGAAATTTTTTGCCTAAAATTAGGGTAGCTTAATGCATAATGGTACTTTATTTTTCAACAAAAAAATTCGTAACTAAAAAACTAAAAGTCGTAGAGCAAAACGGTTTGTTCCAGTGAATTCTGCAGCTCATTCTGCGTATTATATCAGCTTTTCATGAAATTTAAAATTTTGATTTTTTTTGCTTAAAATTAGGTCAGCCATTTCATAGTGGAGTATTTTATTCATCAACAAAAAAATTCATAACTTAAAAACTAAACGTCGTAGAGCAATACGGTTTGTTCCATTGAATTCTGCGGCTCATTCTACGTATTATATTAACTTTTCATGAGATTTAAAATTTTGAATTTTTTTGCTAAAAATTTTGATGGTCAGGCAACTTACCTTTACAAAAATGAAAAAAAAAATTTTTTTTTAACTCACTCAATCAAAGTTTTATGGACATTTCTATGCTTATACAACCCTCTAGAGTTGTTAAAAGTAGAAAAAGAGTCACTAGGTTCGATTTTAAGAATTTTGATTTTTTCAATTTTGGTCGCGATTTTGGCGATTTTCGGTACCCGGAAAATTTATCGAGCAATAACTTCAGAACTATTAGAGATAACCCCATGAAGTTTATTATCGTTGGAAAGCTCTTTTAATTGTCTATCGTTTTCAAAAAAGATTATTGTTCTCCGACTTATAGTTTTCGAGAAAATTTTGAAAAAATGCAAAAGTAGGTCAAATTTTAAAAAATTCATAACTAAAAAACTATTAGGAATTTGGCGATTTTCTCGACGCCAATCGATTCCCCGGATCATTTTGCATAGGTAAGGATTAAAATAGTGACACTTTTTCGAATAGTTTAGCCGTAATAGAGAAAATAAAAAAAATGAAAAATTTGTTAACACCCCCCCCCTAAAAATGGCCGATTTTTAAAGTGTCTCAAAATCAATTCAAACCCATCCTATCTTATAGATTTTGATGTGCTCTTTACAATGGAGTAAACCGTTTTCCTCTAGCTCTTTTAGTTTGGCCGTAATCGACGTTTGAAAATTGAAAAATTTTTTGCGAGATATCGCCTTGAAACCTATGCCAGTTTGTAGGGCTTTTTATACCGCTTCTAACCGTTTTTACCGTTTTTCTCTAACTCTTATAGTTTCGCCGTAATCGGCGTTTAAAAATTAGAAAAAAGTGAAAATGGCAACCTTTTTTTGCGTTTTTCTCGGAAACTATAAGACTTAGAGCAAATTTTAAGAATGCATCAGATAGCGCTTAAAATTATCTATTTTCTCGATTAAACCCGGAGCCGCTCCGGGCACTGGTTCCGGGTACAGAGGCATTTAAAGTTTAACACTAAAAAAATTCATAACTTAAAAACTAAAAGTCGTAGAGCAAAACGGTTTGTTCCAGTGAATTCTGCGGCTCATTTTACATATTATATCAGTTTTTTACCCGATTTAAAAATTTGAAATTTTTTGCCTAAAATTAGGGTAGCTTAATGCATAATGGTACTTTATTTTTCAACAAAAAAATTCGTAACTAAAAAACTAAAAGTCGTAGAGCAAAACGGTTTGTTCCAGTGAATTCTGCAGCTCATTCTGCGTATTATATCAGCTTTTCATGAGATTTAAAATTTTGATTTTTTTTGCTTAAAATTAGGTCAGCCATTTCATAGTGGAGTATTTTATTCATCAACAAAAAAATTCATAACTTAAAAACTAAACGTCGTAGAGCAATACGGTTTGTTCCATTGAATTCTGCGGCTCATTCTACGTATTATATTAACTTTTCATGAGATTTAAAATTTTGAATTTTTTTGCTAAAAATTTTGATGGTCAGGCAACTTACCTTTACAAAAATGAAAAAAAAAATTTTTTTTTAACTCACTCAATCAAAGTTTTATGGACATTTCTATGCTTATACAACCCTCTAGAGTTGTTAAAAGTAGAAAAAGAGTCACTAGGTTCGATTTTAAGAATTTTGATTTTTTCAATTTTGGTCGCGATTTTGGCGATTTTCGGTACCCGGAAAATTTATCGAGCAATAACTTCAGAACTATTAGAGATAACCCCATGAAGTTTATTATCGTTGGAAAGCTCTTTTAATTGTCTATCGTTTTCAAAAAAGATTATTGTTCTCCGACTTATAGTTTTCGAGAAAATTTTGAAAAAATGCAAAAGTAGGTCAAATTTTAAAAAATTCATAACTAAAAAACTATTAGGAATTTGGCGATTTTCTCGACGCCAATCGATTCCCCGGATCATTTTGCATAGGTAAGGATTAAAATAGTGACACTTTTTCGAATAGTTTAGCCGTAATAGAGAAAATAAAAAAAATGAAAAATTTGTTAACACCCCCCCCTTAAAAATGGCCGATTTTTAAAGTGTCTCAAAATCAATTCAAACCCATCCTATCTTATAGATTTTGATGTGCTCTTTACAATGGAGTAAACCGTTTTCCTCTAGCTCTTTTAGTTTGGCCGTAATCGACGTTTGAAAATTGAAAAATTTTTTGCGAGATATCGCCTTGAAACCTATGCCAGTTTGTAGGGCTTTTTATACCGCTTCTAACCGTTTTTACCGTTTTTCTCTAACTCTTATAGTTTCGCCGTAATCGGCGTTTAAAAATTAGAAAAAAGTGAAAATGGCAACCTTTTTTTGCGTTTTTCTCGGAAACTATAAGACTTAGAGCAAATTTTAAGAATGCATCAGATAGCGCTTAAAATTATCTATTTTCTCGATTAAACCCGGAGCCGCTCCGGGCACTGGTTCCGGGTACAGAGGCATTTAAAGTTTAACACTAAAAAAATTCATAACTTAAAAACTAAAAGTCGTAGAGCAAAACGGTTTGTTCCAGTGAATTCTGCGGCTCATTTTACATATTATATCAGTTTTTTACCCGATTTAAAAATTTGAAATTTTTTGCCTAAAATTAGGGTAGCTTAATGCATAATGGTACTTTATTTTTCAACAAAAAAATTCGTAACTAAAAAACTAAAAGTCGTAGAGCAAAACGGTTTGTTCCAGTGAATTCTGCAGCTCATTCTGCGTATTATATCAGCTTTTCATGAGATTTAAAATTTTGATTTTTTTTGCTTAAAATTAGGTCAGCCATTTCATAGTGGAGTATTTTATTCATCAACAAAAAAATTCATAACTTAAAAACTAAACGTCGTAGAGCAATACGGTTTGTTCCATTGAATTCTGCGGCTCATTCTACGTATTATATTAACTTTTCATGAGATTTAAAATTTTGAATTTTTTTGCTAAAAATTTTGATGGTCAGGCAACTTACCTTTACAAAAATGAAAAAAAAAATTTTTTTTTAACTCACTCAATCAAAGTTTTATGGACATTTCTATGCTTATACAACCCTCTAGAGTTGTTAAAAGTAGAAAAAGAGTCACTAGGTTCGATTTTAAGAATTTTGATTTTTTCAATTTTGGTCGCGATTTTGGCGATTTTCGGTACCCGGAAAATTTATCGAGCAATAACTTCAGAACTATTAGAGATAACCCCATGAAGTTTATTATCGTTGGAAAGCTCTTTTAATTGTCTATCGTTTTCAAAAAAGATTATTGTTCTCCGACTTATAGTTTTCGAGAAAATTTTGAAAAAATGCAAAAGTAGGTCAAATTTTAAAAAATTCATAACTAAAAAACTATTAGGAATTTGGCGATTTTCTCGACGCCAATCGATTCCCCGGATCATTTTGCATAGGTAAGGATTAAAATAGTGACACTTTTTAGAATAGTTTAGCCGTAATAGAGAAAATAAAAAAAATGAAAAATTTGTTAACACCCCCCCCTTAAAAATGGCCGATTTTTAAAGTGTCTCAAAATCAATTCAAACCCATCCTATCTTATAGATTTTGATGTGCTCTTTACAATGGAGTAAACCGTTTTCCTCTAGCTCTTTTAGTTTGGCCGTAATCGACGTTTGAAAATTGAAAAATTTTTTGCGAGATATCGCCTTGAAACCTATGCCAGTTTGTAGGGCTTTTTATACCGCTTCTAACCGTTTTTACCGTTTTTCTCTAACTCTTATAGTTTCGCCGTAATCGGCGTTTAAAAATTAGAAAAAAGTGAAAATGGCAACCTTTTTTTGCGTTTTTCTCGGAAACTATAAGACTTAGAGCAAATTTTAAGAATGCATCAGATAGCGCTTAAAATTATCTATTTTCTCGATTAAACCCGGAGCCGCTCCGGGCACTGGTTCCGGGTACAGAGGCATTTAAAGTTTAACACTAAAAAAATTCATAACTTAAAAACTAAAAGTCGTAGAGCAAAACGGTTTGTTCCAGTGAATTCTGCGGCTCATTTTACATATTATATCAGTTTTTTACCCGATTTAAAAATTTGAAATTTTTTGCCTAAAATTAGGGTAGCTTAATGCATAATGGTACTTTATTTTTCAACAAAAAAATTCGTAACTAAAAAACTAAAAGTCGTAGAGCAAAACGGTTTGTTCCAGTGAATTCTGCAGCTCATTCTGCGTATTATATCAGCTTTTCATGAGATTTAAAATTTTGATTTTTTTTGCTTAAAATTAGGTCAGCCATTTCATAGTGGAGTATTTTATTCATCAACAAAAAAATTCATAACTTAAAAACTAAACGTCGTAGAGCAATACGGTTTGTTCCATTGAATTCTGCGGCTCATTCTACGTATTATATTAACTTTTCATGAGATTTAAAATTTTGAATTTTTTTGCTAAAAATTTTGATGGTCAGGCAACTTACCTTTACAAAAATGAAAAAAAAAATTTTTTTTTAACTCACTCAATCAAAGTTTTATGGACATTTCTATGCTTATACAACCCTCTAGAGTTGTTAAAAGTAGAAAAAGAGTCACTAGGTTCGATTTTAAGAATTTTGATTTTTTCAATTTTGGTCGCGATTTTGGCGATTTTCGGTACCCGGAAAATTTATCGAGCAATAACTTCAGAACTATTAGAGATAACCCCATGAAGTTTATTATCGTTGGAAAGCTCTTTTAATTGTCTATCGTTTTCAAAAAAGATTATTGTTCTCCGACTTATAGTTTTCGAGAAAATTTTGAAAAAATGCAAAAGTAGGTCAAATTTTAAAAAATTCATAACTAAAAAACTATTAGGAATTTGGCGATTTTCTCGACGCCAATCGATTCCCCGGATCATTTTGCATAGGTAAGGATTAAAATAGTGACACTTTTTCGAATAGTTTAGCCGTAATAGAGAAAATAAAAAAAATGAAAAATTTGTTAACACCCCCCCCTTAAAAATGGCCGATTTTTAAAGTGTCTCAAAATCAATTCAAACCCATCCTATCTTATAGATTTTGATGTGCTCTTTACAATGGAGTAAACCGTTTTCCTCTAGCTCTTTTAGTTTGGCCGTAATCGACGTTTGAAAATTGAAAAATTTTTTGCGAGATATCGCCTTGAAACCTATGCCAGTTTGTAGGGCTTTTTATACCGCTTCTAACCGTTTTTACCGTTTTTCTCTAACTCTTATAGTTTCGCCGTAATCGGCGTTTAAAAATTAGAAAAAAGTGAAAATGGCAACCTTTTTTTGCGTTTTTCTCGGAAACTATAAGACTTAGAGCAAATTTTAAGAATGCATCAGATAGCGCTTAAAATTATCTATTTTCTCGATTAAACCCGGAGCCGCTCCGGGCACTGGTTCCGGGTACAGAGGCATTTAAAGTTTAACACTAAAAAAATTCATAACTTAAAAACTAAAAGTCGTAGAGCAAAACGGTTTGTTCCAGTGAATTCTGCGGCTCATTTTACATATTATATCAGTTTTTTACCCGATTTAAAAATTTGAAATTTTTTGCCTAAAATTAGGGTAGCTTAATGCATAATGGTACTTTATTTTTCAACAAAAAAATTCGTAACTAAAAAACTAAAAGTCGTAGAGCAAAACGGTTTGTTCCAGTGAATTCTGCAGCTCATTCTGCGTATTATATCAGCTTTTCATGAGATTTAAAATTTTGATTTTTTTTGCTTAAAATTAGGTCAGCCATTTCATAGTGGAGTATTTTATTCATCAACAAAAAAATTCATAACTTAAAAACTAAACGTCGTAGAGCAATACGGTTTGTTCCATTGAATTCTGCGGCTCATTCTACGTATTATATTAACTTTTCATGAGATTTAAAATTTTGAATTTTTTTGCTAAAAATTTTGATGGTCAGGCAACTTACCTTTACAAAAATGAAAAAAAAAATTTTTTTTTAACTCACTCAATCAAAGTTTTATGGACATTTCTATGCTTATACAACCCTCTAGAGTTGTTAAAAGTAGAAAAAGAGTCACTAGGTTCGATTTTAAGAATTTTGATTTTTTCAATTTTGGTCGCGATTTTGGCGATTTTCGGTACCCGGAAAATTTATCGAGCAATAACTTCAGAACTATTAGAGATAACCCCATGAAGTTTATTATCGTTGGAAAGCTCTTTTAATTGTCTATCGTTTTCAAAAAAGATTATTGTTCTCCGACTTATAGTTTTCGAGAAAATTTTGAAAAAATGCAAAAGTAGGTCAAATTTTAAAAAATTCATAACTAAAAAACTATTAGGAATTTGGCGATTTTCTCGACGCCAATCGATTCCCCGGATCATTTTGCATAGGTAAGGATTAAAATAGTGACACTTTTTCGAATAGTTTAGCCGTAATAGAGAAAATAAAAAAAATGAAAAATTTGTTAACACCCCCCCCTTAAAAATGGCCGATTTTTAAAGTGTCTCAAAATCAATTCAAACCCATCCTATCTTATAGATTTTGATGTGCTCTTTACAATGGAGTAAACCGTTTTCCTCTAGCTCTTTTAGTTTGGCCGTAATCGACGTTTGAAAATTGAAAAATTTTTTGCGAGATATCGCCTTGAAACCTATGCCAGTTTGTAGGGCTTTTTATACCGCTTCTAACCGTTTTTACCGTTTTTCTCTAACTCTTATAGTTTCGCCGTAATCGGCGTTTAAAAATTAGAAAAAAGTGAAAATGGCAACCTTTTTTTGCGTTTTTCTCGGAAACTATAAGACTTAGAGCAAATTTTAAGAATGCATCAGATAGCGCTTAAAATTATCTATTTTCTCGATTAAACCCGGAGCCGCTCCGGGCACTGGTTCCGGGTACAGAGGCATTTAAAGTTTAACACTAAAAAAATTCATAACTTAAAAACTAAAAGTCGTAGAGCAAAACGGTTTGTTCCAGTGAATTCTGCGGCTCATTTTACATATTATATCAGTTTTTTACCCGATTTAAAAATTTGAAATTTTTTGCCTAAAATTAGGGTAGCTTAATGCATAATGGTACTTTATTTTTCAACAAAAAAATTCGTAACTAAAAAACTAAAAGTCGTAGAGCAAAACGGTTTGTTCCAGTGAATTCTGCAGCTCATTCTGCGTATTATATCAGCTTTTCATGAGATTTAAAATTTTGATTTTTTTTGCTTAAAATTAGGTCAGCCATTTCATAGTGGAGTATTTTATTCATCAACAAAAAAATTCATAACTTAAAAACTAAACGTCGTAGAGCAATACGGTTTGTTCCATTGAATTCTGCGGCTCATTCTACGTATTATATTAACTTTTCATGAGATTTAAAATTTTGAATTTTTTTGCTAAAAATTTTGATGGTCAGGCAACTTACCTTTACAAAAATGAAAAAAAAAATTTTTTTTTAACTCACTCAATCAAAGTTTTATGGACATTTCTATGCTTATACAACCCTCTAGAGTTGTTAAAAGTAGAAAAAGAGTCACTAGGTTCGATTTTAAGAATTTTGATTTTTTCAATTTTGGTCGCGATTTTGGCGATTTTCGGTACCCGGAAAATTTATCGAGCAATAACTTCAGAACTATTAGAGATAACCCCATGAAGTTTATTATCGTTGGAAAGCTCTTTTAATTGTCTATCGTTTTCAAAAAAGATTATTGTTCTCCGACTTATAGTTTTCGAGAAAATTTTGAAAAAATGCAAAAGTAGGTCAAATTTTAAAAAATTCATAACTAAAAAACTATTAGGAATTTGGCGATTTTCTCGACGCCAATCGATTCCCCGGATCATTTTGCATAGGTAAGGATTAAAATAGTGACACTTTTTCGAATAGTTTAGCCGTAATAGAGAAAATAAAAAAAATGAAAAATTTGTTAACACCCCCCCCTTAAAAATGGCCGATTTTTAAAGTGTCTCAAAATCAATTCAAACCCATCCTATCTTATAGATTTTGATGTGCTCTTTACAATGGAGTAAACCGTTTTCCTCTAGCTCTTTTAGTTTGGCCGTAATCGACGTTTGAAAATTGAAAAATTTTTTGCGAGATATCGCCTTGAAACCTATGCCAGTTTGTAGGGCTTTTTATACCGCTTCTAACCGTTTTTACCGTTTTTCTCTAACTCTTATAGTTTCGCCGTAATCGGCGTTTAAAAATTAGAAAAAAGTGAAAATGGCAACCTTTTTTTGCGTTTTTCTCGGAAACTATAAGACTTAGAGCAAATTTTAAGAATGCATCAGATAGCGCTTAAAATTATCTATTTTCTCGATTAAACCCGGAGCCGCTCCGGGCACTGGTTCCGGGTACAGAGGCATTTAAAGTTTAACACTAAAAAAATTCATAACTTAAAAACTAAAAGTCGTAGAGCAAAACGGTTTGTTCCAGTGAATTCTGCGGCTCATTTTACATATTATATCAGTTTTTTACCCGATTTAAAAATTTGAAATTTTTTGCCTAAAATTAGGGTAGCTTAATGCATAATGGTACTTTATTTTTCAACAAAAAAATTCGTAACTAAAAAACTAAAAGTCGTAGAGCAAAACGGTTTGTTCCAGTGAATTCTGCAGCTCATTCTGCGTATTATATCAGCTTTTCATGAGATTTAAAATTTTGATTTTTTTTGCTTAAAATTAGGTCAGCCATTTCATAGTGGAGTATTTTATTCATCAACAAAAAAATTCATAACTTAAAAACTAAACGTCGTAGAGCAATACGGTTTGTTCCATTGAATTCTGCGGCTCATTCTACGTATTATATTAACTTTTCATGAGATTTAAAATTTTGAATTTTTTTGCTAAAAATTTTGATGGTCAGGCAACTTACCTTTACAAAAATGAAAAAAAAAATTTTTTTTTAACTCACTCAATCAAAGTTTTATGGACATTTCTATGCTTATACAACCCTCTAGAGTTGTTAAAAGTAGAAAAAGAGTCACTAGGTTCGATTTTAAGAATTTTGATTTTTTCAATTTTGGTCGCGATTTTGGCGATTTTCGGTACCCGGAAAATTTATCGAGCAATAACTTCAGAACTATTAGAGATAACCCCATGAAGTTTATTATCGTTGGAAAGCTCTTTTAATTGTCTATCGTTTTCAAAAAAGATTATTGTTCTCCGACTTATAGTTTTCGAGAAAATTTTGAAAAAATGCAAAAGTAGGTCAAATTTTAAAAAATTCATAACTAAAAAACTATTAGGAATTTGGCGATTTTCTCGACGCCAATCGATTCCCCGGATCATTTTGCATAGGTAAGGATTAAAATAGTGACACTTTTTCGAATAGTTTAGCCGTAATAGAGAAAATAAAAAAAATGAAAAATTTGTTAACACCCCCCCCTTAAAAATGGCCGATTTTTAAAGTGTCTCAAAATCAATTCAAACCCATCCTATCTTATAGATTTTGATGTGCTCTTTACAATGGAGTAAACCGTTTTCCTCTAGCTCTTTTAGTTTGGCCGTAATCGACGTTTGAAAATTGAAAAATTTTTTGCGAGATATCGCCTTGAAACCTATGCCAGTTTGTAGGGCTTTTTATACCGCTTCTAACCGTTTTTACCGTTTTTCTCTAACTCTTATAGTTTCGCCGTAATCGGCGTTTAAAAATTAGAAAAAAGTGAAAATGGCAACCTTTTTTTGCGTTTTTCTCGGAAACTATAAGACTTAGAGCAAATTTTAAGAATGCATCAGATAGCGCTTAAAATTATCTATTTTCTCGATTAAACCCGGAGCCGCTCCGGGCACTGGTTCCGGGTACAGAGGCATTTAAAGTTTAACACTAAAAAAATTCATAACTTAAAAACTAAAAGTCGTAGAGCAAAACGGTTTGTTCCAGTGAATTCTGCGGCTCATTTTACATATTATATCAGTTTTTTACCCGATTTAAAAATTTGAAATTTTTTGCCTAAAATTAGGGTAGCTTAATGCATAATGGTACTTTATTTTTCAACAAAAAAATTCGTAACTAAAAAACTAAAAGTCGTAGAGCAAAACGGTTTGTTCCAGTGAATTCTGCAGCTCATTCTGCGTATTATATCAGCTTTTCATGAGATTTAAAATTTTGATTTTTTTTGCTTAAAATTAGGTCAGCCATTTCATAGTGGAGTATTTTATTCATCAACAAAAAAATTCATAACTTAAAAACTAAACGTCGTAGAGCAATACGGTTTGTTCCATTGAATTCTGCGGCTCATTCTACGTATTATATTAACTTTTCATGAGATTTAAAATTTTGAATTTTTTTGCTAAAAATTTTGATGGTCAGGCAACTTACCTTTACAAAAATGAAAAAAAAAATTTTTTTTTAACTCACTCAATCAAAGTTTTATGGACATTTCTATGCTTATACAACCCTCTAGAGTTGTTAAAAGTAGAAAAAGAGTCACTAGGTTCGATTTTAAGAATTTTGATTTTTTCAATTTTGGTCGCGATTTTGGCGATTTTCGGTACCCGGAAAATTTATCGAGCAATAACTTCAGAACTATTAGAGATAACCCCATGAAGTTTATTATCGTTGGAAAGCTCTTTTAATTGTCTATCGTTTTCAAAAAAGATTATTGTTCTCCGACTTATAGTTTTCGAGAAAATTTTGAAAAAATGCAAAAGTAGGTCAAATTTTAAAAAATTCATAACTAAAAAACTATTAGGAATTTGGCGATTTTCTCGACGCCAATCGATTCCCCGGATCATTTTGCATAGGTAAGGATTAAAATAGTGACACTTTTTCGAATAGTTTAGCCGTAATAGAGAAAATAAAAAAAATGAAAAATTTGTTAACACCCCCCCCTTAAAAATGGCCGATTTTTAAAGTGTCTCAAAATCAATTCAAACCCATCCTATCTTATAGATTTTGATGTGCTCTTTACAATGGAGTAAACCGTTTTCCTCTAGCTCTTTTAGTTTGGCCGTAATCGACGTTTGAAAATTGAAAAATTTTTTGCGAGATATCGCCTTGAAACCTATGCCAGTTTGTAGGGCTTTTTATACCGCTTCTAACCGTTTTTACCGTTTTTCTCTAACTCTTATAGTTTCGCCGTAATCGGCGTTTAAAAATTAGAAAAAAGTGAAAATGGCAACCTTTTTTTGCGTTTTTCTCGGAAACTATAAGACTTAGAGCAAATTTTAAGAATGCATCAGATAGCGCTTAAAATTATCTATTTTCTCGATTAAACCCGGAGCCGCTCCGGGCACTGGTTCCGGGTACAGAGGCATTTAAAGTTTAACACTAAAAAAATTCATAACTTAAAAACTAAAAGTCGTAGAGCAAAACGGTTTGTTCCAGTGAATTCTGCGGCTCATTTTACATATTATATCAGTTTTTTACCCGATTTAAAAATTTGAAATTTTTTGCCTAAAATTAGGGTAGCTTAATGCATAATGGTACTTTATTTTTCAACAAAAAAATTCGTAACTAAAAAACTAAAAGTCGTAGAGCAAAACGGTTTGTTCCAGTGAATTCTGCAGCTCATTCTGCGTATTATATCAGCTTTTCATGAGATTTAAAATTTTGATTTTTTTTGCTTAAAATTAGGTCAGCCATTTCATAGTGGAGTATTTTATTCATCAACAAAAAAATTCATAACTTAAAAACTAAACGTCGTAGAGCAATACGGTTTGTTCCATTGAATTCTGCGGCTCATTCTACGTATTATATTAACTTTTCATGAGATTTAAAATTTTGAATTTTTTTGCTAAAAATTTTGATGGTCAGGCAACTTACCTTTACAAAAATGAAAAAAAAAATTTTTTTTTAACTCACTCAATCAAAGTTTTATGGACATTTCTATGCTTATACAACCCTCTAGAGTTGTTAAAAGTAGAAAAAGAGTCACTAGGTTCGATTTTAAGAATTTTGATTTTTTCAATTTTGGTCGCGATTTTGGCGATTTTCGGTACCCGGAAAATTTATCGAGCAATAACTTCAGAACTATTAGAGATAACCCCATGAAGTTTATTATCGTTGGAAAGCTCTTTTAATTGTCTATCGTTTTCAAAAAAGATTATTGTTCTCCGACTTATAGTTTTCGAGAAAATTTTGAAAAAATGCAAAAGTAGGTCAAATTTTAAAAAATTCATAACTAAAAAACTATTAGGAATTTGGCGATTTTCTCGACGCCAATCGATTCCCCGGATCATTTTGCATAGGTAAGGATTAAAATAGTGACACTTTTTCGAATAGTTTAGCCGTAATAGAGAAAATAAAAAAAATGAAAAATTTGTTAACACCCCCCCCTTAAAAATGGCCGATTTTTAAAGTGTCTCAAAATCAATTCAAACCCATCCTATCTTATAGATTTTGATGTGCTCTTTACAATGGAGTAAACCGTTTTCCTCTAGCTCTTTTAGTTTGGCCGTAATCGACGTTTGAAAATTGAAAAATTTTTTGCGAGATATCGCCTTGAAACCTATGCCAGTTTGTAGGGCTTTTTATACCGCTTCTAACCGTTTTTACCGTTTTTCTCTAACTCTTATAGTTTCGCCGTAATCGGCGTTTAAAAATTAGAAAAAAGTGAAAATGGCAACCTTTTTTTGCGTTTTTCTCGGAAACTATAAGACTTAGAGCAAATTTTAAGAATGCATCAGATAGCGCTTAAAATTATCTATTTTCTCGATTAAACCCGGAGCCGCTCCGGGCACTGGTTCCGGGTACAGAGGCATTTAAAGTTTAACACTAAAAAAATTCATAACTTAAAAACTAAAAGTCGTAGAGCAAAACGGTTTGTTCCAGTGAATTCTGCGGCTCATTTTACATATTATATCAGTTTTTTACCCGATTTAAAAATTTGAAATTTTTTGCCTAAAATTAGGGTAGCTTAATGCATAATGGTACTTTATTTTTCAACAAAAAAATTCGTAACTAAAAAACTAAAAGTCGTAGAGCAAAACGGTTTGTTCCAGTGAATTCTGCAGCTCATTCTGCGTATTATATCAGCTTTTCATGAGATTTAAAATTTTGATTTTTTTTGCTTAAAATTAGGTCAGCCATTTCATAGTGGAGTATTTTATTCATCAACAAAAAAATTCATAACTTAAAAACTAAACGTCGTAGAGCAATACGGTTTGTTCCATTGAATTCTGCGGCTCATTCTACGTATTATATTAACTTTTCATGAGATTTAAAATTTTGAATTTTTTTGCTAAAAATTTTGATGGTCAGGCAACTTACCTTTACAAAAATGAAAAAAAAAATTTTTTTTTAACTCACTCAATCAAAGTTTTATGGACATTTCTATGCTTATACAACCCTCTAGAGTTGTTAAAAGTAGAAAAAGAGTCACTAGGTTCGATTTTAAGAATTTTGATTTTTTCAATTTTGGTCGCGATTTTGGCGATTTTCGGTACCCGGAAAATTTATCGAGCAATAACTTCAGAACTATTAGAGATAACCCCATGAAGTTTATTATCGTTGGAAAGCTCTTTTAATTGTCTATCGTTTTCAAAAAAGATTATTGTTCTCCGACTTATAGTTTTCGAGAAAATTTTGAAAAAATGCAAAAGTAGGTCAAATTTTAAAAAATTCATAACTAAAAAACTATTAGGAATTTGGCGATTTTCTCGACGCCAATCGATTCCCCGGATCATTTTGCATAGGTAAGGATTAAAATAGTGACACTTTTTCGAATAGTTTAGCCGTAATAGAGAAAATAAAAAAAATGAAAAATTTGTTAACACCCCCCCCCTTAAAAATGGCCGATTTTTAAAGTGTCTCAAAATCAATTCAAACCCATCCTATCTTATAGATTTTGATGTGCTCTTTACAATGGAGTAAACCGTTTTCCTCTAGCTCTTTTAGTTTGGCCGTAATCGACGTTTGAAAATTGAAAAATTTTTTGCGAGATATCGCCTTGAAACCTATGCCAGTTTGTAGGGCTTTTTATACCGCTTCTAACCGTTTTTACCGTTTTTCTCTAACTCTTATAGTTTCGCCGTAATCGGCGTTTAAAAATTAGAAAAAAGTGAAAATGGCAACCTTTTTTTGCGTTTTTCTCGGAAACTATAAGACTTAGAGCAAATTTTAAGAATGCATCAGATAGCGCTTAAAATTATCTATTTTCTCGATTAAACCCGGAGCCGCTCCGGGCACTGGTTCCGGGTACAGAGGCATTTAAAGTTTAACACTAAAAAAATTCATAACTTAAAAACTAAAAGTCGTAGAGCAAAACGGTTTGTTCCAGTGAATTCTGCGGCTCATTTTACATATTATATCAGTTTTTTACCCGATTTAAAAATTTGAAATTTTTTGCCTAAAATTAGGGTAGCTTAATGCATAATGGTACTTTATTTTTCAACAAAAAAATTCGTAACTAAAAAACTAAAAGTCGTAGAGCAAAACGGTTTGTTCCAGTGAATTCTGCAGCTCATTCTGCGTATTATATCAGCTTTTCATGAGATTTAAAATTTTGATTTTTTTTGCTTAAAATTAGGTCAGCCATTTCATAGTGGAGTATTTTATTCATCAACAAAAAAATTCATAACTTAAAAACTAAACGTCGTAGAGCAATACGGTTTGTTCCATTGAATTCTGCGGCTCATTCTACGTATTATATTAACTTTTCATGAGATTTAAAATTTTGAATTTTTTTGCTAAAAATTTTGATGGTCAGGCAACTTACCTTTACAAAAATGAAAAAAAAAATTTTTTTTTAACTCACTCAATCAAAGTTTTATGGACATTTCTATGCTTATACAACCCTCTAGAGTTGTTAAAAGTAGAAAAAGAGTCACTAGGTTCGATTTTAAGAATTTTGATTTTTTCAATTTTGGTCGCGATTTTGGCGATTTTCGGTACCCGGAAAATTTATCGAGCAATAACTTCAGAACTATTAGAGATAACCCCATGAAGTTTATTATCGTTGGAAAGCTCTTTTAATTGTCTATCGTTTTCAAAAAAGATTATTGTTCTCCGACTTATAGTTTTCGAGAAAATTTTGAAAAAATGCAAAAGTAGGTCAAATTTTAAAAAATTCATAACTAAAAAACTGTTAGGAATTTGGCGATTTTCTCGACGCCAATCGATTCCCCGGATCATTTTGCATAGGTAAGGATTAAAATAGTGACACTTTTTCGAATAGTTTAGCCGTAATAGAGAAAATAAAAAAAATGAAAAATTTGTTAACACCCCCCCCTTAAAAATGGCCGATTTTTAAAGTGTCTCAAAATCAATTCAAACCCATCCTATCTTATAGATTTTGATGTGCTCTTTACAATGGAGTAAACCGTTTTCCTCTAGCTCTTTTAGTTTGGCCGTAATCGACGTTTGAAAATTGAAAAATTTTTTGCGAGATATCGCCTTGAAACCTATGCCAGTTTGTAGGGCTTTTTATACCGCTTCTAACCGTTTTTACCGTTTTTCTCTAACTCTTATAGTTTCGCCGTAATCGGCGTTTAAAAATTAGAAAAAAGTGAAAATGGCAACCTTTTTTTGCGTTTTTCTCGGAAACTATAAGACTTAGAGCAAATTTTAAGAATGCATCAGATAGCGCTTAAAATTATCTATTTTCTCGATTAAACCCGGAGCCGCTCCGGGCACTGGTTCCGGGTACAGAGGCATTTAAAGTTTAACACTAAAAAAATTCATAACTTAAAAACTAAAAGTCGTAGAGCAAAACGGTTTGTTCCAGTGAATTCTGCGGCTCATTTTACATATTATATCAGTTTTTTACCCGATTTAAAAATTTGAAATTTTTTGCCTAAAATTAGGGTAGCTTAATGCATAATGGTACTTTATTTTTCAACAAAAAAATTCGTAACTAAAAAACTAAAAGTCGTAGAGCAAAACGGTTTGTTCCAGTGAATTCTGCAGCTCATTCTGCGTATTATATCAGCTTTTCATGAGATTTAAAATTTTGATTTTTTTTGCTTAAAATTAGGTCAGCCATTTCATAGTGGAGTATTTTATTCATCAACAAAAAAATTCATAACTTAAAAACTAAACGTCGTAGAGCAATACGGTTTGTTCCATTGAATTCTGCGGCTCATTCTACGTATTATATTAACTTTTCATGAGATTTAAAATTTTGAATTTTTTTGCTAAAAATTTTGATGGTCAGGCAACTTACCTTTACAAAAATGAAAAAAAAAATTTTTTTTTAACTCACTCAATCAAAGTTTTATGGACATTTCTATGCTTATACAACCCTCTAGAGTTGTTAAAAGTAGAAAAAGAGTCACTAGGTTCGATTTTAAGAATTTTGATTTTTTCAATTTTGGTCGCGATTTTGGCGATTTTCGGTACCCGGAAAATTTATCGAGCAATAACTTCAGAACTATTAGAGATAACCCCATGAAGTTTATTATCGTTGGAAAGCTCTTTTAATTGTCTATCGTTTTCAAAAAAGATTATTGTTCTCCGACTTATAGTTTTCGAGAAAATTTTGAAAAAATGCAAAAGTAGGTCAAATTTTAAAAAATTCATAACTAAAAAACTATTAGGAATTTGGCGATTTTCTCGACGCCAATCGATTCCCCGGATCATTTTGCATAGGTAAGGATTAAAATAGTGACACTTTTTCGAATAGTTTAGCCGTAATAGAGAAAATAAAAAAAATGAAAAATTTGTTAACACCCCCCCCTTAAAAATGGCCGATTTTTAAAGTGTCTCAAAATCAATTCAAACCCATCCTATCTTATAGATTTTGATGTGCTCTTTACAATGGAGTAAACCGTTTTCCTCTAGCTCTTTTAGTTTGGCCGTAATCGACGTTTGAAAATTGAAAAATTTTTTGCGAGATATCGCCTTGAAACCTATGCCAGTTTGTAGGGCTTTTTATACCGCTTCTAACCGTTTTTACCGTTTTTCTCTAACTCTTATAGTTTCGCCGTAATCGGCGTTTAAAAATTAGAAAAAAGTGAAAATGGCAACCTTTTTTTGCGTTTTTCTCGGAAACTATAAGACTTAGAGCAAATTTTAAGAATGCATCAGATAGCGCTTAAAATTATCTATTTTCTCGATTAAACCCGGAGCCGCTCCGGGCACTGGTTCCGGGTACAGAGGCATTTAAAGTTTAACACTAAAAAAATTCATAACTTAAAAACTAAAAGTCGTAGAGCAAAACGGTTTGTTCCAGTGAATTCTGCGGCTCATTTTACATATTATATCAGTTTTTTACCCGATTTAAAAATTTGAAATTTTTTGCCTAAAATTAGGGTAGCTTAATGCATAATGGTACTTTATTTTTCAACAAAAAAATTCGTAACTAAAAAACTAAAAGTCGTAGAGCAAAACGGTTTGTTCCAGTGAATTCTGCAGCTCATTCTGCGTATTATATCAGCTTTTCATGAGATTTAAAATTTTGATTTTTTTTGCTTAAAATTAGGTCAGCCATTTCATAGTGGAGTATTTTATTCATCAACAAAAAAATTCATAACTTAAAAACTAAACGTCGTAGAGCAATACGGTTTGTTCCATTGAATTCTGCGGCTCATTCTACGTATTATATTAACTTTTCATGAGATTTAAAATTTTGAATTTTTTTGCTAAAAATTTTGATGGTCAGGCAACTTACCTTTACAAAAATGAAAAAAAAAATTTTTTTTTAACTCACTCAATCAAAGTTTTATGGACATTTCTATGCTTATACAACCCTCTAGAGTTGTTAAAAGTAGAAAAAGAGTCACTAGGTTCGATTTTAAGAATTTTGATTTTTTCAATTTTGGTCGCGATTTTGGCGATTTTCGGTACCCGGAAAATTTATCGAGCAATAACTTCAGAACTATTAGAGATAACCCCATGAAGTTTATTATCGTTGGAAAGCTCTTTTAATTGTCTATCGTTTTCAAAAAAGATTATTGTTCTCCGACTTATAGTTTTCGAGAAAATTTTGAAAAAATGCAAAAGTAGGTCAAATTTTAAAAAATTCATAACTAAAAAACTATTAGGAATTTGGCGATTTTCTCGACGCCAATCGATTCCCCGGATCATTTTGCATAGGTAAGGATTAAAATAGTGACACTTTTTCGAATAGTTTAGCCGTAATAGAGAAAATAAAAAAAATGAAAAATTTGTTAACACCCCCCCCTTAAAAATGGCCGATTTTTAAAGTGTCTCAAAATCAATTCAAACCCATCCTATCTTATAGATTTTGATGTGCTCTTTACAATGGAGTAAACCGTTTTCCTCTAGCTCTTTTAGTTTGGCCGTAATCGACGTTTGAAAATTGAAAAATTTTTTGCGAGATATCGCCTTGAAACCTATGCCAGTTTGTAGGGCTTTTTATACCGCTTCTAACCGTTTTTACCGTTTTTCTCTAACTCTTATAGTTTCGCCGTAATCGGCGTTTAAAAATTAGAAAAAAGTGAAAATGGCAACCTTTTTTTGCGTTTTTCTCGGAAACTATAAGACTTAGAGCAAATTTTAAGAATGCATCAGATAGCGCTTAAAATTATCTATTTTCTCGATTAAACCCGGAGCCGCTCCGGGCACTGGTTCCGGGTACAGAGGCATTTAAAGTTTAACACTAAAAAAATTCATAACTTAAAAACTAAAAGTCGTAGAGCAAAACGGTTTGTTCCAGTGAATTCTGCGGCTCATTTTACATATTATATCAGTTTTTTACCCGATTTAAAAATTTGAAATTTTTTGCCTAAAATTAGGGTAGCTTAATGCATAATGGTACTTTATTTTTCAACAAAAAAATTCGTAACTAAAAAACTAAAAGTCGTAGAGCAAAACGGTTTGTTCCAGTGAATTCTGCAGCTCATTCTGCGTATTATATCAGCTTTTCATGAGATTTAAAATTTTGATTTTTTTTGCTTAAAATTAGGTCAGCCATTTCATAGTGGAGTATTTTATTCATCAACAAAAAAATTCATAACTTAAAAACTAAACGTCGTAGAGCAATACGGTTTGTTCCATTGAATTCTGCGGCTCATTCTACGTATTATATTAACTTTTCATGAGATTTAAAATTTTGAATTTTTTTGCTAAAAATTTTGATGGTCAGGCAACTTACCTTTACAAAAATGAAAAAAAAAATTTTTTTTTAACTCACTCAATCAAAGTTTTATGGACATTTCTATGCTTATACAACCCTCTAGAGTTGTTAAAAGTAGAAAAAGAGTCACTAGGTTCGATTTTAAGAATTTTGATTTTTTCAATTTTGGTCGCGATTTTGGCGATTTTCGGTACCCGGAAAATTTATCGAGCAATAACTTCAGAACTATTAGAGATAACCCCATGAAGTTTATTATCGTTGGAAAGCTCTTTTAATTGTCTATCGTTTTCAAAAAAGATTATTGTTCTCCGACTTATAGTTTTCGAGAAAATTTTGAAAAAATGCAAAAGTAGGTCAAATTTTAAAAAATTCATAACTAAAAAACTATTAGGAATTTGGCGATTTTCTCGACGCCAATCGATTCCCCGGATCATTTTGCATAGGTAAGGATTAAAATAGTGACACTTTTTCGAATAGTTTAGCCGTAATAGAGAAAATAAAAAAAATGAAAAATTTGTTAACACCCCCCCCTTAAAAATGGCCGATTTTTAAAGTGTCTCAAAATCAATTCAAACCCATCCTATCTTATAGATTTTGATGTGCTCTTTACAATGGAGTAAACCGTTTTCCTCTAGCTCTTTTAGTTTGGCCGTAATCGACGTTTGAAAATTGAAAAATTTTTTGCGAGATATCGCCTTGAAACCTATGCCAGTTTGTAGGGCTTTTTATACCGCTTCTAACCGTTTTTACCGTTTTTCTCTAACTCTTATAGTTTCGCCGTAATCGGCGTTTAAAAATTAGAAAAAAGTGAAAATGGCAACCTTTTTTTGCGTTTTTCTCGGAAACTATAAGACTTAGAGCAAATTTTAAGAATGCATCAGATAGCGCTTAAAATTATCTATTTTCTCGATTAAACCCGGAGCCGCTCCGGGCACTGGTTCCGGGTACAGAGGCATTTAAAGTTTAACACTAAAAAAATTCATAACTTAAAAACTAAAAGTCGTAGAGCAAAACGGTTTGTTCCAGTGAATTCTGCGGCTCATTTTACATATTATATCAGTTTTTTACCCGATTTAAAAATTTGAAATTTTTTGCCTAAAATTAGGGTAGCTTAATGCATAATGGTACTTTATTTTTCAACAAAAAAATTCGTAACTAAAAAACTAAAAGTCGTAGAGCAAAACGGTTTGTTCCAGTGAATTCTGCAGCTCATTCTGCGTATTATATCAGCTTTTCATGAGATTTAAAATTTTGATTTTTTTTGCTTAAAATTAGGTCAGCCATTTCATAGTGGAGTATTTTATTCATCAACAAAAAAATTCATAACTTAAAAACTAAACGTCGTAGAGCAATACGGTTTGTTCCATTGAATTCTGCGGCTCATTCTACGTATTATATTAACTTTTCATGAGATTTAAAATTTTGAATTTTTTTGCTAAAAATTTTGATGGTCAGGCAACTTACCTTTACAAAAATGAAAAAAAAAATTTTTTTTTAACTCACTCAATCAAAGTTTTATGGACATTTCTATGCTTATACAACCCTCTAGAGTTGTTAAAAGTAGAAAAAGAGTCACTAGGTTCGATTTTAAGAATTTTGATTTTTTCAATTTTGGTCGCGATTTTGGCGATTTTCGGTACCCGGAAAATTTATCGAGCAATAACTTCAGAACTATTAGAGATAACCCCATGAAGTTTATTATCGTTGGAAAGCTCTTTTAATTGTCTATCGTTTTCAAAAAAGATTATTGTTCTCCGACTTATAGTTTTCGAGAAAATTTTGAAAAAATGCAAAAGTAGGTCAAATTTTAAAAAATTCATAACTAAAAAACTATTAGGAATTTGGCGATTTTCTCGACGCCAATCGATTCCCCGGATCATTTTGCATAGGTAAGGATTAAAATAGTGACACTTTTTCGAATAGTTTAGCCGTAATAGAGAAAATAAAAAAAATGAAAAATTTGTTAACACCCCCCCCTTAAAAATGGCCGATTTTTAAAGTGTCTCAAAATCAATTCAAACCCATCCTATCTTATAGATTTTGATGTGCTCTTTACAATGGAGTAAACCGTTTTCCTCTAGCTCTTTTAGTTTGGCCGTAATCGACGTTTGAAAATTGAAAAATTTTTTGCGAGATATCGCCTTGAAACCTATGCCAGTTTGTAGGGCTTTTTATACCGCTTCTAACCGTTTTTACCGTTTTTCTCTAACTCTTATAGTTTCGCCGTAATCGGCGTTTAAAAATTAGAAAAAAGTGAAAATGGCAACCTTTTTTTGCGTTTTTCTCGGAAACTATAAGACTTAGAGCAAATTTTAAGAATGCATCAGATAGCGCTTAAAATTATCTATTTTCTCGATTAAACCCGGAGCCGCTCCGGGCACTGGTTCCGGGTACAGAGGCATTTAAAGTTTAACACTAAAAAAATTCATAACTTAAAAACTAAAAGTCGTAGAGCAAAACGGTTTGTTCCAGTGAATTCTGCGGCTCATTTTACATATTATATCAGTTTTTTACCCGATTTAAAAATTTGAAATTTTTTGCCTAAAATTAGGGTAGCTTAATGCATAATGGTACTTTATTTTTCAACAAAAAAATTCGTAACTAAAAAACTAAAAGTCGTAGAGCAAAACGGTTTGTTCCAGTGAATTCTGCAGCTCATTCTGCGTATTATATCAGCTTTTCATGAGATTTAAAATTTTGATTTTTTTTGCTTAAAATTAGGTCAGCCATTTCATAGTGGAGTATTTTATTCATCAACAAAAAAATTCATAACTTAAAAACTAAACGTCGTAGAGCAATACGGTTTGTTCCATTGAATTCTGCGGCTCATTCTACGTATTATATTAACTTTTCATGAGATTTAAAATTTTGAATTTTTTTGCTAAAAATTTTGATGGTCAGGCAACTTACCTTTACAAAAATGAAAAAAAAAATTTTTTTTTAACTCACTCAATCAAAGTTTTATGGACATTTCTATGCTTATACAACCCTCTAGAGTTGTTAAAAGTAGAAAAAGAGTCACTAGGTTCGATTTTAAGAATTTTGATTTTTTCAATTTTGGTCGCGATTTTGGCGATTTTCGGTACCCGGAAAATTTATCGAGCAATAACTTCAGAACTATTAGAGATAACCCCATGAAGTTTATTATCGTTGGAAAGCTCTTTTAATTGTCTATCGTTTTCAAAAAAGATTATTGTTCTCCGACTTATAGTTTTCGAGAAAATTTTGAAAAAATGCAAAAGTAGGTCAAATTTTAAAAAATTCATAACTAAAAAACTATTAGGAATTTGGCGATTTTCTCGACGCCAATCGATTCCCCGGATCATTTTGCATAGGTAAGGATTAAAATAGTGACACTTTTTCGAATAGTTTAGCCGTAATAGAGAAAATAAAAAAAATGAAAAATTTGTTAACACCCCCCCCTTAAAAATGGCCGATTTTTAAAGTGTCTCAAAATCAATTCAAACCCATCCTATCTTATAGATTTTGATGTGCTCTTTACAATGGAGTAAACCGTTTTCCTCTAGCTCTTTTAGTTTGGCCGTAATCGACGTTTGAAAATTGAAAAATTTTTTGCGAGATATCGCCTTGAAACCTATGCCAGTTTGTAGGGCTTTTTATACCGCTTCTAACCGTTTTTACCGTTTTTCTCTAACTCTTATAGTTTCGCCGTAATCGGCGTTTAAAAATTAGAAAAAAGTGAAAATGGCAACCTTTTTTTGCGTTTTTCTCGGAAACTATAAGACTTAGAGCAAATTTTAAGAATGCATCAGATAGCGCTTAAAATTATCTATTTTCTCGATTAAACCCGGAGCCGCTCCGGGCACTGGTTCCGGGTACAGAGGCATTTAAAGTTTAACACTAAAAAAATTCATAACTTAAAAACTAAAAGTCGTAGAGCAAAACGGTTTGTTCCAGTGAATTCTGCGGCTCATTTTACATATTATATCAGTTTTTTACCCGATTTAAAAATTTGAAATTTTTTGCCTAAAATTAGGGTAGCTTAATGCATAATGGTACTTTATTTTTCAACAAAAAAATTCGTAACTAAAAAACTAAAAGTCGTAGAGCAAAACGGTTTGTTCCAGTGAATTCTGCAGCTCATTCTGCGTATTATATCAGCTTTTCATGAGATTTAAAATTTTGATTTTTTTTGCTTAAAATTAGGTCAGCCATTTCATAGTGGAGTATTTTATTCATCAACAAAAAAATTCATAACTTAAAAACTAAACGTCGTAGAGCAATACGGTTTGTTCCATTGAATTCTGCGGCTCATTCTACGTATTATATTAACTTTTCATGAGATTTAAAATTTTGAATTTTTTTGCTAAAAATTTTGATGGTCAGGCAACTTACCTTTACAAAAATGAAAAAAAAAATTTTTTTTTAACTCACTCAATCAAAGTTTTATGGACATTTCTATGCTTATACAACCCTCTAGAGTTGTTAAAAGTAGAAAAAGAGTCACTAGGTTCGATTTTAAGAATTTTGATTTTTTCAATTTTGGTCGCGATTTTGGCGATTTTCGGTACCCGGAAAATTTATCGAGCAATAACTTCAGAACTATTAGAGATAACCCCATGAAGTTTATTATCGTTGGAAAGCTCTTTTAATTGTCTATCGTTTTCAAAAAAGATTATTGTTCTCCGACTTATAGTTTTCGAGAAAATTTTGAAAAAATGCAAAAGTAGGTCAAATTTTAAAAAATTCATAACTAAAAAACTATTAGGAATTTGGCGATTTTCTCGACGCCAATCGATTCCCCGGATCATTTTGCATAGGTAAGGATTAAAATAGTGACACTTTTTCGAATAGTTTAGCCGTAATAGAGAAAATAAAAAAAATGAAAAATTTGTTAACACCCCCCCCTTAAAAATGGCCGATTTTTAAAGTGTCTCAAAATCAATTCAAACCCATCCTATCTTATAGATTTTGATGTGCTCTTTACAATGGAGTAAACCGTTTTCCTCTAGCTCTTTTAGTTTGGCCGTAATCGACGTTTGAAAATTGAAAAATTTTTTGCGAGATATCGCCTTGAAACCTATGCCAGTTTGTAGGGCTTTTTATACCGCTTCTAACCGTTTTTACCGTTTTTCTCTAACTCTTATAGTTTCGCCGTAATCGGCGTTTAAAAATTAGAAAAAAGTGAAAATGGCAACCTTTTTTTGCGTTTTTCTCGGAAACTATAAGACTTAGAGCAAATTTTAAGAATGCATCAGATAGCGCTTAAAATTATCTATTTTCTCGATTAAACCCGGAGCCGCTCCGGGCACTGGTTCCGGGTACAGAGGCATTTAAAGTTTAACACTAAAAAAATTCATAACTTAAAAACTAAAAGTCGTAGAGCAAAACGGTTTGTTCCAGTGAATTCTGCGGCTCATTTTACATATTATATCAGTTTTTTACCCGATTTAAAAATTTGAAATTTTTTGCCTAAAATTAGGGTAGCTTAATGCATAATGGTACTTTATTTTTCAACAAAAAAATTCGTAACTAAAAAACTAAAAGTCGTAGAGCAAAACGGTTTGTTCCAGTGAATTCTGCAGCTCATTCTGCGTATTATATCAGCTTTTCATGAGATTTAAAATTTTGATTTTTTTTGCTTAAAATTAGGTCAGCCATTTCATAGTGGAGTATTTTATTCATCAACAAAAAAATTCATAACTTAAAAACTAAACGTCGTAGAGCAATACGGTTTGTTCCATTGAATTCTGCGGCTCATTCTACGTATTATATTAACTTTTCATGAGATTTAAAATTTTGAATTTTTTTGCTAAAAATTTTGATGGTCAGGCAACTTACCTTTACAAAAATGAAAAAAAAAATTTTTTTTTAACTCACTCAATCAAAGTTTTATGGACATTTCTATGCTTATACAACCCTCTAGAGTTGTTAAAAGTAGAAAAAGAGTCACTAGGTTCGATTTTAAGAATTTTGATTTTTTCAATTTTGGTCGCGATTTTGGCGATTTTCGGTACCCGGAAAATTTATCGAGCAATAACTTCAGAACTATTAGAGATAACCCCATGAAGTTTATTATCGTTGGAAAGCTCTTTTAATTGTCTATCGTTTTCAAAAAAGATTATTGTTCTCCGACTTATAGTTTTCGAGAAAATTTTGAAAAAATGCAAAAGTAGGTCAAATTTTAAAAAATTCATAACTAAAAAACTATTAGGAATTTGGCGATTTTCTCGACGCCAATCGATTCCCCGGATCATTTTGCATAGGTAAGGATTAAAATAGTGACACTTTTTCGAATAGTTTAGCCGTAATAGAGAAAATAAAAAAAATGAAAAATTTGTTAACACCCCCCCCTTAAAAATGGCCGATTTTTAAAGTGTCTCAAAATCAATTCAAACCCATCCTATCTTATAGATTTTGATGTGCTCTTTACAATGGAGTAAACCGTTTTCCTCTAGCTCTTTTAGTTTGGCCGTAATCGACGTTTGAAAATTGAAAAATTTTTTGCGAGATATCGCCTTGAAACCTATGCCAGTTTGTAGGGCTTTTTATACCGCTTCTAACCGTTTTTACCGTTTTTCTCTAACTCTTATAGTTTCGCCGTAATCGGCGTTTAAAAATTAGAAAAAAGTGAAAATGGCAACCTTTTTTTGCGTTTTTCTCGGAAACTATAAGACTTAGAGCAAATTTTAAGAATGCATCAGATAGCGCTTAAAATTATCTATTTTCTCGATTAAACCCGGAGCCGCTCCGGGCACTGGTTCCGGGTACAGAGGCATTTAAAGTTTAACACTAAAAAAATTCATAACTTAAAAACTAAAAGTCGTAGAGCAAAACGGTTTGTTCCAGTGAATTCTGCGGCTCATTTTACATATTATATCAGTTTTTTACCCGATTTAAAAATTTGAAATTTTTTGCCTAAAATTAGGGTAGCTTAATGCATAATGGTACTTTATTTTTCAACAAAAAAATTCGTAACTAAAAAACTAAAAGTCGTAGAGCAAAACGGTTTGTTCCAGTGAATTCTGCAGCTCATTCTGCGTATTATATCAGCTTTTCATGAGATTTAAAATTTTGATTTTTTTTGCTTAAAATTAGGTCAGCCATTTCATAGTGGAGTATTTTATTCATCAACAAAAAAATTCATAACTTAAAAACTAAACGTCGTAGAGCAATACGGTTTGTTCCATTGAATTCTGCGGCTCATTCTACGTATTATATTAACTTTTCATGAGATTTAAAATTTTGAATTTTTTTGCTAAAAATTTTGATGGTCAGGCAACTTACCTTTACAAAAATGAAAAAAAAAATTTTTTTTTAACTCACTCAATCAAAGTTTTATGGACATTTCTATGCTTATACAACCCTCTAGAGTTGTTAAAAGTAGAAAAAGAGTCACTAGGTTCGATTTTAAGAATTTTGATTTTTTCAATTTTGGTCGCGATTTTGGCGATTTTCGGTACCCGGAAAATTTATCGAGCAATAACTTCAGAACTATTAGAGATAACCCCATGAAGTTTATTATCGTTGGAAAGCTCTTTTAATTGTCTATCGTTTTCAAAAAAGATTATTGTTCTCCGACTTATAGTTTTCGAGAAAATTTTGAAAAAATGCAAAAGTAGGTCAAATTTTAAAAAATTCATAACTAAAAAACTATTAGGAATTTGGCGATTTTCTCGACGCCAATCGATTCCCCGGATCATTTTGCATAGGTAAGGATTAAAATAGTGACACTTTTTCGAATAGTTTAGCCGTAATAGAGAAAATAAAAAAAATGAAAAATTTGTTAACACCCCCCCCTTAAAAATGGCCGATTTTTAAAGTGTCTCAAAATCAATTCAAACCCATCCTATCTTATAGATTTTGATGTGCTCTTTACAATGGAGTAAACCGTTTTCCTCTAGCTCTTTTAGTTTGGCCGTAATCGACGTTTGAAAATTGAAAAATTTTTTGCGAGATATCGCCTTGAAACCTATGCCAGTTTGTAGGGCTTTTTATACCGCTTCTAACCGTTTTTACCGTTTTTCTCTAACTCTTATAGTTTCGCCGTAATCGGCGTTTAAAAATTAGAAAAAAGTGAAAATGGCAACCTTTTTTTGCGTTTTTCTCGGAAACTATAAGACTTAGAGCAAATTTTAAGAATGCATCAGATAGCGCTTAAAATTATCTATTTTCTCGATTAAACCCGGAGCCGCTCCGGGCACTGGTTCCGGGTACAGAGGCATTTAAAGTTTAACACTAAAAAAATTCATAACTTAAAAACTAAAAGTCGTAGAGCAAAACGGTTTGTTCCAGTGAATTCTGCGGCTCATTTTACATATTATATCAGTTTTTTACCCGATTTAAAAATTTGAAATTTTTTGCCTAAAATTAGGGTAGCTTAATGCATAATGGTACTTTATTTTTCAACAAAAAAATTCGTAACTAAAAAACTAAAAGTCGTAGAGCAAAACGGTTTGTTCCAGTGAATTCTGCAGCTCATTCTGCGTATTATATCAGCTTTTCATGAGATTTAAAATTTTGATTTTTTTTGCTTAAAATTAGGTCAGCCATTTCATAGTGGAGTATTTTATTCATCAACAAAAAAATTCATAACTTAAAAACTAAACGTCGTAGAGCAATACGGTTTGTTCCATTGAATTCTGCGGCTCATTCTACGTATTATATTAACTTTTCATGAGATTTAAAATTTTGAATTTTTTTGCTAAAAATTTTGATGGTCAGGCAACTTACCTTTACAAAAATGAAAAAAAAAATTTTTTTTTAACTCACTCAATCAAAGTTTTATGGACATTTCTATGCTTATACAACCCTCTAGAGTTGTTAAAAGTAGAAAAAGAGTCACTAGGTTCGATTTTAAGAATTTTGATTTTTTCAATTTTGGTCGCGATTTTGGCGATTTTCGGTACCCGGAAAATTTATCGAGCAATAACTTCAGAACTATTAGAGATAACCCCATGAAGTTTATTATCGTTGGAAAGCTCTTTTAATTGTCTATCGTTTTCAAAAAAGATTATTGTTCTCCGACTTATAGTTTTCGAGAAAATTTTGAAAAAATGCAAAAGTAGGTCAAATTTTAAAAAATTCATAACTAAAAAACTATTAGGAATTTGGCGATTTTCTCGACGCCAATCGATTCCCCGGATCATTTTGCATAGGTAAGGATTAAAATAGTGACACTTTTTCGAATAGTTTAGCCGTAATAGAAAAAATAAAAAAAATGAAAAATTTGTTAACACCCCCCCCTTAAAAATGGCCGATTTTTAAAGTGTCTCAAAATCAATTCAAACCCATCCTATCTTATAGATTTTGATGTGCTCTTTACAATGGAGTAAACCGTTTTCCTCTAGCTCTTTTAGTTTGGCCGTAATCGACGTTTGAAAATTGAAAAATTTTTTGCGAGATATCGCCTTGAAACCTATGCCAGTTTGTAGGGCTTTTTATACCGCTTCTAACCGTTTTTACCGTTTTTCTCTAACTCTTATAGTTTCGCCGTAATCGGCGTTTAAAAATTAGAAAAAAGTGAAAATGGCAACCTTTTTTTGCGTTTTTCTCGGAAACTATAAGACTTAGAGCAAATTTTAAGAATGCATCAGATAGCGCTTAAAATTATCTATTTTCTCGATTAAACCCGGAGCCGCTCCGGGCACTGGTTCCGGGTACAGAGGCATTTAAAGTTTAACACTAAAAAAATTCATAACTTAAAAACTAAAAGTCGTAGAGCAAAACGGTTTGTTCCAGTGAATTCTGCGGCTCATTTTACATATTATATCAGTTTTTTACCCGATTTAAAAATTTGAAATTTTTTGCCTAAAATTAGGGTAGCTTAATGCATAATGGTACTTTATTTTTCAACAAAAAAATTCGTAACTAAAAAACTAAAAGTCGTAGAGCAAAACGGTTTGTTCCAGTGAATTCTGCAGCTCATTCTGCGTATTATATCAGCTTTTCATGAGATTTAAAATTTTGATTTTTTTTGCTTAAAATTAGGTCAGCCATTTCATAGTGGAGTATTTTATTCATCAACAAAAAAATTCATAACTTAAAAACTAAACGTCGTAGAGCAATACGGTTTGTTCCATTGAATTCTGCGGCTCATTCTACGTATTATATTAACTTTTCATGAGATTTAAAATTTTGAATTTTTTTGCTAAAAATTTTGATGGTCAGGCAACTTACCTTTACAAAAATGAAAAAAAAAATTTTTTTTTAACTCACTCAATCAAAGTTTTATGGACATTTCTATGCTTATACAACCCTCTAGAGTTGTTAAAAGTAGAAAAAGAGTCACTAGGTTCGATTTTAAGAATTTTGATTTTTTCAATTTTGGTCGCGATTTTGGCGATTTTCGGTACCCGGAAAATTTATCGAGCAATAACTTCAGAACTATTAGAGATAACCCCATGAAGTTTATTATCGTTGGAAAGCTCTTTTAATTGTCTATCGTTTTCAAAAAAGATTATTGTTCTCCGACTTATAGTTTTCGAGAAAATTTTGAAAAAATGCAAAAGTAGGTCAAATTTTAAAAAATTCATAACTAAAAAACTATTAGGAATTTGGCGATTTTCTCGACGCCAATCGATTCCCCGGATCATTTTGCATAGGTAAGGATTAAAATAGTGACACTTTTTCGAATAGTTTAGCCGTAATAGAGAAAATAAAAAAAATGAAAAATTTGTTAACACCCCCCCCTTAAAAATGGCCGATTTTTAAAGTGTCTCAAAATCAATTCAAACCCATCCTATCTTATAGATTTTGATGTGCTCTTTACAATGGAGTAAACCGTTTTCCTCTAGCTCTTTTAGTTTGGCCGTAATCGACGTTTGAAAATTGAAAAATTTTTTGCGAGATATCGCCTTGAAACCTATGCCAGTTTGTAGGGCTTTTTATACCGCTTCTAACCGTTTTTACCGTTTTTCTCTAACTCTTATAGTTTCGCCGTAATCGGCGTTTAAAAATTAGAAAAAAGTGAAAATGGCAACCTTTTTTTGCGTTTTTCTCGGAAACTATAAGACTTAGAGCAAATTTTAAGAATGCATCAGATAGCGCTTAAAATTATCTATTTTCTCGATTAAACCCGGAGCCGCTCCGGGCACTGGTTCCGGGTACAGAGGCATTTAAAGTTTAACACTAAAAAAATTCATAACTTAAAAACTAAAAGTCGTAGAGCAAAACGGTTTGTTCCAGTGAATTCTGCGGCTCATTTTACATATTATATCAGTTTTTTACCCGATTTAAAAATTTGAAATTTTTTGCCTAAAATTAGGGTAGCTTAATGCATAATGGTACTTTATTTTTCAACAAAAAAATTCGTAACTAAAAAACTAAAAGTCGTAGAGCAAAACGGTTTGTTCCAGTGAATTCTGCAGCTCATTCTGCGTATTATATCAGCTTTTCATGAGATTTAAAATTTTGATTTTTTTTGCTTAAAATTAGGTCAGCCATTTCATAGTGGAGTATTTTATTCATCAACAAAAAAATTCATAACTTAAAAACTAAACGTCGTAGAGCAATACGGTTTGTTCCATTGAATTCTGCGGCTCATTCTACGTATTATATTAACTTTTCATGAGATTTAAAATTTTGAATTTTTTTGCTAAAAATTTTGATGGTCAGGCAACTTACCTTTACAAAAATGAAAAAAAAAATTTTTTTTTAACTCACTCAATCAAAGTTTTATGGACATTTCTATGCTTATACAACCCTCTAGAGTTGTTAAAAGTAGAAAAAGAGTCACTAGGTTCGATTTTAAGAATTTTGATTTTTTCAATTTTGGTCGCGATTTTGGCGATTTTCGGTACCCGGAAAATTTATCGAGCAATAACTTCAGAACTATTAGAGATAACCCCATGAAGTTTATTATCGTTGGAAAGCTCTTTTAATTGTCTATCGTTTTCAAAAAAGATTATTGTTCTCCGACTTATAGTTTTCGAGAAAATTTTGAAAAAATGCAAAAGTAGGTCAAATTTTAAAAAATTCATAACTAAAAAACTATTAGGAATTTGGCGATTTTCTCGACGCCAATCGATTCCCCGGATCATTTTGCATAGGTAAGGATTAAAATAGTGACACTTTTTCGAATAGTTTAGCCGTAATAGAGAAAATAAAAAAAATGAAAAATTTGTTAACACCCCCCCCTTAAAAATGGCCGATTTTTAAAGTGTCTCAAAATCAATTCAAACCCATCCTATCTTATAGATTTTGATGTGCTCTTTACAATGGAGTAAACCGTTTTCCTCTAGCTCTTTTAGTTTGGCCGTAATCGACGTTTGAAAATTGAAAAATTTTTTGCGAGATATCGCCTTGAAACCTATGCCAGTTTGTAGGGCTTTTTATACCGCTTCTAACCGTTTTTACCGTTTTTCTCTAACTCTTATAGTTTCGCCGTAATCGGCGTTTAAAAATTAGAAAAAAGTGAAAATGGCAACCTTTTTTTGCGTTTTTCTCGGAAACTATAAGACTTAGAGCAAATTTTAAGAATGCATCAGATAGCGCTTAAAATTATCTATTTTCTCGATTAAACCCGGAGCCGCTCCGGGCACTGGTTCCGGGTACAGAGGCATTTAAAGTTTAACACTAAAAAAATTCATAACTTAAAAACTAAAAGTCGTAGAGCAAAACGGTTTGTTCCAGTGAATTCTGCGGCTCATTTTACATATTATATCAGTTTTTTACCCGATTTAAAAATTTGAAATTTTTTGCCTAAAATTAGGGTAGCTTAATGCATAATGGTACTTTATTTTTCAACAAAAAAATTCGTAACTAAAAAACTAAAAGTCGTAGAGCAAAACGGTTTGTTCCAGTGAATTCTGCAGCTCATTCTGCGTATTATATCAGCTTTTCATGAGATTTAAAATTTTGATTTTTTTTGCTTAAAATTAGGTCAGCCATTTCATAGTGGAGTATTTTATTCATCAACAAAAAAATTCATAACTTAAAAACTAAACGTCGTAGAGCAATACGGTTTGTTCCATTGAATTCTGCGGCTCATTCTACGTATTATATTAACTTTTCATGAGATTTAAAATTTTGAATTTTTTTGCTAAAAATTTTGATGGTCAGGCAACTTACCTTTACAAAAATGAAAAAAAAAATTTTTTTTTAACTCACTCAATCAAAGTTTTATGGACATTTCTATGCTTATACAACCCTCTAGAGTTGTTAAAAGTAGAAAAAGAGTCACTAGGTTCGATTTTAAGAATTTTGATTTTTTCAATTTTGGTCGCGATTTTGGCGATTTTCGGTACCCGGAAAATTTATCGAGCAATAACTTCAGAACTATTAGAGATAACCCCATGAAGTTTATTATCGTTGGAAAGCTCTTTTAATTGTCTATCGTTTTCAAAAAAGATTATTGTTCTCCGACTTATAGTTTTCGAGAAAATTTTGAAAAAATGCAAAAGTAGGTCAAATTTTAAAAAATTCATAACTAAAAAACTATTAGGAATTTGGCGATTTTCTCGACGCCAATCGATTCCCCGGATCATTTTGCATAGGTAAGGATTAAAATAGTGACACTTTTTCGAATAGTTTAGCCGTAATAGAGAAAATAAAAAAAATGAAAAATTTGTTAACACCCCCCCCTTAAAAATGGCCGATTTTTAAAGTGTCTCAAAATCAATTCAAACCCATCCTATCTTATAGATTTTGATGTGCTCTTTACAATGGAGTAAACCGTTTTCCTCTAGCTCTTTTAGTTTGGCCGTAATCGACGTTTGAAAATTGAAAAATTTTTTGCGAGATATCGCCTTGAAACCTATGCCAGTTTGTAGGGCTTTTTATACCGCTTCTAACCGTTTTTACCGTTTTTCTCTAACTCTTATAGTTTCGCCGTAATCGGCGTTTAAAAATTAGAAAAAAGTGAAAATGGCAACCTTTTTTTGCGTTTTTCTCGGAAACTATAAGACTTAGAGCAAATTTTAAGAATGCATCAGATAGCGCTTAAAATTATCTATTTTCTCGATTAAACCCGGAGCCGCTCCGGGCACTGGTTCCGGGTACAGAGGCATTTAAAGTTTAACACTAAAAAAATTCATAACTTAAAAACTAAAAGTCGTAGAGCAAAACGGTTTGTTCCAGTGAATTCTGCGGCTCATTTTACATATTATATCAGTTTTTTACCCGATTTAAAAATTTGAAATTTTTTGCCTAAAATTAGGGTAGCTTAATGCATAATGGTACTTTATTTTTCAACAAAAAAATTCGTAACTAAAAAACTAAAAGTCGTAGAGCAAAACGGTTTGTTCCAGTGAATTCTGCAGCTCATTCTGCGTATTATATCAGCTTTTCATGAGATTTAAAATTTTGATTTTTTTTGCTTAAAATTAGGTCAGCCATTTCATAGTGGAGTATTTTATTCATCAACAAAAAAATTCATAACTTAAAAACTAAACGTCGTAGAGCAATACGGTTTGTTCCATTGAATTCTGCGGCTCATTCTACGTATTATATTAACTTTTCATGAGATTTAAAATTTTGAATTTTTTTGCTAAAAATTTTGATGGTCAGGCAACTTACCTTTACAAAAATGAAAAAAAAAATTTTTTTTTAACTCACTCAATCAAAGTTTTATGGACATTTCTATGCTTATACAACCCTCTAGAGTTGTTAAAAGTAGAAAAAGAGTCACTAGGTTCGATTTTAAGAATTTTGATTTTTTCAATTTTGGTCGCGATTTTGGCGATTTTCGGTACCCGGAAAATTTATCGAGCAATAACTTCAGAACTATTAGAGATAACCCCATGAAGTTTATTATCGTTGGAAAGCTCTTTTAATTGTCTATCGTTTTCAAAAAAGATTATTGTTCTCCGACTTATAGTTTTCGAGAAAATTTTGAAAAAATGCAAAAGTAGGTCAAATTTTAAAAAATTCATAACTAAAAAACTATTAGGAATTTGGCGATTTTCTCGACGCCAATCGATTCCCCGGATCATTTTGCATAGGTAAGGATTAAAATAGTGACACTTTTTCGAATAGTTTAGCCGTAATAGAGAAAATAAAAAAAATGAAAAATTTGTTAACACCCCCCCCTTAAAAATGGCCGATTTTTAAAGTGTCTCAAAATCAATTCAAACCCATCCTATCTTATAGATTTTGATGTGCTCTTTACAATGGAGTAAACCGTTTTCCTCTAGCTCTTTTAGTTTGGCCGTAATCGACGTTTGAAAATTGAAAAATTTTTTGCGAGATATCGCCTTAAAACCTATGCCAGTTTGTAGGGCTTTTTATACCGCTTCTAACCGTTTTTACCGTTTTTCTCTAACTCTTATAGTTTCGCCGTAATCGGCGTTTAAAAATTAGAAAAAAGTGAAAATGGCAACATTTTTTTGCGTTTTTCTCGGAAACTATAAGACTTAGAGCAAATTTTAAGAATGCATCAGATAGCGCTTAAAATTATCTATTTTCTCGATTAAACCCGGAGCCGCTCCGGGCACTGGTTCCGGGTACAGAGGCATTTAAAGTTTAACACTAAAAAAATTCATAACTTAAAAACTAAAAGTCGTAGAGCAAAACGGTTTGTTCCAGTGAATTCTGCGGCTCATTTTACATATTATATCAGTTTTTTACCCGATTTAAAAATTTGAAATTTTTTGCCTAAAATTAGGGTAGCTTAATGCATAATGGTACTTTATTTTTCAACAAAAAAATTCGTAACTAAAAAACTAAAAGTCGTAGAGCAAAACGGTTTGTTCCAGTGAATTCTGCAGCTCATTCTGCGTATTATATCAGCTTTTCATGAGATTTAAAATTTTGATTTTTTTTGCTTAAAATTAGGTCAGCCATTTCATAGTGGAGTATTTTATTCATCAACAAAAAAATTCATAACTTAAAAACTAAACGTCGTAGAGCAATACGGTTTGTTCCATTGAATTCTGCGGCTCATTCTACGTATTATATTAACTTTTCATGAGATTTAAAATTTTGAATTTTTTTGCTAAAAATTTTGATGGTCAGGCAACTTACCTTTACAAAAATGAAAAAAAAAATTTTTTTTTAACTCACTCAATCAAAGTTTTATGGACATTTCTATGCTTATACAACCCTCTAGAGTTGTTAAAAGTAGAAAAAGAGTCACTAGGTTCGATTTTAAGAATTTTGATTTTTTCAATTTTGGTCGCGATTTTGGCGATTTTCGGTACCCGGAAAATTTATCGAGCAATAACTTCAGAACTATTAGAGATAACCCCATGAAGTTTATTATCGTTGGAAAGCTCTTTTAATTGTCTATCGTTTTCAAAAAAGATTATTGTTCTCCGACTTATAGTTTTCGAGAAAATTTTGAAAAAATGCAAAAGTAGGTCAAATTTTAAAAAATTCATAACTAAAAAACTATTAGGAATTTGGCGATTTTCTCGACGCCAATCGATTCCCCGGATCATTTTGCATAGGTAAGGATTAAAATAGTGACACTTTTTCGAATAGTTTAGCCGTAATAGAGAAAATAAAAAAAATGAAAAATTTGTTAACACCCCCCCCTTAAAAATGGCCGATTTTTAAAGTGTCTCAAAATCAATTCAAACCCATCCTATCTTATAGATTTTGATGTGCTCTTTACAATGGAGTAAACCGTTTTCCTCTAGCTCTTTTAGTTTGGCCGTAATCGACGTTTGAAAATTGAAAAATTTTTTGCGAGATATCGCCTTGAAACCTATGCCAGTTTGTAGGGCTTTTTATACCGCTTCTAACCGTTTTTACCGTTTTTCTCTAACTCTTATAGTTTCGCCGTAATCGGCGTTTAAAAATTAGAAAAAAGTGAAAATGGCAACCTTTTTTTGCGTTTTTCTCGGAAACTATAAGACTTAGAGCAAATTTTAAGAATGCATCAGATAGCGCTTAAAATTATCTATTTTCTCGATTAAACCCGGAGCCGCTCCGGGCACTGGTTCCGGGTACAGAGGCATTTAAAGTTTAACACTAAAAAAATTCATAACTTAAAAACTAAAAGTCGTAGAGCAAAACGGTTTGTTCCAGTGAATTCTGCGGCTCATTTTACATATTATATCAGTTTTTTACCCGATTTAAAAATTTGAAATTTTTTGCCTAAAATTAGGGTAGCTTAATGCATAATGGTACTTTATTTTTCAACAAAAAAATTCGTAACTAAAAAACTAAAAGTCGTAGAGCAAAACGGTTTGTTCCAGTGAATTCTGCAGCTCATTCTGCGTATTATATCAGCTTTTCATGAGATTTAAAATTTTGATTTTTTTTGCTTAAAATTAGGTCAGCCATTTCATAGTGGAGTATTTTATTCATCAACAAAAAAATTCATAACTTAAAAACTAAACGTCGTAGAGCAATACGGTTTGTTCCATTGAATTCTGCGGCTCATTCTACGTATTATATTAACTTTTCATGAGATTTAAAATTTTGAATTTTTTTGCTAAAAATTTTGATGGTCAGGCAACTTACCTTTACAAAAATGAAAAAAAAAATTTTTTTTTAACTCACTCAATCAAAGTTTTATGGACATTTCTATGCTTATACAACCCTCTAGAGTTGTTAAAAGTAGAAAAAGAGTCACTAGGTTCGATTTTAAGAATTTTGATTTTTTCAATTTTGGTCGCGATTTTGGCGATTTTCGGTACCCGGAAAATTTATCGAGCAATAACTTCAGAACTATTAGAGATAACCCCATGAAGTTTATTATCGTTGGAAAGCTCTTTTAATTGTCTATCGTTTTCAAAAAAGATTATTGTTCTCCGACTTATAGTTTTCGAGAAAATTTTGAAAAAATGCAAAAGTAGGTCAAATTTTAAAAAATTCATAACTAAAAAACTATTAGGAATTTGGCGATTTTCTCGACGCCAATCGATTCCCCGGATCATTTTGCATAGGTAAGGATTAAAATAGTGACACTTTTTCGAATAGTTTAGCCGTAATAGAGAAAATAAAAAAAATGAAAAATTTGTTAACACCCCCCCCTTAAAAATGGCCGATTTTTAAAGTGTCTCAAAATCAATTCAAACCCATCCTATCTTATAGATTTTGATGTGCTCTTTACAATGGAGTAAACCGTTTTCCTCTAGCTCTTTTAGTTTGGCCGTAATCGACGTTTGAAAATTGAAAAATTTTTTGCGAGATATCGCCTTGAAACCTATGCCAGTTTGTAGGGCTTTTTATACCGCTTCTAACCGTTTTTACCGTTTTTCTCTAACTCTTATAGTTTCGCCGTAATCGGCGTTTAAAAATTAGAAAAAAGTGAAAATGGCAACCTTTTTTTGCGTTTTTCTCGGAAACTATAAGACTTAGAGCAAATTTTAAGAATGCATCAGATAGCGCTTAAAATTATCTATTTTCTCGATTAAACCCGGAGCCGCTCCGGGCACTGGTTCCGGGTACAGAGGCATTTAAAGTTTAACACTAAAAAAATTCATAACTTAAAAACTAAAAGTCGTAGAGCAAAACGGTTTGTTCCAGTGAATTCTGCGGCTCATTTTACATATTATATCAGTTTTTTACCCGATTTAAAAATTTGAAATTTTTTGCCTAAAATTAGGGTAGCTTAATGCATAATGGTACTTTATTTTTCAACAAAAAAATTCGTAACTAAAAAACTAAAAGTCGTAGAGCAAAACGGTTTGTTCCAGTGAATTCTGCAGCTCATTCTGCGTATTATATCAGCTTTTCATGAGATTTAAAATTTTGATTTTTTTTGCTTAAAATTAGGTCAGCCATTTCATAGTGGAGTATTTTATTCATCAACAAAAAAATTCATAACTTAAAAACTAAACGTCGTAGAGCAATACGGTTTGTTCCATTGAATTCTGCGGCTCATTCTACGTATTATATTAACTTTTCATGAGATTTAAAATTTTGAATTTTTTTGCTAAAAATTTTGATGGTCAGGCAACTTACCTTTACAAAAATGAAAAAAAAAATTTTTTTTTAACTCACTCAATCAAAGTTTTATGGACATTTCTATGCTTATACAACCCTCTAGAGTTGTTAAAAGTAGAAAAAGAGTCACTAGGTTCGATTTTAAGAATTTTGATTTTTTCAATTTTGGTCGCGATTTTGGCGATTTTCGGTACCCGGAAAATTTATCGAGCAATAACTTCAGAACTATTAGAGATAACCCCATGAAGTTTATTATCGTTGGAAAGCTCTTTTAATTGTCTATCGTTTTCAAAAAAGATTATTGTTCTCCGACTTATAGTTTTCGAGAAAATTTTGAAAAAATGCAAAAGTAGGTCAAATTTTAAAAAATTCATAACTAAAAAACTATTAGGAATTTGGCGATTTTCTCGACGCCAATCGATTCCCCGGATCATTTTGCATAGGTAAGGATTAAAATAGTGACACTTTTTCGAATAGTTTAGCCGTAATAGAGAAAATAAAAAAAATGAAAAATTTGTTAACACCCCCCCCTTAAAAATGGCCGATTTTTAAAGTGTCTCAAAATCAATTCAAACCCATCCTATCTTATAGATTTTGATGTGCTCTTTACAATGGAGTAAACCGTTTTCCTCTAGCTCTTTTAGTTTGGCCGTAATCGACGTTTGAAAATTGAAAAATTTTTTGCGAGATATCGCCTTGAAACCTATGCCAGTTTGTAGGGCTTTTTATACCGCTTCTAACCGTTTTTACCGTTTTTCTCTAACTCTTATAGTTTCGCCGTAATCGGCGTTTAAAAATTAGAAAAAAGTGAAAATGGCAACCTTTTTTTGCGTTTTTCTCGGAAACTATAAGACTTAGAGCAAATTTTAAGAATGCATCAGATAGCGCTTAAAATTATCTATTTTCTCGATTAAACCCGGAGCCGCTCCGGGCACTGGTTCCGGGTACAGAGGCATTTAAAGTTTAACACTAAAAAAATTCATAACTTAAAAACTAAAAGTCGTAGAGCAAAACGGTTTGTTCCAGTGAATTCTGCGGCTCATTTTACATATTATATCAGTTTTTTACCCGATTTAAAAATTTGAAATTTTTTGCCTAAAATTAGGGTAGCTTAATGCATAATGGTACTTTATTTTTCAACAA
This sequence comes from Tribolium freemani, assembly GCA_939628115.1. Classification (NCBI taxonomy): domain Eukaryota; kingdom Metazoa; phylum Arthropoda; class Insecta; order Coleoptera; family Tenebrionidae; genus Tribolium; species Tribolium freemani. The sequence goes on along the minus strand of OW626786.1, from coordinate 16,592,285 downwards.
AAAAATTCGTAACTAAAAAACTAAAAGTCGTAGAGCAAAACGGTTTGTTCCAGTGAATTCTGCAGCTCATTCTGCGTATTATATCAGCTTTTCATGAGATTTAAAATTTTGATTTTTTTTGCTTAAAATTAGGTCAGCCATTTCATAGTGGAGTATTTTATTCATCAACAAAAAAATTCATAACTTAAAAACTAAACGTCGTAGAGCAATACGGTTTGTTCCATTGAATTCTGCGGCTCATTCTACGTATTATATTAACTTTTCATGAGATTTAAAATTTTGAATTTTTTTGCTAAAAATTTTGATGGTCAGGCAACTTACCTTTACAAAAATGAAAAAAAAAATTTTTTTTTAACTCACTCAATCAAAGTTTTATGGACATTTCTATGCTTATACAACCCTCTAGAGTTGTTAAAAGTAGAAAAAGAGTCACTAGGTTCGATTTTAAGAATTTTGATTTTTTCAATTTTGGTCGCGATTTTGGCGATTTTCGGTACCCGGAAAATTTATCGAGCAATAACTTCAGAACTATTAGAGATAACCCCATGAAGTTTATTATCGTTGGAAAGCTCTTTTAATTGTCTATCGTTTTCAAAAAAGATTATTGTTCTCCGACTTATAGTTTTCGAGAAAATTTTGAAAAAATGCAAAAGTAGGTCAAATTTTAAAAAATTCATAACTAAAAAACTATTAGGAATTTGGCGATTTTCTCGACGCCAATCGATTCCCCGGATCATTTTGCATAGGTAAGGATTAAAATAGTGACACTTTTTCGAATAGTTTAGCCGTAATAGAGAAAATAAAAAAAATGAAAAATTTGTTAACACCCCCCCCTTAAAAATGGCCGATTTTTAAAGTGTCTCAAAATCAATTCAAACCCATCCTATCTTATAGATTTTGATGTGCTCTTTACAATGGAGTAAACCGTTTTCCTCTAGCTCTTTTAGTTTGGCCGTAATCGACGTTTGAAAATTGAAAAATTTTTTGCGAGATATCGCCTTGAAACCTATGCCAGTTTGTAGGGCTTTTTATACCGCTTCTAACCGTTTTTACCGTTTTTCTCTAACTCTTATAGTTTCGCCGTAATCGGCGTTTAAAAATTAGAAAAAAGTGAAAATGGCAACCTTTTTTTGCGTTTTTCTCGGAAACTATAAGACTTAGAGCAAATTTTAAGAATGCATCAGATAGCGCTTAAAATTATCTATTTTCTCGATTAAACCCGGAGCCGCTCCGGGCACTGGTTCCGGGTACAGAGGCATTTAAAGTTTAACACTAAAAAAATTCATAACTTAAAAACTAAAAGTCGTAGAGCAAAACGGTTTGTTCCAGTGAATTCTGCGGCTCATTTTACATATTATATCAGTTTTTTACCCGATTTAAAAATTTGAAATTTTTTGCCTAAAATTAGGGTAGCTTAATGCATAATGGTACTTTATTTTTCAACAAAAAAATTCGTAACTAAAAAACTAAAAGTCGTAGAGCAAAACGGTTTGTTCCAGTGAATTCTGCAGCTCATTCTGCGTATTATATCAGCTTTTCATGAGATTTAAAATTTTGATTTTTTTTGCTTAAAATTAGGTCAGCCATTTCATAGTGGAGTATTTTATTCATCAACAAAAAAATTCATAACTTAAAAACTAAACGTCGTAGAGCAATACGGTTTGTTCCATTGAATTCTGCGGCTCATTCTACGTATTATATTAACTTTTCATGAGATTTAAAATTTTGAATTTTTTTGCTAAAAATTTTGATGGTCAGGCAACTTACCTTTACAAAAATGAAAAAAAAAATTTTTTTTTAACTCACTCAATCAAAGTTTTATGGACATTTCTATGCTTATACAACCCTCTAGAGTTGTTAAAAGTAGAAAAAGAGTCACTAGGTTCGATTTTAAGAATTTTGATTTTTTCAATTTTGGTCGCGATTTTGGCGATTTTCGGTACCCGGAAAATTTATCGAGCAATAACTTCAGAACTATTAGAGATAACCCCATGAAGTTTATTATCGTTGGAAAGCTCTTTTAATTGTCTATCGTTTTCAAAAAAGATTATTGTTCTCCGACTTATAGTTTTCGAGAAAATTTTGAAAAAATGCAAAAGTAGGTCAAATTTTAAAAAATTCATAACTAAAAAACTATTAGGAATTTGGCGATTTTCTCGACGCCAATCGATTCCCCGGATCATTTTGCATAGGTAAGGATTAAAATAGTGACACTTTTTCGAATAGTTTAGCCGTAATAGAGAAAATAAAAAAAATGAAAAATTTGTTAACACCCCCCCCCTTAAAAATGGCCGATTTTTAAAGTGTCTCAAAATCAATTCAAACCCATCCTATCTTATAGATTTTGATGTGCTCTTTACAATGGAGTAAACCGTTTTCCTCTAGCTCTTTTAGTTTGGCCGTAATCGACGTTTGAAAATTGAAAAATTTTTTGCGAGATATCGCCTTGAAACCTATGCCAGTTTGTAGGGCTTTTTATACCGCTTCTAACCGTTTTTACCGTTTTTCTCTAACTCTTATAGTTTCGCCGTAATCGGCGTTTAAAAATTAGAAAAAAGTGAAAATGGCAACCTTTTTTTGCGTTTTTCTCGGAAACTATAAGACTTAGAGCAAATTTTAAGAATGCATCAGATAGCGCTTAAAATTATCTATTTTCTCGATTAAACCCGGAGCCGCTCCGGGCACTGGTTCCGGGTACAGAGGCATTTAAAGTTTAACACTAAAAAAATTCATAACTTAAAAACTAAAAGTCGTAGAGCAAAACGGTTTGTTCCAGTGAATTCTGCGGCTCATTTTACATATTATATCAGTTTTTTACCCGATTTAAAAATTTGAAATTTTTTGCCTAAAATTAGGGTAGCTTAATGCATAATGGTACTTTATTTTTCAACAAAAAAATTCGTAACTAAAAAACTAAAAGTCGTAGAGCAAAACGGTTTGTTCCAGTGAATTCTGCAGCTCATTCTGCGTATTATATCAGCTTTTCATGAGATTTAAAATTTTGATTTTTTTTGCTTAAAATTAGGTCAGCCATTTCATAGTGGAGTATTTTATTCATCAACAAAAAAATTCATAACTTAAAAACTAAACGTCGTAGAGCAATACGGTTTGTTCCATTGAATTCTGCGGCTCATTCTACGTATTATATTAACTTTTCATGAGATTTAAAATTTTGAATTTTTTTGCTAAAAATTTTGATGGTCAGGCAACTTACCTTTACAAAAATGAAAAAAAAAATTTTTTTTTAACTCACTCAATCAAAGTTTTATGGACATTTCTATGCTTATACAACCCTCTAGAGTTGTTAAAAGTAGAAAAAGAGTCACTAGGTTCGATTTTAAGAATTTTGATTTTTTCAATTTTGGTCGCGATTTTGGCGATTTTCGGTACCCGGAAAATTTATCGAGCAATAACTTCAGAACTATTAGAGATAACCCCATGAAGTTTATTATCGTTGGAAAGCTCTTTTAATTGTCTATCGTTTTCAAAAAAGATTATTGTTCTCCGACTTATAGTTTTCGAGAAAATTTTGAAAAAATGCAAAAGTAGGTCAAATTTTAAAAAATTCATAACTAAAAAACTATTAGGAATTTGGCGATTTTCTCGACGCCAATCGATTCCCCGGATCATTTTGCATAGGTAAGGATTAAAATAGTGACACTTTTTCGAATAGTTTAGCCGTAATAGAGAAAATAAAAAAAATGAAAAATTTGTTAACACCCCCCCCTTAAAAATGGCCGATTTTTAAAGTGTCTCAAAATCAATTCAAACCCATCCTATCTTATAGATTTTGATGTGCTCTTTACAATGGAGTAAACCGTTTTCCTCTAGCTCTTTTAGTTTGGCCGTAATCGACGTTTGAAAATTGAAAAATTTTTTGCGAGATATCGCCTTGAAACCTATGCCAGTTTGTAGGGCTTTTTATACCGCTTCTAACCGTTTTTACCGTTTTTCTCTAACTCTTATAGTTTCGCCGTAATCGGCGTTTAAAAATTAGAAAAAAGTGAAAATGGCAACCTTTTTTTGCGTTTTTCTCGGAAACTATAAGACTTAGAGCAAATTTTAAGAATGCATCAGATAGCGCTTAAAATTATCTATTTTCTCGATTAAACCCGGAGCCGCTCCGGGCACTGGTTTCGGGTACAGAGGCATTTAAAGTTTAACACTAAAAAAATTCATAACTTAAAAACTAAAAGTCGTAGAGTAAAACGGTTTGTTCCAGTGAATTCTGCGGCTCATTTTACATATTATATCAGTTTTTTACCCGATTTAAAAATTTGAAATTTTTTGCCTAAAATTAGGGTAGCTTAATGCATAATGGTACTTTATTTTTCAACAAAAAAATTCGTAACTAAAAAACTAAAAGTCGTAGAGCAAAACGGTTTGTTCCAGTGAATTCTGCAGCTCATTATGCGTATTATATCAGCTTTTCATGAGATTTAAAATTTTGATTTTTTTTGCTTAAAATTAGGTCAGCCATTTCATAGTGGAGTATTTTATTCATCAACAAAAAAATTCATAACTTAAAAACTAAACGTCGTAGAGCAATACGGTTTGTTCCATTGAATTCTGCGGCTCATTCTACGTATTATATTAACTTTTCATGAGATTTAAAATTTTGAATTTTTTTGCTAAAAATTTTGATGGTCAGGCAACTTACCTTTACAAAAATGAAAAAAAAAATTTTTTTTTAACTCACTCAATCAAAGTTTTATGGACATTTCTATGCTTATACAACCCTCTAGAGTTGTTAAAAGTAGAAAAAGAGTCACTAGGTTCGATTTTAAGAATTTTGATTTTTTCAATTTTGGTCGCGATTTTGGCGATTTTCGGTACCCGGAAAATTTATCGAGCAATAACTTCAGAACTATTAGAGATAACCCCATGAAGTTTATTATCGTTGGAAAGCTCTTTTAATTGTCTATCGTTTTCAAAAAAGATTATTGTTCTCCGACTTATAGTTTTCGAGAAAATTTTGAAAAAATGCAAAAGTAGGTCAAATTTTAAAAAATTCATAACTAAAAAACTATTAGGAATTTGGCGATTTTCTCGACGCCAATCGATTCCCCGGATCATTTTGCATAGGTAAGGATTAAAATAGTGACACTTTTTCGAATAGTTTAGCCGTAATAGAGAAAATAAAAAAAATAAAAAATTTGTTAACACCCCCCCCTTAAAAATGGCCGATTTTTAAAGTGTCTCAAAATCAATTCAAACCCATCCTATCTTATAGATTTTGATGTGCTCTTTACAATGGAGTAAACCGTTTTCCTCTAGCTCTTTTAGTTTGGCCGTAATCGACGTTTGAAAATTGAAAAATTTTTTGCGAGATATCGCCTTGAAACCTATGCCAGTTTGTAGGGCTTTTTATACCGCTTCTAACCGTTTTTACCGTTTTTCTCTAACTCTTATAGTTTCGCCGTAATCGGCGTTTAAAAATTAGAAAAAAGTGAAAATGGCAACCTTTTTTTGCGTTTTTCTCGGAAACTATAAGACTTAGAGCAAATTTTAAGAATGCATCAGATAGCGCTTAAAATTATCTATTTTCTCGATTAAACCCGGAGCCGCTCCGGGCACTGGTTCCGGGTACAGAGGCATTTAAAGTTTAACACTAAAAAAATTCATAACTTAAAAACTAAAAGTCGTAGAGCAAAACGGTTTGTTCCAGTGAATTCTGCGGCTCATTTTACATATTATATCAGTTTTTTACCCGATTTAAAAATTTGAAATTTTTTGCCTAAAATTAGGGTAGCTTAATGCATAATGGTACTTTATTTTTCAACAAAAAAATTCGTAACTAAAAAACTAAAAGTCGTAGAGCAAAACGGTTTGTTCCAGTGAATTCTGCAGCTCATTCTGCGTATTATATCAGCTTTTCATGAGATTTAAAATTTTGATTTTTTTTGCTTAAAATTAGGTCAGCCATTTCATAGTGGAGTATTTTATTCATCAACAAAAAAATTCATAACTTAAAAACTAAACGTCGTAGAGCAATACGGTTTGTTCCATTGAATTCTGCGGCTCATTCTACGTATTATATTAACTTTTCATGAGATTTAAAATTTTGAATTTTTTTGCTAAAAATTTTGATGGTCAGGCAACTTACCTTTACAAAAATGAAAAAAAAAATTTTTTTTTAACTCACTCAATCAAAGTTTTATGGACATTTCTATGCTTATACAACCCTCTAGAGTTGTTAAAAGTAGAAAAAGAGTCACTAGGTTCGATTTTAAGAATTTTGATTTTTTCAATTTTGGTCGCGATTTTGGCGATTTTCGGTACCCGGAAAATTTATCGAGCAATAACTTCAGAACTATTAGAGATAACCCCATGAAGTTTATTATCGTTGGAAAGCTCTTTTAATTGTCTATCGTTTTCAAAAAAGATTATTGTTCTCCGACTTATAGTTTTCGAGAAAATTTTGAAAAAATGCAAAAGTAGGTCAAATTTTAAAAAATTCATAACTAAAAAACTATTAGGAATTTGGCGATTTTCTCGACGCCAATCGATTCCCCGGATCATTTTGCATAGGTAAGGATTAAAATAGTGACACTTTTTCGAATAGTTTAGCCGTAATAGAGAAAATAAAAAAAATGAAAAATTTGTTAACACCCCCCCCTTAAAAATGGCCTTTTTTTAAAGTGTCTCAAAATCAATTCAAACCCATCCTATCTTATAGATTTTGATGTGCTCTTTACAATGGAGTAAACCGTTTTCCTCTAGCTCTTTTAGTTTGGCCGTAATCGACGTTTGAAAATTGAAAAATTTTTTGCGAGATATCGCCTTGAAACCTATGCCAGTTTGTAGGGCTTTTTATACCGCTTCTAACCGTTTTTACCGTTTTTCTCTAACTCTTATAGTTTCGCCGTAATCGGCGTTTAAAAATTAGAAAAAAGTGAAAATGGCAACCTTTTTTTGCGTTTTTCTCGGAAACTATAAGACTTAGAGCAAATTTTAAGAATGCATCAGATAGCGCTTAAAATTATCTATTTTCTCGATTAAACCCGGAGCCGCTCCGGGCACTGGTTCCGGGTACAGAGGCATTTAAAGTTTAACACTAAAAAAATTCATAACTTAAAAACTAAAAGTCGTAGAGCAAAACGGTTTGTTCCAGTGAATTCTGCGGCTCATTTTACATATTATATCAGTTTTTTACCCGATTTAAAAATTTGAAATTTTTTGCCTAAAATTAGGGTAGCTTAATGCATAATGGTACTTTATTTTTCAACAAAAAAATTCGTAACTAAAAAACTAAAAGTCGTAGAGCAAAACGGTTTGTTCCAGTGAATTCTGCAGCTCATTCTGCGTATTATATCAGCTTTTCATGAGATTTAAAATTTTGATTTTTTTTGCTTAAAATTAGGTCAGCCATTTCATAGTGGAGTATTTTATTCATCAACAAAAAAATTCATAACTTAAAAACTAAACGTCGTAGAGCAATACGGTTTGTTCCATTGAATTCTGCGGCTCATTCTACGTATTATATTAACTTTTCATGAGATTTAAAATTTTGAATTTTTTTGCTAAAAATTTTGATGGTCAGGCAACTTACCTTTACAAAAATGAAAAAAAAAATTTTTTTTTAACTCACTCAATCAAAGTTTTATGGACATTTCTATGCTTATACAACCCTCTAGAGTTGTTAAAAGTAGAAAAAGAGTCACTAGGTTCGATTTTAAGAATTTTGATTTTTTCAATTTTGGTCGCGATTTTGGCGATTTTCGGTACCCGGAAAATTTATCGAGCAATAACTTCAGAACTATTAGAGATAACCCCATGAAGTTTATTATCGTTGGAAAGCTCTTTTAATTGTCTATCGTTTTCAAAAAAGATTATTGTTCTCCGACTTATAGTTTTCGAGAAAATTTTGAAAAAATGCAAAAGTAGGTCAAATTTTAAAAAATTCATAACTAAAAAACTATTAGGAATTTGGCGATTTTCTCGACGCCAATCGATTCCCCGGATCATTTTGCATAGGTAAGGATTAAAATAGTGACACTTTTTCGAATAGTTTAGCCGTAATAGAGAAAATAAAAAAAATGAAAAATTTGTTAACACCCCCCCCTTAAAAATGGCCGATTTTTAAAGTGTCTCAAAATCAATTCAAACCCATCCTATCTTATAGATTTTGATGTGCTCTTTACAATGGAGTAAACCGTTTTCCTCTAGCTCTTTTAGTTTGGCCGTAATCGACGTTTGAAAATTGAAAAATTTTTTGCGAGATATCGCCTTGAAACCTATGCCAGTTTGTAGGGCTTTTTATACCGCTTCTAACCGTTTTTACCGTTTTTCTCTAACTCTTATAGTTTCGCCGTAATCGGCGTTTAAAAATTAGAAAAAAGTGAAAATGGCAACCTTTTTTTGCGTTTTTCTCGGAAACTATAAGACTTAGAGCAAATTTTAAGAATGCATCAGATAGCGCTTAAAATTATCTATTTTCTCGATTAAACCCGGAGCCGCTCCGGGCACTGGTTCCGGGTACAGAGGCATTTAAAGTTTAACACTAAAAAAATTCATAACTTAAAAACTAAAAGTCGTAGAGCAAAACGGTTTGTTCCAGTGAATTCTGCGGCTCATTTTACATATTATATCAGTTTTTTACCCGATTTAAAAATTTGAAATTTTTTGCCTAAAATTAGGGTAGCTTAATGCATAATGGTACTTTATTTTTCAACAAAAAAATTCGTAACTAAAAAACTAAAAGTCGTAGAGCAAAACGGTTTGTTCCAGTGAATTCTGCAGCTCATTCTGCGTATTATATCAGCTTTTCATGAGATTTAAAATTTTGATTTTTTTTGCTTAAAATTAGGTCAGCCATTTCATAGTGGAGTATTTTATTCATCAACAAAAAAATTCATAACTTAAAAACTAAACGTCGTAGAGCAATACGGTTTGTTCCATTGAATTCTGCGGCTCATTCTACGTATTATATTAACTTTTCATGAGATTTAAAATTTTGAATTTTTTTGCTAAAAATTTTGATGGTCAGGCAACTTACCTTTACAAAAATGAAAAAAAAAATTTTTTTTTAACTCACTCAATCAAAGTTTTATGGACATTTCTATGCTTATACAACCCTCTAGAGTTGTTAAAAGTAGAAAAAGAGTCACTAGGTTCGATTTTAAGAATTTTGATTTTTTCAATTTTGGTCGCGATTTTGGCGATTTTCGGTACCCGGAAAATTTATCGAGCAATAACTTCAGAACTATTAGAGATAACCCCATGAAGTTTATTATCGTTGGAAAGCTCTTTTAATTGTCTATCGTTTTCAAAAAAGATTATTGTTCTCCGACTTATAGTTTTCGAGAAAATTTTGAAAAAATGCAAAAGTAGGTCAAATTTTAAAAAATTCATAACTAAAAAACTATTAGGAATTTGGCGATTTTCTCGACGCCAATCGATTCCCCGGATCATTTTGCATAGGTAAGGATTAAAATAGTGACACTTTTTCGAATAGTTTAGCCGTAATAGAGAAAATAAAAAAAATGAAAAATTTGTTAACACCCCCCCCTTAAAAATGGCCTTTTTTTAAAGTGTCTCAAAATCAATTCAAACCCATCCTATCTTATAGATTTTGATGTGCTCTTTACAATGGAGTAAACCGTTTTCCTCTAGCTCTTTTAGTTTGGCCGTAATCGACGTTTGAAAATTGAAAAATTTTTTGCGAGATATCGCCTTGAAACCTATGCCAGTTTGTAGGGCTTTTTATACCGCTTCTAACCGTTTTTACCGTTTTTCTCTAACTCTTATAGTTTCGCCGTAATCGGCGTTTAAAAATTAGAAAAAAGTGAAAATGGCAACCTTTTTTTGCGTTTTTCTCGGAAACTATAAGACTTAGAGCAAATTTTAAGAATGCATCAGATAGCGCTTAAAATTATCTATTTTCTCGATTAAACCCGGAGCCGCTCCGGGCACTGGTTCCGGGTACAGAGGCATTTAAAGTTTAACACTAAAAAAATTCATAACTTAAAAACTAAAAGTCGTAGAGCAAAACGGTTTGTTCCAGTGAATTCTGCGGCTCATTTTACATATTATATCAGTTTTTTACCCGATTTAAAAATTTGAAATTTTTTGCCTAAAATTAGGGTAGCTTAATGCATAATGGTACTTTATTTTTCAACAAAAAAATTCGTAACTAAAAAACTAAAAGTCGTAGAGCAAAACGGTTTGTTCCAGTGAATTCTGCAGCTCATTCTGCGTATTATATCAGCTTTTCATGAGATTTAAAATTTTGATTTTTTTTGCTTAAAATTAGGTCAGCCATTTCATAGTGGAGTATTTTATTCATCAACAAAAAAATTCATAACTTAAAAACTAAACGTCGTAGAGCAATACGGTTTGTTCCATTGAATTCTGCGGCTCATTCTACGTATTATATTAACTTTTCATGAGATTTAAAATTTTGAATTTTTTTGCTAAAAATTTTGATGGTCAGGCAACTTACCTTTACAAAAATGAAAAAAAAAATTTTTTTTTAACTCACTCAATCAAAGTTTTATGGACATTTCTATGCTTATACAACCCTCTAGAGTTGTTAAAAGTAGAAAAAGAGTCACTAGGTTCGATTTTAAGAATTTTGATTTTTTCAATTTTGGTCGCGATTTTGGCGATTTTCGGTACCCGGAAAATTTATCGAGCAATAACTTCAGAACTATTAGAGATAACCCCATGAAGTTTATTATCGTTGGAAAGCTCTTTTAATTGTCTATCGTTTTCAAAAAAGATTATTGTTCTCCGACTTATAGTTTTCGAGAAAATTTTGAAAAAATGCAAAAGTAGGTCAAATTTTAAAAAATTCATAACTAAAAAACTATTAGGAATTTGGCGATTTTCTCGACGCCAATCGATTCCCCGGATCATTTTGCATAGGTAAGGATTAAAATAGTGACACTTTTTCGAATAGTTTAGCCGTAATAGAGAAAATAAAAAAAATGAAAAATTTGTTAACACCCCCCCCTTAAAAATGGCCGATTTTTAAAGTGTCTCAAAATCAATTCAAACCCATCCTATCTTATAGATTTTGATGTGCTCTTTACAATGGAGTAAACCGTTTTCCTCTAGCTCTTTTAGTTTGGCCGTAATCGACGTTTGAAAATTGAAAAATTTTTTGCGAGATATCGCCTTGAAACCTATGCCAGTTTGTAGGGCTTTTTATACCGCTTCTAACCGTTTTTACCGTTTTTCTCTAACTCTTATAGTTTCGCCGTAATCGGCGTTTAAAAATTAGAAAAAAGTGAAAATGGCAACCTTTTTTTGCGTTTTTCTCGGAAACTATAAGACTTAGAGCAAATTTTAAGAATGCATCAGATAGCGCTTAAAATTATCTATTTTCTCGATTAAACCCGGAGCCGCTCCGGGCACTGGTTCCGGGTACAGAGGCATTTAAAGTTTAACACTAAAAAAATTCATAACTTAAAAACTAAAAGTCGTAGAGCAAAACGGTTTGTTCCAGTGAATTCTGCGGCTCATTTTACATATTATATCAGTTTTTTACCCGATTTAAAAATTTGAAATTTTTTGCCTAAAATTAGGGTAGCTTAATGCATAATGGTACTTTATTTTTCAACAAAAAAATTCGTAACTAAAAAACTAAAAGTCGTAGAGCAAAACGGTTTGTTCCAGTGAATTCTGCAGCTCATTCTGCGTATTATATCAGCTTTTCATGAGATTTAAAATTTTGATTTTTTTTGCTTAAAATTAGGTCAGCCATTTCATAGTGGAGTATTTTATTCATCAACAAAAAAATTCATAACTTAAAAACTAAACGTCGTAGAGCAATACGGTTTGTTCCATTGAATTCTGCGGCTCATTCTACGTATTATATTAACTTTTCATGAGATTTAAAATTTTGAATTTTTTTGCTAAAAATTTTGATGGTCAGGCAACTTACCTTTACAAAAATGAAAAAAAAAATTTTTTTTTAACTCACTCAATCAAAGTTTTATGGACATTTCTATGCTTATACAACCCTCTAGAGTTGTTAAAAGTAGAAAAAGAGTCACTAGGTTCGATTTTAAGAATTTTGATTTTTTCAATTTTGGTCGCGATTTTGGCGATTTTCGGTACCCGGAAAATTTATCGAGCAATAACTTCAGAACTATTAGAGATAACCCCATGAAGTTTATTATCGTTGGAAAGCTCTTTTAATTGTCTATCGTTTTCAAAAAAGATTATTGTTCTCCGACTTATAGTTTTCGAGAAAATTTTGAAAAAATGCAAAAGTAGGTCAAATTTTAAAAAATTCATAACTAAAAAACTATTAGGAATTTGGCGATTTTCTCGACGCCAATCGATTCCCCGGATCATTTTGCATAGGTAAGGATTAAAATAGTGACACTTTTTCGAATAGTTTAGCCGTAATAGAGAAAATAAAAAAAATGAAAAATTTGTTAACACCCCCCCCTTAAAAATGGCCGATTTTTAAAGTGTCTCAAAATCAATTCAAACCCATCCTATCTTATAGATTTTGATGTGCTCTTTACAATGGAGTAAACCGTTTTCCTCTAGCTCTTTTAGTTTGGCCGTAATCGACGTTTGAAAATTGAAAAATTTTTTGCGAGATATCGCCTTGAAACCTATGCCAGTTTGTAGGGCTTTTTATACCGCTTCTAACCGTTTTTACCGTTTTTCTCTAACTCTTATAGTTTCGCCGTAATCGGCGTTTAAAAATTAGAAAAAAGTGAAAATGGCAACCTTTTTTTGCGTTTTTCTCGGAAACTATAAGACTTAGAGCAAATTTTAAGAATGCATCAGATAGCGCTTAAAATTATCTATTTTCTCGATTAAACCCGGAGCCGCTCCGGGCACTGGTTCCGGGTACAGAGGCATTTAAAGTTTAACACTAAAAAAATTCATAACTTAAAAACTAAAAGTCGTAGAGCAAAACGGTTTGTTCCAGTGAATTCTGCGGCTCATTTTACATATTATATCAGTTTTTTACCCGATTTAAAAATTTGAAATTTTTTGCCTAAAATTAGGGTAGCTTAATGCATAATGGTACTTTATTTTTCAACAAAAAAATTCGTAACTAAAAAACTAAAAGTCGTAGAGCAAAACGGTTTGTTCCAGTGAATTCTGCAGCTCATTCTGCGTATTATATCAGCTTTTCATGAGATTTAAAATTTTGATTTTTTTTGCTTAAAATTAGGTCAGCCATTTCATAGTGGAGTATTTTATTCATCAACAAAAAAATTCATAACTTAAAAACTAAACGTCGTAGAGCAATACGGTTTGTTCCATTGAATTCTGCGGCTCATTCTACGTATTATATTAACTTTTCATGAGATTTAAAATTTTGAATTTTTTTGCTAAAAATTTTGATGGTCAGGCAACTTACCTTTACAAAAATGAAAAAAAAAATTTTTTTTTAACTCACTCAATCAAAGTTTTATGGACATTTCTATGCTTATACAACCCTCTAGAGTTGTTAAAAGTAGAAAAAGAGTCACTAGGTTCGATTTTAAGAATTTTGATTTTTTCAATTTTGGTCGCGATTTTGGCGATTTTCGGTACCCGGAAAATTTATCGAGCAATAACTTCAGAACTATTAGAGATAACCCCATGAAGTTTATTATCGTTGGAAAGCTCTTTTAATTGTCTATCGTTTTCAAAAAAGATTATTGTTCTCCGACTTATAGTTTTCGAGAAAATTTTGAAAAAATGCAAAAGTAGGTCAAATTTTAAAAAATTCATAACTAAAAAACTATTAGGAATTTGGCGATTTTCTCGACGCCAATCGATTCCCCGGATCATTTTGCATAGGTAAGGATTAAAATAGTGACACTTTTTCGAATAGTTTAGCCGTAATAGAGAAAATAAAAAAAATGAAAAATTTGTTAACACCCCCCCCTTAAAAATGGCCGATTTTTAAAGTGTCTCAAAATCAATTCAAACCCATCCTATCTTATAGATTTTGATGTGCTCTTTACAATGGAGTAAACCGTTTTCCTCTAGCTCTTTTAGTTTGGCCGTAATCGACGTTTGAAAATTGAAAAATTTTTTGCGAGATATCGCCTTGAAACCTATGCCAGTTTGTAGGGCTTTTTATACCGCTTCTAACCGTTTTTACCGTTTTTCTCTAACTCTTATAGTTTCGCCGTAATCGGCGTTTAAAAATTAGAAAAAAGTGAAAATGGCAACCTTTTTTTGCGTTTTTCTCGGAAACTATAAGACTTAGAGCAAATTTTAAGAATGCATCAGATAGCGCTTAAAATTATCTATTTTCTCGATTAAACCCGGAGCCGCTCCGGGCACTGGTTCCGGGTACAGAGGCATTTAAAGTTTAACACTAAAAAAATTCATAACTTAAAAACTAAAAGTCGTAGAGCAAAACGGTTTGTTCCAGTGAATTCTGCGGCTCATTTTACATATTATATCAGTTTTTTACCCGATTTAAAAATTTGAAATTTTTTGCCTAAAATTAGGGTAGCTTAATGCATAATGGTACTTTATTTTTCAACAAAAAAATTCGTAACTAAAAAACTAAAAGTCGTAGAGCAAAACGGTTTGTTCCAGTGAATTCTGCAGCTCATTCTGCGTATTATATCAGCTTTTCATGAGATTTAAAATTTTGATTTTTTTTGCTTAAAATTAGGTCAGCCATTTCATAGTGGAGTATTTTATTCATCAACAAAAAAATTCATAACTTAAAAACTAAACGTCGTAGAGCAATACGGTTTGTTCCATTGAATTCTGCGGCTCATTCTACGTATTATATTAACTTTTCATGAGATTTAAAATTTTGAATTTTTTTGCTAAAAATTTTGATGGTCAGGCAACTTACCTTTACAAAAATGAAAAAAAAAATTTTTTTTTAACTCACTCAATCAAAGTTTTATGGACATTTCTATGCTTATACAACCCTCTAGAGTTGTTAAAAGTAGAAAAAGAGTCACTAGGTTCGATTTTAAGAATTTTGATTTTTTCAATTTTGGTCGCGATTTTGGCGATTTTCGGTACCCGGAAAATTTATCGAGCAATAACTTCAGAACTATTAGAGATAACCCCATGAAGTTTATTATCGTTGGAAAGCTCTTTTAATTGTCTATCGTTTTCAAAAAAGATTATTGTTCTCCGACTTATAGTTTTCGAGAAAATTTTGAAAAAATGCAAAAGTAGGTCAAATTTTAAAAAATTCATAACTAAAAAACTATTAGGAATTTGGCGATTTTCTCGACGCCAATCGATTCCCCGGATCATTTTGCATAGGTAAGGATTAAAATAGTGACACTTTTTCGAATAGTTTAGCCGTAATAGAGAAAATAAAAAAAATGAAAAATTTGTTAACACCCCCCCCTTAAAAATGGCCGATTTTTAAAGTGTCTCAAAATCAATTCAAACCCATCCTATCTTATAGATTTTGATGTGCTCTTTACAATGGAGTAAACCGTTTTCCTCTAGCTCTTTTAGTTTGGCCGTAATCGACGTTTGAAAATTGAAAAATTTTTTGCGAGATATCGCCTTGAAACCTATGCCAGTTTGTAGGGCTTTTTATACCGCTTCTAACCGTTTTTACCGTTTTTCTCTAACTCTTATAGTTTCGCCGTAATCGGCGTTTAAAAATTAGAAAAAAGTGAAAATGGCAACCTTTTTTTGCGTTTTTCTCGGAAACTATAAGACTTAGAGCAAATTTTAAGAATGCATCAGATAGCGCTTAAAATTATCTATTTTCTCGATTAAACCCGGAGCCGCTCCGGGCACTGGTTCCGGGTACAGAGGCATTTAAAGTTTAACACTAAAAAAATTCATAACTTAAAAACTAAAAGTCGTAGAGCAAAACGGTTTGTTCCAGTGAATTCTGCGGCTCATTTTACATATTATATCAGTTTTTTACCCGATTTAAAAATTTGAAATTTTTTGCCTAAAATTAGGGTAGCTTAATGCATAATGGTACTTTATTTTTCAACAAAAAAATTCGTAACTAAAAAACTAAAAGTCGTAGAGCAAAACGGTTTGTTCCAGTGAATTCTGCAGCTCATTCTGCGTATTATATCAGCTTTTCATGAGATTTAAAATTTTGATTTTTTTTGCTTAAAATTAGGTCAGCCATTTCATAGTGGAGTATTTTATTCATCAACAAAAAAATTCATAACTTAAAAACTAAACGTCGTAGAGCAATACGGTTTGTTCCATTGAATTCTGCGGCTCATTCTACGTATTATATTAACTTTTCATGAGATTTAAAATTTTGAATTTTTTTGCTAAAAATTTTGATGGTCAGGCAACTTACCTTTACAAAAATGAAAAAAAAAATTTTTTTTTAACTCACTCAATCAAAGTTTTATGGACATTTCTATGCTTATACAACCCTCTAGAGTTGTTAAAAGTAGAAAAAGAGTCACTAGGTTCGATTTTAAGAATTTTGATTTTTTCAATTTTGGTCGCGATTTTGGCGATTTTCGGTACCCGGAAAATTTATCGAGCAATAACTTCAGAACTATTAGAGATAACCCCATGAAGTTTATTATCGTTGGAAAGCTCTTTTAATTGTCTATCGTTTTCAAAAAAGATTATTGTTCTCCGACTTATAGTTTTCGAGAAAATTTTGAAAAAATGCAAAAGTAGGTCAAATTTTAAAAAATTCATAACTAAAAAACTATTAGGAATTTGGCGATTTTCTCGACGCCAATCGATTCCCCGGATCATTTTGCATAGGTAAGGATTAAAATAGTGACACTTTTTCGAATAGTTTAGCCGTAATAGAGAAAATAAAAAAAATGAAAAATTTGTTAACACCCCCCCCTTAAAAATGGCCGATTTTTAAAGTGTCTCAAAATCAATTCAAACCCATCCTATCTTATAGATTTTGATGTGCTCTTTACAATGGAGTAAACCGTTTTCCTCTAGCTCTTTTAGTTTGGCCGTAATCGACGTTTGAAAATTGAAAAATTTTTTGCGAGATATCGCCTTGAAACCTATGCCAGTTTGTAGGGCTTTTTATACCGCTTCTAACCGTTTTTACCGTTTTTCTCTAACTCTTATAGTTTCGCCGTAATCGGCGTTTAAAAATTAGAAAAAAGTGAAAATGGCAACCTTTTTTTGCGTTTTTCTCGGAAACTATAAGACTTAGAGCAAATTTTAAGAATGCATCAGATAGCGCTTAAAATTATCTATTTTCTCGATTAAACCCGGAGCCGCTCCGGGCACTGGTTCCGGGTACAGAGGCATTTAAAGTTTAACACTAAAAAAATTCATAACTTAAAAACTAAAAGTCGTAGAGCAAAACGGTTTGTTCCAGTGAATTCTGCGGCTCATTTTACATATTATATCAGTTTTTTACCCGATTTAAAAATTTGAAATTTTTTGCCTAAAATTAGGGTAGCTTAATGCATAATGGTACTTTATTTTTCAACAAAAAAATTCGTAACTAAAAAACTAAAAGTCGTAGAGCAAAACGGTTTGTTCCAGTGAATTCTGCAGCTCATTCTGCGTATTATATCAGCTTTTCATGAGATTTAAAATTTTGATTTTTTTTGCTTAAAATTAGGTCAGCCATTTCATAGTGGAGTATTTTATTCATCAACAAAAAAATTCATAACTTAAAAACTAAACGTCGTAGAGCAATACGGTTTGTTCCATTGAATTCTGCGGCTCATTCTACGTATTATATTAACTTTTCATGAGATTTAAAATTTTGAATTTTTTTGCTAAAAATTTTGATGGTCAGGCAACTTACCTTTACAAAAATGAAAAAAAAAATTTTTTTTTAACTCACTCAATCAAAGTTTTATGGACATTTCTATGCTTATACAACCCTCTAGAGTTGTTAAAAGTAGAAAAAGAGTCACTAGGTTCGATTTTAAGAATTTTGATTTTTTCAATTTTGGTCGCGATTTTGGCGATTTTCGGTACCCGGAAAATTTATCGAGCAATAACTTCAGAACTATTAGAGATAACCCCATGAAGTTTATTATCGTTGGAAAGCTCTTTTAATTGTCTATCGTTTTCAAAAAAGATTATTGTTCTCCGACTTATAGTTTTCGAGAAAATTTTGAAAAAATGCAAAAGTAGGTCAAATTTTAAAAAATTCATAACTAAAAAACTATTAGGAATTTGGCGATTTTCTCGACGCCAATCGATTCCCCGGATCATTTTGCATAGGTAAGGATTAAAATAGTGACACTTTTTCGAATAGTTTAGCCGTAATAGAGAAAATAAAAAAAATGAAAAATTTGTTAACACCCCCCCCTTAAAAATGGCCGATTTTTAAAGTGTCTCAAAATCAATTCAAACCCATCCTATCTTATAGATTTTGATGTGCTCTTTACAATGGAGTAAACCGTTTTCCTCTAGCTCTTTTAGTTTGGCCGTAATCGACGTTTGAAAATTGAAAAATTTTTTGCGAGATATCGCCTTGAAACCTATGCCAGTTTGTAGGGCTTTTTATACCGCTTCTAACCGTTTTTACCGTTTTTCTCTAACTCTTATAGTTTCGCCGTAATCGGCGTTTAAAAATTAGAAAAAAGTGAAAATGGCAACCTTTTTTTGCGTTTTTCTCGGAAACTATAAGACTTAGAGCAAATTTTAAGAATGCATCAGATAGCGCTTAAAATTATCTATTTTCTCGATTAAACCCGGAGCCGCTCCGGGCACTGGTTCCGGGTACAGAGGCATTTAAAGTTTAACACTAAAAAAATTCATAACTTAAAAACTAAAAGTCGTAGAGCAAAACGGTTTGTTCCAGTGAATTCTGCGGCTCATTTTACATATTATATCAGTTTTTTACCCGATTTAAAAATTTGAAATTTTTTGCCTAAAATTAGGGTAGCTTAATGCATAATGGTACTTTATTTTTCAACAAAAAAATTCGTAACTAAAAAACTAAAAGTCGTAGAGCAAAACGGTTTGTTCCAGTGAATTCTGCAGCTCATTCTGCGTATTATATCAGCTTTTCATGAGATTTAAAATTTTGATTTTTTTTGCTTAAAATTAGGTCAGCCATTTCATAGTGGAGTATTTTATTCATCAACAAAAAAATTCATAACTTAAAAACTAAACGTCGTAGAGCAATACGGTTTGTTCCATTGAATTCTGCGGCTCATTCTACGTATTAGATTAACTTTTCATGAGATTTAAAATTTTGAATTTTTTTGCTAAAAATTTTGATGGTCAGGCAACTTACCTTTACAAAAATGAAAAAAAAAATTTTTTTTTAACTCACTCAATCAAAGTTTTATGGACATTTCTATGCTTATACAACCCTCTAGAGTTGTTAAAAGTAGAAAAAGAGTCACTAGGTTCGATTTTAAGAATTTTGATTTTTTCAATTTTGGTCGCGATTTTGGCGATTTTCGGTACCCGGAAAATTTATCGAGCAATAACTTCAGAACTATTAGAGATAACCCCATGAAGTTTATTATCGTTGGAAAGCTCTTTTAATTGTCTATCGTTTTCAAAAAAGATTATTGTTCTCCGACTTATAGTTTTCGAGAAAATTTTGAAAAAATGCAAAAGTAGGTCAAATTTTAAAAAATTCATAACTAAAAAACTATTAGGAATTTGGCGATTTTCTCGACGCCAATCGATTCCCCGGATCATTTTGCATAGGTAAGGATTAAAATAGTGACACTTTTTCGAATAGTTTAGCCGTAATAGAGAAAATAAAAAAAATGAAAAATTTGTTAACACCCCCCCCTTAAAAATGGCCGATTTTTAAAGTGTCTCAAAATCAATTCAAACCCATCCTATCTTATAGATTTTGATGTGCTCTTTACAATGGAGTAAACCGTTTTCCTCTAGCTCTTTTAGTTTGGCCGTAATCGACGTTTGAAAATTGAAAAATTTTTTGCGAGATATCGCCTTGAAACCTATGCCAGTTTGTAGGGCTTTTTATACCGCTTCTAACCGTTTTTACCGTTTTTCTCTAACTCTTATAGTTTCGCCGTAATCGGCGTTTAAAAATTAGAAAAAAGTGAAAATGGCAACCTTTTTTTGCGTTTTTCTCGGAAACTATAAGACTTAGAGCAAATTTTAAGAATGCATCAGATAGCGCTTAAAATTATCTATTTTCTCGATTAAACCCGGAGCCGCTCCGGGCACTGGTTCCGGGTACAGAGGCATTTAAAGTTTAACACTAAAAAAATTCATAACTTAAAAACTAAAAGTCGTAGAGCAAAACGGTTTGTTCCAGTGAATTCTGCGGCTCATTTTACATATTATATCAGTTTTTTACCCGATTTAAAAATTTGAAATTTTTTGCCTAAAATTAGGGTAGCTTAATGCATAATGGTACTTTATTTTTCAACAAAAAAATTCGTAACTAAAAAACTAAAAGTCGTAGAGCAAAACGGTTTGTTCCAGTGAATTCTGCAGCTCATTCTGCGTATTATATCAGCTTTTCATGAGATTTAAAATTTTGATTTTTTTTGCTTAAAATTAGGTCAGCCATTTCATAGTGGAGTATTTTATTCATCAACAAAAAAATTCATAACTTAAAAACTAAACGTCGTAGAGCAATACGGTTTGTTCCATTGAATTCTGCGGCTCATTCTACGTATTATATTAACTTTTCATGAGATTTAAAATTTTGAATTTTTTTGCTAAAAATTTTGATGGTCAGGCAACTTACCTTTACAAAAATGAAAAAAAAAATTTTTTTTTAACTCACTCAATCAAAGTTTTATGGACATTTCTATGCTTATACAACCCTCTAGAGTTGTTAAAAGTAGAAAAAGAGTCACTAGGTTCGATTTTAAGAATTTTGATTTTTTCAATTTTGGTCGCGATTTTGGCGATTTTCGGTACCCGGAAAATTTATCGAGCAATAACTTCAGAACTATTAGAGATAACCCCATGAAGTTTATTATCGTTGGAAAGCTCTTTTAATTGTCTATCGTTTTCAAAAAAGATTATTGTTCTCCGACTTATAGTTTTCGAGAAAATTTTGAAAAAATGCAAAAGTAGGTCAAATTTTAAAAAATTCATAACTAAAAAACTATTAGGAATTTGGCGATTTTCTCGACGCCAATCGATTCCCCGGATCATTTTGCATAGGTAAGGATTAAAATAGTGACACTTTTTCGAATAGTTTAGCCGTAATAGAGAAAATAAAAAAAATGAAAAATTTGTTAACACCCCCCCCTTAAAAATGGCCGATTTTTAAAGTGTCTCAAAATCAATTCAAACCCATCCTATCTTATAGATTTTGATGTGCTCTTTACAATGGAGTAAACCGTTTTCCTCTAGCTCTTTTAGTTTGGCCGTAATCGACGTTTGAAAATTGAAAAATTTTTTGCGAGATATCGCCTTGAAACCTATGCCAGTTTGTAGGGCTTTTTATACCGCTTCTAACCGTTTTTACCGTTTTTCTCTAACTCTTATAGTTTCGCCGTAATCGGCGTTTAAAAATTAGAAAAAAGTGAAAATGGCAACCTTTTTTTGCGTTTTTCTCGGAAACTATAAGACTTAGAGCAAATTTTAAGAATGCATCAGATAGCGCTTAAAATTATCTATTTTCTCGATTAAACCCGGAGCCGCTCCGGGCACTGGTTTCGGGTACAGAGGCATTTAAAGTTTAACACTAAAAAAATTCATAACTTAAAAACTAAAAGTCGTAGAGTAAAACGGTTTGTTCCAGTGAATTCTGCGGCTCATTTTACATATTATATCAGTTTTTTACCCGATTTAAAAATTTGAAATTTTTTGCCTAAAATTAGGGTAGCTTAATGCATAATGGTACTTTATTTTTCAACAAAAAAATTCGTAACTAAAAAACTAAAAGTCGTAGAGCAAAACGGTTTGTTCCAGTGAATTCTGCAGCTCATTCTGCGTATTATATCAGCTTTTCATGAGATTTAAAATTTTGATTTTTTTTGCTTAAAATTAGGTCAGCCATTTCATAGTGGAGTATTTTATTCATCAACAAAAAAATTCATAACTTAAAAACTAAACGTCGTAGAGCAATACGGTTTGTTCCATTGAATTCTGCGGCTCATTCTACGTATTATATTAACTTTTCATGAGATTTAAAATTTTGAATTTTTTTGCTAAAAATTTTGATGGTCAGGCAACTTACCTTTACAAAAATGAAAAAAAAAATTTTTTTTTAACTCACTCAATCAAAGTTTTATGGACATTTCTATGCTTATACAACCCTCTAGAGTTGTTAAAAGTAGAAAAAGAGTCACTAGGTTCGATTTTAAGAATTTTGATTTTTTCAATTTTGGTCGCGATTTTGGCGATTTTCGGTACCCGGAAAATTTATCGAGCAATAACTTCAGAACTATTAGAGATAACCCCATGAAGTTTATTATCGTTGGAAAGCTCTTTTAATTGTCTATCGTTTTCAAAAAAGATTATTGTTCTCCGACTTATAGTTTTCGAGAAAATTTTGAAAAAATGCAAAAGTAGGTCAAATTTTAAAAAATTCATAACTAAAAAACTATTAGGAATTTGGCGATTTTCTCGACGCCAATCGATTCCCCGGATCATTTTGCATAGGTAAGGATTAAAATAGTGACACTTTTTCGAATAGTTTAGCCGTAATAGAGAAAATAAAAAAAATGAAAAATTTGTTAACACCCCCCCCTTAAAAATGGCCGATTTTTAAAGTGTCTCAAAATCAATTCAAACCCATCCTATCTTATAGATTTTGATGTGCTCTTTACAATGGAGTAAACCGTTTTCCTCTAGCTCTTTTAGTTTGGCCGTAATCGACGTTTGAAAATTGAAAAATTTTTTGCGAGATATCGCCTTGAAACCTATGCCAGTTTGTAGGGCTTTTTATACCGCTTCTAACCGTTTTTACCGTTTTTCTCTAACTCTTATAGTTTCGCCGTAATCGGCGTTTAAAAATTAGAAAAAAGTGAAAATGGCAACCTTTTTTTGCGTTTTTCTCGGAAACTATAAGACTTAGAGCAAATTTTAAGAATGCATCAGATAGCGCTTAAAATTATCTATTTTCTCGATTAAACCCGGAGCCGCTCCGGGCACTGGTTCCGGGTACAGAGGCATTTAAAGTTTAACACTAAAAAAATTCATAACTTAAAAACTAAAAGTCGTAGAGCAAAACGGTTTGTTCCAGTGAATTCTGCGGCTCATTTTACATATTATATCAGTTTTTTACCCGATTTAAAAATTTGAAATTTTTTGCCTAAAATTAGGGTAGCTTAATGCATAATGGTACTTTATTTTTCAACAAAAAAATTCGTAACTAAAAAACTAAAAGTCGTAGAGCAAAACGGTTTGTTCCAGTGAATTCTGCAGCTCATTCTGCGTATTATATCAGCTTTTCATGAGATTTAAAATTTTGATTTTTTTTGCTTAAAATTAGGTCAGCCATTTCATAGTGGAGTATTTTATTCATCAACAAAAAAATTCATAACTTAAAAACTAAACGTCGTAGAGCAATACGGTTTGTTCCATTGAATTCTGCGGCTCATTCTACGTATTATATTAACTTTTCATGAGATTTAAAATTTTGAATTTTTTTGCTAAAAATTTTGATGGTCAGGCAACTTACCTTTACAAAAATGAAAAAAAAAATTTTTTTTTAACTCACTCAATCAAAGTTTTATGGACATTTCTATGCTTATACAACCCTCTAGAGTTGTTAAAAGTAGAAAAAGAGTCACTAGGTTCGATTTTAAGAATTTTGATTTTTTCAATTTTGGTCGCGATTTTGGCGATTTTCGGTACCCGGAAAATTTATCGAGCAATAACTTCAGAACTATTAGAGATAACCCCATGAAGTTTATTATCGTTGGAAAGCTCTTTTAATTGTCTATCGTTTTCAAAAAAGATTATTGTTCTCCGACTTATAGTTTTCGAGAAAATTTTGAAAAAATGCAAAAGTAGGTCAAATTTTAAAAAATTCATAACTAAAAAACTATTAGGAATTTGGCGATTTTCTCGACGCCAATCGATTCCCCGGATCATTTTGCATAGGTAAGGATTAAAATAGTGACACTTTTTCGAATAGTTTAGCCGTAATAGAGAAAATAAAAAAAATGAAAAATTTGTTAACACCCCCCCCTTAAAAATGGCCGATTTTTAAAGTGTCTCAAAATCAATTCAAACCCATCCTATCTTATAGATTTTGATGTGCTCTTTACAATGGAGTAAACCGTTTTCCTCTAGCTCTTTTAGTTTGGCCGTAATCGACGTTTGAAAATTGAAAAATTTTTTGCGAGATATCGCCTTGAAACCTATGCCAGTTTGTAGGGCTTTTTATACCGCTTCTAACCGTTTTTACCGTTTTTCTCTAACTCTTATAGTTTCGCCGTAATCGGCGTTTAAAAATTAGAAAAAAGTGAAAATGGCAACCTTTTTTTGCGTTTTTCTCGGAAACTATAAGACTTAGAGCAAATTTTAAGAATGCATCAGATAGCGCTTAAAATTATCTATTTTCTCGATTAAACCCGGAGCCGCTCCGGGCACTGGTTCCGGGTACAGAGGCATTTAAAGTTTAACACTAAAAAAATTCATAACTTAAAAACTAAAAGTCGTAGAGCAAAACGGTTTGTTCCAGTGAATTCTGCGGCTCATTTTACATATTATATCAGTTTTTTACCCGATTTAAAAATTTGAAATTTTTTGCCTAAAATTAGGGTAGCTTAATGCATAATGGTACTTTATTTTTCAACAAAAAAATTCGTAACTAAAAAACTAAAAGTCGTAGAGCAAAACGGTTTGTTCCAGTGAATTCTGCAGCTCATTCTGCGTATTATATCAGCTTTTCATGAGATTTAAAATTTTGATTTTTTTTGCTTAAAATTAGGTCAGCCATTTCATAGTGGAGTATTTTATTCATCAACAAAAAAATTCATAACTTAAAAACTAAACGTCGTAGAGCAATACGGTTTGTTCCATTGAATTCTGCGGCTCATTCTACGTATTATATTAACTTTTCATGAGATTTAAAATTTTGAATTTTTTTGCTAAAAATTTTGATGGTCAGGCAACTTACCTTTACAAAAATGAAAAAAAAAATTTTTTTTTAACTCACTCAATCAAAGTTTTATGGACATTTCTATGCTTATACAACCCTCTAGAGTTGTTAAAAGTAGAAAAAGAGTCACTAGGTTCGATTTTAAGAATTTTGATTTTTTCAATTTTGGTCGCGATTTTGGCGATTTTCGGTACCCGGAAAATTTATCGAGCAATAACTTCAGAACTATTAGAGATAACCCCATGAAGTTTATTATCGTTGGAAAGCTCTTTTAATTGTCTATCGTTTTCAAAAAAGATTATTGTTCTCCGACTTATAGTTTTCGAGAAAATTTTGAAAAAATGCAAAAGTAGGTCAAATTTTAAAAAATTCATAACTAAAAAACTATTAGGAATTTGGCGATTTTCTCGACGCCAATCGATTCCCCGGATCATTTTGCATAGGTAAGGATTAAAATAGTGACACTTTTTCGAATAGTTTAGCCGTAATAGAGAAAATAAAAAAAATGAAAAATTTGTTAACACCCCCCCCTTAAAAATGGCCGATTTTTAAAGTGTCTCAAAATCAATTCAAACCCATCCTATCTTATAGATTTTGATGTGCTCTTTACAATGGAGTAAACCGTTTTCCTCTAGCTCTTTTAGTTTGGCCGTAATCGACGTTTGAAAATTGAAAAATTTTTTGCGAGATATCGCCTTGAAACCTATGCCAGTTTGTAGGGCTTTTTATACCGCTTCTAACCGTTTTTACCGTTTTTCTCTAACTCTTATAGTTTCGCCGTAATCGGCGTTTAAAAATTAGAAAAAAGTGAAAATGGCAACCTTTTTTTGCGTTTTTCTCGGAAACTATAAGACTTAGAGCAAATTTTAAGAATGCATCAGATAGCGCTTAAAATTATCTATTTTCTCGATTAAACCCGGAGCCGCTCCGGGCACTGGTTCCGGGTACAGAGGCATTTAAAGTTTAACACTAAAAAAATTCATAACTTAAAAACTAAAAGTCGTAGAGCAAAACGGTTTGTTCCAGTGAATTCTGCGGCTCATTTTACATATTATATCAGTTTTTTACCCGATTTAAAAATTTGAAATTTTTTGCCTAAAATTAGGGTAGCTTAATGCATAATGGTACTTTATTTTTCAACAAAAAAATTCGTAACTAAAAAACTAAAAGTCGTAGAGCAAAACGGTTTGTTCCAGTGAATTCTGCAGCTCATTCTGCGTATTATATCAGCTTTTCATGAGATTTAAAATTTTGATTTTTTTTGCTTAAAATTAGGTCAGCCATTTCATAGTGGAGTATTTTATTCATCAACAAAAAAATTCATAACTTAAAAACTAAACGTCGTAGAGCAATACGGTTTGTTCCATTGAATTCTGCGGCTCATTCTACGTATTATATTAACTTTTCATGAGATTTAAAATTTTGAATTTTTTTGCTAAAAATTTTGATGGTCAGGCAACTTACCTTTACAAAAATGAAAAAAAAAATTTTTTTTTAACTCACTCAATCAAAGTTTTATGGACATTTCTATGCTTATACAACCCTCTAGAGTTGTTAAAAGTAGAAAAAGAGTCACTAGGTTCGATTTTAAGAATTTTGATTTTTTCAATTTTGGTCGCGATTTTGGCGATTTTCGGTACCCGGAAAATTTATCGAGCAATAACTTCAGAACTATTAGAGATAACCCCATGAAGTTTATTATCGTTGGAAAGCTCTTTTAATTGTCTATCGTTTTCAAAAAAGATTATTGTTCTCCGACTTATAGTTTTCGAGAAAATTTTGAAAAAATGCAAAAGTAGGTCAAATTTTAAAAAATTCATAACTAAAAAACTATTAGGAATTTGGCGATTTTCTCGACGCCAATCGATTCCCCGGATCATTTTGCATAGGTAAGGATTAAAATAGTGACACTTTTTCGAATAGTTTAGCCGTAATAGAGAAAATAAAAAAAATGAAAAATTTGTTAACACCCCCCCCTTAAAAATGGCCGATTTTTAAAGTGTCTCAAAATCAATTCAAACCCATCCTATCTTATAGATTTTGATGTGCTCTTTACAATGGAGTAAACCGTTTTCCTCTAGCTCTTTTAGTTTGGCCGTAATCGACGTTTGAAAATTGAAAAATTTTTTGCGAGATATCGCCTTGAAACCTATGCCAGTTTGTAGGGCTTTTTATACCGCTTCTAACCGTTTTTACCGTTTTTCTCTAACTCTTATAGTTTCGCCGTAATCGGCGTTTAAAAATTAGAAAAAAGTGAAAATGGCAACCTTTTTTTGCGTTTTTCTCGGAAACTATAAGACTTAGAGCAAATTTTAAGAATGCATCAGATAGCGCTTAAAATTATCTATTTTCTCGATTAAACCCGGAGCCGCTCCGGGCACTGGTTCCGGGTACAGAGGCATTTAAAGTTTAACACTAAAAAAATTCATAACTTAAAAACTAAAAGTCGTAGAGCAAAACGGTTTGTTCCAGTGAATTCTGCGGCTCATTTTACATATTATATCAGTTTTTTACCCGATTTAAAAATTTGAAATTTTTTGCCTAAAATTAGGGTAGCTTAATGCATAATGGTACTTTATTTTTCAACAAAAAAATTCGTAACTAAAAAACTAAAAGTCGTAGAGCAAAACGGTTTGTTCCAGTGAATTCTGCAGCTCATTCTGCGTATTATATCAGCTTTTCATGAGATTTAAAATTTTGATTTTTTTTGCTTAAAATTAGGTCAGCCATTTCATAGTGGAGTATTTTATTCATCAACAAAAAAATTCATAACTTAAAAACTAAACGTCGTAGAGCAATACGGTTTGTTCCATTGAATTCTGCGGCTCATTCTACGTATTATATTAACTTTTCATGAGATTTAAAATTTTGAATTTTTTTGCTAAAAATTTTGATGGTCAGGCAACTTACCTTTACAAAAATGAAAAAAAAAATTTTTTTTTAACTCACTCAATCAAAGTTTTATGGACATTTCTATGCTTATACAACCCTCTAGAGTTGTTAAAAGTAGAAAAAGAGTCACTAGGTTCGATTTTAAGAATTTTGATTTTTTCAATTTTGGTCGCGATTTTGGCGATTTTCGGTACCCGGAAAATTTATCGAGCAATAACTTCAGAACTATTAGAGATAACCCCATGAAGTTTATTATCGTTGGAAAGCTCTTTTAATTGTCTATCGTTTTCAAAAAAGATTATTGTTCTCCGACTTATAGTTTTCGAGAAAATTTTGAAAAAATGCAAAAGTAGGTCAAATTTTAAAAAATTCATAACTAAAAAACTATTAGGAATTTGGCGATTTTCTCGACGCCAATCGATTCCCCGGATCATTTTGCATAGGTAAGGATTAAAATAGTGACACTTTTTCGAATAGTTTAGCCGTAATAGAGAAAATAAAAAAAATGAAAAATTTGTTAACACCCCCCCCTTAAAAATGGCCGATTTTTAAAGTGTCTCAAAATCAATTCAAACCCATCCTATCTTATAGATTTTGATGTGCTCTTTACAATGGAGTAAACCGTTTTCCTCTAGCTCTTTTAGTTTGGCCGTAATCGACGTTTGAAAATTGAAAAATTTTTTGCGAGATATCGCCTTGAAACCTATGCCAGTTTGTAGGGCTTTTTATACCGCTTCTAACCGTTTTTACCGTTTTTCTCTAACTCTTATAGTTTCGCCGTAATCGGCGTTTAAAAATTAGAAAAAAGTGAAAATGGCAACCTTTTTTTGCGTTTTTCTCGGAAACTATAAGACTTAGAGCAAATTTTAAGAATGCATCAGATAGCGCTTAAAATTATCTATTTTCTCGATTAAACCCGGAGCCGCTCCGGGCACTGGTTCCGGGTACAGAGGCATTTAAAGTTTAACACTAAAAAAATTCATAACTTAAAAACTAAAAGTCGTAGAGCAAAACGGTTTGTTCCAGTGAATTCTGCGGCTCATTTTACATATTATATCAGTTTTTTACCCGATTTAAAAATTTGAAATTTTTTGCCTAAAATTAGGGTAGCTTAATGCATAATGGTACTTTATTTTTCAACAAAAAAATTCGTAACTAAAAAACTAAAAGTCGTAGAGCAAAACGGTTTGTTCCAGTGAATTCTGCAGCTCATTCTGCGTATTATATCAGCTTTTCATGAGATTTAAAATTTTGATTTTTTTTGCTTAAAATTAGGTCAGCCATTTCATAGTGGAGTATTTTATTCATCAACAAAAAAATTCATAACTTAAAAACTAAACGTCGTAGAGCAATACGGTTTGTTCCATTGAATTCTGCGGCTCATTCTACGTATTATATTAACTTTTCATGAGATTTAAAATTTTGAATTTTTTTGCTAAAAATTTTGATGGTCAGGCAACTTACCTTTACAAAAATGAAAAAAAAAATTTTTTTTTAACTCACTCAATCAAAGTTTTATGGACATTTCTATGCTTATACAACCCTCTAGAGTTGTTAAAAGTAGAAAAAGAGTCACTAGGTTCGATTTTAAGAATTTTGATTTTTTCAATTTTGGTCGCGATTTTGGCGATTTTCGGTACCCGGAAAATTTATCGAGCAATAACTTCAGAACTATTAGAGATAACCCCATGAAGTTTATTATCGTTGGAAAGCTCTTTTAATTGTCTATCGTTTTCAAAAAAGATTATTGTTCTCCGACTTATAGTTTTCGAGAAAATTTTGAAAAAATGCAAAAGTAGGTCAAATTTTAAAAAATTCATAACTAAAAAACTATTAGGAATTTGGCGATTTTCTCGACGCCAATCGATTCCCCGGATCATTTTGCATAGGTAAGGATTAAAATAGTGACACTTTTTCGAATAGTTTAGCCGTAATAGAGAAAATAAAAAAAATGAAAAATTTGTTAACACCCCCCCCTTAAAAATGGCCGATTTTTAAAGTGTCTCAAAATCAATTCAAACCCATCCTATCTTATAGATTTTGATGTGCTCTTTACAATGGAGTAAACCGTTTTCCTCTAGCTCTTTTAGTTTGGCCGTAATCGACGTTTGAAAATTGAAAAATTTTTTGCGAGATATCGCCTTGAAACCTATGCCAGTTTGTAGGGCTTTTTATACCGCTTCTAACCGTTTTTACCGTTTTTCTCTAACTCTTATAGTTTCGCCGTAATCGGCGTTTAAAAATTAGAAAAAAGTGAAAATGGCAACCTTTTTTTGCGTTTTTCTCGGAAACTATAAGACTTAGAGCAAATTTTAAGAATGCATCAGATAGCGCTTAAAATTATCTATTTTCTCGATTAAACCCGGAGCCGCTCCGGGCACTGGTTCCGGGTACAGAGGCATTTAAAGTTTAACACTAAAAAAATTCATAACTTAAAAACTAAAAGTCGTAGAGCAAAACGGTTTATTCCAGTGAATTCTGCGGCTCATTTTACATATTATATCAGTTTTTTACCCGATTTAAAAATTTGAAATTTTTTGCCTAAAATTAGGGTAGCTTAATGCATAATGGTACTTTATTTTTCAACAAAAAAATTCGTAACTAAAAAACTAAAAGTCGTAGAGCAAAACGGTTTGTTCCAGTGAATTCTGCAGCTCATTCTGCGTATTATATCAGCTTTTCATGAGATTTAAAATTTTGATTTTTTTTGCTTAAAATTAGGTCAGCCATTTCATAGTGGAGTATTTTATTCATCAACAAAAAAATTCATAACTTAAAAACTAAACGTCGTAGAGCAATACGGTTTGTTCCATTGAATTCTGCGGCTCATTCTACGTATTATATTAACTTTTCATGAGATTTAAAATTTTGAATTTTTTTGCTAAAAATTTTGATGGTCAGGCAACTTACCTTTACAAAAATGAAAAAAAAAATTTTTTTTTAACTCACTCAATCAAAGTTTTATGGACATTTCTATGCTTATACAACCCTCTAGAGTTGTTAAAAGTAGAAAAAGAGTCACTAGGTTCGATTTTAAGAATTTTGATTTTTTCAATTTTGGTCGCGATTTTGGCGATTTTCGGTACCCGGAAAATTTATCGAGCAATAACTTCAGAACTATTAGAGATAACCCCATGAAGTTTATTATCGTTGGAAAGCTCTTTTAATTGTCTATCGTTTTCAAAAAAGATTATTGTTCTCCGACTTATAGTTTTCGAGAAAATTTTGAAAAAATGCAAAAGTAGGTCAAATTTTAAAAAATTCATAACTAAAAAACTATTAGGAATTTGGCGATTTTCTCGACGCCAATCGATTCCCCGGATCATTTTGCATAGGTAAGGATTAAAATAGTGACACTTTTTCGAATAGTTTAGCCGTAATAGAGAAAATAAAAAAAATGAAAAATTTGTTAACACCCCCCCCTTAAAAATGGCCGATTTTTAAAGTGTCTCAAAATCAATTCAAACCCATCCTATCTTATAGATTTTGATGTGCTCTTTACAATGGAGTAAACCGTTTTCCTCTAGCTCTTTTAGTTTGGCCGTAATCGACGTTTGAAAATTGAAAAATTTTTTGCGAGATATCGCCTTGAAACCTATGCCAGTTTGTAGGGCTTTTTATACCGCTTCTAACCGTTTTTACCGTTTTTCTCTAACTCTTATAGTTTCGCCGTAATCGGCGTTTAAAAATTAGAAAAAAGTGAAAATGGCAACCTTTTTTTGCGTTTTTCTCGGAAACTATAAGACTTAGAGCAAATTTTAAGAATGCATCAGATAGCGCTTAAAATTATCTATTTTCTCGATTAAACCCGGAGCCGCTCCGGGCACTGGTTCCGGGTACAGAGGCATTTAAAGTTTAACACTAAAAAAATTCATAACTTAAAAACTAAAAGTCGTAGAGCAAAACGGTTTGTTCCAGTGAATTCTGCGGCTCATTTTACATATTATATCAGTTTTTTACCCGATTTAAAAATTTGAAATTTTTTGCCTAAAATTAGGGTAGCTTAATGCATAATGGTACTTTATTTTTCAACAAAAAAATTCGTAACTAAAAAACTAAAAGTCGTAGAGCAAAACGGTTTGTTCCAGTGAATTCTGCAGCTCATTCTGCGTATTATATCAGCTTTTCATGAGATTTAAAATTTTGATTTTTTTTGCTTAAAATTAGGTCAGCCATTTCATAGTGGAGTATTTTATTCATCAACAAAAAAATTCATAACTTAAAAACTAAACGTCGTAGAGCAATACGGTTTGTTCCATTGAATTCTGCGGCTCATTCTACGTATTATATTAACTTTTCATGAGATTTAAAATTTTGAATTTTTTTGCTAAAAATTTTGATGGTCAGGCAACTTACCTTTACAAAAATGAAAAAAAAAATTTTTTTTTAACTCACTCAATCAAAGTTTTATGGACATTTCTATGCTTATACAACCCTCTAGAGTTGTTAAAAGTAGAAAAAGAGTCACTAGGTTCGATTTTAAGAATTTTGATTTTTTCAATTTTGGTCGCGATTTTGGCGATTTTCGGTACCCGGAAAATTTATCGAGCAATAACTTCAGAACTATTAGAGATAACCCCATGAAGTTTATTATCGTTGGAAAGCTCTTTTAATTGTCTATCGTTTTCAAAAAAGATTATTGTTCTCCGACTTATAGTTTTCGAGAAAATTTTGAAAAAATGCAAAAGTAGGTCAAATTTTAAAAAATTCATAACTAAAAAACTATTAGGAATTTGGCGATTTTCTCGACGCCAATCGATTCCCCGGATCATTTTGCATAGGTAAGGATTAAAATAGTGACACTTTTTCGAATAGTTTAGCCGTAATAGAGAAAATAAAAAAAATGAAAAATTTGTTAACACCCCCCCCTTAAAAATGGCCGATTTTTAAAGTGTCTCAAAATCAATTCAAACCCATCCTATCTTATAGATTTTGATGTGCTCTTTACAATGGAGTAAACCGTTTTCCTCTAGCTCTTTTAGTTTGGCCGTAATCGACGTTTGAAAATTGAAAAATTTTTTGCGAGATATCGCCTTGAAACCTATGCCAGTTTGTAGGGCTTTTTATACCGCTTCTAACCGTTTTTACCGTTTTTCTCTAACTCTTATAGTTTCGCCGTAATCGGCGTTTAAAAATTAGAAAAAAGTGAAAATGGCAACCTTTTTTTGCGTTTTTCTCGGAAACTATAAGACTTAGAGCAAATTTTAAGAATGCATCAGATAGCGCTTAAAATTATCTATTTTCTCGATTAAACCCGGAGCCGCTCCGGGCACTGGTTCCGGGTACAGAGGCATTTAAAGTTTAACACTAAAAAAATTCATAACTTAAAAACTAAAAGTCGTAGAGCAAAACGGTTTGTTCCAGTGAATTCTGCGGCTCATTTTACATATTATATCAGTTTTTTACCCGATTTAAAAATTTGAAATTTTTTGCCTAAAATTAGGGTAGCTTAATGCATAATGGTACTTTATTTTTCAACAAAAAAATTCGTAACTAAAAAACTAAAAGTCGTAGAGCAAAACGGTTTGTTCCAGTGAATTCTGCAGCTCATTCTGCGTATTATATCAGCTTTTCATGAGATTTAAAATTTTGATTTTTTTTGCTTAAAATTAGGTCAGCCATTTCATAGTGGAGTATTTTATTCATCAACAAAAAAATTCATAACTTAAAAACTAAACGTCGTAGAGCAATACGGTTTGTTCCATTGAATTCTGCGGCTCATTCTACGTATTATATTAACTTTTCATGAGATTTAAAATTTTGAATTTTTTTGCTAAAAATTTTGATGGTCAGGCAACTTACCTTTACAAAAATGAAAAAAAAAATTTTTTTTTAACTCACTCAATCAAAGTTTTATGGACATTTCTATGCTTATACAACCCTCTAGAGTTGTTAAAAGTAGAAAAAGAGTCACTAGGTTCGATTTTAAGAATTTTGATTTTTTCAATTTTGGTCGCGATTTTGGCGATTTTCGGTACCCGGAAAATTTATCGAGCAATAACTTCAGAACTATTAGAGATAACCCCATGAAGTTTATTATCGTTGGAAAGCTCTTTTAATTGTCTATCGTTTTCAAAAAAGATTATTGTTCTCCGACTTATAGTTTTCGAGAAAATTTTGAAAAAATGCAAAAGTAGGTCAAATTTTAAAAAATTCATAACTAAAAAACTATTAGGAATTTGGCGATTTTCTCGACGCCAATCGATTCCCCGGATCATTTTGCATAGGTAAGGATTAAAATAGTGACACTTTTTCGAATAGTTTAGCCGTAATAGAGAAAATAAAAAAAATGAAAAATTTGTTAACACCCCCCCCTTAAAAATGGCCGATTTTTAAAGTGTCTCAAAATCAATTCAAACCCATCCTATCTTATAGATTTTGATGTGCTCTTTACAATGGAGTAAACCGTTTTCCTCTAGCTCTTTTAGTTTGGCCGTAATCGACGTTTGAAAATTGAAAAATTTTTTGCGAGATATCGCCTTGAAACCTATGCCAGTTTGTAGGGCTTTTTATACCGCTTCTAACCGTTTTTACCGTTTTTCTCTAACTCTTATAGTTTCGCCGTAATCGGCGTTTAAAAATTAGAAAAAAGTGAAAATGGCAACCTTTTTTTGCGTTTTTCTCGGAAACTATAAGACTTAGAGCAAATTTTAAGAATGCATCAGATAGCGCTTAAAATTATCTATTTTCTCGATTAAACCCGGAGCCGCTCCGGGCACTGGTTCCGGGTACAGAGGCATTTAAAGTTTAACACTAAAAAAATTCATAACTTAAAAACTAAAAGTCGTAGAGCAAAACGGTTTGTTCCAGTGAATTCTGCGGCTCATTTTACATATTATATCAGTTTTTTACCCGATTTAAAAATTTGAAATTTTTTGCCTAAAATTAGGGTAGCTTAATGCATAATGGTACTTTATTTTTCAACAAAAAAATTCGTAACTAAAAAACTAAAAGTCGTAGAGCAAAACGGTTTGTTCCAGTGAATTCTGCAGCTCATTCTGCGTATTATATCAGCTTTTCATGAGATTTAAAATTTTGATTTTTTTTGCTTAAAATTAGGTCAGCCATTTCATAGTGGAGTATTTTATTCATCAACAAAAAAATTCATAACTTAAAAACTAAACGTCGTAGAGCAATACGGTTTGTTCCATTGAATTCTGCGGCTCATTCTACGTATTATATTAACTTTTCATGAGATTTAAAATTTTGAATTTTTTTGCTAAAAATTTTGATGGTCAGGCAACTTACCTTTACAAAAATGAAAAAAAAAATTTTTTTTTAACTCACTCAATCAAAGTTTTATGGACATTTCTATGCTTATACAACCCTCTAGAGTTGTTAAAAGTAGAAAAAGAGTCACTAGGTTCGATTTTAAGAATTTTGATTTTTTCAATTTTGGTCGCGATTTTGGCGATTTTCGGTACCCGGAAAATTTATCGAGCAATAACTTCAGAACTATTAGAGATAACCCCATGAAGTTTATTATCGTTGGAAAGCTCTTTTAATTGTCTATCGTTTTCAAAAAAGATTATTGTTCTCCGACTTATAGTTTTCGAGAAAATTTTGAAAAAATGCAAAAGTAGGTCAAATTTTAAAAAATTCATAACTAAAAAACTATTAGGAATTTGGCGATTTTCTCGACGCCAATCGATTCCCCGGATCATTTTGCATAGGTAAGGATTAAAATAGTGACACTTTTTCGAATAGTTTAGCCGTAATAGAGAAAATAAAAAAAATGAAAAATTTGTTAACACCCCCCCCTTAAAAATGGCCAATTTTTAAAGTGTCTCAAAATCAATTCAAACCCATCCTATCTTATAGATTTTGATGTGCTCTTTACAATGGAGTAAACCGTTTTCCTCTAGCTCTTTTAGTTTGGCCGTAATCGACGTTTGAAAATTGAAAAATTTTTTGCGAGATATCGCCTTGAAACCTACGCCAGTTTGTAGGGCTTTTTATACCGCTTCTAACCGTTTTTACCGTTTTTCTCTAACTCTTATAGTTTCGCCGTAATCGGCGTTTAAAAATTAGAAAAAAGTGAAAATGGCAACCTTTTTTTGCGTTTTTCTCGGAAACTATAAGACTTAGAGCAAATTTTAAGAATGCATCAGATAGCGCTTAAAATTATCTATTTTCTCGATTAAACCCGGAGCCGCTCCGGGCACTGGTTCCGGGTACAGAGGCATTTAAAGTTTAACACTAAAAAAATTCATAACTTAAAAACTAAAAGTCGTAGAGCAAAACGGTTTGTTCCAGTGAATTCTGCGGCTCATTTTACATATTATATCAGTTTTTTACCCGATTTAAAAATTTGAAATTTTTTGCCTAAAATTAGGGTAGCTTAATGCATAATGGTACTTTATTTTTCAACAAAAAAATTCGTAACTAAAAAACTAAAAGTCGTAGAGCAAAACGGTTTGTTCCAGTGAATTCTGCAGCTCATTCTGCGTATTATATCAGCTTTTCATGAGATTTAAAATTTTGATTTTTTTTGCTTAAAATTAGGTCAGCCATTTCATAGTGGAGTATTTTATTCATCAACAAAAAAATTCATAACTTAAAAACTAAACGTCGTAGAGCAATACGGTTTGTTCCATTGAATTCTGCGGCTCATTCTACGTATTATATTAACTTTTCATGAGATTTAAAATTTTGAATTTTTTTGCTAAAAATTTTGATGGTCAGGCAACTTACCTTTACAAAAATGAAAAAAAAAATTTTTTTTTAACTCACTCAATCAAAGTTTTATGGACATTTCTATGCTTATACAACCCTCTAGAGTTGTTAAAAGTAGAAAAAGAGTCACTAGGTTCGATTTTAAGAATTTTGATTTTTTCAATTTTGGTCGCGATTTTGGCGATTTTCGGTATCCGGAAAATTTATCGAGCAATAACTTCAGAACTATTAGAGATAACCCCATGAAGTTTATTATCGTTGGAAAGCTCTTTTAATTGTCTATCGTTTTCAAAAAAGATTATTGTTCTCCGACTTATAGTTTTCGAGAAAATTTTGAAAAAATGCAAAAGTAGGTCAAATTTTAAAAAATTCATAACTAAAAAACTATTAGGAATTTGGCGATTTTCTCGACGCCAATCGATTCCCCGGATCATTTTGCATAGGTAAGGATTAAAATAGTGACACTTTTTCGAATAGTTTAGCCGTAATAGAGAAAATAAAAAAAATGAAAAATTTGTTAACACCCCCCCCTTAAAAATGGCCGATTTTTAAAGTGTCTCAAAATCAATTCAAACCCATCCTATCTTATAGATTTTGATGTGCTCTTTACAATGGAGTAAACCGTTTTCCTCTAGCTCTTTTAGTTTGGCCGTAATCGACGTTTGAAAATTGAAAAATTTTTTGCGAGATATCGCCTTGAAACCTATGCCAGTTTGTAGGGCTTTTTATACCGCTTCTAACCGTTTTTACCGTTTTTCTCTAACTCTTATAGTTTCGCCGTAATCGGCGTTTAAAAATTAGAAAAAAGTGAAAATGGCAACCTTTTTTTGCGTTTTTCTCGGAAACTATAAGACTTAGAGCAAATTTTAAGAATGCATCAGATAGCGCTTAAAATTATCTATTTTCTCGATTAAACCCGGAGCCGCTCCGGGCACTGGTTCCGGGTACAGAGGCATTTAAAGTTTAACACTAAAAAAATTCATAACTTAAAAACTAAAAGTCGTAGAGCAAAACGGTTTGTTCCAGTGAATTCTGCGGCTCATTTTACATATTATATCAGTTTTTTACCCGATTTAAAAATTTGAAATTTTTTGCCTAAAATTAGGGTAGCTTAATGCATAATGGTACTTTATTTTTCAACAAAAAAATTCGTAACTAAAAAACTAAAAGTCGTAGAGCAAAACGGTTTGTTCCAGTGAATTCTGCAGCTCATTCTGCGTATTATATCAGCTTTTCATGAGATTTAAAATTTTGATTTTTTTTGCTTAAAATTAGGTCAGCCATTTCATAGTGGAGTATTTTATTCATCAACAAAAAAATTCATAACTTAAAAACTAAACGTCGTAGAGCAATACGGTTTGTTCCATTGAATTCTGCGGCTCATTCTACGTATTATATTAACTTTTCATGAGATTTAAAATTTTGAATTTTTTTGCTAAAAATTTTGATGGTCAGGCAACTTACCTTTACAAAAATGAAAAAAAAAATTTTTTTTTAACTCACTCAATCAAAGTTTTATGGACATTTCTATGCTTATACAACCCTCTAGAGTTGTTAAAAGTAGAAAAAGAGTCACTAGGTTCGATTTTAAGAATTTTGATTTTTTCAATTTTGGTCGCGATTTTGGCGATTTTCGGTACCCGGAAAATTTATCGAGCAATAACTTCAGAACTATTAGAGATAACCCCATGAAGTTTATTATCGTTGGAAAGCTCTTTTAATTGTCTATCGTTTTCAAAAAAGATTATTGTTCTCCGACTTATAGTTTTCGAGAAAATTTTGAAAAAATGCAAAAGTAGGTCAAATTTTAAAAAATTCATAACTAAAAAACTATTAGGAATTTGGCGATTTTCTCGACGCCAATCGATTCCCCGGATCATTTTGCATAGGTAAGGATTAAAATAGTGACACTTTTTCGAATAGTTTAGCCGTAATAGAGAAAATAAAAAAAATGAAAAATTTGTTAACACCCCCCCCTTAAAAATGGCCGATTTTTAAAGTGTCTCAAAATCAATTCAAACCCATCCTATCTTATAGATTTTGATGTGCTCTTTACAATGGAGTAAACCGTTTTCCTCTAGCTCTTTTAGTTTGGCCGTAATCGACGTTTGAAAATTGAAAAATTTTTTGCGAGATATCGCCTTGAAACCTATGCCAGTTTGTAGGGCTTTTTATACCGCTTCTAACCGTTTTTACCGTTTTTCTCTAACTCTTATAGTTTCGCCGTAATCGGCGTTTAAAAATTAGAAAAAAGTGAAAATGGCAACCTTTTTTTGCGTTTTTCTCGGAAACTATAAGACTTAGAGCAAATTTTAAGAATGCATCAGATAGCGCTTAAAATTATCTATTTTCTCGATTAAACCCGGAGCCGCTCCGGGCACTGGTTCCGGGTACAGAGGCATTTAAAGTTTAACACTAAAAAAATTCATAACTTAAAAACTAAAAGTCGTAGAGCAAAACGGTTTGTTCCAGTGAATTCTGCGGCTCATTTTACATATTATATCAGTTTTTTACCCGATTTAAAAATTTGAAATTTTTTGCCTAAAATTAGGGTAGCTTAATGCATAATGGTACTTTATTTTTCAACAAAAAAATTCGTAACTAAAAAACTAAAAGTCGTAGAGCAAAACGGTTTGTTCCAGTGAATTCTGCAGCTCATTCTGCGTATTATATCAGCTTTTCATGAGATTTAAAATTTTGATTTTTTTTGCTTAAAATTAGGTCAGCCATTTCATAGTGGAGTATTTTATTCATCAACAAAAAAATTCATAACTTAAAAACTAAACGTCGTAGAGCAATACGGTTTGTTCCATTGAATTCTGCGGCTCATTCTACGTATTATATTAACTTTTCATGAGATTTAAAATTTTGAATTTTTTTGCTAAAAATTTTGATGGTCAGGCAACTTACCTTTACAAAAATGAAAAAAAAAATTTTTTTTTAACTCACTCAATCAAAGTTTTATGGACATTTCTATGCTTATACAACCCTCTAGAGTTGTTAAAAGTAGAAAAAGAGTCACTAGGTTCGATTTTAAGAATTTTGATTTTTTCAATTTTGGTCGCGATTTTGGCGATTTTCGGTACCCGGAAAATTTATCGAGCAATAACTTCAGAACTATTAGAGATAACCCCATGAAGTTTATTATCGTTGGAAAGCTCTTTTAATTGTCTATCGTTTTCAAAAAAGATTATTGTTCTCCGACTTATAGTTTTCGAGAAAATTTTGAAAAAATGCAAAAGTAGGTCAAATTTTAAAAAATTCATAACTAAAAAACTATTAGGAATTTGGCGATTTTCTCGACGCCAATCGATTCCCCGGATCATTTTGCATAGGTAAGGATTAAAATAGTGACACTTTTTCGAATAGTTTAGCCGTAATAGAGAAAATAAAAAAAATGAAAAATTTGTTAACACCCCCCCCCTTAAAAATGGCCGATTTTTAAAGTGTCTCAAAATCAATTCAAACCCATCCTATCTTATAGATTTTGATGTGCTCTTTACAATGGAGTAAACCGTTTTCCTCTAGCTCTTTTAGTTTGGCCGTAATCGACGTTTGAAAATTGAAAAATTTTTTGCGAGATATCGCCTTGAAACCTATGCCAGTTTGTAGGGCTTTTTATACCGCTTCTAACCGTTTTTACCGTTTTTCTCTAACTCTTATAGTTTCGCCGTAATCGGCGTTTAAAAATTAGAAAAAAGTGAAAATGGCAACCTTTTTTTGCGTTTTTCTCGGAAACTATAAGACTTAGAGCAAATTTTAAGAATGCATCAGATAGCGCTTAAAATTATCTATTTTCTCGATTAAACCCGGAGCCGCTCCGGGCACTGGTTCCGGGTACAGAGGCATTTAAAGTTTAACACTAAAAAAATTCATAACTTAAAAACTAAAAGTCGTAGAGCAAAACGGTTTGTTCCAGTGAATTCTGCGGCTCATTTTACATATTATATCAGTTTTTTACCCGATTTAAAAATTTGAAATTTTTTGCCTAAAATTAGGGTAGCTTAATGCATAATGGTACTTTATTTTTCAACAAAAAAATTCGTAACTAAAAAACTAAAAGTCGTAGAGCAAAACGGTTTGTTCCAGTGAATTCTGCAGCTCATTCTGCGTATTATATCAGCTTTTCATGAGATTTAAAATTTTGATTTTTTTTGCTTAAAATTAGGTCAGCCATTTCATAGTGGAGTATTTTATTCATCAACAAAAAAATTCATAACTTAAAAACTAAACGTCGTAGAGCAATACGGTTTGTTCCATTGAATTCTGCAGCTCATTCTACGTATTATATTAACTTTTCATGAGATTTAAAATTTTGAATTTTTTTGCTAAAAATTTTGATGGTCAGGCAACTTACCTTTACAAAAATGAAAAAAAAAATTTTTTTTTAACTCACTCAATCAAAGTTTTATGGACATTTCTATGCTTATACAACCCTCTAGAGTTGTTAAAAGTAGAAAAAGAGTCACTAGGTTCGATTTTAAGAATTTTGATTTTTTCAATTTTGGTCGCGATTTTGGCGATTTTCGGTACCCGGAAAATTTATCGAGCAATAACTTCAGAACTATTAGAGATAACCCCATGAAGTTTATTATCGTTGGAAAGCTCTTTTAATTGTCTATCGTTTTCAAAAAAGATTATTGTTCTCCGACTTATAGTTTTCGAGAAAATTTTGAAAAAATGCAAAAGTAGGTCAAATTTTAAAAAATTCATAACTAAAAAACTATTAGGAATTTGGCGATTTTCTCGACGCCAATCGATTCCCCGGATCATTTTGCATAGGTAAGGATTAAAATAGTGACACTTTTTCGAATAGTTTAGCCGTAATAGAGAAAATAAAAAAAATGAAAAATTTGTTAACACCCCCCCCTTAAAAATGGCCGATTTTTAAAGTGTCTCAAAATCAATTCAAACCCATCCTATCTTATAGATTTTGATGTGCTCTTTACAATGGAGTAAACCGTTTTCCTCTAGCTCTTTTAGTTTGGCCGTAATCGACGTTTGAAAATTGAAAAATTTTTTGCGAGATATCGCCTTGAAACCTATGCCAGTTTGTAGGGCTTTTTATACCGCTTCTAACCGTTTTTACCGTTTTTCTCTAACTCTTATAGTTTCGCCGTAATCGGCGTTTAAAAATTAGAAAAAAGTGAAAATGGCAACCTTTTTTTGCGTTTTTCTCGGAAACTATAAGACTTAGAGCAAATTTTAAGAATGCATCAGATAGCGCTTAAAATTATCTATTTTCTCGATTAAACCCGGAGCCGCTCCGGGCACTGGTTCCGGGTACAGAGGCATTTAAAGTTTAACACTAAAAAAATTCATAACTTAAAAACTAAAAGTCGTAGAGCAAAACGGTTTGTTCCAGTGAATTCTGCGGCTCATTTTACATATTATATCAGTTTTTTACCCGATTTAAAAATTTGAAATTTTTTGCCTAAAATTAGGGTAGCTTAATGCATAATGGTACTTTATTTTTCAACAAAAAAATTCGTAACTAAAAAACTAAAAGTCGTAGAGCAAAACGGTTTGTTCCAGTGAATTCTGCAGCTCATTCTGCGTATTATATCAGCTTTTCATGAGATTTAAAATTTTGATTTTTTTTGCTTAAAATTAGGTCAGCCATTTCATAGTGGAGTATTTTATTCATCAACAAAAAAATTCATAACTTAAAAACTAAACGTCGTAGAGCAATACGGTTTGTTCCATTGAATTCTGCGGCTCATTCTACGTATTATATTAACTTTTCATGAGATTTAAAATTTTGAATTTTTTTGCTAAAAATTTTGATGGTCAGGCAACTTACCTTTACAAAAATGAAAAAAAAAATTTTTTTTTAACTCACTCAATCAAAGTTTTATGGACATTTCTATGCTTATACAACCCTCTAGAGTTGTTAAAAGTAGAAAAAGAGTCACTAGGTTCGATTTTAAGAATTTTGATTTTTTCAATTTTGGTCGCGATTTTGGCGATTTTCGGTACCCGGAAAATTTATCGAGCAATAACTTCAGAACTATTAGAGATAACCCCATGAAGTTTATTATCGTTGGAAAGCTCTTTTAATTGTCTATCGTTTTCAAAAAAGATTATTGTTCTCCGACTTATAGTTTTCGAGAAAATTTTGAAAAAATGCAAAAGTAGGTCAAATTTTAAAAAATTCATAACTAAAAAACTATTAGGAATTTGGCGATTTTCTCGACGCCAATCGATTCCCCGGATCATTTTGCATAGGTAAGGATTAAAATAGTGACACTTTTTCGAATAGTTTAGCCGTAATAGAGAAAATAAAAAAAATGAAAAATTTGTTAACACCCCCCCCCTTAAAAATGGCCGATTTTTAAAGTGTC
Organism: Tribolium freemani; assembly: GCA_939628115.1. NCBI lineage: Eukaryota > Metazoa > Arthropoda > Insecta > Coleoptera > Tenebrionidae > Tribolium > Tribolium freemani. The sequence goes on along the minus strand of OW626786.1, from coordinate 16,549,487 downwards.
TCAAAATCAATTCAAACCCATCCTATCTTATAGATTTTGATGTGCTCTTTACAATGGAGTAAACCGTTTTCCTCTAGCTCTTTTAGTTTGGCCGTAATCGACGTTTGAAAATTGAAAAATTTTTTGCGAGATATCGCCTTGAAACCTATGCCAGTTTGTAGGGCTTTTTATACCGCTTCTAACCGTTTTTACCGTTTTTCTCTAACTCTTATAGTTTCGCCGTAATCGGCGTTTAAAAATTAGAAAAAAGTGAAAATGGCAACCTTTTTTTGCGTTTTTCTCGGAAACTATAAGACTTAGAGCAAATTTTAAGAATGCATCAGATAGCGCTTAAAATTATCTATTTTCTCGATTAAACCCGGAGCCGCTCCGGGCACTGGTTCCGGGTACAGAGGCATTTAAAGTTTAACACTAAAAAAATTCATAACTTAAAAACTAAAAGTCGTAGAGCAAAACGGTTTGTTCCAGTGAATTCTGCGGCTCATTTTACATATTATATCAGTTTTTTACCCGATTTAAAAATTTGAAATTTTTTGCCTAAAATTAGGGTAGCTTAATGCATAATGGTACTTTATTTTTCAACAAAAAAATTCGTAACTAAAAAACTAAAAGTCGTAGAGCAAAATGGTTTGTTCCAGTGAATTCTGCAGCTCATTCTGCGTATTATATCAGCTTTTCATGAGATTTAAAATTTTGATTTTTTTTGCTTAAAATTAGGTCAGCCATTTCATAGTGGAGTATTTTATTCATCAACAAAAAAATTCATAACTTAAAAACTAAACGTCGTAGAGCAATACGGTTTGTTCCATTGAATTCTGCGGCTCATTCTACGTATTATATTAACTTTTCATGAGATTTAAAATTTTGAATTTTTTTGCTAAAAATTTTGATGGTCAGGCAACTTACCTTTACAAAAATGAAAAAAAAAATTTTTTTTTAACTCACTCAATCAAAGTTTTATGGACATTTCTATGCTTATACAACCCTCTAGAGTTGTTAAAAGTAGAAAAAGAGTCACTAGGTTCGATTTTAAGAATTTTGATTTTTTCAATTTTGGTCGCGATTTTGGCGATTTTCGGTACCCGGAAAATTTATCGAGCAATAACTTCAGAACTATTAGAGATAACCCCATGAAGTTTATTATCGTTGGAAAGCTCTTTTAATTGTCTATCGTTTTCAAAAAAGATTATTGTTCTCCGACTTATAGTTTTCGAGAAAATTTTGAAAAAATGCAAAAGTAGGTCAAATTTTAAAAAATTCATAACTAAAAAACTATTAGGAATTTGGCGATTTTCTCGACGCCAATCGATTCCCCGGATCATTTTGCATAGGTAAGGATTAAAATAGTGACACTTTTTCGAATAGTTTAGCCGTAATAGAGAAAATAAAAAAAATGAAAAATTTGTTAACACCCCCCCCTTAAAAATGGCCGATTTTTAAAGTGTCTCAAAATCAATTCAAACCCATCCTATCTTATAGATTTTGATGTGCTCTTTACAATGGAGTAAACCGTTTTCCTCTAGCTCTTTTAGTTTGGCCGTAATCGACGTTTGAAAATTGAAAAATTTTTTGCGAGATATCGCCTTGAAACCTACGCCAGTTTGTAGGGCTTTTTATACCGCTTCTAACCGTTTTTACCGTTTTTCTCTAACTCTTATAGTTTCGCCGTAATCGGCGTTTAAAAATTAGAAAAAAGTGAAAATGGCAACCTTTTTTTGCGTTTTTCTCGGAAACTATAAGACTTAGAGCAAATTTTAAGAATGCATCAGATAGCGCTTAAAATTATCTATTTTCTCGATTAAACCCGGAGCCGCTCCGGGCACTGGTTCCGGGTACAGAGGCATTTAAAGTTTAACACTAAAAAAATTCATAACTTAAAAACTAAAAGTCGTAGAGCAAAACGGTTTGTTCCAGTGAATTCTGCGGCTCATTTTACATATTATATCAGTTTTTTACCCGATTTAAAAATTTGAAATTTTTTGCCTAAAATTAGGGTAGCTTAATGCATAATGGTACTTTATTTTTCAACAAAAAAATTCGTAACTAAAAAACTAAAAGTCGTAGAGCAAAACGGTTTGTTCCAGTGAATTCTGCAGCTCATTCTGCGTATTATATCAGCTTTTCATGAGATTTAAAATTTTGATTTTTTTTGCTTAAAATTAGGTCAGCCATTTCATAGTGGAGTATTTTATTCATCAACAAAAAAATTCATAACTTAAAAACTAAACGTCGTAGAGCAATACGGTTTGTTCCATTGAATTCTGCGGCTCATTCTACGTATTATATTAACTTTTCATGAGATTTAAAATTTTGAATTTTTTTGCTAAAAATTTTGATGGTCAGGCAACTTACCTTTACAAAAATGAAAAAAAAAATTTTTTTTTAACTCACTCAATCAAAGTTTTATGGACATTTCTATGCTTATACAACCCTCTAGAGTTGTTAAAAGTAGAAAAAGAGTCACTAGGTTCGATTTTAAGAATTTTGATTTTTTCAATTTTGGTCGCGATTTTGGCGATTTTCGGTACCCGGAAAATTTATCGAGCAATAACTTCAGAACTATTAGAGATAACCCCATGAAGTTTATTATCGTTGGAAAGCTCTTTTAATTGTCTATCGTTTTCAAAAAAGATTATTGTTCTCCGACTTATAGTTTTCGAGAAAATTTTGAAAAAATGCAAAAGTAGGTCAAATTTTAAAAAATTCATAACTAAAAAACTATTAGGAATTTGGCGATTTTCTCGACGCCAATCGATTCCCCGGATCATTTTGCATAGGTAAGGATTAAAATAGTGACACTTTTTCGAATAGTTTAGCCGTAATAGAGAAAATAAAAAAAATGAAAAATTTGTTAACACCCCCCCCTTAAAAATGGCCGATTTTTAAAGTGTCTCAAAATCAATTCAAACCCATCCTATCTTATAGATTTTGATGTGCTCTTTACAATGGAGTAAACCGTTTTCCTCTAGCTCTTTTAGTTTGGCCGTAATCGACGTTTGAAAATTGAAAAATTTTTTGCGAGATATCGCCTTGAAACCTATGCCAGTTTGTAGGGCTTTTTATACCGCTTCTAACCGTTTTTACCGTTTTTCTCTAACTCTTATAGTTTCGCCGTAATCGGCGTTTAAAAATTAGAAAAAAGTGAAAATGGCAACCTTTTTTTGCGTTTTTCTCGGAAACTATAAGACTTAGAGCAAATTTTAAGAATGCATCAGATAGCGCTTAAAATTATCTATTTTCTCGATTAAACCCGGAGCCGCTCCGGGCACTGGTTCCGGGTACAGAGGCATTTAAAGTTTAACACTAAAAAAATTCATAACTTAAAAACTAAAAGTCGTAGAGCAAAACGGTTTGTTCCAGTGAATTCTGCGGCTCATTTTACATATTATATCAGTTTTTTACCCGATTTAAAAATTTGAAATTTTTTGCCTAAAATTAGGGTAGCTTAATGCATAATGGTACTTTATTTTTCAACAAAAAAATTCGTAACTAAAAAACTAAAAGTCGTAGAGCAAAACGGTTTGTTCCAGTGAATTCTGCAGCTCATTCTGCGTATTATATCAGCTTTTCATGAGATTTAAAATTTTGATTTTTTTTGCTTAAAATTAGGTCAGCCATTTCATAGTGGAGTATTTTATTCATCAACAAAAAAATTCATAACTTAAAAACTAAACGTCGTAGAGCAATACGGTTTGTTCCATTGAATTCTGCGGCTCATTCTACGTATTATATTAACTTTTCATGAGATTTAAAATTTTGAATTTTTTTGCTAAAAATTTTGATGGTCAGGCAACTTACCTTTACAAAAATGAAAAAAAAAATTTTTTTTTAACTCACTCAATCAAAGTTTTATGGACATTTCTATGCTTATACAACCCTCTAGAGTTGTTAAAAGTAGAAAAAGAGTCACTAGGTTCGATTTTAAGAATTTTGATTTTTTCAATTTTGGTCGCGATTTTGGCGATTTTCGGTACCCGGAAAATTTATCGAGCAATAACTTCAGAACTATTAGAGATAACCCCATGAAGTTTATTATCGTTGGAAAGCTCTTTTAATTGTCTATCGTTTTCAAAAAAGATTATTGTTCTCCGACTTATAGTTTTCGAGAAAATTTTGAAAAAATGCAAAAGTAGGTCAAATTTTAAAAAATTCATAACTAAAAAACTATTAGGAATTTGGCGATTTTCTCGACGCCAATCGATTCCCCGGATCATTTTGCATAGGTAAGGATTAAAATAGTGACACTTTTTCGAATAGTTTAGCCGTAATAGAGAAAATAAAAAAAATGAAAAATTTGTTAACACCCCCCCTTAAAAATGGCCGATTTTTAAAGTGTCTCAAAATCAATTCAAACCCATCCTATCTTATAGATTTTGATGTGCTCTTTACAATGGAGTAAACCGTTTTCCTCTAGCTCTTTTAGTTTGGCCGTAATCGACGTTTGAAAATTGAAAAATTTTTTGCGAGATATCGCCTTGAAACCTATGCCAGTTTGTAGGGCTTTTTATACCGCTTCTAACCGTTTTTACCGTTTTTCTCTAACTCTTATAGTTTCGCCGTAATCGGCGTTTAAAAATTAGAAAAAAGTGAAAATGGCAACCTTTTTTTGCGTTTTTCTCGGAAACTATAAGACTTAGAGCAAATTTTAAGAATGCATCAGATAGCGCTTAAAATTATCTATTTTCTCGATTAAACCCGGAGCCGCTCCGGGCACTGGTTCCGGGTACAGAGGCATTTAAAGTTTAACACTAAAAAAATTCATAACTTAAAAACTAAAAGTCGTAGAGCAAAACGGTTTGTTCCAGTGAATTCTGCGGCTCATTTTACATATTATATCAGTTTTTTACCCGATTTAAAAATTTGAAATTTTTTGCCTAAAATTAGGGTAGCTTAATGCATAATGGTACTTTATTTTTCAACAAAAAAATTCGTAACTAAAAAACTAAAAGTCGTAGAGCAAAACGGTTTGTTCCAGTGAATTCTGCAGCTCATTCTGCGTATTATATCAGCTTTTCATGAGATTTAAAATTTTGATTTTTTTTGCTTAAAATTAGGTCAGCCATTTCATAGTGGAGTATTTTATTCATCAACAAAAAAATTCATAACTTAAAAACTAAACGTCGTAGAGCAATACGGTTTGTTCCATTGAATTCTGCGGCTCATTCTACGTATTATATTAACTTTTCATGAGATTTAAAATTTTGAATTTTTTTGCTAAAAATTTTGATGGTCAGGCAACTTACCTTTACAAAAATGAAAAAAAAAATTTTTTTTTAACTCACTCAATCAAAGTTTTATGGACATTTCTATGCTTATACAACCCTCTAGAGTTGTTAAAAGTAGAAAAAGAGTCACTAGGTTCGATTTTAAGAATTTTGATTTTTTCAATTTTGGTCGCGATTTTGGCGATTTTCGGTACCCGGAAAATTTATCGAGCAATAACTTCAGAACTATTAGAGATAACCCCATGAAGTTTATTATCGTTGGAAAGCTCTTTTAATTGTCTATCGTTTTCAAAAAAGATTATTGTTCTCCGACTTATAGTTTTCGAGAAAATTTTGAAAAAATGCAAAAGTAGGTCAAATTTTAAAAAATTCATAACTAAAAAACTATTAGGAATTTGGCGATTTTCTCGACGCCAATCGATTCCCCGGATCATTTTGCATAGGTAAGGATTAAAATAGTGACACTTTTTCGAATAGTTTAGCCGTAATAGAGAAAATAAAAAAAATGAAAAATTTGTTAACACCCCCCCCTTAAAAATGGCCGATTTTTAAAGTGTCTCAAAATCAATTCAAACCCATCCTATCTTATAGATTTTGATGTGCTCTTTACAATGGAGTAAACCGTTTTCCTCTAGCTCTTTTAGTTTGGCCGTAATCGACGTTTGAAAATTGAAAAATTTTTTGCGAGATATCGCCTTGAAACCTATGCCAGTTTGTAGGGCTTTTTATACCGCTTCTAACCGTTTTTACCGTTTTTCTCTAACTCTTATAGTTTCGCCGTAATCGGCGTTTAAAAATTAGAAAAAAGTGAAAATGGCAACCTTTTTTTGCGTTTTTCTCGGAAACTATAAGACTTAGAGCAAATTTTAAGAATGCATCAGATAGCGCTTAAAATTATCTATTTTCTCGATTAAACCCGGAGCCGCTCCGGGCACTGGTTCCGGGTACAGAGGCATTTAAAGTTTAACACTAAAAAAATTCATAACTTAAAAACTAAAAGTCGTAGAGCAAAACGGTTTGTTCCAGTGAATTCTGCGGCTCATTTTCCATATTATATCAGTTTTTTACCCGATTTAAAAATTTGAAATTTTTTGCCTAAAATTAGGGTAACTTAATGCATAATGGTACTTTATTTTTCAACAAAAAAATTCGTAACTAAAAAACTAAAAGTCGTAGAGCAAAACGGTTTGTTCCAGTGAATTCTGCAGCTCATTCTGCGTATTATATCAGCTTTTCATGAGATTTAAAATTTTGATTTTTTTTGCTTAAAATTAGGTCAGCCATTTCATAGTGGAGTATTTTATTCATCAACAAAAAAATTCATAACTTAAAAACTAAACGTCGTAGAGCAATACGGTTTGTTCCATTGAATTCTGCGGCTCATTCTACGTATTATATTAACTTTTCATGAGATTTAAAATTTTGAATTTTTTTGCTAAAAATTTTGATGGTCAGGCAACTTACCTTTACAAAAATGAAAAAAAAATATTTTTTTTTAACTCACTCAATCAAAGTTTTATGGACATTTCTATGCTTATACAACCCTCTAGAGTTGTTAAAAGTAGAAAAAGAGTCACTAGGTTCGATTTTAAGAATTTTGATTTTTTCAATTTTGGTCGCGATTTTGGCGATTTTCGGTACCCGGAAAATTTATCGAGCAATAACTTCAGAACTATTAGAGATAACCCCATGAAGTTTATTATCGTTGGAAAGCTCTTTTAATTGTCTATCGTTTTCAAAAAAGATTATTGTTCTCCGACTTATAGTTTTCGAGAAAATTTTGAAAAAATGCAAAAGTAGGTCAAATTTTAAAAAATTCATAACTAAAAAACTATTAGGAATTTGGCGATTTTCTCGACGCCAATCGATTCCCCGGATCATTTTGCATAGGTAAGGATTAAAATAGTGACACTTTTTCGAATAGTTTAGCCGTAATAGAGAAAATAAAAAAAATGAAAAATTTGTTAACACCCCCCCCTTAAAAATGGCCGATTTTTAAAGTGTCTCAAAATCAATTCAAACCCATCCTATCTTATAGATTTTGATGTGCTCTTTACAATGGAGTAAACCGTTTTCCTCTAGCTCTTTTAGTTTGGCCGTAATCGACGTTTGAAAATTGAAAAATTTTTTGCGAGATATCGCCTTGAAACCTATGCCAGTTTGTAGGGCTTTTTATACCGCTTCTAACCGTTTTTACCGTTTTTCTCTAACTCTTATAGTTTCGCCGTAATCGGCGTTTAAAAATTAGAAAAAAGTGAAAATGGCAACCTTTTTTTGCGTTTTTCTCGGAAACTATAAGACTTAGAGCAAATTTTAAGAATGCATCAGATAGCGCTTAAAATTATCTATTTTCTCGATTAAACCCGGAGCCGCTCCGGGCACTGGTTCCGGGTACAGAGGCATTTAAAGTTTAACACTAAAAAAATTCATAACTTAAAAACTAAAAGTCGTAGAGCAAAACGGTTTGTTCCAGTGAATTCTGCGGCTCATTTTACATATTATATCAGTTTTTTACCCGATTTAAAAATTTGAAATTTTTTGCCTAAAATTAGGGTAGCTTAATGCATAATGGTACTTTATTTTTCAACAAAAAAATTCGTAACTAAAAAACTAAAAGTCGTAGAGCAAAACGGTTTGTTCCAGTGAATTCTGCAGCTCATTCTGCGTATTATATCAGCTTTTCATGAGATTTAAAATTTTGATTTTTTTTGCTTAAAATTAGGTCAGCCATTTCATAGTGGAGTATTTTATTCATCAACAAAAAAATTCATAACTTAAAAACTAAACGTCGTAGAGCAATACGGTTTGTTCCATTGAATTCTGCGGCTCATTCTACGTATTATATTAACTTTTCATGAGATTTAAAATTTTGAATTTTTTTGCTAAAAATTTTGATGGTCAGGCAACTTACCTTTACAAAAATGAAAAAAAAAATTTTTTTTTAACTCACTCAATCAAAGTTTTATGGACATTTCTATGCTTATACAACCCTCTAGAGTTGTTAAAAGTAGAAAAAGAGTCACTAGGTTCGATTTTAAGAATTTTGATTTTTTCAATTTTGGTCGCGATTTTGGCGATTTTCGGTACCCGGAAAATTTATCGAGCAATAACTTCAGAACTATTAGAGATAACCCCATGAAGTTTATTATCGTTGGAAAGCTCTTTTAATTGTCTATCGTTTTCAAAAAAGATTATTGTTCTCCGACTTATAGTTTTCGAGAAAATTTTGAAAAAATGCAAAAGTAGGTCAAATTTTAAAAAATTCATAACTAAAAAACTATTAGGAATTTGGCGATTTTCTCGACGCCAATCGATTCCCCGGATCATTTTGCATAGGTAAGGATTAAAATAGTGACACTTTTTCGAATAGTTTAGCCGTAATAGAGAAAATAAAAAAAATGAAAAATTTGTTAACACCCCCCCCTTAAAAATGGCCGATTTTTAAAGTGTCTCAAAATCAATTCAAACCCATCCTATCTTATAGATTTTGATGTGCTCTTTACAATGGAGTAAACCGTTTTCCTCTAGCTCTTTTAGTTTGGCCGTAATCGACGTTTGAAAATTGAAAAATTTTTTGCGAGATATCGCCTTGAAACCTATGCCAGTTTGTAGGGCTTTTTATACCGCTTCTAACCGTTTTTACCGTTTTTCTCTAACTCTTATAGTTTCGCCGTAATCGGCGTTTAAAAATTAGAAAAAAGTGAAAATGGCAACCTTTTTTTGCGTTTTTCTCGGAAACTATAAGACTTAGAGCAAATTTTAAGAATGCATCAGATAGCGCTTAAAATTATCTATTTTCTCGATTAAACCCGGAGCCGCTCCGGGCACTGGTTCCGGGTACAGAGGCATTTAAAGTTTAACACTAAAAAAATTCATAACTTAAAAACTAAAAGTCGTAGAGCAAAACGGTTTGTTCCAGTGAATTCTGCGGCTCATTTTCCATATTATATCAGTTTTTTACCCGATTTAAAAATTTGAAATTTTTTGCCTAAAATTAGGGTAACTTAATGCATAATGGTACTTTATTTTTCAACAAAAAAATTCGTAACTAAAAAACTAAAAGTCGTAGAGCAAAACGGTTTGTTCCAGTGAATTCTGCAGCTCATTCTGCGTATTATATCAGCTTTTCATGAGATTTAAAATTTTGATTTTTTTTGCTTAAAATTAGGTCAGCCATTTCATAGTGGAGTATTTTATTCATCAACAAAAAAATTCATAACTTAAAAACTAAACGTCGTAGAGCAATACGGTTTGTTCCATTGAATTCTGCGGCTCATTCTACGTATTATATTAACTTTTCATGAGATTTAAAATTTTGAATTTTTTTGCTAAAAATTTTGATGGTCAGGCAACTTACCTTTACAAAAATGAAAAAAAAATATTTTTTTTTAACTCACTCAATCAAAGTTTTATGGACATTTCTATGCTTATACAACCCTCTAGAGTTGTTAAAAGTAGAAAAAGAGTCACTAGGTTCGATTTTAAGAATTTTGATTTTTTCAATTTTGGTCGCGATTTTGGCGATTTTCGGTACCCGGAAAATTTATCGAGCAATAACTTCAGAACTATTAGAGATAACCCCATGAAGTTTATTATCGTTGGAAAGCTCTTTTAATTGTCTATCGTTTTCAAAAAAGATTATTGTTCTCCGACTTATAGTTTTCGAGAAAATTTTGAAAAAATGCAAAAGTAGGTCAAATTTTAAAAAATTCATAACTAAAAAACTATTAGGAATTTGGCGATTTTCTCGACGCCAATCGATTCCCCGGATCATTTTGCATAGGTAAGGATTAAAATAGTGACACTTTTTCGAATAGTTTAGCCGTAATAGAGAAAATAAAAAAAATGAAAAATTTGTTAACACCCCCCCCTTAAAAATGGCCGATTTTTAAAGTGTCTCAAAATCAATTCAAACCCATCCTATCTTATAGATTTTGATGTGCTCTTTACAATGGAGTAAACCGTTTTCCTCTAGCTCTTTTAGTTTGGCCGTAATCGACGTTTGAAAATTGAAAAATTTTTTGCGAGATATCGCCTTGAAACCTATGCCAGTTTGTAGGGCTTTTTATACCGCTTCTAACCGTTTTTACCGTTTTTCTCTAACTCTTATAGTTTCGCCGTAATCGGCGTTTAAAAATTAGAAAAAAGTGAAAATGGCAACCTTTTTTTGCGTTTTTCTCGGAAACTATAAGACTTAGAGCAAATTTTAAGAATGCATCAGATAGCGCTTAAAATTATCTATTTTCTCGATTAAACCCGGAGCCGCTCCGGGCACTGGTTCCGGGTACAGAGGCATTTAAAGTTTAACACTAAAAAAATTCATAACTTAAAAACTAAAAGTCGTAGAGCAAAACGGTTTGTTCCAGTGAATTCTGCGGCTCATTTTACATATTATATCAGTTTTTTACCCGATTTAAAAATTTGAAATTTTTTGCCTAAAATTAGGGTAGCTTAATGCATAATGGTACTTTATTTTTCAACAAAAAAATTCGTAACTAAAAAACTAAAAGTCGTAGAGCAAAACGGTTTGTTCCAGTGAATTCTGCAGCTCATTCTGCGTATTATATCAGCTTTTCATGAGATTTAAAATTTTGATTTTTTTTGCTTAAAATTAGGTCAGCCATTTCATAGTGGAGTATTTTATTCATCAACAAAAAAATTCATAACTTAAAAACTAAACGTCGTAGAGCAATACGGTTTGTTCCATTGAATTCTGCGGCTCATTCTACGTATTATATTAACTTTTCATGAGATTTAAAATTTTGAATTTTTTTGCTAAAAATTTTGATGGTCAGGCAACTTACCTTTACAAAAATGAAAAAAAAAATTTTTTTTTAACTCACTCAATCAAAGTTTTATGGACATTTCTATGCTTATACAACCCTCTAGAGTTGTTAAAAGTAGAAAAAGAGTCACTAGGTTCGATTTTAAGAATTTTGATTTTTTCAATTTTGGTCGCGATTTTGGCGATTTTCGGTACCCGGAAAATTTATCGAGCAATAACTTCAGAACTATTAGAGATAACCCCATGAAGTTTATTATCGTTGGAAAGCTCTTTTAATTGTCTATCGTTTTCAAAAAAGATTATTGTTCTCCGACTTATAGTTTTCGAGAAAATTTTGAAAAAATGCAAAAGTAGGTCAAATTTTAAAAAATTCATAACTAAAAAACTATTAGGAATTTGGCGATTTTCTCGACGCCAATCGATTCCCCGGATCATTTTGCATAGGTAAGGATTAAAATAGTGACACTTTTTCGAATAGTTTAGCCGTAATAGAGAAAATAAAAAAAATGAAAAATTTGTTAACACCCCCCCCTTAAAAATGGCCGATTTTTAAAGTGTCTCAAAATCAATTCAAACCCATCCTATCTTATAGATTTTGATGTGCTCTTTACAATGGAGTAAACCGTTTTCCTCTAGCTCTTTTAGTTTGGCCGTAATCGACGTTTGAAAATTGAAAAATTTTTTGCGAGATATCGCCTTGAAACCTATGCCAGTTTGTAGGGCTTTTTATACCGCTTCTAACCGTTTTTACCGTTTTTCTCTAACTCTTATAGTTTCGCCGTAATCGGCGTTTAAAAATTAGAAAAAAGTGAAAATGGCAACCTTTTTTTGCGTTTTTCTCGGAAACTATAAGACTTAGAGCAAATTTTAAGAATGCATCAGATAGCGCTTAAAATTATCTATTTTCTCGATTAAACCCGGAGCCGCTCCGGGCACTGGTTCCGGGTACAGAGGCATTTAAAGTTTAACACTAAAAAAATTCATAACTTAAAAACTAAAAGTCGTAGAGCAAAACGGTTTGTTCCAGTGAATTCTGCGGCTCATTTTACATATTATATCAGTTTTTTACCCGATTTAAAAATTTGAAATTTTTTGCCTAAAATTAGGGTAGCTTAATGCATAATGGTACTTTATTTTTCAACAAAAAAATTCGTAACTAAAAAACTAAAAGTCGTAGAGCAAAACGGTTTGTTCCAGTGAATTCTGCAGCTCATTCTGCGTATTATATCAGCTTTTCATGAGATTTAAAATTTTGATTTTTTTTGCTTAAAATTAGGTCAGCCATTTCATAGTGGAGTATTTTATTCATCAACAAAAAAATTCATAACTTAAAAACTAAACGTCGTAGAGCAATACGGTTTGTTCCATTGAATTCTGCGGCTCATTCTACGTATTATATTAACTTTTCATGAGATTTAAAATTTTGAATTTTTTTGCTAAAAATTTTGATGGTCAGGCAACTTACCTTTACAAAAATGAAAAAAAAAATTTTTTTTTAACTCACTCAATCAAAGTTTTATGGACATTTCTATGCTTATACAACCCTCTAGAGTTGTTAAAAGTAGAAAAAGAGTCACTAGGTTCGATTTTAAGAATTTTGATTTTTTCAATTTTGGTCGCGATTTTGGCGATTTTCGGTACCCGGAAAATTTATCGAGCAATAACTTCAGAACTATTAGAGATAACCCCATGAAGTTTATTATCGTTGGAAAGCTCTTTTAATTGTCTATCGTTTTCAAAAAAGATTATTGTTCTCCGACTTATAGTTTTCGAGAAAATTTTGAAAAAATGCAAAAGTAGGTCAAATTTTAAAAAATTCATAACTAAAAAACTATTAGGAATTTGGCGATTTTCTCGACGCCAATCGATTCCCCGGATCATTTTGCATAGGTAAGGATTAAAATAGTGACACTTTTTCGAATAGTTTAGCCGTAATAGAGAAAATAAAAAAAATGAAAAATTTGTTAACACCCCCCCCTTAAAAATGGCCGATTTTTAAAGTGTCTCAAAATCAATTCAAACCCATCCTATCTTATAGATTTTGATGTGCTCTTTACAATGGAGTAAACCGTTTTCCTCTAGCTCTTTTAGTTTGGCCGTAATCGACGTTTGAAAATTGAAAAATTTTTTGCGAGATATCGCCTTGAAACCTATGCCAGTTTGTAGGGCTTTTTATACCGCTTCTAACCGTTTTTACCGTTTTTCTCTAACTCTTATAGTTTCGCCGTAATCGGCGTTTAAAAATTAGAAAAAAGTGAAAATGGCAACCTTTTTTTGCGTTTTTCTCGGAAACTATAAGACTTAGAGCAAATTTTAAGAATGCATCAGATAGCGCTTAAAATTATCTATTTTCTCGATTAAACCCGGAGCCGCTCCGGGCACTGGTTCCGGGTACAGAGGCATTTAAAGTTTAACACTAAAAAAATTCATAACTTAAAAACTAAAAGTCGTAGAGCAAAACGGTTTGTTCCAGTGAATTCTGCGGCTCATTTTACATATTATATCAGTTTTTTACCCGATTTAAAAATTTGAAATTTTTTGCCTAAAATTAGGGTAGCTTAATGCATAATGGTACTTTATTTTTCAACAAAAAAATTCGTAACTAAAAAACTAAAAGTCGTAGAGCAAAACGGTTTGTTCCAGTGAATTCTGCAGCTCATTCTGCGTATTATATCAGCTTTTCATGAGATTTAAAATTTTGATTTTTTTTGCTTAAAATTAGGTCAGCCATTTCATAGTGGAGTATTTTATTCATCAACAAAAAAATTCATAACTTAAAAACTAAACGTCGTAGAGCAATACGGTTTGTTCCATTGAATTCTGCGGCTCATTCTACGTATTATATTAACTTTTCATGAGATTTAAAATTTTGAATTTTTTTGCTAAAAATTTTGATGGTCAGGCAACTTACCTTTACAAAAATGAAAAAAAAAATTTTTTTTTAACTCACTCAATCAAAGTTTTATGGACATTTCTATGCTTATACAACCCTCTAGAGTTGTTAAAAGTAGAAAAAGAGTCACTAGGTTCGATTTTAAGAATTTTGATTTTTTCAATTTTGGTCGCGATTTTGGCGATTTTCGGTACCCGGAAAATTTATCGAGCAATAACTTCAGAACTATTAGAGATAACCCCATGAAGTTTATTATCGTTGGAAAGCTCTTTTAATTGTCTATCGTTTTCAAAAAAGATTATTGTTCTCCGACTTATAGTTTTCGAGAAAATTTTGAAAAAATGCAAAAGTAGGTCAAATTTTAAAAAATTCATAACTAAAAAACTATTAGGAATTTGGCGATTTTCTCGACGCCAATCGATTCCCCGGATCATTTTGCATAGGTAAGGATTAAAATAGTGACACTTTTTCGAATAGTTTAGCCGTAATAGAGAAAATAAAAAAAATGAAAAATTTGTTAACACCCCCCCCTTAAAAATGGCCGATTTTTAAAGTGTCTCAAAATCAATTCAAACCCATCCTATCTTATAGATTTTGATGTGCTCTTTACAATGGAGTAAACCGTTTTCCTCTAGCTCTTTTAGTTTGGCCGTAATCGACGTTTGAAAATTGAAAAATTTTTTGCGAGATATCGCCTTGAAACCTATGCCAGTTTGTAGGGCTTTTTATACCGCTTCTAACCGTTTTTACCGTTTTTCTCTAACTCTTATAGTTTCGCCGTAATCGGCGTTTAAAAATTAGAAAAAAGTGAAAATGGCAACCTTTTTTTGCGTTTTTCTCGGAAACTATAAGACTTAGAGCAAATTTTAAGAATGCATCAGATAGCGCTTAAAATTATCTATTTTCTCGATTAAACCCGGAGCCGCTCCGGGCACTGGTTCCGGGTACAGAGGCATTTAAAGTTTAACACTAAAAAAATTCATAACTTAAAAACTAAAAGTCGTAGAGCAAAACGGTTTGTTCCAGTGAATTCTGCGGCTCATTTTACATATTATATCAGTTTTTTACCCGATTTAAAAATTTGAAATTTTTTGCCTAAAATTAGGGTAGCTTAATGCATAATGGTACTTTATTTTTCAACAAAAAAATTCGTAACTAAAAAACTAAAAGTCGTAGAGCAAAACGGTTTGTTCCAGTGAATTCTGCAGCTCATTCTGCGTATTATATCAGCTTTTCATGAGATTTAAAATTTTGATTTTTTTTGCTTAAAATTAGGTCAGCCATTTCATAGTGGAGTATTTTATTCATCAACAAAAAAATTCATAACTTAAAAACTAAACGTCGTAGAGCAATACGGTTTGTTCCATTGAATTCTGCGGCTCATTCTACGTATTATATTAACTTTTCATGAGATTTAAAATTTTGAATTTTTTTGCTAAAAATTTTGATGGTCAGGCAACTTACCTTTACAAAAATGAAAAAAAAAATTTTTTTTTAACTCACTCAATCAAAGTTTTATGGACATTTCTATGCTTATACAACCCTCTAGAGTTGTTAAAAGTAGAAAAAGAGTCACTAGGTTCGATTTTAAGAATTTTGATTTTTTCAATTTTGGTCGCGATTTTGGCGATTTTCGGTACCCGGAAAATTTATCGAGCAATAACTTCAGAACTATTAGAGATAACCCCATGAAGTTTATTATCGTTGGAAAGCTCTTTTAATTGTCTATCGTTTTCAAAAAAGATTATTGTTCTCCGACTTATAGTTTTCGAGAAAATTTTGAAAAAATGCAAAAGTAGGTCAAATTTTAAAAAATTCATAACTAAAAAACTATTAGGAATTTGGCGATTTTCTCGACGCCAATCGATTCCCCGGATCATTTTGCATAGGTAAGGATTAAAATAGTGACACTTTTTCGAATAGTTTAGCCGTAATAGAGAAAATAAAAAAAATGAAAAATTTGTTAACACCCCCCCCTTAAAAATGGCCGATTTTTAAAGTGTCTCAAAATCAATTCAAACCCATCCTATCTTATAGATTTTGATGTGCTCTTTACAATGGAGTAAACCGTTTTCCTCTAGCTCTTTTAGTTTGGCCGTAATCGACGTTTGAAAATTGAAAAATTTTTTGCGAGATATCGCCTTGAAACCTATGCCAGTTTGTAGGGCTTTTTATACCGCTTCTAACCGTTTTTACCGTTTTTCTCTAACTCTTATAGTTTCGCCGTAATCGGCGTTTAAAAATTAGAAAAAAGTGAAAATGGCAACCTTTTTTTGCGTTTTTCTCGGAAACTATAAGACTTAGAGCAAATTTTAAGAATGCATCAGATAGCGCTTAAAATTATCTATTTTCTCGATTAAACCCGGAGCCGCTCCGGGCACTGGTTCCGGGTACAGAGGCATTTAAAGTTTAACACTAAAAAAATTCATAACTTAAAAACTAAAAGTCGTAGAGCAAAACGGTTTGTTCCAGTGAATTCTGCGGCTCATTTTCCATATTATATCAGTTTTTTACCCGATTTAAAAATTTGAAATTTTTTGCCTAAAATTAGGGTAACTTAATGCATAATGGTACTTTATTTTTCAACAAAAAAATTCGTAACTAAAAAACTAAAAGTCGTAGAGCAAAACGGTTTGTTCCAGTGAATTCTGCAGCTCATTCTGCGTATTATATCAGCTTTTCATGAGATTTAAAATTTTGATTTTTTTTGCTTAAAATTAGGTCAGCCATTTCATAGTGGAGTATTTTATTCATCAACAAAAAAATTCATAACTTAAAAACTAAACGTCGTAGAGCAATACGGTTTGTTCCATTGAATTCTGCGGCTCATTCTACGTATTATATTAACTTTTCATGAGATTTAAAATTTTGAATTTTTTTGCTAAAAATTTTGATGGTCAGGCAACTTACCTTTACAAAAATGAAAAAAAAATATTTTTTTTTAACTCACTCAATCAAAGTTTTATGGACATTTCTATGCTTATACAACCCTCTAGAGTTGTTAAAAGTAGAAAAAGAGTCACTAGGTTCGATTTTAAGAATTTTGATTTTTTCAATTTTGGTCGCGATTTTGGCGATTTTCGGTACCCGGAAAATTTATCGAGCAATAACTTCAGAACTATTAGAGATAACCCCATGAAGTTTATTATCGTTGGAAAGCTCTTTTAATTGTCTATCGTTTTCAAAAAAGATTATTGTTCTCCGACTTATAGTTTTCGAGAAAATTTTGAAAAAATGCAAAAGTAGGTCAAATTTTAAAAAATTCATAACTAAAAAACTATTAGGAATTTGGCGATTTTCTCGACGCCAATCGATTCCCCGGATCATTTTGCATAGGTAAGGATTAAAATAGTGACACTTTTTCGAATAGTTTAGCCGTAATAGAGAAAATAAAAAAAATGAAAAATTTGTTAACACCCCCCCCTTAAAAATGGCCGATTTTTAAAGTGTCTCAAAATCAATTCAAACCCATCCTATCTTATAGATTTTGATGTGCTCTTTACAATGGAGTAAACCGTTTTCCTCTAGCTCTTTTAGTTTGGCCGTAATCGACGTTTGAAAATTGAAAAATTTTTTGCGAGATATCGCCTTGAAACCTATGCCAGTTTGTAGGGCTTTTTATACCGCTTCTAACCGTTTTTACCGTTTTTCTCTAACTCTTATAGTTTCGCCGTAATCGGCGTTTAAAAATTAGAAAAAAGTGAAAATGGCAACCTTTTTTTGCGTTTTTCTCGGAAACTATAAGACTTAGAGCAAATTTTAAGAATGCATCAGATAGCGCTTAAAATTATCTATTTTCTCGATTAAACCCGGAGCCGCTCCGGGCACTGGTTCCGGGTACAGAGGCATTTAAAGTTTAACACTAAAAAAATTCATAACTTAAAAACTAAAAGTCGTAGAGCAAAACGGTTTGTTCCAGTGAATTCTGCGGCTCATTTTACATATTATATCAGTTTTTTACCCGATTTAAAAATTTGAAATTTTTTGCCTAAAATTAGGGTAGCTTAATGCATAATGGTACTTTATTTTTCAACAAAAAAATTCGTAACTAAAAAACTAAAAGTCGTAGAGCAAAACGGTTTGTTCCAGTGAATTCTGCAGCTCATTCTGCGTATTATATCAGCTTTTCATGAGATTTAAAATTTTGATTTTTTTTGCTTAAAATTAGGTCAGCCATTTCATAGTGGAGTATTTTATTCATCAACAAAAAAATTCATAACTTAAAAACTAAACGTCGTAGAGCAATACGGTTTGTTCCATTGAATTCTGCGGCTCATTCTACGTATTATATTAACTTTTCATGAGATTTAAAATTTTGAATTTTTTTGCTAAAAATTTTGATGGTCAGGCAACTTACCTTTACAAAAATGAAAAAAAAAATTTTTTTTTAACTCACTCAATCAAAGTTTTATGGACATTTCTATGCTTATACAACCCTCTAGAGTTGTTAAAAGTAGAAAAAGAGTCACTAGGTTCGATTTTAAGAATTTTGATTTTTTCAATTTTGGTCGCGATTTTGGCGATTTTCGGTACCCGGAAAATTTATCGAGCAATAACTTCAGAACTATTAGAGATAACCCCATGAAGTTTATTATCGTTGGAAAGCTCTTTTAATTGTCTATCGTTTTCAAAAAAGATTATTGTTCTCCGACTTATAGTTTTCGAGAAAATTTTGAAAAAATGCAAAAGTAGGTCAAATTTTAAAAAATTCATAACTAAAAAACTATTAGGAATTTGGCGATTTTCTCGACGCCAATCGATTCCCCGGATCATTTTGCATAGGTAAGGATTAAAATAGTGACACTTTTTCGAATAGTTTAGCCGTAATAGAGAAAATAAAAAAAATGAAAAATTTGTTAACACCCCCCCCTTAAAAATGGCCGATTTTTAAAGTGTCTCAAAATCAATTCAAACCCATCCTATCTTATAGATTTTGATGTGCTCTTTACAATGGAGTAAACCGTTTTCCTCTAGCTCTTTTAGTTTGGCCGTAATCGACGTTTGAAAATTGAAAAATTTTTTGCGAGATATCGCCTTGAAACCTATGCCAGTTTGTAGGGCTTTTTATACCGCTTCTAACCGTTTTTACCGTTTTTCTCTAACTCTTATAGTTTCGCCGTAATCGGCGTTTAAAAATTAGAAAAAAGTGAAAATGGCAACCTTTTTTTGCGTTTTTCTCGGAAACTATAAGACTTAGAGCAAATTTTAAGAATGCATCAGATAGCGCTTAAAATTATCTATTTTCTCGATTAAACCCGGAGCCGCTCCGGGCACTGGTTCCGGGTACAGAGGCATTTAAAGTTTAACACTAAAAAAATTCATAACTTAAAAACTAAAAGTCGTAGAGCAAAACGGTTTGTTCCAGTGAATTCTGCGGCTCATTTTCCATATTATATCAGTTTTTTACCCGATTTAAAAATTTGAAATTTTTTGCCTAAAATTAGGGTAACTTAATGCATAATGGTACTTTATTTTTCAACAAAAAAATTCGTAACTAAAAAACTAAAAGTCGTAGAGCAAAACGGTTTGTTCCAGTGAATTCTGCAGCTCATTCTGCGTATTATATCAGCTTTTCATGAGATTTAAAATTTTGATTTTTTTTGCTTAAAATTAGGTCAGCCATTTCATAGTGGAGTATTTTATTCATCAACAAAAAAATTCATAACTTAAAAACTAAACGTCGTAGAGCAATACGGTTTGTTCCATTGAATTCTGCGGCTCATTCTACGTATTATATTAACTTTTCATGAGATTTAAAATTTTGAATTTTTTTGCTAAAAATTTTGATGGTCAGGCAACTTACCTTTACAAAAATGAAAAAAAAATATTTTTTTTTAACTCACTCAATCAAAGTTTTATGGACATTTCTATGCTTATACAACCCTCTAGAGTTGTTAAAAGTAGAAAAAGAGTCACTAGGTTCGATTTTAAGAATTTTGATTTTTTCAATTTTGGTCGCGATTTTGGCGATTTTCGGTACCCGGAAAATTTATCGAGCAATAACTTCAGAACTATTAGAGATAACCCCATGAAGTTTATTATCGTTGGAAAGCTCTTTTAATTGTCTATCGTTTTCAAAAAAGATTATTGTTCTCCGACTTATAGTTTTCGAGAAAATTTTGAAAAAATGCAAAAGTAGGTCAAATTTTAAAAAATTCATAACTAAAAAACTATTAGGAATTTGGCGATTTTCTCGACGCCAATCGATTCCCCGGATCATTTTGCATAGGTAAGGATTAAAATAGTGACACTTTTTCGAATAGTTTAGCCGTAATAGAGAAAATAAAAAAAATGAAAAATTTGTTAACACCCCCCCCTTAAAAATGGCCGATTTTTAAAGTGTCTCAAAATCAATTCAAACCCATCCTATCTTATAGATTTTGATGTGCTCTTTACAATGGAGTAAACCGTTTTCCTCTAGCTCTTTTAGTTTGGCCGTAATCGACGTTTGAAAATTGAAAAATTTTTTGCGAGATATCGCCTTGAAACCTATGCCAGTTTGTAGGGCTTTTTATACCGCTTCTAACCGTTTTTACCGTTTTTCTCTAACTCTTATAGTTTCGCCGTAATCGGCGTTTAAAAATTAGAAAAAAGTGAAAATGGCAACCTTTTTTTGCGTTTTTCTCGGAAACTATAAGACTTAGAGCAAATTTTAAGAATGCATCAGATAGCGCTTAAAATTATCTATTTTCTCGATTAAACCCGGAGCCGCTCCGGGCACTGGTTCCGGGTACAGAGGCATTTAAAGTTTAACACTAAAAAAATTCATAACTTAAAAACTAAAAGTCGTAGAGCAAAACGGTTTGTTCCAGTGAATTCTGCGGCTCATTTTACATATTATATCAGTTTTTTACCCGATTTAAAAATTTGAAATTTTTTGCCTAAAATTAGGGTAGCTTAATGCATAATGGTACTTTATTTTTCAACAAAAAAATTCGTAACTAAAAAACTAAAAGTCGTAGAGCAAAACGGTTTGTTCCAGTGAATTCTGCAGCTCATTCTGCGTATTATATCAGCTTTTCATGAGATTTAAAATTTTGATTTTTTTTGCTTAAAATTAGGTCAGCCATTTCATAGTGGAGTATTTTATTCATCAACAAAAAAATTCATAACTTAAAAACTAAACGTCGTAGAGCAATACGGTTTGTTCCATTGAATTCTGCGGCTCATTCTACGTATTATATTAACTTTTCATGAGATTTAAAATTTTGAATTTTTTTGCTAAAAATTTTGATGGTCAGGCAACTTACCTTTACAAAAATGAAAAAAAAAATTTTTTTTTAACTCACTCAATCAAAGTTTTATGGACATTTCTATGCTTATACAACCCTCTAGAGTTGTTAAAAGTAGAAAAAGAGTCACTAGGTTCGATTTTAAGAATTTTGATTTTTTCAATTTTGGTCGCGATTTTGGCGATTTTCGGTACCCGGAAAATTTATCGAGCAATAACTTCAGAACTATTAGAGATAACCCCATGAAGTTTATTATCGTTGGAAAGCTCTTTTAATTGTCTATCGTTTTCAAAAAAGATTATTGTTCTCCGACTTATAGTTTTCGAGAAAATTTTGAAAAAATGCAAAAGTAGGTCAAATTTTAAAAAATTCATAACTAAAAAACTATTAGGAATTTGGCGATTTTCTCGACGCCAATCGATTCCCCGGATCATTTTGCATAGGTAAGGATTAAAATAGTGACACTTTTTCGAATAGTTTAGCCGTAATAGAGAAAATAAAAAAAATGAAAAATTTGTTAACACCCCCCCCTTAAAAATGGCCGATTTTTAAAGTGTCTCAAAATCAATTCAAACCCATCCTATCTTATAGATTTTGATGTGCTCTTTACAATGGAGTAAACCGTTTTCCTCTAGCTCTTTTAGTTTGGCCGTAATCGACGTTTGAAAATTGAAAAATTTTTTGCGAGATATCGCCTTGAAACCTATGCCAGTTTGTAGGGCTTTTTATACCGCTTCTAACCGTTTTTACCGTTTTTCTCTAACTCTTATAGTTTCGCCGTAATCGGCGTTTAAAAATTAGAAAAAAGTGAAAATGGCAACCTTTTTTTGCGTTTTTCTCGGAAACTATAAGACTTAGAGCAAATTTTAAGAATGCATCAGATAGCGCTTAAAATTATCTATTTTCTCGATTAAACCCGGAGCCGCTCCGGGCACTGGTTCCGGGTACAGAGGCATTTAAAATTTAACACTAAAAAAATTCATAACTTAAAAACTAAAAGTCGTAGAGCAAAACGGTTTGTTCCAGTGAATTCTGCGGCTCATTTTACATATTATATCAGTTTTTTACCCGATTTAAAAATTTGAAATTTTTTGCCTAAAATTAGGGTAGCTTAATGCATAATGGTACTTTATTTTTCAACAAAAAAATTCGTAACTAAAAAACTAAAAGTCGTAGAGCAAAACGGTTTGTTCCAGTGAATTCTGCAGCTCATTCTGCGTATTATATCAGCTTTTCATGAGATTTAAAATTTTGATTTTTTTTGCTTAAAATTAGGTCAGCCATTTCATAGTGGAGTATTTTATTCATCAACAAAAAAATTCATAACTTAAAAACTAAACGTCGTAGAGCAATACGGTTTGTTCCATTGAATTCTGCGGCTCATTCTACGTATTATATTAACTTTTCATGAGATTTAAAATTTTGAATTTTTTTGCTAAAAATTTTGATGGTCAGGCAACTTACCTTTACAAAAATGAAAAAAAAAATTTTTTTTTAACTCACTCAATCAAAGTTTTATGGACATTTCTATGCTTATACAACCCTCTAGAGTTGTTAAAAGTAGAAAAAGAGTCACTAGGTTCGATTTTAAGAATTTTGATTTTTTCAATTTTGGTCGCGATTTTGGCGATTTTCGGTACCCGGAAAATTTATCGAGCAATAACTTCAGAACTATTAGAGATAACCCCATGAAGTTTATTATCGTTGGAAAGCTCTTTTAATTGTCTATCGTTTTCAAAAAAGATTATTGTTCTCCGACTTATAGTTTTCGAGAAAATTTTGAAAAAATGCAAAAGTAGGTCAAATTTTAAAAAATTCATAACTAAAAAACTATTAGGAATTTGGCGATTTTCTCGACGCCAATCGATTCCCCGGATCATTTTGCATAGGTAAGGATTAAAATAGTGACACTTTTTCGAATAGTTTAGCCGTAATAGAGAAAATAAAAAAAATGAAAAATTTGTTAACACCCCCCCCTTAAAAATGGCCGATTTTTAAAGTGTCTCAAAATCAATTCAAACCCATCCTATCTTATAGATTTTGATGTGCTCTTTACAATGGAGTAAACCGTTTTCCTCTAGCTCTTTTAGTTTGGCCGTAATCGACGTTTGAAAATTGAAAAATTTTTTGCGAGATATCGCCTTGAAACCTATGCCAGTTTGTAGGGCTTTTTATACCGCTTCTAACCGTTTTTACCGTTTTTCTCTAACTCTTATAGTTTCGCCGTAATCGGCGTTTAAAAATTAGAAAAAAGTGAAAATGGCAACCTTTTTTTGCGTTTTTCTCGGAAACTATAAGACTTAGAGCAAATTTTAAGAATGCATCAGATAGCGCTTAAAATTATCTATTTTCTCGATTAAACCCGGAGCCGCTCCGGGCACTGGTTCCGGGTACAGAGGCATTTAAAGTTTAACACTAAAAAAATTCATAACTTAAAAACTAAAAGTCGTAGAGCAAAACGGTTTGTTCCAGTGAATTCTGCGGCTCATTTTACATATTATATCAGTTTTTTACCCGATTTAAAAATTTGAAATTTTTTGCCTAAAATTAGGGTAGCTTAATGCATAATGGTACTTTATTTTTCAACAAAAAAATTCGTAACTAAAAAACTAAAAGTCGTAGAGCAAAACGGTTTGTTCCAGTGAATTCTGCAGCTCATTCTGCGTATTATATCAGCTTTTCATGAGATTTAAAATTTTGATTTTTTTTGCTTAAAATTAGGTCAGCCATTTCATAGTGGAGTATTTTATTCATCAACAAAAAAATTCATAACTTAAAAACTAAACGTCGTAGAGCAATACGGTTTGTTCCATTGAATTCTGCGGCTCATTCTACGTATTATATTAACTTTTCATGAGATTTAAAATTTTGAATTTTTTTGCTAAAAATTTTGATGGCAACTTACCTTTACAAAAATGAAAAAAAAAATTTTTTTTTAACTCACTCAATCAAAGTTTTATGGACATTTCTATGCTTATACAACCCTCTAGAGTTGTTAAAAGTAGAAAAAGAGTCACTAGGTTCGATTTTAAGAATTTTGATTTTTTCAATTTTGGTCGCGATTTTGGCGATTTTCGGTACCCGGAAAATTTATCGAGCAATAACTTCAGAACTATTAGAGATAACCCCATGAAGTTTATTATCGTTGGAAAGCTCTTTTAATTGTCTATCGTTTTCAAAAAAGATTATTGTTCTCCGACTTATAGTTTTCGAGAAAATTTTGAAAAAATGCAAAAGTAGGTCAAATTTTAAAAAATTCATAACTAAAAAACTATTAGGAATTTGGCGATTTTCTCGACGCCAATCGATTCCCCGGATCATTTTGCATAGGTAAGGATTAAAATAGTGACACTTTTTCGAATAGTTTAGCCGTAATAGAGAAAATAAAAAAAATGAAAAATTTGTTAACACCCCCCCCTTAAAAATGGCCGATTTTTAAAGTGTCTCAAAATCAATTCAAACCCATCCTATCTTATAGATTTTGATGTGCTCTTTACAATGGAGTAAACCGTTTTCCTCTAGCTCTTTTAGTTTGGCCGTAATCGACGTTTGAAAATTGAAAAATTTTTTGCGAGATATCGCCTTGAAACCTATGCCAGTTTGTAGGGCTTTTTATACCGCTTCTAACCGTTTTTACCGTTTTTCTCTAACTCTTATAGTTTCGCCGTAATCGGCGTTTAAAAATTAGAAAAAAGTGAAAATGGCAACCTTTTTTTGCGTTTTTCTCGGAAACTATAAGACTTAGAGCAAATTTTAAGAATGCATCAGATAGCGCTTAAAATTATCTATTTTCTCGATTAAACCCGGAGCCGCTCCGGGCACTGGTTCCGGGTACAGAGGCATTTAAAGTTTAACACTAAAAAAATTCATAACTTAAAAACTAAAAGTCGTAGAGCAAAACGGTTTGTTCCAGTGAATTCTGCGGCTCATTTTACATATTATATCAGTTTTTTACCCGATTTAAAAATTTGAAATTTTTTGCCTAAAATTAGGGTAGCTTAATGCATAATGGTACTTTATTTTTCAACAAAAAAATTCGTAACTAAAAAACTAAAAGTCGTAGAGCAAAACGGTTTGTTCCAGTGAATTCTGCAGCTCATTCTGCGTATTATATCAGCTTTTCATGAGATTTAAAATTTTGATTTTTTTTGCTTAAAATTAGGTCAGCCATTTCATAGTGGAGTATTTTATTCATCAACAAAAAAATTCATAACTTAAAAACTAAACGTCGTAGAGCAATACGGTTTGTTCCATTGAATTCTGCGGCTCATTCTACGTATTATATTAACTTTTCATGAGATTTAAAATTTTGAATTTTTTTGCTAAAAATTTTGATGGTCAGGCAACTTACCTTTACAAAAATGAAAAAAAAAATTTTTTTTTAACTCACTCAATCAAAGTTTTATGGACATTTCTATGCTTATACAACCCTCTAGAGTTGTTAAAAGTAGAAAAAGAGTCACTAGGTTCGATTTTAAGAATTTTGATTTTTTCAATTTTGGTCGCGATTTTGGCGATTTTCGGTACCCGGAAAATTTATCGAGCAATAACTTCAGAACTATTAGAGATAACCCTATGAAGTTTATTATCGTTGGAAAGCTCTTTTAATTGTCTATCGTTTTCAAAAAAGATTATTGTTCTCCGACTTATAGTTTTCGAGAAAATTTTGAAAAAATGCAAAAGTAGGTCAAATTTTAAAAAATTCATAACTAAAAAACTATTAGGAATTTGGCGATTTTCTCGACGCCAATCGATTCCCCGGATCATTTTGCATAGGTAAGGATTAAAATAGTGACACTTTTTCGAATAGTTTAGCCGTAATAGAGAAAATAAAAAAAATGAAAAATTTGTTAACACCCCCCCCTTAAAAATGGCCGATTTTTAAAGTGTCTCAAAATCAATTCAAACCCATCCTATCTTATAGATTTTGATGTGCTCTTTACAATGGAGTAAACCGTTTTCCTCTAGCTCTTTTAGTTTGGCCGTAATCGACGTTTGAAAATTGAAAAATTTTTTGCGAGATATCGCCTTGAAACCTATGCCAGTTTGTAGGGCTTTTTATACCGCTTCTAACCGTTTTTACCGTTTTTCTCTAACTCTTATAGTTTCGCCGTAATCGGCGTTTAAAAATTAGAAAAAAGTGAAAATGGCAACCTTTTTTTGCGTTTTTCTCGGAAACTATAAGACTTAGAGCAAATTTTAAGAATGCATCAGATAGCGCTTAAAATTATCTATTTTCTCGATTAAACCCGGAGCCGCTCCGGGCACTGGTTCCGGGTACAGAGGCATTTAAAGTTTAACACTAAAAAAATTCATAACTTAAAAACTAAAAGTCGTAGAGCAAAACGGTTTGTTCCAGTGAATTCTGCGGCTCATTTTACATATTATATCAGTTTTTTACCCGATTTAAAAATTTGAAATTTTTTGCCTAAAATTAGGGTAGCTTAATGCATAATGGTACTTTATTTTTCAACAAAAAAATTCGTAACTAAAAAACTAAAAGTCGTAGAGCAAAACGGTTTGTTCCAGTGAATTCTGCAGCTCATTCTGCGTATTATATCAGCTTTTCATGAGATTTAAAATTTTGATTTTTTTTGCTTAAAATTAGGTCAGCCATTTCATAGTGGAGTATTTTATTCATCAACAAAAAAATTCATAACTTAAAAACTAAACGTCGTAGAGCAATACGGTTTGTTCCATTGAATTCTGCGGCTCATTCTACGTATTATATTAACTTTTCATGAGATTTAAAATTTTGAATTTTTTTGCTAAAAATTTTGATGGTCAGGCAACTTACCTTTACAAAAATGAAAAAAAAAATTTTTTTTTAACTCACTCAATCAAAGTTTTATGGACATTTCTATGCTTATACAACCCTCTAGAGTTGTTAAAAGTAGAAAAAGAGTCACTAGGTTCGATTTTAAGAATTTTGATTTTTTCAATTTTGGTCGCGATTTTGGCGATTTTCGGTACCCGGAAAATTTATCGAGCAATAACTTCAGAACTATTAGAGATAACCCCATGAAGTTTATTATCGTTGGAAAGCTCTTTTAATTGTCTATCGTTTTCAAAAAAGATTATTGTTCTCCGACTTATAGTTTTCGAGAAAATTTTGAAAAAATGCAAAAGTAGGTCAAATTTTAAAAAATTCATAACTAAAAAACTATTAGGAATTTGGCGATTTTCTCGACGCCAATCGATTCCCCGGATCATTTTGCATAGGTAAGGATTAAAATAGTGACACTTTTTCGAATAGTTTAGCCGTAATAGAGAAAATAAAAAAAATGAAAAATTTGTTAACACCCCCCCCTTAAAAATGGCCGATTTTTAAAGTGTCTCAAAATCAATTCAAACCCATCCTATCTTATAGATTTTGATGTGCTCTTTACAATGGAGTAAACCGTTTTCCTCTAGCTCTTTTAGTTTGGCCGTAATCGACGTTTGAAAATTGAAAAATTTTTTGCGAGATATCGCCTTGAAACCTATGCCAGTTTGTAGGGCTTTTTATACCGCTTCTAACCGTTTTTACCGTTTTTCTCTAACTCTTATAGTTTCGCCGTAATCGGCGTTTAAAAATTAGAAAAAAGTGAAAATGGCAACCTTTTTTTGCGTTTTTCTCGGAAACTATAAGACTTAGAGCAAATTTTAAAAATGCATCAGATAGCGCTTAAAATTATCTATTTTCTCGATTAAACCCGGAGCCGCTCCGGGCACTGGTTCCGGGTACAGAGGCATTTAAAGTTTAACACTAAAAAAATTCATAACTTAAAAACTAAAAGTCGTAGAGCAAAACGGTTTGTTCCAGTGAATTCTGCGGCTCATTTTACATATTATATCAGTTTTTTACCCGATTTAAAAATTTGAAATTTTTTGCCTAAAATTAGGGTAGCTTAATGCATAATGGTACTTTATTTTTCAACAAAAAAATTCGTAACTAAAAAACTAAAAGTCGTAGAGCAAAACGGTTTGTTCCAGTGAATTCTGCAGCTCATTCTGCGTATTATATCAGCTTTTCATGAGATTTAAAATTTTGATTTTTTTTGCTTAAAATTAGGTCAGCCATTTCATAGTGGAGTATTTTATTCATCAACAAAAAAATTCATAACTTAAAAACTAAACGTCGTAGAGCAATACGGTTTGTTCCATTGAATTCTGCGGCTCATTCTACGTATTATATTAACTTTTCATGAGATTTAAAATTTTGAATTTTTTTGCTAAAAATTTTGATGGTCAGGCAACTTACCTTTACAAAAATGAAAAAAAAAATTTTTTTTTAACTCACTCAATCAAAGTTTTATGGACATTTCTATGCTTATACAACCCTCTAGAGTTGTTAAAAGTAGAAAAAGAGTCACTAGGTTCGATTTTAAGAATTTTGATTTTTTCAATTTTGGTCGCGATTTTGGCGATTTTCGGTACCCGGAAAATTTATCGAGCAATAACTTCAGAACTATTAGAGATAACCCCATGAAGTTTATTATCGTTGGAAAGCTCTTTTAATTGTCTATCGTTTTCAAAAAAGATTATTGTTCTCCGACTTATAGTTTTCGAGAAAATTTTGAAAAAATGCAAAAGTAGGTCAAATTTTAAAAAATTCATAACTAAAAAACTATTAGGAATTTGGCGATTTTCTCGACGCCAATCGATTCCCCGGATCATTTTGCATAGGTAAGGATTAAAATAGTGACACTTTTTCGAATAGTTTAGCCGTAATAGAGAAAATAAAAAAAATGAAAAATTTGTTAACACCCCCCCCTTAAAAATGGCCGATTTTTAAAGTGTCTCAAAATCAATTCAAACCCATCCTATCTTATAGATTTTGATGTGCTCTTTACAATGGAGTAAACCGTTTTCCTCTAGCTCTTTTAGTTTGGCCGTAATCGACGTTTGAAAATTGAAAAATTTTTTGCGAGATATCGCCTTGAAACCTATGCCAGTTTGTAGGGCTTTTTATACCGCTTCTAACCGTTTTTACCGTTTTTCTCTAACTCTTATAGTTTCGCCGTAATCGGCGTTTAAAAATTAGAAAAAAGTGAAAATGGCAACCTTTTTTTGCGTTTTTCTCGGAAACTATAAGACTTAGAGCAAATTTTAAAAATGCATCAGATAGCGCTTAAAATTATCTATTTTCTCGATTAAACCCGGAGCCGCTCCGGGCACTGGTTCCGGGTACAGAGGCATTTAAAGTTTAACACTAAAAAAATTCATAACTTAAAAACTAAAAGTCGTAGAGCAAAACGGTTTGTTCCAGTGAATTCTGCGGCTCATTTTACATATTATATCAGTTTTTTACCCGATTTAAAAATTTGAAATTTTTTGCCTAAAATTAGGGTAGCTTAATGCATAATGGTACTTTATTTTTCAACAAAAAAATTCGTAACTAAAAAACTAAAAGTCGTAGAGCAAAACGGTTTGTTCCAGTGAATTCTGCAGCTCATTCTGCGTATTATATCAGCTTTTCATGAGATTTAAAATTTTGATTTTTTTTGCTTAAAATTAGGTCAGCCATTTCATAGTGGAGTATTTTATTCATCAACAAAAAAATTCATAACTTAAAAACTAAACGTCGTAGAGCAATACGGTTTGTTCCATTGAATTCTGCGGCTCATTCTACGTATTATATTAACTTTTCATGAGATTTAAAATTTTGAATTTTTTTGCTAAAAATTTTGATGGTCAGGCAACTTACCTTTACAAAAATGAAAAAAAAAATTTTTTTTTAACTCACTCAATCAAAGTTTTATGGACATTTCTATGCTTATACAACCCTCTAGAGTTGTTAAAAGTAGAAAAAGAGTCACTAGGTTCGATTTTAAGAATTTTGATTTTTTCAATTTTGGTCGCGATTTTGGCGATTTTCGGTACCCGGAAAATTTATCGAGCAATAACTTCAGAACTATTAGAGATAACCCCATGAAGTTTATTATCGTTGGAAAGCTCTTTTAATTGTCTATCGTTTTCAAAAAAGATTATTGTTCTCCGACTTATAGTTTTCGAGAAAATTTTGAAAAAATGCAAAAGTAGGTCAAATTTTAAAAAATTCATAACTAAAAAACTATTAGGAATTTGGCGATTTTCTCGACGCCAATCGATTCCCCGGATCATTTTGCATAGGTAAGGATTAAAATAGTGACACTTTTTCGAATAGTTTAGCCGTAATAGAGAAAATAAAAAAAATGAAAAATTTGTTAACACCCCCCCCTTAAAAATGGCCGATTTTTAAAGTGTCTCAAAATCAATTCAAACCCATCCTATCTTATAGATTTTGATGTGCTCTTTACAATGGAGTAAACCGTTTTCCTCTAGCTCTTTTAGTTTGGCCGTAATCGACGTTTGAAAATTGAAAAATTTTTTGCGAGATATCGCCTTGAAACCTATGCCAGTTTGTAGGGCTTTTTATACCGCTTCTAACCGTTTTTACCGTTTTTCTCTAACTCTTATAGTTTCGCCGTAATCGGCGTTTAAAAATTAGAAAAAAGTGAAAATGGCAACCTTTTTTTGCGTTTTTCTCGGAAACTATAAGACTTAGAGCAAATTTTAAGAATGCATCAGATAGCGCTTAAAATTATCTATTTTCTCGATTAAACCCGGAGCCGCTCCGGGCACTGGTTCCGGGTACAGAGGCATTTAAAGTTTAACACTAAAAAAATTCATAACTTAAAAACTAAAAGTCGTAGAGCAAAACGGTTTGTTCCAGTGAATTCTGCGGCTCATTTTACATATTATATCAGTTTTTTACCCGATTTAAAAATTTGAAATTTTTTGCCTAAAATTAGGGTAGCTTAATGCATAATGGTACTTTATTTTTCAACAAAAAAATTCGTAACTAAAAAACTAAAAGTCGTAGAGCAAAACGGTTTGTTCCAGTGAATTCTGCAGCTCATTCTGCGTATTATATCAGCTTTTCATGAGATTTAAAATTTTGATTTTTTTTGCTTAAAATTAGGTCAGCCATTTCATAGTGGAGTATTTTATTCATCAACAAAAAAATTCATAACTTAAAAACTAAACGTCGTAGAGCAATACGGTTTGTTCCATTGAATTCTGCGGCTCATTCTACGTATTATATTAACTTTTCATGAGATTTAAAATTTTGAATTTTTTTGCTAAAAATTTTGATGGTCAGGCAACTTACCTTTACAAAAATGAAAAAAAAAATTTTTTTTTAACTCACTCAATCAAAGTTTTATGGACATTTCTATCCTTATACAACCCTCTAGAGTTGTTAAAAGTAGAAAAAGAGTCACTAGGTTCGATTTTAAGAATTTTGATTTTTTCAATTTTGGTCGCGATTTTGGCGATTTTCGGTACCCGGAAAATTTATCGAGCAATAACTTCAGAACTATTAGAGATAACCCCATGAAGTTTATTATCGTTGGAAAGCTCTTTTAATTGTCTATCGTTTTCAAAAAAGATTATTGTTCTCCGACTTATAGTTTTCGAGAAAATTTTGAAAAAATGCAAAAGTAGGTCAAATTTTAAAAAATTCATAACTAAAAAACTATTAGGAATTTGGCGATTTTCTCGACGCCAATCGATTCCCCGGATCATTTTGCATAGGTAAGGATTAAAATAGTGACACTTTTTCGAATAGTTTAGCCGTAATAGAGAAAATAAAAAAAATGAAAAATTTGTTAACACCCCCCCCTTAAAAATGGCCAATTTTTAAAGTGTCTCAAAATCAATTCACACCCATCCTATCTTATAGATTTTGATGTGCTCTTTACAATGGAGTAAACCGTTTTCCTCTAGCTCTTTTAGTTTGGCCGTAATCGACGTTTGAAAATTGAAAAATTTTTTGCGAGATATCGCCTTGAAACCTATGCCAGTTTGTAGGGCTTTTTATACCGCTTCTAACCGTTTTTACCGTTTTTCTCTAACTCTTATAGTTTCGCCGTAATCGGCGTTTAAAAATTAGAAAAAAGTGAAAATGGCAACCTTTTTTTGCGTTTTTCTCGGAAACTATAAGACTTAGAGCAAATTTTAAGAATGCATCAGATAGCGCTTAAAATTATCTATTTTCTCGATTAAACCCGGAGCCGCTCCGGGCACTGGTTCCGGGTACAGAGGCATTTAAAGTTTAACACTAAAAAAATTCATAACTTAAAAACTAAAAGTCGTAGAGCAAAACGGTTTGTTCCAGTGAATTCTGCGGCTCATTTTACATATTATATCAGTTTTTTACCCGATTTAAAAATTTGAAATTTTTTGCCTAAAATTAGGGTAGCTTAATGCATAATGGTACTTTATTTTTCAACAAAAAAATTCGTAACTAAAAAACTAAAAGTCGTAAAGCAAAACGGTTTGTTCCAGTGAATTCTGCAGCTCATTCTACGTATTATATCAGCTTTTCATGAGATTTAAAATTTTGATTTTTTTTGCTTAAAATTAGGTCAGCCATTTCATAGTGGAGTATTTTATTCATCAACAAAAAAATTCATAACTTAAAAACTAAACGTCGTAGAGCAATACGGTTTGTTCCATTGAATTCTGCGGCTCATTCTACGTATTATATTAACTTTTCATGAGATTTAAAATTTTGAATTTTTTTGCTAAAAATTTTAATGGTCAGGCAACTTACCTTCACAAAAATGAAAAAAAAACATTTTTTTTTAACTCACTCAATCAAAGTTTTATGGACATTTCTATGCTTATACAACCCTCTAGAGTTGTTAAAAGTAGAAAAAGAGTCACTAGGTTCGATTTTAAGAATTTTGATTTTTTCAATTTTGGTCGCGATTTTGGCGATTTTCGGTACCCGGAAAATTTATCGAGCAATAACTTCAGAACTATTAGAGATAACCCCATGAAGTTTATTATCGTTGGAAAGCTCTTTTAATTGTCTATCGTTTTCAAAAAAGATTATTGTTCTCCGACTTATAGTTTTCGAGAAAATTTTGAAAAAATGCAAAAGTAGGTCAAATTTTAAAAAATTCATAACTAAAAAACTATTAGGAATTTGGCGATTTTCTCGACGCCAATCGATTCCCCGGATCATTTTGCATAGGTAAGGATTAAAATAGTGACACTTTTTCGAATAGTTTAGCCGTAATAGAGAAAATAAAAAAAATGAAAAATTTGTTAACACCCCCCCCTTAAAAATGGCCGATTTTTAAAGTGTCTCAAAATCAATTCAAACCCATCCTATCTTATAGATTTTGATGTGCTCTTTACAATGGAGTAAACCGTTTTCCTCTAGCTCTTTTAGTTTGGCCGTAATCGACGTTTGAAAATTGAAAAATTTTTTGCGAGATATCGCCTTGAAACCTATGCCAGTTTGTAGGGCTTTTTATACCGCTTCTAACCGTTTTTACCGTTTTTCTCTAACTCTTATAGTTTCGCCGTAATCGGCGTTTAAAAATTAGAAAAAAGTGAAAATGGCAACCTTTTTTTGCGTTTTTCTCGGAAACTATAAGACTTAGAGCAAATTTTAAGAATGCATCAGATAGCGCTTAAAATTATCTATTTTCTCGATTAAACCCGGAGCCGCTCCGGGCACTGGTTCCGGGTACAGAGGCATTTAAAGTTTAACACTAAAAAAATTCATAACTTAAAAACTAAAAGTCGTAGAGCAAAACGGTTTGTTCCAGTGAATTCTGCGGCTCATTTTACATATTATATCAGTTTTTTACCCGATTTAAAAATTTGAAATTTTTTGCCTAAAATTAGGGTAGCTTAATGCATAATGGTACTTTATTTTTCAACAAAAAAATTCGTAACTAAAAAACTAAAAGTCGTAGAGCAAAACGGTTTGTTCCAGTGAATTCTGCAGCTCATTCTGCGTATTATATCAGCTTTTCATGAGATTTAAAATTTTGATTTTTTTTGCTTAAAATTAGGTCAGCCATTTCATAGTGGAGTATTTTATTCATCAACAAAAAAATTCATAACTTAAAAACTAAACGTCGTAGAGCAATACGGTTTGTTCCATTGAATTCTGCGGCTCATTCTACGTATTATATTAACTTTTCATGAGATTTAAAATTTTGAATTTTTTTGCTAAAAATTTTGATGGTCAGGCAACTTACCTTTACAAAAATGAAAAAAAAAATTTTTTTTTAACTCACTCAATCAAAGTTTTATGGACATTTCTATCCTTATACAACCCTCTAGAGTTGTTAAAAGTAGAAAAAGAGTCACTAGGTTCGATTTTAAGAATTTTGATTTTTTCAATTTTGGTCGCGATTTTGGCGATTTTCGGTACCCGGAAAATTTATCGAGCAATAACTTCAGAACTATTAGAGATAACCCCATGAAGTTTATTATCGTTGGAAAGCTCTTTTAATTGTCTATCGTTTTCAAAAAAGATTATTGTTCTCCGACTTATAGTTTTCGAGAAAATTTTGAAAAAATGCAAAAGTAGGTCAAATTTTAAAAAATTCATAACTAAAAAACTATTAGGAATTTGGCGATTTTCTCGACGCCAATCGATTCCCCGGATCATTTTGCATAGGTAAGGATTAAAATAGTGACACTTTTTCGAATAGTTTAGCCGTAATAGAGAAAATAAAAAAAATGAAAAATTTGTTAACACCCCCCCCTTAAAAATGGCCAATTTTTAAAGTGTCTCAAAATCAATTCACACCCATCCTATCTTATAGATTTTGATGTGCTCTTTACAATGGAGTAAACCGTTTTCCTCTAGCTCTTTTAGTTTGGCCGTAATCGACGTTTGAAAATTGAAAAATTTTTTGCGAGATATCGCCTTGAAACCTATGCCAGTTTGTAGGGCTTTTTATACCGCTTCTAACCGTTTTTACCGTTTTTCTCTAACTCTTATAGTTTCGCCGTAATCGGCGTTTAAAAATTAGAAAAAAGTCAAAATGGCAACCTTTTTTTGCGTTTTTCTCGGAAACTATAAGACTTAGAGCAAATTTTAAGAATGCATCAGATAGCGCTTAAAATTATCTATTTTCTCGATTAAACCCGGAGCCGCTCCGGGCACTGGTTCCGGGTACAGAGGCATTTAAAGTTTAACACTAAAAAAATTCATAACTTAAAAACTAAAAGTCGTAGAGCAAAACGGTTTGTTCCAGTGAATTCTGCGGCTCATTTTACATATTATATCAGTTTTTTACCCGATTTAAAAATTTGAA
The DNA here is from genome assembly GCA_939628115.1 of Tribolium freemani. Lineage (NCBI taxonomy): Eukaryota > Metazoa > Arthropoda > Insecta > Coleoptera > Tenebrionidae > Tribolium > Tribolium freemani. Next base: position 16,514,256 of record OW626786.1, on the reverse strand, counting down.
ATTTTTTGCCTAAAATTAGGGTAGCTTAATGCATAATGGTACTTTATTTTTCAACAAAAAAATTCGTAACTAAAAAACTAAAAGTCGTAAAGCAAAACGGTTTGTTCCAGTGAATTCTGCAGCTCATTCTACGTATTATATCAGCTTTTCATGAGATTTAAAATTTTGATTTTTTTTGCTTAAAATTAGGTCAGCCATTTCATAGTGGAGTATTTTATTCATCAACAAAAAAATTCATAACTTAAAAACTAAACGTCGTAGAGCAATACGGTTTGTTCCATTGAATTCTGCGGCTCATTCTACGTATTATATTAACTTTTCATGAGATTTAAAATTTTGAATTTTTTTGCTAAAAATTTTAATGGTCAGGCAACTTACCTTCACAAAAATGAAAAAAAAACATTTTTTTTTAACTCACTCAATCAAAGTTTTATGGACATTTCTATGCTTATACAACCCTCTAGAGTTGTTAAAAGTAAAAAAAGAGTCACTAGGTTCGATTTTAAGAATTTTGATTTTTTCAATTTTGGTCGCGATTTTGGCGATTTTCGGTACCCGGAAAATTTATCGAGCAATAACTTCGGAACTATTAGAGATAACCCCGCGAAGTTTATTATCGTTGGAAAGCTCTTTTAATTGTCTATCGTTTTCAAAAAAGATTATTGTTCTCCGACTTATAGTTTTCGAGAAAATTTTGAAAAAATGCAAAAGTAGGTGAAATTTTAAAAAATTCATAACTAAAAAACTATTAGGAATTTGGCGATTTTCTCGACGCCAATCGATTCCCCGGATCATTTTGCATAGGTAAGGATTAAAATAGTGACACTTTTTCGAATAGTTTAGCCGTAATAGAGAAAATAAAAAAAATGAAAAATTTGTTAACACCCCCCCCTTAAAAATGGCCAATTTTTAAAGTGCCTCAAAATCAATTCAAACCCATCCTATCTTATAGATTTTGATGTGCTCTTTACAATGGAGTAAACCGTTTTCCTCTAGCTCTTTTAGTTTGGCCGTAATCGACGTTTGAAAATTGAAAAATTTTTTGCGAGATATCGCCTTGAAACCTACGCCAGTTTGTAGGGCTTTTTATACCGCTTCTAACCGTTTTTACCGTTTTTCTCTAACTCTTATAGTTTCGCCGTAATCGGCGTTTAAAAATTAGAAAAAAGTCAAAATGGCAACCTTTTTTTGCGTTTTTCTCGGAAACTATAAGACTTAGAGCAAATTTTAAGAATGCATCAGATAGCGCTTAAAATTATCTATTTTCTCGATTAAACCCGGAGCCGCTCCGGGCACTGGTTCCGGGTACAGAGGCATTTAAAATTTAACACTAAAAAAATTCATAACTTAAAAACTAAAAGTCGTAGAGCAAAACGGTTTGTTCCAGTGAATTCTGCGGCTCATTTTACATATTATATCAGTTTTTTACCCGATTTAAAAATTTGAAATTTTTTGCCTAAAATTAGGGTAGCTTAATGCATAATGGTACTTTATTTTTCAACAAAAAAATTCGTAACTAAAAAACTAAAAGTCGTAAAGCAAAACGGTTTGTTCCAGTGAATTCTGCAGCTCATTCTACGTATTATATCAGCTTTTCATGAGATTTAAAATTTTGATTTTTTTTGCTTAAAATTAGGTCAGCCATTTCATAGTGGAGTATTTTATTCATCAACAAAAAAATTCATAACTTAAAAACTAAACGTCGTAGAGCAATACGGTTTGTTCCATTGAATTCTGCGGCTCATTCTACGTATTATATTAACTTTTCATGAGATTTAAAATTTTGAATTTTTTTGCTAAAAATTTTAATGGTCAGGCAACTTACCTTCACAAAAATGAAAAAAAAACATTTTTTTTTAACTCACTCAATCAAAGTTTTATGGACATTTCTATGCTTATACAACCCTCTAGAGTTGTTAAAAGTAAAAAAAGAGTCACTAGGTTCGATTTTAAGAATTTTGATTTTTTCAATTTTGGTCGCGATTTTGGCGATTTTCGGTACCCGGAAAATTTATCGAGCAATAACTTCGGAACTATTAGAGATAACCCCACGAAGTTTATTATCGTTGGAAAGCTCTTTTAATTGTCTATCGTTTTCAAAAAAGATTATTGTTCTCCGACTTATAGTTTTCGAGAAAATTTTGAAAAAATGCAAAAGTAGGTCAAATTTTAAAAAATTCATAACTAAAAAACTATTAGGAATTTGGCGATTTTCTCGACGCCAATCGATTCCCCGGATCATTTTGCATAGGTAAGGATTAAAATAGTGACACTTTTTCGAATAGTTTAGCCGTAATAGAGAAAATAAAAAAAATGAAAAATTTGTTAACACCCCCCCCTTAAAAATGGCCAATTTTTAAAGTGTCTCAAAATCAATTCAAACCCATCCTATCTTATAGATTTTGATGTGCTCTTTACAATGGAGTAAACCGTTTTCCTCTAGCTCTTTTAGTTTGGCCGTAATCGACGTTTGAAAATTGAAAAATTTTTTGCGAGATATCGCCTTGAAACCTACGCCAGTTTGTAGGGCTTTTTATACCGCTTCTAACCGTTTTTACCGTTTTTCTCTAACTCTTATAGTTTCGCCGTAATCGGCGTTTAAAAATTAGAAAAAAGTCAAAATGGCAACCTTTTTTTGCGTTTTTCTCGGAAACTATAAGACTTAGAGCAAATTTTAAGAATGCATCAGATAGCGCTTAAAATTATCTATTTTCTCGATTAAACCCGGAGCCGCTCCGGGCACTGGTTCCGGGTACAGAGGCATTTAAAGTTTAACACTAAAAAAATTCATAACTTAAAAACTAAAAGTCGTAGAGCAAAACGGTTTGTTCCAGTGAATTCTGCGGCTCATTTTACATATTATATCAGTTTTTTACCCGATTTAAAAATTTGAAATTTTTTGCCTAAAATTAGGGTAGCTTAATGCATAATGGTACTTTATTTTTCAACAAAAAAATTCGTAACTAAAAAACTAAAAGTCGTAAAGCAAAACGGTTTGTTCCAGTGAATTCTGCAGCTCATTCTACGTATTATATCAGCTTTTCATGAGATTTAAAATTTTGATTTTTTTTGCTTAAAATTAGGTCAGCCATTTCATAGTGGAGTATTTTATTCATCAACAAAAAAATTCATAACTTAAAAACTAAACGTCGTAGAGCAATACGGTTTGTTCCATTGAATTCTGCGGCTCATTCTACGTATTATATTAACTTTTCATGAGATTTAAAATTTTGAATTTTTTTGCTAAAAATTTTAATGGTCAGGCAACTTACCTTCACAAAAATGAAAAAAAAACATTTTTTTTTAACTCACTCAATCAAAGTTTTATGGACATTTCTATGCTTATACAACCCTCTAGAGTTGTTAAAAGTAAAAAAAGAGTCACTAGGTTCGATTTTAAGAATTTTGATTTTTTCAATTTTGGTCGCGATTTTGGCGATTTTCGGTACCCGGAAAATTTATCGAGCAATAACTTCGGAACTATTAGAGATAACCCCACGAAGTTTATTATCGTTGGAAAGCTCTTTTAATTGTCTATCGTTTTCAAAAAAGATTATTGTTCTCCGACTTATAGTTTTCGAGAAAATTTTGAAAAAATGCAAAAGTAGGTCAAATTTTAAAAAATTCATAACTAAAAAACTATTAGGAATTTGGCGATTTTCTCGACGCCAATCGATTCCCCGGATCATTTTGCATAGGTAAGGATTAAAATAGTGACACTTTTTCGAATAGTTTAGCCGTAATAGAGAAAATAAAAAAAATGAAAAATTTGTTAACACCCCCCCCTTAAAAATGGCCAATTTTTAAAGTGTCTCAAAATCAATTCAAACCCATCCTATCTTATAGATTTTGATGTGCTCTTTACAATGGAGTAAACCGTTTTCCTCTAGCTCTTTTAGTTTGGCCGTAATCGACGTTTGAAAATTAAAAAATTTTTTGCGAGATATCGCCTTGAAACCTACGCCAGTTTGTAGGGCTTTTTATACCGCTTCTAACCGTTTTTACCGTTTTTCTCTAACTCTTATAGTTTCGCCGTAATCGGCGTTTAAAAATTAGAAAAAAGTCAAAATGGCAACCTTTTTTTGCGTTTTTCTCGGAAACTATAAGACTTAGAGCAAATTTTAAGAATGCATCAGATAGCGCTTAAAATTATCTATTTTCTCGATTAAACCCGGAGCCGCTCCGGGCACTGGTTCCGGGTACAGAGGCATTTAAAGTTTAACACTAAAAAAATTCATAACTTAAAAACTAAAAGTCGTAGAGCAAAACGGTTTGTTCCAGTGAATTCTGCGGCTCATTTTACATATTATATCAGTTTTTTACCCGATTTAAAAATTTGAAATTTTTTGCCTAAAATTAGGGTAGCTTAATGCATAATGGTACTTTATTTTTCAACAAAAAAATTCGTAACTAAAAAACTAAAAGTCGTAAAGCAAAACGGTTTGTTCCAGTGAATTCTGCAGCTCATTCTACGTATTATATCAGCTTTTCATGAGATTTAAAATTTTGATTTTTTTTGCTTAAAATTAGGTCAGCCATTTCATAGTGGAGTATTTTATTCATCAACAAAAAAATTCATAACTTAAAAACTAAACGTCGTAGAGCAATACGGTTTGTTCCATTGAATTCTGCGGCTCATTCTACGTATTATATTAACTTTTCATGAGATTTAAAATTTTGAATTTTTTTGCTAAAAATTTTAATGGTCAGGCAACTTACCTTCACAAAAATGAAAAAAAAACATTTTTTTTTAACTCACTCAATCAAAGTTTTATGGACATTTCTATGCTTATACAACCCTCTAGAGTTGTTAAAAGTAAAAAAAGAGTCACTAGGTTCGATTTTAAGAATTTTGATTTTTTCAATTTTGGTCGCGATTTTGGCGATTTTCGGTACCCGGAAAATTTATCGAGCAATAACTTCGGAACTATTAGAGATAACCCCACGAAGTTTATTATCGTTGGAAAGCTCTTTTAATTGTCTATCGTTTTCAAAAAAGATTATTGTTCTCCGACTTATAGTTTTCGAGAAAATTTTGAAAAAATGCAAAAGTAGGTCAAATTTTAAAAAATTCATAACTAAAAAACTATTAGGAATTTGGCGATTTTCTCGACGCCAATCGATTCCCCGGATCATTTTGCATAGGTAAGGATTAAAATAGTGACACTTTTTCGAATAGTTTAGCCGTAATAGAGAAAATAAAAAAAATGAAAAATTTGTTAACACCCCCCCCTTAAAAATGGCCAATTTTTAAAGTGTCTCAAAATCAATTCAAACCCATCCTATCTTATAGATTTTGATGTGCTCTTTACAATGGAGTAAACCGTTTTCCTCTAGCTCTTTTAGTTTGGCCGTAATCGACGTTTGAAAATTAAAAAATTTTTTGCGAGATATCGCCTTGAAACCTACGCCAGTTTGTAGGGCTTTTTATACCGCTTCTAACCGTTTTTACCGTTTTTCTCTAACTCTTATAGTTTCGCCGTAATCGGCGTTTAAAAATTAGAAAAAAGTCAAAATGGCAACCTTTTTTTGCGTTTTTCTCGGAAACTATAAGACTTAGAGCAAATTTTAAGAATGCATCAGATAGCGCTTAAAATTATCTATTTTCTCGATTAAACCCGGAGCCGCTCCGGGCACTGGTTCCGGGTACAGAGGCATTTAAAGTTTAACACTAAAAAAATTCATAACTTAAAAACTAAAAGTCGTAGAGCAAAACGGTTTGTTCCAGTGAATTCTGCGGCTCATTTTACATATTATATCAGTTTTTTACCCGATTTAAAAATTTGAAATTTTTTGCCTAAAATTAGGGTAGCTTAATGCATAATGGTACTTTATTTTTCAACAAAAAAATTCGTAACTAAAAAACTAAAAGTCGTAAAGCAAAACGGTTTGTTCCAGTGAATTCTGCAGCTCATTCTACGTATTATATCAGCTTTTCATGAGATTTAAAATTTTGATTTTTTTTGCTTAAAATTAGGTCAGCCATTTCATAGTGGAGTATTTTATTCATCAACAAAAAAATTCATAACTTAAAAACTAAACGTCGTAGAGCAATACGGTTTGTTCCATTGAATTCTGCGGCTCATTCTACGTATTATATTAACTTTTCATGAGATTTAAAATTTTGAATTTTTTTGCTAAAAATTTTAATGGTCAGGCAACTTACCTTCACAAAAATGAAAAAAAAACATTTTTTTTTAACTCACTCAATCAAAGTTTTATGGACATTTCTATGCTTATACAACCCTCTAGAGTTGTTAAAAGTAAAAAAAGAGTCACTAGGTTCGATTTTAAGAATTTTGATTTTTTCAATTTTGGTCGCGATTTTGGCGATTTTCGGTACCCGGAAAATTTATCGAGCAATAACTTCGGAACTATTAGAGATAACCCCACGAAGTTTATTATCGTTGGAAAGCTCTTTTAATTGTCTATCGTTTTCAAAAAAGATTATTGTTCTCCGACTTATAGTTTTCGAGAAAATTTTGAAAAAATGCAAAAGTAGGTCAAATTTTAAAAAATTCATAACTAAAAAACTATTAGGAATTTGGCGATTTTCTCGACGCCAATCGATTCCCCGGATCATTTTGCATAGGTAAGGATTAAAATAGTGACACTTTTTCGAATAGTTTAGCCGTAATAGAGAAAATAAAAAAAATGAAAAATTTGTTAACACCCCCCCCTTAAAAATGGCCAATTTTTAAAGTGTCTCAAAATCAATTCAAACCCATCCTATCTTATAGATTTTGATGTGCTCTTTACAATGGAGTAAACCGTTTTCCTCTAGCTCTTTTAGTTTGGCCGTAATCGACGTTTGAAAATTGAAAAATTTTTTGCGAGATATCGCCTTGAAACCTACGCCAGTTTGTAGGGCTTTTTATACCGCTTCTAACCGTTTATACCGTTTTTCTCTAACTCTTATAGTTTCGCCGTAATCGGCGTTTAAAAATTAGAAAAAAGTCAAAATGGCAACCTTTTTTTGCGTTTTTCTCGGAAACTATAAGACTTAGAGCAAATTTTAAGAATGCATCAGATAGCGCTTAAAATTATCTATTTTCTCGATTAAACCCGGAGCCGCTCCGGGCACTGGTTCCGGGTACAGAGGCATTTAAAGTTTAACACTAAAAAAATTCATAACTTAAAAACTAAAAGTCGTAGAGCAAAACGGTTTGTTCCAGTGAATTCTGCGGCTCATTTTACATATTATATCAGTTTTTTACCCGATTTAAAAATTTGAAATTTTTTGCCTAAAATTAGGGTAGCTTAATGCATAATGGTACTTTATTTTTCAACAAAAAAATTCGTAACTAAAAAACTAAAAGTCGTAAAGCAAAACGGTTTGTTCCAGTGAATTCTGCAGCTCATTCTACGTATTATATCAGCTTTTCATGAGATTTAAAATTTTGATTTTTTTTGCTTAAAATTAGGTCAGCCATTTCATAGTGGAGTATTTTATTCATCAACAAAAAAATTCATAACTTAAAAACTAAACATCGTAGAGCAATACGGTTTGTTCCATTGAATTCTGCGGCTCATTCTACGTATTATATTAACTTTTCATGAGATTTAAAATTTTGAATTTTTTTGCTAAAAATTTTAATGGTCAGGCAACTTACCTTCACAAAAATGAAAAAAAAACATTTTTTTTTAACTCACTCAATCAAAGTTTTATGGACATTTCTATGCTTATACAACCCTCTAGAGTTGTTAAAAGTAAAAAAAGAGTCACTAGGTTCGATTTTAAGAATTTTGATTTTTTCAATTTTGGTCGCGATTTTGGCGATTTTCGGTACCCGGAAAATTTATCGAGCAATAACTTCGGAACTATTAGAGATAACCCCACGAAGTTTATTATCGTTGGAAAGCTCTTTTAATTGTCTATCGTTTTCAAAAAAGATTATTGTTCTCCGACTTATAGTTTTCGAGAAAATTTTGAAAAAATGCAAAAGTAGGTCAAATTTTAAAAAATTCATAACTAAAAAACTATTAGGAATTTGGCGATTTTCTCGACGCCAATCGATTCCCCGGATCATTTTGCATAGGTAAGGATTAAAATAGTGACACTTTTTCGAATAGTTTAGCCGTAATAGAGAAAATAAAAAAAATGAAAAATTTGTTAACACCCCCCCCTTAAAAATGGCCAATTTTTAAAGTGTCTCAAAATCAATTCAAACCCATCCTATCTTATAGATTTTGATGTGCTCTTTACAATGGAGTAAACCGTTTTCCTCTAGCTCTTTTAGTTTGGCCGTAATCGACGTTTGAAAATTGAAAAATTTTTTGCGAGATATCGCCTTGAAACCTATGCCAGTTTGTAGGGCTTTTTATACCGCTTCTAACCGTTTTTACCGTTTTTCTCTAACTCTTATAGTTTCGCCGTAATCGGCGTTTAAAAATTAGAAAAAAGTCAAAATGGCAACCTTTTTTTGCGTTTTTCTCGGAAACTATAAGACTTAGAGCAAATTTTAAGAATGCATCAGATAGCGCTTAAAATTATCTATTTTCTCGATTAAACCCGGAGCCGCTCCGGGCACTGGTTCCGGGTACAGAGGCATTTAAAGTTTAACACTAAAAAAATTCATAACTTAAAAACTAAAAGTCGTAGAGCAAAACGGTTTGTTCCAGTGAATTCTGCGGCTCATTTTACATATTATATCAGTTTTTTACCCGATTTAAAAATTTGAAATTTTTTGCCTAAAATTAGGGTAGCTTAATGCATAATGGTACTTTATTTTTCAACAAAAAAATTCGTAACTAAAAAACTAAAAGTCGTAAAGCAAAACGGTTTGTTCCAGTGAATTCTGCAGCTCATTCTACGTATTATATCAGCTTTTCATGAGATTTAAAATTTTGATTTTTTTTGCTTAAAATTAGGTCAGCCATTTCATAGTGGAGTATTTTATTCATCAACAAAAAAATTCATAACTTAAAAACTAAACGTCGTAGAGCAATACGGTTTGTTCCATTGAATTCTGCGGCTCATTCTACGTATTATATTAACTTTTCATGAGATTTAAAATTTTGAATTTTTTTGCTAAAAATTTTAATGGTCAGGCAACTTACCTTCACAAAAATGAAAAAAAAACATTTTTTTTTAACTCACTCAATCAAAGTTTTATGGACATTTCTATGCTTATACAACCCTCTAGAGTTGTTAAAAGTAAAAAAAGAGTCACTAGGTTCGATTTTAAGAATTTTGATTTTTTCAATTTTGGTCGCGATTTTGGCGATTTTCGGTACCCGGAAAATTTATCGAGCAATAACTTCGGAACTATTAGAGATAACCCCACGAAGTTTATTATCGTTGGAAAGCTCTTTTAATTGTCTATCGTTTTCAAAAAAGATTATTGTTCTCCGACTTATAGTTTTCGAGAAAATTTTGAAAAAATGCAAAAGTAGGTCAAATTTTAAAAAATTCATAACTAAAAAACTATTAGGAATTTGGCGATTTTCTCGACGCCAATCGATTCCCCGGATCATTTTGCATAGGTAAGGATTAAAATAGTGACACTTTTTCGAATAGTTTAGCCGTAATAGAGAAAATAAAAAAAATGAAAAATTTGTTAACACCCCCCCCTTAAAAATGGCCAATTTTTAAAGTGTCTCAAAATCAATTCAAACCCATCCTATCTTATAGATTTTGATGTGCTCTTTACAATGGAGTAAACCGTTTTCCTCTAGCTCTTTTAGTTTGGCCGTAATCGACGTTTGAAAATTGAAAAATTTTTTGCGAGATATCGCCTTGAAACCTACGCCAGTTTGTAGGGCTTTTTATACCGCTTCTAACCGTTTTTACCGTTTTTCTCTAACTCTTATAGTTTCGCCGTAATCGGCGTTTAAAAATTAGAAAAAAGTCAAAATGGCAACCTTTTTTTGCGTTTTTCTCGGAAACTATAAGACTTAGAGCAAATTTTAAGAATGCATCAGATAGCGCTTAAAATTATCTATTTTCTCGATTAAACCCGGAGCCGCTCCGGGCACTGGTTCCGGGTACAGAGGCATTTAAAGTTTAACACTAAAAAAATTCATAACTTAAAAACTAAAAGTCGTAGAGCAAAACGGTTTGTTCCAGTGAATTCTGCGGCTCATTTTACATATTATATCAGTTTTTTACCCGATTTAAAAATTTGAAATTTTTTGCCTAAAATTAGGGTAGCTTAATGCATAATGGTACTTTATTTTTCAACAAAAAAATTCGTAACTAAAAAACTAAAAGTCGTAAAGCAAAACGGTTTGTTCCAGTGAATTCTGCAGCTCATTCTACGTATTATATCAGCTTTTCATGAGATTTAAAATTTTGATTTTTTTTGCTTAAAATTAGGTCAGCCATTTCATAGTGGAGTATTTTATTCATCAACAAAAAAATTCATAACTTAAAAACTAAACGTCGTAGAGCAATACGGTTTGTTCCATTGAATTCTGCGGCTCATTCTACGTATTATATTAACTTTTCATGAGATTTAAAATTTTGAATTTTTTTGCTAAAAATTTTAATGGTCACAAAAATGAAAAAAAAACATTTTTTTTTAACTCACTCAATCAAAGTTTTATGGACATTTCTATGCTTATACAACCCTCTAGAGTTGTTAAAAGTAAAAAAAGAGTCACTAGGTTCGATTTTAAGAATTTTGATTTTTTCAATTTTGGTCGCGATTTTGGCGATTTTCGGTACCCGGAAAATTTATCGAGCAATAACTTCGGAACTATTAGAGATAACCCCACGAAGTTTATTATCGTTGGAAAGCTCTTTTAATTGTCTATCGTTTTCAAAAAAGATTATTGTTCTCCGACTTATAGTTTTCGAGAAAATTTTGAAAAAATGCAAAAGTAGGTCAAATTTTAAAAAATTCATAACTAAAAAACTATTAGGAATTTGGCGATTTTCTCGACGCCAATCGATTCCCCGGATCATTTTGCATAGGTAAGGATTAAAATAGTGACACTTTTTCGAATAGTTTAGCCGTAATAGAGAAAATAAAAAAAATGAAAAATTTGTTAACACCCCCCCCTTAAAAATGGCCAATTTTTAAAGTGTCTCAAAATCAATTCAAACCCATCCTATCTTATAGATTTTGATGTGCTCTTTACAATGGAGTAAACCGTTTTCCTCTAGCTCTTTTAGTTTGGCCGTAATCGACGTTTGAAAATTGAAAAATTTTTTGCGAGATATCGCCTTGAAACCTACGCCAGTTTGTAGGGCTTTTTATACCGCTTCTAACCGTTTTTACCGTTTTTCTCTAACTCTTATAGTTTCGCCGTAATCGGCGTTTAAAAATTAGAAAAAAGTCAAAATGGCAACTTTTTTTGCGTTTTTCTCGGAAACTATAAGACTTAGAGCAAATTTTAAGAATGCATCAGATAGCGCTTAAAATTATCTATTTTCTCGATTAAACCCGGAGCCGCTCCGGGCACTGGTTCCGGGTACAGAGGCATTTAAAGTTTAACACTAAAAAAATTCATAACTTAAAAACTAAAAGTCGTAGAGCAAAACGGTTTGTTCCAGTGAATTCTGCGGCTCATTTTACATATTATATCAGTTTTTTACCCGATTTAAAAATTTGAAATTTTTTGCCTAAAATTAGGGTAGCTTAATGCATAATGGTACTTTATTTTTCAACAAAAAAATTCGTAACTAAAAAACTAAAAGTCGTAAAGCAAAACGGTTTGTTCCAGTGAATTCTGCAGCTCATTCTACGTATTATATCAGCTTTTCATGAGATTTAAAATTTTGATTTTTTTTGCTTAAAATTAGGTCAGCCATTTCATAGTGGAGTATTTTATTCATCAACAAAAAAATTCATAACTTAAAAACTAAACGTCGTAGAGCAATACGGTTTGTTCCATTGAATTCTGCGGCTCATTCTACGTATTATATTAACTTTTCATGAGATTTAAAATTTTGAATTTTTTTGCTAAAAATTTTAATGGTCAGGCAACTTACCTTCACAAAAATGAAAAAAAAACATTTTTTTTTAACTCACTCAATCAAAGTTTTATGGACATTTCTATGCTTATACAACCCTCTAGAGTTGTTAAAAGTAAAAAAAGAGTCACTAGGTTCGATTTTAAGAATTTTGATTTTTTCAATTTTGGTCGCGATTTTGGCGATTTTCGGTACCCGGAAAATTTATCGAGCAATAACTTCGGAACTATTAGAGATAACCCCACGAAGTTTATTATCGTTGGAAAGCTCTTTTAATTGTCTATCGTTTTCAAAAAAGATTATTGTTCTCCGACTTATAGTTTTCGAGAAAATTTTGAAAAAATGCAAAAGTAGGTCAAATTTTAAAAAATTCATAACTAAAAAACTATTAGGAATTTGGCGATTTTCTCGACGCCAATCGATTCCCCGGATCATTTTGCATAGGTAAGGATTAAAATAGTGACACTTTTTCGAATAGTTTAGCCGTAATAGAGAAAATAAAAAAAATGAAAAATTTGTTAACACCCCCCCCTTAAAAATGGCCAATTTTTAAAGTGTCTCAAAATCAATTCAAACCCACCCTATCTTATAGATTTTGATGTGCTCTTTACAATAGAGTAAACCGTTTTCCTCTAGCTCTTTTAGTTTGGCCGTAATCGACGTTTGAAAATTGAAAAATTTTTTGCGAGATATCGCCTTGAAACCTACGCCAGTTTGTAGGGCTTTTTATACCGCTTCTAACCGTTTTTACCGTTTTTCTCTAACTCTTATAGTTTCGCCGTAATCGGCGTTTAAAAATTAGAAAAAAGTCAAAATGGCAACCTTTTTTTGCGTTTTTCTCGGAAACTATAAGACTTAGAGCAAATTTTAAGAATGCATCAGATAGCGCTTAAAATTATCTATTTTCTCGATTAAACCCGGAGCCGCTCCGGGCACTGGTTCCGGGTACAGAGGCATTTAAAGTTTAACACTAAAAAAATTCATAACTTAAAAACTAAAAGTCGTAGAGCAAAACGGTTTGTTCCAGTGAATTCTGCGGCTCATTTTACATATTATATCAGTTTTTTACCCGATTTAAAAATTTGAAATTTTTTGCCTAAAATTAGGGTAGCTTAATGCATAATGGTACTTTATTTTTCAACAAAAAAATTCGTAACTAAAAAACTAAAAGTCGTAAAGCAAAACGGTTTGTTCCAGTGAATTCTGCAGCTCATTCTACGTATTATATCAGCTTTTCATGAGATTTAAAATTTTGATTTTTTTTGCTTAAAATTAGGTCAGCCATTTCATAGTGGAGTATTTTATTCATCAACAAAAAAATTCATAACTTAAAAACTAAACGTCGTAGAGCAATACGGTTTGTTCCATTGAATTCTGCGGCTCATTCTACGTATTATATTAACTTTTCATGAGATTTAAAATTTTGAATTTTTTTGCTAAAAATTTTAATGGTCAGGCAACTTACCTTCACAAAAATGAAAAAAAAACATTTTTTTTTAACTCACTCAATCAAAGTTTTATGGACATTTCTATGCTTATACAACCCTCTAGAGTTGTTAAAAGTAAAAAAAGAGTCACTAGGTTCGATTTTAAGAATTTTGATTTTTTCAATTTTGGTCGCGATTTTGGCGATTTTCGGTACCCGGAAAATTTATCGAGCAATAACTTCGGAACTATTAGAGATAACCCCACGAAGTTTATTATCGTTGGAAAGCTCTTTTAATTGTCTATCGTTTTCAAAAAAGATTATTGTTCTCCGACTTATAGTTTTCGAGAAAATTTTGAAAAAATGCAAAAGTAGGTCAAATTTTAAAAAATTCATAACTGAAAAACTATTAGGAATTTGGCGATTTTCTCGACGCCAATCGATTCCCCGGATCATTTTGCATAGGTAAGGATTAAAATAGTGACACTTTTTCGAATAGTTTAGCCGTAATAGAGAAAATAAAAAAAATGAAAAATTTGTTAACACCCCCCCCTTAAAAATGGCCAATTTTTAAAGTGTCTCAAAATCAATTCAAACCCATCCTATCTTATAGATTTTGATGTGCTCTTTACAATGGAGTAAACCGTTTTCCTCTAGCTCTTTTAGTTTGGCCGTAATCGACGTTTGAAAATTGAAAAATTTTTTGCGAGATATCGCCTTGAAACCTACGCCAGTTTGTAGGGCTTTTTATACCGCTTCTAACCGTTTTTACCGTTTTTCTCTAACTCTTATAGTTTCGCCGTAATCGGCGTTTAAAAATTAGAAAAAAGTCAAAATGGCAACCTTTTTTTGCGTTTTTCTCGGAAACTATAAGACTTAGAGCAAATTTTAAGAATGCATCAGATAGCGCTTAAAATTATCTATTTTCTCGATTAAACCCGGAGCCGCTCCGGGCACTGGTTCCGGGTACAGAGGCATTTAAAGTTTAACACTAAAAAAATTCATAACTTAAAAACTAAAAGTCGTAGAGCAAAACGGTTTGTTCCAGTGAATTCTGCGGCTCATTTTACATATTATATCAGTTTTTTACCCGATTTAAAAATTTGAAATTTTTTGCCTAAAATTAGGGTAGCTTAATGCATAATGGTACTTTATTTTTCAACAAAAAAATTCGTAACTAAAAAACTAAAAGTCGTAAAGCAAAACGGTTTGTTCCAGTGAATTCTGCAGCTCATTCTACGTATTATATCAGCTTTTCATGAGATTTAAAATTTTGATTTTTTTTGCTTAAAATTAGGTCAGCCATTTCATAGTGGAGTATTTTATTCATCAACAAAAAAATTCATAACTTAAAAACTGAACGTCGTAGAGCAATACGGTTTGTTCCATTGAATTCTGCGGCTCATTCTACGTATTATATTAACTTTTCATGAGATTTAAAATTTTGAATTTTTTTGCTAAAAATTTTAATGGTCAGGCAACTTACCTTCACAAAAATGAAAAAAAAACATTTTTTTTTAACTCACTCAATCAAAGTTTTATGGACATTTCTATGCTTATACAACCCTCTAGAGTTGTTAAAAGTAAAAAAAGAGTCACTAGGTTCGATTTTAAGAATTTTGATTTTTTCAATTTTGGTCGCGATTTTGGCGATTTTCGGTACCCGGAAAATTTATCGAGCAATAACTTCGGAACTATTAGAGATAACCCCACGAAGTTTATTATCGTTGGAAAGCTCTTTTAATTGTCTATCGTTTTCAAAAAAGATTATTGTTCTCCGACTTATAGTTTTCGAGAAAATTTTGAAAAAATGCAAAAGTAGGTCAAATTTTAAAAAATTCATAACTAAAAAACTATTAGGAATTTGGCGATTTTCTCGACGCCAATCGATTCCCCGGATCATTTTGCATAGGTAAGGATTAAAATAGTGACACTTTTTCGAATAGTTTAGCCGTAATAGAGAAAATAAAAAAAATGAAAAATTTGTTAACACCCCCCCCTTAAAAATGGCCAATTTTTAAAGTGTCTCAAAATCAATTCAAACCCATCCTATCTTATAGATTTTGATGTGCTCTTTACAATGGAGTAAACCGTTTTCCTCTAGCTCTTTTAGTTTGGCCGTAATCGACGTTTGAAAATTGAAAATTTTTTTGCGAGATATCGCCTTGAAACCTACGCCAGTTTGTAGGGCTTTTTATACCGCTTCTAACCGTTTTTACCGTTTTTCTCTAACTCTTATAGTTTCGCCGTAATCGGCGTTTAAAAATTAGAAAAAAGTCAAAATGGCAACCTTTTTTTGCGTTTTTCTCGGAAACTATAAGACTTAGAGCAAATTTTAAGAATGCATCAGATAGCGCTTAAAATTATCTATTTTCTCGATTAAACCCGGAGCCGCTCCGGGCACTGGTTCCGGGTACAGAGGCATTTAAAGTTTAACACTAAAAAAATTCATAACTTAAAAACTAAAAGTCGTAGAGCAAAACCGTTTGTTCCAGTGAATTCTGCGGCTCATTTTACATATTATATCAGTTTTTTACCCGATTTAAAAATTTGAAATTTTTTGCCTAAAATTAGGGTAGCTTAATGCATAATGGTACTTTATTTTTCAACAAAAAAATTCGTAACTAAAAAACTAAAAGTCGTAAAGCAAAACGGTTTGTTCCAGTGAATTCTGCAGCTCATTCTACGTATTATATCAGCTTTTCATGAGATTTAAAATTTTGATTTTTTTTGCTTAAAATTAGGTCAGCCATTTCATAGTGGAGTATTTTATTCATCAACAAAAAAATTCATAACTTAAAAACTAAACGTCGTAGAGCAATACGGTTTGTTCCATTGAATTCTGCGGCTCATTCTACGTATTATATTAACTTTTCATGAGATTTAAAATTTTGAATTTTTTTGCTAAAAATTTTAATGGTCAGGCAACTTACCTTCACAAAAATGAAAAAAAAACATTTTTTTTTAACTCACTCAATCAAAGTTTTATGGACATTTCTATGCTTATACAACCCTCTAGAGTTGTTAAAAGTAAAAAAAGAGTCACTAGGTTCGATTTTAAGAATTTTGATTTTTTCAATTTTGGTCGCGATTTTGGCGATTTTCGGTACCCGGAAAATTTATCGAGCAATAACTTCGGAACTATTAGAGATAACCCCACGAAGTTTATTATCGTTGGAAAGCTCTTTTAATTGTCTATCGTTTTCAAAAAAGATTATTGTTCTCCGACTTATAGTTTTCGAGAAAATTTTGAAAAAATGCAAAAGTAGGTCAAATTTTAAAAAATTCATAACTAAAAAACTATTAGGAATTTGGCGATTTTCTCGACGCCAATCGATTCCCCGGATCATTTTGCATAGGTAAGGATTAAAATAGTGACACTTTTTCGAATAGTTTAGCCGTAATAGAGAAAATAAAAAAAATGAAAAATTTGTTAACACCCCCCCCTTAAAAATGGCCAATTTTTAAAGTGTCTCAAAATCAATTCAAACCCATCCTATCTTATAGATTTTGATGTGCTCTTTACAATGGAGTAAACCGTTTTCCTCTAGCTCTTTTAGTTTGGCCGTAATCGACGTTTGAAAATTGAAAAATTTTTTGCGAGATATCGCCTTGAAACCTACGCCAGTTTGTAGGGCTTTTTATACCGCTTCTAACCGTTTTTACCGTTTTTCTCTAACTCTTATAGTTTCGCCGTAATCGGCGTTTAAAAATTAGAAAAAAGTCAAAATGGCAACCTTTTTTTGCGTTTTTCTCGGAAACTATAAGACTTAGAGCAAATTTTAAGAATGCATCAGATAGCGCTTAAAATTATCTATTTTCTCGATTAAACCCGGAGCCGCTCCGGGCACTGGTTCCGGGTACAGAGGCATTTAAAGTTTAACACTAAAAAAATTCATAACTTAAAAACTAAAAGTCGTAGAGCAAAACGGTTTGTTCCAGTGAATTCTGCGGCTCATTTTACATATTATATCAGTTTTTTACCCGATTTAAAAATTTGAAATTTTTTGCCTAAAATTAGGGTAGCTTAATGCATAATGGTACTTTATTTTTCAACAAAAAAATTCGTAACTAAAAAACTAAAAGTCGTAAAGCAAAACGGTTTGTTCCAGTGAATTCTGCAGCTCATTCTACGTATTATATCAGCTTTTCATGAGATTTAAAATTTTGATTTTTTTTGCTTAAAATTAGGTCAGCCATTTCATAGTGGAGTATTTTATTCATCAACAAAAAAATTCATAACTTAAAAACTAAACGTCGTAGAGCAATACGGTTTGTTCCATTGAATTCTGCGGCTCATTCTACGTATTATATTAACTTTTCATGAGATTTAAAATTTTGAATTTTTTTGCTAAAAATTTTAATGGTCAGGCAACTTACCTTCACAAAAATGAAAAAAAAACATTTTTTTTTAACTCACTCAATCAAAGTTTTATGGACATTTCTATGCTTATACAACCCTCTAGAGTTGTTAAAAGTAAAAAAAGAGTCACTAGGTTCGATTTTAAGAATTTTGATTTTTTCAATTTTGGTCGCGATTTTGGCGATTTTCGGTACCCGGAAAATTTATCGAGCAATAACTTCGGAACTATTAGAGATAACCCCACGAAGTTTATTATCGTTGGAAAGCTCTTTTAATTGTCTATCGTTTTCAAAAAAGATTATTGTTCTCCGACTTATAGTTTTCGAGAAAATTTTGAAAAAATGCAAAAGTAGGTCAAATTTTAAAAAATTCATAACTAAAAAACTATTAGGAATTTGGCGATTTTCTCGACGCCAATCGATTCCCCGGATCATTTTGCATAGGTAAGGATTAAAATAGTGACACTTTTTCGAATAGTTTAGCCGTAATAGAGAAAATAAAAAAAATGAAAAATTTGTTAACACCCCCCCCTTAAAAATGGCCAATTTTTAAAGTGTCTCAAAATCAATTCAAACCCATCCTATCTTATAGATTTTGATGTGCTCTTTACAATGGAGTAAACCGTTTTCCTCTAGCTCTTTTAGTTTGGCCGTAATCGACGTTTGAAAATTGAAAAATTTTTTGCGAGATATCGCCTTGAAACCTACGCCAGTTTGTAGGGCTTTTTATACCGCTTCTAACCGTTTTTACCGTTTTTCTCTAACTCTTATAGTTTCGCCGTAATCGGCGTTTAAAAATTAGAAAAAAGTCAAAATGGCAACCTTTTTTTGCGTTTTTCTCGGAAACTATAAGACTTAGAGCAAATTTTAAGAATGCATCAGATAGCGCTTAAAATTATCTATTTTCTCGATTAAACCCGGAGCCGCTCCGGGCACTGGTTCCGGGTACAGAGGCATTTAAAGTTTAACACTAAAAAAATTCATAACTTAAAAACTAAAAGTCGTAGAGCAAAACGGTTTGTTCCAGTGAATTCTGCGGCTCATTTTACATATTATATCAGTTTTTTACCCGATTTAAAAATTTGAAATTTTTTGCCTAAAATTAGGGTAGCTTAATGCATAATGGTACTTTATTTTTCAACAAAAAAATTCGTAACTAAAAAACTAAAAGTCGTAAAGCAAAACGGTTTGTTCCAGTGAATTCTGCAGCTCATTCTACGTATTATATCAGCTTTTCATGAGATTTAAAATTTTGATTTTTTTTGCTTAAAATTAGGTCAGCCATTTCATAGTGGAGTATTTTATTCATCAACAAAAAAATTCATAACTTAAAAACTAAACGTCGTAGAGCAATACGGTTTGTTCCATTGAATTCTGCGGCTCATTCTACGTATTATATTAACTTTTCATGAGATTTAAAATTTTGAATTTTTTTGCTAAAAATTTTAATGGTCAGGCAACTTACCTTCACAAAAATGAAAAAAAAACATTTTTTTTTAACTCACTCAATCAAAGTTTTATGGACATTTCTATGCTTATACAACCCTCTAGAGTTGTTAAAAGTAAAAAAAGAGTCACTAGGTTCGATTTTAAGAATTTTGATTTTTTCAATTTTGGTCGCGATTTTGGCGATTTTCGGTACCCGGAAAATTTATCGAGCAATAACTTCGGAACTATTAGAGATAACCCCACGAAGTTTATTATCGTTGGAAAGCTCTTTTAATTGTCTATCGTTTTCAAAAAAGATTATTGTTCTCCGACTTATAGTTTTCGAGAAAATTTTGAAAAAATGCAAAAGTAGGTCAAATTTTAAAAAATTCATAACTAAAAAACTATTAGGAATTTGGCGATTTTCTCGACGCCAATCGATTCCCCGGATCATTTTGCATAGGTAAGGATTAAAATAGTGACACTTTTTCGAATAGTTTAGCCGTAATAGAGAAAATAAAAAAAATGAAAAATTTGTTAACACCCCCCCCTTAAAAATGGCCAATTTTTAAAGTGTCTCAAAATCAATTCAAACCCATCCTATCTTATAGATTTTGATGTGCTCTTTACAATGGAGTAAACCGTTTTCCTCTAGCTCTTTTAGTTTGGCCGTAATCGACGTTTGAAAATTGAAAAATTTTTTGCGAGATATCGCCTTGAAACCTACGCCAGTTTGTAGGGCTTTTTATACCGCTTCTAACCGTTTTTACCGTTTTTCTCTAACTCTTATAGTTTCGCCGTAATCGGCGTTTAAAAATTAGAAAAAAGTCAAAATGGCAACCTTTTTTTGCGTTTTTCTCGGAAACTATAAGACTTAGAGCAAATTTTAAGAATGCATCAGATAGCGCTTAAAATTATCTATTTTCTCGATTAAACCCGGAGCCGCTCCGGGCACTGGTTCCGGGTACAGAGGCATTTAAAGTTTAACACTAAAAAAATTCATAACTTAAAAACTAAAAGTCGTAGAGCAAAACGGTTTGTTCCAGTGAATTCTGCGGCTCATTTTACATATTATATCAGTTTTTTACCCGATTTAAAAATTTGAAATTTTTTGCCTAAAATTAGGGTAGCTTAATGCATAATGGTACTTTATTTTTCAACAAAAAAATTCGTAACTAAAAAACTAAAAGTCGTAAAGCAAAACGGTTTGTTCCAGTGAATTCTGCAGCTCATTCTACGTATTATATCAGCTTTTCATGAGATTTAAAATTTTGATTTTTTTTGCTTAAAATTAGGTCAGCCATTTCATAGTGGAGTATTTTATTCATCAACAAAAAAATTCATAACTTAAAAACTAAACGTCGTAGAGCAATACGGTTTGTTCCATTGAATTCTGCGGCTCATTCTACGTATTATATTAACTTTTCATGAGATTTAAAATTTTGAATTTTTTTGCTAAAAATTTTAATGGTCAGGCAACTTACCTTCACAAAAATGAAAAAAAAAACATTTTTTTTTAACTCACTCAATCAAAGTTTTATGGACATTTCTATGCTTATACAACCCTCTAGAGTTGTTAAAAGTAAAAAAAGAGTCACTAGGTTCGATTTTAAGAATTTTGATTTTTTCAATTTTGGTCGCGATTTTGGCGATTTTCGGTACCCGGAAAATTTATCGAGCAATAACTTCGGAACTATTAGAGATAACCCCACGAAGTTTATTATCGTTGGAAAGCTCTTTTAATTGTCTATCGTTTTCAAAAAAGATTATTGTTCTCCGACTTATAGTTTTCGAGAAAATTTTGAAAAAATGCAAAAGTAGGTCAAATTTTAAAAAATTCATAACTAAAAAACTATTAGGAATTTGGCGATTTTCTCGACGCCAATCGATTCCCCGGATCATTTTGCATAGGTAAGGATTAAAATAGTGACACTTTTTCGAATAGTTTAGCCGTAATAGAGAAAATAAAAAAAATGAAAAATTTGTTAACACCCCCCCCTTAAAAATGGCCAATTTTTAAAGTGTCTCAAAATCAATTCAAACCCATCCTATCTTATAGATTTTGATGTGCTCTTTACAATGGAGTAAACCGTTTTCCTCTAGCTCTTTTAGTTTGGCCGTAATCGACGTTTGAAAATTGAAAAATTTTTTGCGAGATATCGCCTTGAAACCTACGCCAGTTTGTAGGGCTTTTTATACCGCTTCTAACCGTTTTTACCGTTTTTCTCTAACTCTTATAGTTTCGCCGTAATCGGCGTTTAAAAATTAGAAAAAAGTCAAAATGGCAACCTTTTTTTGCGTTTTTCTCGGAAACTATAAGACTTAGAGCAAATTTTAAGAATGCATCAGATAGCGCTTAAAATTATCTATTTTCTCGATTAAACCCGGAGCCGCTCCGGGCACTGGTTCCGGGTACAGAGGCATTTAAAGTTTAACACTAAAAAAATTCATAACTTAAAAACTAAAAGTCGTAGAGCAAAACGGTTTGTTCCAGTGAATTCTGCGGCTCATTTTACATATTATATCAGTTTTTTACCCGATTTAAAAATTTGAAATTTTTTGCCTAAAATTAGGGTAGCTTAATGCATAATGGTACTTTATTTTTCAACAAAAAAATTCGTAACTAAAAAACTAAAAGTCGTAAAGCAAAACGGTTTGTTCCAGTGAATTCTGCAGCTCATTCTACGTATTATATCAGCTTTTCATGAGATTTAAAATTTTGAATTTTTTTGATAAAAATTTTAATGGTCAGGCAACTTACCTTCACAAAAATGAAAAAAAAACATTTTTTTTTAACTCACTCAATCAAAGTTTTATGGACATTTCTATGCTTATACAACCCTCTAGAGTTGTTAAAAGTAAAAAAAGAGTCACTAGGTTCGATTTTAAGAATTTTGATTTTTTCAATTTTGGTCGCGATTTTGGCGATTTTCGGTACCCGGAAAATTTATCGAGCAATAACTTCGGAACTATTAGAGATAACCCCACGAAGTTTATTATCGTTGGAAAGCTCTTTTAATTGTCTATCGTTTTCAAAAAAGATTATTGTTCTCCGACTTATAGTTTTCGAGAAAATTTTGAAAAAATGCAAAAGTAGGTCAAATTTTAAAAAATTCATAACTAAAAAACTATTAGGAATTTGGCGATTTTCTCGACGCCAATCGATTCCCCGGATCATTTTGCATAGGTAAGGATTAAAATAGTGACACTTTTTCGAATAGTTTAGCCGTAATAGAGAAAATAAAAAAAATGAAAAATTTGTTAACACCCCCCCCTTAAAAATGGCCAATTTTTAAAGTGTCTCAAAATCAATTCAAACCCATCCTATCTTATAGATTTTGATGTGCTCTTTACAATGGAGTAAACCGTTTTCCTCTAGCTCTTTTAGTTTGGCCGTAATCGACGTTTGAAAATTGAAAAATTTTTTGCGAGATATCGCCTTGAAACCTACGCCAGTTTGTAGGGCTTTTTATACCGCTTCTAACCGTTTTTACCGTTTTTCTCTAACTCTTATAGTTTCGCCGTAATCGGCGTTTAAAAATTAGAAAAAAGTCAAAATGGCAACCTTTTTTTGCGTTTTTCTCGGAAACTATAAGACTTAGAGCAAATTTTAAGAATGCATCAGATAGCGCTTAAAATTATCTATTTTCTCGATTAAACCCGGAGCCGCTCCGGGCACTGGTTCCGGGTACAGAGGCATTTAAAGTTTAACACTAAAAAAATTCATAACTTAAAAACTAAAAGTCGTAGAGCAAAACGGTTTGTTCCAGTGAATTCTGCGGCTCATTTTACATATTATATCAGTTTTTTACCCGATTTAAAAATTTGAAATTTTTTGCCTAAAATTAGGGTAGCTTAATGCATAATGGTACTTTATTTTTCAACAAAAAAATTCGTAACTAAAAAACTAAAAGTCGTAAAGCAAAACGGTTTGTTCCAGTGAATTCTGCAGCTCATTCTACGTATTATATCAGCTTTTCATGAGATTTAAAATTTTGAATTTTTTTGCTAAAAATTTTAATGGTCAGGCAACTTACCTTCACAAAAATGAAAAAAAAACATTTTTTTTTAACTCACTCAATCAAAGTTTTATGGACATTTCTATGCTTATACAACCCTCTAGAGTTGTTAAAAGTAAAAAAAGAGTCACTAGGTTCGATTTTAAGAATTTTGATTTTTTCAATTTTGGTCGCGATTTTGGCGATTTTCGGTACCCGGAAAATTTATCGAGCAATAACTTCGGAACTATTAGAGATAACCCCACGAAGTTTATTATCGTTGGAAAGCTCTTTTAATTGTCTATCGTTTTCAAAAAAGATTATTGTTCTCCGACTTATAGTTTTCGAGAAAATTTTGAAAAAATGCAAAAGTAGGTCAAATTTTAAAAAATTCATAACTAAAAAACTATTAGGAATTTGGCGATTTTCTCGACGCCAATCGATTCCCCGGATCATTTTGCATAGGTAAGGATTAAAATAGTGACACTTTTTCGAATAGTTTAGCCGTAATAGAGAAAATAAAAAAAATGAAAAATTTGTTAACACCCCCCCCCCCTTAAAAATGGCCAATTTTTAAAGTGTCTCAAAATCAATTCAAACCCATCCTATCTTATAGATTTTGATGTGCTCTTTACAATGGAGTAAACCGTTTTCCTCTAGCTCTTTTAGTTTGGCCGTAATCGACGTTTGAAAATTGAAAAATTTTTTGCGAGATATCGCCTTGAAACCTACGCCAGTTTGTAGGGCTTTTTATACCGCTTCTAACCGTTTTTACCGTTTTTCTCTAACTCTTATAGTTTCGCCGTAATCGGCGTTTAAAAATTAGAAAAAAGTCAAAATGGCAACCTTTTTTTGCGTTTTTCTCGGAAACTATAAGACTTAGAGCAAATTTTAAGAATGCATCAGATAGCGCTTAAAATTATCTATTTTCTCAATTAAACCCGGAGCCGCTCCGGGCACTGGTTCCGGGTACAGAGGCATTTAAAGTTTAACACTAAAAAAATTCATAACTTAAAAACTAAAAGTCGTAGAGCAAAACGGTTTGTTCCAGTGAATTCTGCGGCTCATTTTACATATTATATCAGTTTTTTACCCGATTTAAAAATTTGAAATTTTTTGCCTAAAATTAGGGTAGCTTAATGCATAATGGTACTTTATTTTTCAACAAAAAAATTCGTAACTAAAAAACTAAAAGTCGTAAAGCAAAACGGTTTGTTCCAGTGAATTCTGCAGCTCATTCTACGTATTATATCAGCTTTTCATGAGATTTAAAATTTTGAATTTTTTTGCTAAAAATTTTAATGGTCAGGCAACTTACCTTCACAAAAATGAAAAAAAAACATTTTTTTTTAACTCACTCAATCAAAGTTTTATGGACATTTCTATGCTTATACAACCCTCTAGAGTTGTTAAAAGTAAAAAAAGAGTCACTAGGTTCGATTTTAAGAATTTTGATTTTTTCAATTTTGGTCGCGATTTTGGCGATTTTCGGTACCCGGAAAATTTATCGAGCAATAACTTCGGAACTATTAGAGATAACCCCACGAAGTTTATTATCGTTGGAAAGCTCTTTTAATTGTCTATCGTTTTCAAAAAAGATTATTGTTCTCCGACTTATAGTTTTCGAGAAAATTTTGAAAAAATGCAAAAGTAGGTCAAATTTTAAAAAATTCATAACTAAAAAACTATTAGGAATTTGGCGATTTTCTCGACGCCAATCGATTCCCCGGATCATTTTGCATAGGTAAGGATTAAAATAGTGACACTTTTTCGAATAGTTTAGCCGTAATAGAGAAAATAAAAAAAATGAAAAATTTGTTAACACCCCCCCCCTTAAAAATGGCCAATTTTTAAAGTGTCTCAAAATCAATTCAAACCCATCCTATCTTATAGATTTTGATGTGCTCTTTACAATGGAGTAAACCGTTTTCCTCTAGCTCTTTTAGTTTGGCCGTAATCGACGTTTGAAAATTGAAAAATTTTTTGCGAGATATCGCCTTGAAACCTACGCCAGTTTGTAGGGCTTTTTATACCGCTTCTAACCGTTTTTACCGTTTTTCTCTAACTCTTATAGTTTCGCCGTAATCGGCGTTTAAAAATTAGAAAAAAGTGAAAATGGCAACCTTTTTTTGCGTTTTTCTCGGAAACTATAAGACTTAGAGCAAATTTTAAGAATGCATCAGATAGCGCTTAAAATTATCTATTTTCTCGATTAAACCCGGAGCCGCTCCGGGCACTGGTTCCGGGTACAGAGGCATTTAAAGTTTAACACTAAAAAAATTCATAACTTAAAAACTAAAAGTCGTAGAGCAAAACGGTTTGTTCCAGTGAATTCTGCGGCTCATTTTACATATTATATCAGTTTTTTACCCGATTTAAAAATTTGAAATTTTTTGCCTAAAATTAGGGTAGCTTAATGCATAATGGTACTTTATTTTTCAACAAAAAAATTCGTAACTAAAAAACTAAAAGTCGTAAAGCAAAACGGTTTGTTCCAGTGAATTCTGCAGCTCATTCTACGTATTATATCAGCTTTTCATGAGATTTAAAATTTTGAATTTTTTTGCTAAAAATTTTAATGGTCAGGCAACTTACCTTCACAAAAATGAAAAAAAAACATTTTTTTTTAACTCACTCAATCAAAGTTTTATGGACATTTCTATGCTTATACAACCCTCTAGAGTTGTTAAAAGTAAAAAAAGAGTCACTAGGTTCGATTTTAAGAATTTTGATTTTTTCAATTTTGGTCGCGATTTTGGCGATTTTCGGTACCCGGAAAATTTATCGAGCAATAACTTCGGAACTATTAGAGATAACCCCACGAAGTTTATTATCGTTGGAAAGCTCTTTTAATTGTCTATCGTTTTCAAAAAAGATTATTGTTCTCCGACTTATAGTTTTCGAGAAAATTTTGAAAAAATGCAAAAGTAGGTCAAATTTTAAAAAATTCATAACTAAAAAACTATTAGGAATTTGGCGATTTTCTCGACGCCAATCGATTCCCCGGATCATTTTGCATAGGTAAGGATTAAAATAGTGACACTTTTTCGAATAGTTTAGCCGTAATAGAGAAAATAAAAAAAATGAAAAATTTGTTAACACCCCCCCCCCTTAAAAATGGCCAATTTTTAAAGTGTCTCAAAATCAATTCAAACCCATCCTATCTTATAGATTTTGATGTGCTCTTTACAATGGAGTAAACCGTTTTCCTCTAGCTCTTTTAGTTTGGCCGTAATCGACGTTTGAAAATTGAAAAATTTTTTGCGAGATATCGCCTTGAAACCTACGCCAGTTTGTAGGGCTTTTTATACCGCTTCTAACCGTTTTTACCGTTTTTCTCTAACTCTTATAGTTTCGCCGTAATCGGCGTTTAAAAATTAGAAAAAAGTCAAAATGGCAACCTTTTTTTGCGTTTTTCTCGGAAACTATAAGACTTAGAGCAAATTTTAAGAATGCATCAGATAGCGCTTAAAATTATCTATTTTCTCGATTAAACCCGGAGCCGCTCCGGGCACTGGTTCCGGGTACAGAGGCATTTAAAGTTTAACACTAAAAAAATTCATAACTTAAAAACTAAAAGTCGTAGAGCAAAACGGTTTGTTCCAGTGAATTCTGCGGCTCATTTTACATATTATATCAGTTTTTTACCCGATTTAAAAATTTGAAATTTTTTGCCTAAAATTAGGGTAGCTTAATGCATAATGGTACTTTATTTTTCAACAAAAAAATTCGTAACTAAAAAACTAAAAGTCGTAAAGCAAAACGGTTTGTTCCAGTGAATTCTGCAGCTCATTCTACGTATTATATCAGCTTTTCATGAGATTTAAAATTTTGAATTTTTTTGCTAAAAATTTTAATGGTCAGGCAACTTACCTTCACAAAAATGAAAAAAAAACATTTTTTTTTAACTCACTCAATCAAAGTTTTATGGACATTTCTATGCTTATACAACCCTCTAGAGTTGTTAAAAGTAAAAAAAGTGTCACTAGGTTCGATTTTAAGAATTTTGATTTTTTCAATTTTGGTCGCGATTTTGGCGATTTTCGGTACCCGGAAAATTTATCGAGCAATAACTTCGGAACTATTAGAGATAACCCCACGAAGTTTATTATCGTTGGAAAGCTCTTTTAATTGTCTATCGTTTTCAAAAAAGATTATTGTTCTCCGACTTATAGTTTTCGAGAAAATTTTGAAAAAATGCAAAAGTAGGTCAAATTTTAAAAAATTCATAACTAAAAAACTATTAGGAATTTGGCGATTTTCTCGACGCCAATCGATTCCCCGGATCATTTTGCATAGGTAAGGATTAAAATAGTGACACTTTTTCGAATAGTTTAGCCGTAATAGAGAAAATAAAAAAAATGAAAAATTTGTTAACACCCCCCCCCCCTTAAAAATGGCCAATTTTTAAAGTGTCTCAAAATCAATTCAAACCCATCCTATCTTATAGATTTTGATGTGCTCTTTACAATGGAGTAAACCGTTTTCCTCTAGCTCTTTTAGTTTGGCCGTAATCGACGTTTGAAAATTGAAAAATTTTTTGCGAGATATCGCCTTGAAACCTACGCCAGTTTGTAGGGCTTTTTATACCGCTTCTAACCGTTTTTACCGTTTTTCTCTAACTCTTATAGTTTCGCCGTAATCGGCGTTTAAAAATTAGAAAAAAGTCAAAATGGCAACCTTTTTTTGCGTTTTTCTCGGAAACTATAAGACTTAGAGCAAATTTTAAGAATGCATCAGATAGCGCTTAAAATTATCTATTTTCTCGATTAAACCCGGAGCCGCTCCGGGCACTGGTTCCGGGTACAGAGGCATTTAAAGTTTAACACTAAAAAAATTCATAACTTAAAAACTAAAAGTCGTAGAGCAAAACGGTTTGTTCCAGTGAATTCTGCGGCTCATTTTACATATTATATCAGTTTTTTACCCGATTTAAAAATTTGAAATTTTTTGCCTAAAATTAGGGTAGCTTAATGCATAATGGTACTTTATTTTTCAACAAAAAAATTCGTAACTAAAAAACTAAAAGTCGTAAAGCAAAACGGTTTGTTCCAGTGAATTCTGCAGCTCATTCTACGTATTATATCAGCTTTTCATGAGATTTAAAATTTTGAATTTTTTTGCTAAAAATTTTAATGGTCAGGCAACTTACCTTCACAAAAATGAAAAAAAAAACATTTTTTTTTAACTCACTCAATCAAAGTTTTATGGACATTTCTATGCTTATACAACCCTCTAGAGTTGTTAAAAGTAAAAAAAGAGTCACTAGGTTCGATTTTAAGAATTTTGATTTTTTCAATTTTGGTCGCGATTTTGGCGATTTTCGGTACCCGGAAAATTTATCGAGCAATAACTTCGGAACTATTAGAGATAACCCCACGAAGTTTATTATCGTTGGAAAGCTCTTTTAATTGTCTATCGTTTTCAAAAAAGATTATTGTTCTCCGACTTATAGTTTTCGAGAAAATTTTGAAAAAATGCAAAAGTAGGTCAAATTTTAAAAAATTCATAACTAAAAAACTATTAGGAATTTGGCGATTTTCTCGACGCCAATCGATTCCCCGGATCATTTTGCATAGGTAAGGATTAAAATAGTGACACTTTTTCGAATAGTTTAGCCGTAATAGAGAAAATAAAAAAAATGAAAAATTTGTTAACACCCCCCCCTTAAAAATGGCCAATTTTTAAAGTGTCTCAAAATCAATTCAAACCCATCCTATCTTATAGATTTTGATGTGCTCTTTACAATGGAGTAAACCGTTTTCCTCTAGCTCTTTTAGTTTGGCCGTAATCGACGTTTGAAAATTGAAAAATTTTTTGCGAGATATCGCCTTGAAACCTACGCCAGTTTGTAGGGCTTTTTATACCGCTTCTAACCGTTTTTACCGTTTTTCTCTAACTCTTATAGTTTCGCCGTAATCGGCGTTTAAAAATTAGAAAAAAGTCAAAATGGCAACCTTTTTTTGCGTTTTTCTCGGAAACTATAAGACTTAGAGCAAATTTTAAGAATGCATCAGATAGCGCTTAAAATTATCTATTTTCTCGATTAAACCCGGAGCCGCTCCGGGCACTGGTTCCGGGTACAGAGGCATTTAAAGTTTAACACTAAAAAAATTCATAACTTAAAAACTAAAAGTCGTAGAGCAAAACGGTTTGTTCCAGTGAATTCTGCGGCTCATTTTACATATTATATCAGTTTTTTACCCGATTTAAAAATTTGAAATTTTTTGCCTAAAATTAGGGTAGCTTAATGCATAATGGTACTTTATTTTTCAACAAAAAAATTCGTAACTAAAAAACTAAAAGTCGTAAAGCAAAACGGTTTGTTCCAGTGAATTCTGCAGCTCATTCTACGTATTATATCAGCTTTTCATGAGATTTAAAATTTTGAATTTTTTTGCTAAAAATTTTAATGGTCAGGCAACTTACCTTCACAAAAATGAAAAAAAAACATTTTTTTTTAACTCACTCAATCAAAGTTTTATGGACATTTCTATGCTTATACAACCCTCTAGAGTTGTTAAAAGTAAAAAAAGAGTCACTAGGTTCGATTTTAAGAATTTTGATTTTTTCAATTTTGGTCGCGATTTTGGCGATTTTCGGTACCCGGAAAATTTATCGAGCAATAACTTCGGAACTATTAGAGATAACCCCACGAAGTTTATTATCGTTGGAAAGCTCTTTTAATTGTCTATCGTTTTCAAAAAAGATTATTGTTCTCCGACTTATAGTTTTCGAGAAAATTTTGAAAAAATGCAAAAGTAGGTCAAATTTTAAAAAATTCATAACTAAAAAACTATTAGGAATTTGGCGATTTTCTCGACGCCAATCGATTCCCCGGATCATTTTGCATAGGTAAGGATTAAAATAGTGACACTTTTTCGAATAGTTTAGCCGTAATAGAGAAAATAAAAAAAATGAAAAATTTGTTAACACCCCCCCCTTAAAAATGGCCAATTTTTAAAGTGTCTCAAAATCAATTCAAACCCATCCTATCTTATAGATTTTGATGTGCTCTTTACAATGGAGTAAACCGTTTTCCTCTAGCTCTTTTAGTTTGGCCGTAATCGACGTTTGAAAATTGAAAAATTTTTTGCGAGATATCGCCTTGAAACCTACGCCAGTTTGTAGGGCTTTTTATACCGCTTCTAACCGTTTTTACCGTTTTTCTCTAACTCTTATAGTTTCGCCGTAATCGGCGTTTAAAAATTAGAAAAAAGTCAAAATGGCAACCTTTTTTTGCGTTTTTCTCGGAAACTATAAGACTTAGAGCAAATTTTAAGAATGCATCAGATAGCGCTTAAAATTATCTATTTTCTCGATTAAACCCGGAGCCGCTCCGGGCACTGGTTCCGGGTACAGAGGCATTTAAAGTTTAACACTAAAAAAATTCATAACTTAAAAACTAAAAGTCGTAGAGCAAAACGGTTTGTTCCAGTGAATTCTGCGGCTCATTTTACATATTATATCAGTTTTTTACCCGATTTAAAAATTTGAAATTTTTTGCCTAAAATTAGGGTAGCTTAATGCATAATGGTACTTTATTTTTCAACAAAAAAATTCGTAACTAAAAAACTAAAAGTCGTAAAGCAAAACGGTTTGTTCCAGTGAATTCTGCAGCTCATTCTACGTATTATATCAGCTTTTCATGAGATTTAAAATTTTGAATTTTTTTGCTAAAAATTTTAATGGTCAGGCAACTTACCTTCACAAAAATGAAAAAAAAACATTTTTTTTTAACTCACTCAATCAAAGTTTTATGGACATTTCTATGCTTATACAACCCTCTAGAGTTGTTAAAAGTAAAAAAAGAGTCACTAGGTTCGATTTTAAGAATTTTGATTTTTTCAATTTTGGTCGCGATTTTGGCGATTTTCGGTACCCGGAAAATTTATCGAGCAATAACTTCGGAACTATTAGAGATAACCCCACGAAGTTTATTATCGTTGGAAAGCTCTTTTAATTGTCTATCGTTTTCAAAAAAGATTATTGTTTTCCGACTTATAGTTTTCGAGAAAATTTTGAAAAAATGCAAAAGTAGGTCAAATTTTAAAAAATTCATAACTAAAAAACTATTAGGAATTTGGCGATTTTCTCGACGCCAATCGATTCCCCGGATCATTTTGCATAGGTAAGGATTAAAATAGTGACACTTTTTCGAATAGTTTAGCCGTAATAGAGAAAATAAAAAAAATGAAAAATTTGTTAACACCCCCCCCCTTAAAAATGGCCAATTTTTAAAGTGTCTCAAAATCAATTCAAACCCATCCTATCTTATAGATTTTGATGTGCTCTTTACAATGGAGTAAACCGTTTTCCTCTAGCTCTTTTAGTTTGGCCGTAATCGACGTTTGAAAATTGAAAAATTTTTTGCGAGATATCGCCTTGAAACCTACGCCAGTTTGTAGGGCTTTTTATACCGCTTCTAACCGTTTTTACCGTTTTTCTCTAACTCTTATAGTTTCGCCGTAATCGGCGTTTAAAAATTAGAAAAAAGTCAAAATGGCAACCTTTTTTTGCGTTTTTCTCGGAAACTATAAGACTTAGAGCAAATTTTAAGAATGCATCAGATAGCGCTTAAAATTATCTATTTTCTCGATTAAACCCGGAGCCGCTCCGGGCACTGGTTCCGGGTACAGAGGCATTTAAAGTTTAACACTAAAAAAATTCATAACTTAAAAACTAAAAGTCGTAGAGCAAAACGGTTTGTTCCAGTGAATTCTGCGGCTCATTTTACATATTATATCAGTTTTTTACCCGATTTAAAAATTTGAAATTTTTTGCCTAAAATTAGGGTAGCTTAATGCATAATGGTACTTTATTTTTCAACAAAAAAATTCGTAACTAAAAAACTAAAAGTCGTAAAGCAAAACGGTTTGTTCCAGTGAATTCTGCAGCTCATTCTACGTATTATATCAGCTTTTCATGAGATTTAAAATTTTGAATTTTTTTGCTAAAAATTTTAATGGTCAGGCAACTTACCTTCACAAAAATGAAAAAAAAACATTTTTTTTTAACTCACTCAATCAAAGTTTTATGGACATTTCTATGCTTATACAACCCTCTAGAGTTGTTAAAAGTAAAAAAAGAGTCACTAGGTTCGATTTTAAGAATTTTGATTTTTTCAATTTTGGTCGCGATTTTGGCGATTTTCGGTACCCGGAAAATTTATCGAGCAATAACTTCGGAACTATTAGAGATAACCCCACGAAGTTTATTATCGTTGGAAAGCTCTTTTAATTGTCTATCGTTTTCAAAAAAGATTATTGTTCTCCGACTTATAGTTTTCGAGAAAATTTTGAAAAAATGCAAAAGTAGGTCAAATTTTAAAAAATTCATAACTAAAAAACTATTAGGAATTTGGGGATTTTCTCGACGCCAATCGATTCCCCGGATCATTTTGCATAGGTAAGGATTAAAATAGTGACACTTTTTCGAATAGTTTAGCCGTAATAGAGAAAATAAAAAAAATGAAAAATTTGTTAACACCCCCCCCTTAAAAATGGCCAATTTTTAAAGTGTCTCAAAATCAATTCAAACCCATCCTATCTTATAGATTTTGATGTGCTCTTTACAATGGAGTAAACCGTTTTCCTCTAGCTCTTTTAGTTTGGCCGTAATCGACGTTTGAAAATTGAAAAATTTTTTGCGAGATATCGCCTTGAAACCTACGCCAGTTTGTAGGGCTTTTTATACCGCTTCTAACCGTTTTTACCGTTTTTCTCTAACTCTTATAGTTTCGCCGTAATCGGCGTTTAAAAATTAGAAAAAAGTCAAAATGGCAACCTTTTTTTGCGTTTTTCTCGGAAACTATAAGACTTAGAGCAAATTTTAAGAATGCATCAGATAGCGCTTAAAATTATCTATTTTCTCGATTAAACCCGGAGCCGCTCCGGGCACTGGTTCCGGGTACAGAGGCATTTAAAGTTTAACACTAAAAAAATTCATAACTTAAAAACTAAAAGTCGTAGAGCAAAACGGTTTGTTCCAGTGAATTCTGCGGCTCATTTTACATATTATATCAGTTTTTTACCCGATTTAAAAATTTGAAATTTTTTGCCTAAAATTAGGGTAGCTTAATGCATAATGGTACTTTATTTTTCAACAAAAAAATTCGTAACTAAAAAACTAAAAGTCGTAAAGCAAAACGGTTTGTTCCAGTGAATTCTGCAGCTCATTCTACGTATTATATCAGCTTTTCATGAGATTTAAAATTTTGAATTTTTTTGCTAAAAATTTTAATGGTCAGGCAACTTACCTTCACAAAAATGAAAAAAAAACATTTTTTTTTAACTCACTCAATCAAAGTTTTATGGACATTTCTATGCTTATACAACCCTCTAGAGTTGTTAAAAGTAAAAAAAGAGTCACTAGGTTCGATTTTAAGAATTTTGATTTTTTCAATTTTGGTCGCGATTTTGGCGATTTTCGGTACCCGGAAAATTTATCGAGCAATAACTTCGGAACTATTAGAGATAACCCCACGAAGTTTATTATCGTTGGAAAGCTCTTTTAATTGTCTATCGTTTTCAAAAAAGATTATTGTTCTCCGACTTATAGTTTTCGAGAAAATTTTGAAAAAATGCAAAAGTAGGTCAAATTTTAAAAAATTCATAACTAAAAAACTATTAGGAATTTGGCGATTTTCTCGACGCCAATCGATTCCCCGGATCATTTTGCATAGGTAAGGATTAAAATAGTGACACTTTTTCGAATAGTTTAGCCGTAATAGAGAAAATAAAAAAAATGAAAAATTTGTTAACACCCCCCCCTTAAAAATGGCCAATTTTTAAAGTGTCTCAAAATCAATTCAAACCCATCCTATCTTATAGATTTTGATGTGCTCTTTACAATGGAGTAAACCGTTTTCCTCTAGCTCTTTTAGTTTGGCCGTAATCGGCGTTTAAAAATTAGAAAAAAGTCAAAATGGCAACCTTTTTTTGCGTTTTTCTCGGAAACTATAAGACTTAGAGCAAATTTTAAGAATGCATCAGATAGCGCTTAAAATTATCTATTTTCTCGATTAAACCCGGAGCCGCTCCGGGCACTGGTTCCGGGTTCAGAGGCATTTAAAGTTTAACACTAAAAAAATTCATAACTTAAAAACTAAAAGTCGTAGAGCAAAACGGTTTGTTCCAGTGAATTCTGCGGCTCATTTTACATATTATATCAGTTTTTTACCCGATTTAAAAATTTGAAATTTTTTGCCTAAAATTAGGGTAGCTTAATGCATAATGGTACTTTATTTTTCAACAAAAAAATTCGTAACTAAAAAACTAAAAGTCGTAAAGCAAAACGGTTTGTTCCAGTGAATTCTGCAGCTCATTCTACGTATTATATCAGCTTTTCATGAGATTTAAAATTTTGAATTTTTTTGCTAAAAATTTTAATGGTCAGGCAACTTACCTTCACAAAAATGAAAAAAAAACATTTTTTTTTAACTCACTCAATCAAAGTTTTATGGACATTTCTATGCTTATACAACCCTCTAGAGTTGTTAAAAGTAAAAAAAGAGTCACTAGGTTCGATTTTAAGAATTTTGATTTTTTCAATTTTGGTCGCGATTTTGGCGATTTTCGGTACCCGGAAAATTTATCGAGCAATAACTTCGGAACTATTAGAGATAACCCCACGAAGTTTATTATCGTTGGAAAGCTCTTTTAATTGTCTATCGTTTTCAAAAAAGATTATTGTTCTCCGACTTATAGTTTTCGAGAAAATTTTGAAAAAATGCAAAAGTAGGTCAAATTTTAAAAAATTCATAACTAAAAAACTATTAGGAATTTGGCGATTTTCTCGACGCCAATCGATTCCCCGGATCATTTTGCATAGGTAAGGATTAAAATAGTGACACTTTTTCGAATAGTTTAGCCGTAATAGAGAAAATAAAAAAAATGAAAAATTTGTTAACACCCCCCCTCAAAAATGGCCAATTTTTAAAGTGTCTCAAAATCAATTCAAACCCATCCTATCTTATAGATTTTGATGTGCTCTTTACAATGGAGTAAACCGTTTTCCTCTAGCTCTTTTAGTTTGGCCGTAATCGGCGTTTAAAAATTAGAAAAAAGTCAAAATGGCAACCTTTTTTTGCGTTTTTCTCGGAAACTATAAGACTTAGAGCAAATTTTAAGAATGCATCAGATAGCGCTTAAAATTATCTATTTTCTCGATTAAACCCGGAGCCGCTCCGGGCACTGGTTCCGGGTACAGAGGCATTTAAAGTTTAACACTAAAAAAATTCATAACTTAAAAACTAAAAGTCGTAGAGCAAAACGGTTTGTTCCAGTGAATTCTGCGGCTCATTTTACATATTATATCAGTTTTTTACCCGATTTAAAAATTTGAAATTTTTTGCCTAAAATTAGGGTAGCTTAATGCATAATGGTACTTTATTTTTCAACAAAAAAATTCGTAACTAAAAAACTAAAAGTCGTAAAGCAAAACGGTTTGTTCCAGTGAATTCTGCAGCTCATTCTACGTATTATATCAGCTTTTCATGAGATTTAAAATTTTGAATTTTTTTGCTAAAAATTTTAATGGTCAGGCAACTTACCTTCACAAAAATGAAAAAAAAAACATTTTTTTTTAACTCACTCAATCAAAGTTTTATGGACATTTCTATGCTTATACAACCCTCTAGAGTTGTTAAAAGTAAAAAAAGAGTCACTAGGTTCGATTTTAAGAATTTTGATTTTTTCAATTTTGGTCGCGATTTTGGCGATTTTCGGTACCCGGAAAATTTATCGAGCAATAACTTCGGAACTATTAGAGATAACCCCACGAAGTTTATTATCGTTGGAAAGCTCTTTTAATTGTCTATCGTTTTCAAAAAAGATTATTGTTCTCCGACTTATAGTTTTCGAGAAAATTTTGAAAAAATGCAAAAGTAGGTCAAATTTTAAAAAATTCATAACTAAAAAACTATTAGGAATTTGGCGATTTTCTCGACGCCAATCGATTCCCCGGATCATTTTGCATAGGTAAGGATTAAAATAGTGACACTTTTTCGAATAGTTTAGCCGTAATAGAGAAAATAAAAAAAATGAAAAATTTGTTAACACCCCCCCCTTAAAAATGGCCAATTTTTAAAGTGTCTCAAAATCAATTCAAACCCATCCTATCTTATAGATTTTGATGTGCTCTTTACAATGGAGTAAACCGTTTTCCTCTAGCTCTTTTAGTTTGGCCGTAATCGGCGTTTAAAAATTAGAAAAAAGTCAAAATGGCAACCTTTTTTTGCGTTTTTCTCGGAAACTATAAGACTTAGAGCAAATTTTAAGAATGCATCAGATAGCGCTTAAAATTATCTATTTTCTCGATTAAACCCGGAGCCGCTCCGGGCACTGGTTCCGGGTTCAGAGGCATTTAAAGTTTAACACTAAAAAAATTCATAACTTAAAAACTAAAAGTCGTAGAGCAAAACGGTTTGTTCCAGTGAATTCTGCGGCTCATTTTACATATTATATCAGTTTTTTACCCGATTTAAAAATTTGAAATTTTTTGCCTAAAATTAGGGTAGCTTAATGCATAATGGTACTTTATTTTTCAACAAAAAAATTCGTAACTAAAAAACTAAAAGTCGTAAAGCAAAACGGTTTGTTCCAGTGAATTCTGCAGCTCATTCTACGTATTATATCAGCTTTTCATGAGATTTAAAATTTTGAATTTTTTTGCTAAAAATTTTAATGGTCAGGCAACTTACCTTCACAAAAATGAAAAAAAAACATTTTTTTTTAACTCACTCAATCAAAGTTTTATGGACATTTCTATGCTTATACAACCCTCTAGAGTTGTTAAAAGTAAAAAAAGAGTCACTAGGTTCGATTTTAAGAATTTTGATTTTTTCAATTTTGGTCGCGATTTTGGCGATTTTCGGTACCCGGAAAATTTATCGAGCAATAACTTCGGAACTATTAGAGATAACCCCACGAAGTTTATTATCGTTGGAAAGCTCTTTTAATTGTCTATCGTTTTCAAAAAAGATTATTGTTCTCCGACTTATAGTTTTCGAGAAAATTTTGAAAAAATGCAAAAGTAGGTCAAATTTTAAAAAATTCATAACTAAAAAACTATTAGGAATTTGGCGATTTTCTCGACGCCAATCGATTCCCCGGATCATTTTGCATAGGTAAGGATTAAAATAGTGACACTTTTTCGAATAGTTTAGCCGTAATAGAGAAAATAAAAAAAATGAAAAATTTGTTAACACCCCCCCCTTAAAAATGGCCAATTTTTAAAGTGTCTCAAAATCAATTCAAACCCATCCTATCTTATAGATTTTGATGTGCTCTTTACAATGGAGTAAACCGTTTTCCTCTAGCTCTTTTAGTTTGGCCGTAATCGACGTTTGAAAATTGAAAATTTTTTTGCGAGATATCGCCTTGAAACCTACGCCAGTTTGTAGGGCTTTTTATACCGCTTCTAACCGTTTTTACCGTTTTTCTCTAACTCTTATAGTTTCGCCGTAATCGGCGTTTAAAAATTAGAAAAAGTCAAAATGGCAACCTTTTTTTGCGTTTTTCTCGGAAACTATAAGACTTAGAGCAAATTTTAAGAATGCATCAGATAGCGCTTAAAATTATCTATTTTCTCGATTAAACCCGGAGCCGCTCCGGGCACTGGTTCCGGGTACAGAGGCATTTAAAGTTTAACACTAAAAAAATTCATAACTTAAAAACTAAAAGTCGTAGAGCAAAACGGTTTGTTCCAGTGAATTCTGCGGCTCATTTTACATATTATATCAGTTTTTTACCCGATTTAAAAATTTGAAATTTTTTGCCTAAAATTAGGGTAGCTTAATGCATAATGGTACTTTATTTTTCAACAAAAAAATTCGTAACTAAAAAACTAAAAGTCGTAAAGCAAAACGGTTTGTTCCAGTGAATTCTGCAGCTCATTCTACGTATTATATCAGCTTTTCATGAGATTTAAAATTTTGAATTTTTTTGCTAAAAATTTTAATGGTCAGGCAACTTACCTTCACAAAAATGAAAAAAAAAACATTTTTTTTTAACTCACTCAATCAAAGTTTTATGGACATTTCTATGCTTATACAACCTTCTAGAGTTGTTAAAAGTAAAAAAAGAGTCACTAGGTTCGATTTTAAGAATTTTGATTTTTTCAATTTTGGTCGCGATTTTGGCGATTTTCGGTACCCGGAAAATTTATCGAGCAATAACTTCGGAACTATTAGAGATAACCCCACGAAGTTTATTATCGTTGGAAAGCTCTTTTAATTGTCTATCGTTTTCAAAAAAGATTATTGTTCTCCGACTTATAGTTTTCGAGAAAATTTTGAAAAAATGCAAAAGTAGGTCAAATTTTAAAAAATTCATAACTAAAAAACTGTTAGGAATTTGGCGATTTTCTCGACGCCAATCGATTCCCCGGATCATTTTGCATAGGTAAGGATTAAAATAGTGACACTTTTTCGAATAGTTTAGCCGTAATAGAGAAAATAAAAAAAATGAAAAATTTGTTAACACCCCCCCCCTTAAAAATGGCCAATTTTTAAAGTGTCTCAAAATCAATTCAAACCCATCCTATCTTATAGATTTTGATGTGCTCTTTACAATGGAGTAAACCGTTTTCCTCTAGCTCTTTTAGTTTGGCCGTAATCGACGTTTGAAAATTGAAAAATTTTTTGCGAGATATCGCCTTGAAACCTACGCCAGTTTGTAGGGCTTTTTATACCGCTTCTAACCGTTTTTACCGTTTTTCTCTAACTCTTATAGTTTCGCCGTAATCGGCGTTTAAAAATTAGAAAAAAGTCAAAATGGCAACCTTTTTTTGCGTTTTTCTCGGAAACTATAAGACTTAGAGCAAATTTTAAGAATGCATCAGATAGCGCTTAAAATTATCTATTTTCTCGATTAAACCCGGAGCCGCTCCGGGCACTGGTTCCGGGTACAGAGGCATTTAAAGTTTAACACTAAAAAAATTCATAACTTAAAAACTAAAAGTCGTAGAGCAAAACGGTTTGTTCCAGTGAATTCTGCGGCTCATTTTACATATTATATCAGTTTTTTACCCGATTTAAAAATTTGAAATTTTTTGCCTAAAATTAGGGTAGCTTAATGCATAATGGTACTTTATTTTTCAACAAAAAAATTCGTAACTAAAAAACTAAAAGTCGTAAAGCAAAACGGTTTGTTCCAGTGAATTCTGCAGCTCATTCTACGTATTATATCAGCTTTTCATGAGATTTAAAATTTTGAATTTTTTTGCTAAAAATTTTAATGGTCAGGCAACTTACCTTCACAAAAATGAAAAAAAAACATTTTTTTTTAACTCACTCAATCAAAGTTTTATGGACATTTCTATGCTTATACAACCCTCTAGAGTTGTTAAAAGTAAAAAAAGAGTCACTAGGTTCGATTTTAAGAATTTTGATTTTTTCAATTTTGGTCGCGATTTTGGCGATTTTCGGTACCCGGAAAATTTATCGAGCAATAACTTCGGAACTATTAGAGATAACCCCACGAAGTTTATTATCGTTGGAAAGCTCTTTTAATTGTCTATCGTTTTCAAAAAAGATTATTGTTCTCCGACTTATAGTTTTCGAGAAAATTTTGAAAAAATGCAAAAGTAGGTCAAATTTTAAAAAATTCATAACTAAAAAACTATTAGGAATTTGGCGATTTTCTCGACGCCAATCGATTCCCCGGATCATTTTGCATAGGTAAGGATTAAAATAGTGACACTTTTTCGAATAGTTTAGCCGTAATAGAGAAAATAAAAAAAATGAAAAATTTGTTAACACCCCCCCCCCCTTAAAAATGGCCAATTTTTAAAGTGTCTCAAAATCAATTCAAACCCATCCTATCTTATAGATTTTGATGTGCTCTTTACAATGGAGTAAACCGTTTTCCTCTAGCTCTTTTAGTTTGGCCGTAATCGACGTTTGAAAATTGAAAAATTTTTTGCGAGATATCGCCTTGAAACCTACGCCAGTTTGTAGGGCTTTTTATACCGCTTCTAACCGTTTTTACCGTTTTTCTCTAACTCTTATAGTTTCGCCGTAATCGGCGTTTAAAAATTAGAAAAAAGTCAAAATGGCAACCTTTTTTTGCGTTTTTCTCGGAAACTATAAGACTTAGAGCAAATTTTAAGAATGCATCAGATAGCGCTTAAAATTATCTATTTTCTCGATTAAACCCGGAGCCGCTCCGGGCACTGGTTCCGGGTACAGAGGCATTTAAAGTTTAACACTAAAAAAATTCATAACTTAAAAACTAAAAGTCGTAGAGCAAAACGGTTTGTTCCAGTGAATTCTGCGGCTCATTTTACATATTATATCAGTTTTTTACCCGATTTAAAAATTTGAAATTTTTTGCCTAAAATTAGGGTAGCTTAATGCATAATGGTACTTTATTTTTCAACAAAAAAATTCGTAACTAAAAAACTAAAAGTCGTAAAGCAAAACGGTTTGTTCCAGTGAATTCTGCAGCTCATTCTACGTATTATATCAGCTTTTCATGAGATTTAAAATTTTGAATTTTTTTGCTAAAAATTTTAATGGTCAGGCAACTTACCTTCACAAAAATGAAAAAAAAACATTTTTTTTTAACTCACTCAATCAAAGTTTTATGGACATTTCTATGCTTATACAACCCTCTAGAGTTGTTAAAAGTAAAAAAAGTGTCACTAGGTTCGATTTTAAGAATTTTGATTTTTTCAATTTTGGTCGCGATTTTGGCGATTTTCGGTACCCGGAAAATTTATCGAGCAATAACTTCGGAACTATTAGAGATAACCCCACGAAGTTTATTATCGTTGGAAAGCTCTTTTAATTGTCTATCGTTTTCAAAAAAGATTATTGTTCTCCGACTTATAGTTTTCGAGAAAATTTTGAAAAAATGCAAAAGTAGGTCAAATTTTAAAAAATTCATAACTAAAAAACTATTAGGAATTTGGCGATTTTCTCGACGCCAATCGATTCCCCGGATCATTTTGCATAGGTAAGGATTAAAATAGTGACACTTTTTCGAATAGTTTAGCCGTAATAGAGAAAATAAAAAAAATGAAAAATTTGTTAACACCCCCCCCCCCTTAAAAATGGCCAATTTTTAAAGTGTCTCAAAATCAATTCAAACCCATCCTATCTTATAGATTTTGATGTGCTCTTTACAATGGAGTAAACCGTTTTCCTCTAGCTCTTTTAGTTTGGCCGTAATCGACGTTTGAAAATTGAAAAATTTTTTGCGAGATATCGCCTTGAAACCTACGCCAGTTTGTAGGGCTTTTTATACCGCTTCTAACCGTTTTTACCGTTTTTCTCTAACTCTTATAGTTTCGCCGTAATCGGCGTTTAAAAATTAGAAAAAAGTCAAAATGGCAACCTTTTTTTGCGTTTTTCTCGGAAACTATAAGACTTAGAGCAAATTTTAAGAATGCATCAGATAGCGCTTAAAATTATCTATTTTCTCGATTAAACCCGGAGCCGCTCCGGGCACTGGTTCCGGGTACAGAGGCATTTAAAGTTTAACACTAAAAAAATTCATAACTTAAAAACTAAAAGTCGTAGAGCAAAACGGTTTGTTCCAGTGAATTCTGCGGCTCATTTTACATATTATATCAGTTTTTTACCCGATTTAAAAATTTGAAATTTTTTGCCTAAAATTAGGGTAGCTTAATGCATAATGGTACTTTATTTTTCAACAAAAAAATTCGTAACTAAAAAACTAAAAGTCGTAAAGCAAAACGGTTTGTTCCAGTGAATTCTGCAGCTCATTCTACGTATTATATCAGCTTTTCATGAGATTTAAAATTTTGAATTTTTTTGCTAAAAATTTTAATGGTCAGGCAACTTACCTTCACAAAAATGAAAAAAAAACATTTTTTTTTAACTCACTCAATCAAAGTTTTATGGACATTTCTATGCTTATACAACCCTCTAGAGTTGTTAAAAGTAAAAAAAGAGTCACTAGGTTCGATTTTAAGAATTTTGATTTTTTCAATTTTGGTCGCGATTTTGGCGATTTTCGGTACCCGGAAAATTTATCGAGCAATAACTTCGGAACTATTAGAGATAACCCCACGAAGTTTATTATCGTTGGAAAGCTCTTTTAATTGTCTATCGTTTTCAAAAAAGATTATTGTTCTCCGACTTATAGTTTTCGAGAAAATTTTGAAAAAATGCAAAAGTAGGTCAAATTTTAAAAAATTCATAACTAAAAAACTATTAGGAATTTGGCGATTTTCTCGACGCCAATCGATTCCCCGGATCATTTTGCATAGGTAAGGATTAAAATAGTGACACTTTTTCGAATAGTTTAGCCGTAATAGAGAAAATAAAAAAAATGAAAAATTTGTTAACACCCCCCCCTTAAAAATGGCCAATTTTTAAAGTGTCTCAAAATCAATTCAAACCCATCCTATCTTATAGATTTTGATGTGCTCTTTACAATGGAGTAAACCGTTTTCCTCTAGCTCTTTTAGTTTGGCCGTAATCGACGTTTGAAAATTGAAAAATTTTTTGCGAGATATCGCCTTGAAACCTACGCCAGTTTGTAGGGCTTTTTATACCGCTTCTAACCGTTTTTACCGTTTTTCTCTAACTCTTATAGTTTCGCCGTAATCGGCGTTTAAAAATTAGAAAAAAGTCAAAATGGCAACCTTTTTTTGCGTTTTTCTCGGAAACTATAAGACTTAGAGCAAATTTTAAGAATGCATCAGATAGCGCTTAAAATTATCTATTTTCTCGATTAAACCCGGAGCCGCTCCGGGCACTGGTTCCGGGTACAGAGGCATTTAAAGTTTAACACTAAAAAAATTCATAACTTAAAAACTAAAAGTCGTAGAGCAAAACGGTTTGTTCCAGTGAATTCTGCGGCTCATTTTACATATTATATCAGTTTTTTACCCGATTTAAAAATTTGAAATTTTTTGCCTAAAATTAGGGTAGCTTAATGCATAATGGTACTTTATTTTTCAACAAAAAAATTCGTAACTAAAAAACTAAAAGTCGTAAAGCAAAACGGTTTGTTCCAGTGAATTCTGCAGCTCATTCTACGTATTATATCAGCTTTTCATGAGATTTAAAATTTTGAATTTTTTTGCTAAAAATTTTAATGGTCAGGCAACTTACCTTCACAAAAATGAAAAAAAAACATTTTTTTTTAACTCACTCAATCAAAGTTTTATGGACATTTCTATGCTTATACAACCCTCTAGAGTTGTTAAAAGTAAAAAAAGAGTCACTAGGTTCGATTTTAAGAATTTTGATTTTTTCAATTTTGGTCGCGATTTTGGCGATTTTCGGTACCCGGAAAATTTATCGAGCAATAACTTCGGAACTATTAGAGATAACCCCACGAAGTTTATTATCGTTGGAAAGCTCTTTTAATTGTCTATCGTTTTCAAAAAAGATTATTGTTTTCCGACTTATAGTTTTCGAGAAAATTTTGAAAAAATGCAAAAGTAGGTCAAATTTTAAAAAATTCATAACTAAAAAACTATTAGGAATTTGGCGATTTTCTCGACGCCAATCGATTCCCCGGATCATTTTGCATAGGTAAGGATTAAAATAGTGACACTTTTTCGAATAGTTTAGCCGTAATAGAGAAAATAAAAAAAATGAAAAATTTGTTAACACCCCCCCCTTAAAAATGGCCAATTTTTAAAGTGTCTCAAAATCAATTCAAACCCATCCTATCTTATAGATTTTGATGTGCTCTTTACAATGGAGTAAACCGTTTTCCTCTAGCTCTTTTAGTTTGGCCGTAATCGACGTTTGAAAATTGAAAAATTTTTTGCGAGATATCGCCTTGAAACCTACGCCAGTTTGTAGGGCTTTTTATACCGCTTCTAACCGTTTTTACCGTTTTTCTCTAACTCTTATAGTTTCGCCGTAATCGGCGTTTAAAAATTAGAAAAAAGTCAAAATGGCAACCTTTTTTTGCGTTTTTCTCGGAAACTATAAGACTTAGAGCAAATTTTAAGAATGCATCAGATAGCGCTTAAAATTATCTATTTTCTCGATTAAACCCGGAGCCGCTCCGGGCACTGGTTCCGGGTACAGAGGCATTTAAAGTTTAACACTAAAAAAATTCATAACTTAAAAACTAAAAGTCGTAGAGCAAAACGGTTTGTTCCAGTGAATTCTGCGGCTCATTTTACATATTATATCAGTTTTTTACCCGATTTAAAAATTTGAAATTTTTTGCCTAAAATTAGGGTAGCTTAATGCATAATGGTACTTTATTTTTCAACAAAAAAATTCGTAACTAAAAAACTAAAAGTCGTAAAGCAAAACGGTTTGTTCCAGTGAATTCTGCAGCTCATTCTACGTATTATATCAGCTTTTCATGAGATTTAAAATTTTGAATTTTTTTGCTAAAAATTTTAATGGTCAGGCAACTTACCTTCACAAAAATGAAAAAAAAACATTTTTTTTTAACTCACTCAATCAAAGTTTTATGGACATTTCTATGCTTATACAACCCTCTAGAGTTGTTAAAAGTAAAAAAAGAGTCACTAGGTTCGATTTTAAGAATTTTGATTTTTTCAATTTTGGTCGCGATTTTGGCGATTTTCGGTACCCGGAAAATTTATCGAGCAATAACTTCGGAACTATTAGAGATAACCCCACGAAGTTTATTATCGTTGGAAAGCTCTTTTAATTGTCTATCGTTTTCAAAAAAGATTATTGTTCTCCGACTTATAGTTTTCGAGAAAATTTTGAAAAAATGCAAAAGTAGGTCAAATTTTAAAAAATTCATAACTAAAAAACTATTAGGAATTTGGGGATTTTCTCGACGCCAATCGATTCCCCGGATCATTTTGCATAGGTAAGGATT
This sequence comes from Tribolium freemani, assembly GCA_939628115.1. Classification (NCBI taxonomy): domain Eukaryota; kingdom Metazoa; phylum Arthropoda; class Insecta; order Coleoptera; family Tenebrionidae; genus Tribolium; species Tribolium freemani. Next base: position 16,469,322 of record OW626786.1, on the reverse strand, counting down.
AAAATAGTGACACTTTTTCGAATAGTTTAGCCGTAATAGAGAAAATAAAAAAAATGAAAAATTTGTTAACACCCCCCCCTTAAAAATGGCCAATTTTTAAAGTGTCTCAAAATCAATTCAAACCCATCCTATCTTATAGATTTTGATGTGCTCTTTACAATGGAGTAAACCGTTTTCCACTAGCTCTTTTAGTTTGGCCGTAATCGACGTTTGAAAATTGAAAAATTTTTTGCGAGATATCGCCTTGAAACCTACGCCAGTTTGTAGGGCTTTTTATACCGCTTCTAACCGTTTTTACCGTTTTTCTCTAACTCTTATAGTTTGGCCGTAATCGGCGTTTAAAAATTAGAAAAAAGTCAAAATGGCAACCTTTTTTTGCGTTTTTCTCGGAAACTATAAGACTTAGAGCAAATTTTAAGAATGCATCAGATAGCGCTTAAAATTATCTATTTTCTCGATTAAACCCGGAGCCGCTCCGGGCACTGGTTCCGGGTACAGAGGCATTTAAAGTTTAACACTAAAAAAATTCATAACTTAAAAACTAAAAGTCGTAGAGCAAAACGGTTTGTTCCAGTGAATTCTGCGGCTCATTTTACATATTATATCAGTTTTTTACCCGATTTAAAAATTTGAAATTTTTTGCCTAAAATTAGGGTAGCTTAATGCATAATGGTACTTTATTTTTCAACAAAAAAATTCGTAACTAAAAAACTAAAAGTCGTAAAGCAAAACGGTTTGTTCCAGTGAATTCTGCAGCTCATTCTACGTATTATATCAGCTTTTCATGAGATTTAAAATTTTGAATTTTTTTGCTAAAAATTTTAATGGTCAGGCAACTTACCTTCACAAAAATGAAAAAAAAACATTTTTTTTTAACTCACTCAATCAAAGTTTTATGGACATTTCTATGCTTATACAACCCTCTAGAGTTGTTAAAAGTAAAAAAAGAGTCACTAGGTTCGATTTTAAGAATTTTGATTTTTTCAATTTTGGTCGCGATTTTGGCGATTTTCGGTACCCGGAAAATTTATCGAGCAATAACTTCGGAACTATTAGAGATAACCCCACGAAGTTTATTATCGTTGGAAAGCTCTTTTAATTGTCTATCGTTTTCAAAAAAGATTATTGTTCTCCGACTTATAGTTTTCGAGAAAATTTTGAAAAAATGCAAAAGTAGGTCAAATTTTAAAAAATTCATAACTAAAAAACTATTAGGAATTTGGCGATTTTCTCGACGCCAATCGATTCCCCGGATCATTTTGCATAGGTAAGGATTAAAATAGTGACACTTTTTCGAATAGTTTAGCCGTAATAGAGAAAATAAAAAAAATGAAAAATTTGTTAACACCCCCCCCTTAAAAATGGCCAATTTTTAAAGTGTCTCAAAATCAATTCAAACCCATCCTATCTTATAGATTTTGATGTGCTCTTTACAATGGAGTAAACCGTTTTCCTCTAGCTCTTTTAGTTTGGCCGTAATCGGCGTTTAAAAATTAGAAAAAAGTCAAAATGGCAACCTTTTTTTGCGTTTTTCTCGGAAACTATAAGACTTAGAGCAAATTTTAAGAATGCATCAGATAGCGCTTAAAATTATCTATTTTCTCGATTAAACCCGGAGCCGCTCCGGGCACTGGTTCCGGGTTCAGAGGCATTTAAAGTTTAACACTAAAAAAATTCATAACTTAAAAACTAAAAGTCGTAGAGCAAAACGGTTTGTTCCAGTGAATTCTGCGGCTCATTTTACATATTATATCAGTTTTTTACCCGATTTAAAAATTTGAAATTTTTTGCCTAAAATTAGGGTAGCTTAATGCATAATGGTACTTTATTTTTCAACAAAAAAATTCGTAACTAAAAAACTAAAAGTCGTAAAGCAAAACGGTTTGTTCCAGTGAATTCTGCAGCTCATTCTACGTATTATATCAGCTTTTCATGAGATTTAAAATTTTGAATTTTTTTGCTAAAAATTTTAATGGTCAGGCAACTTACCTTCACAAAAATGAAAAAAAAACATTTTTTTTTAACTCACTCAATCAAAGTTTTATGGACATTTCTATGCTTATACAACCCTCTAGAGTTGTTAAAAGTAAAAAAAGAGTCACTAGGTTCGATTTTAAGAATTTTGATTTTTTCAATTTTGGTCGCGATTTTGGCGATTTTCGGTACCCGGAAAATTTATCGAGCAATAACTTCGGAACTATTAGAGATAACCCCACGAAGTTTATTATCGTTGGAAAGCTCTTTTAATTGTCTATCGTTTTCAAAAAAGATTATTGTTCTCCGACTTATAGTTTTCGAGAAAATTTTGAAAAAATGCAAAAGTAGGTCAAATTTTAAAAAATTCATAACTAAAAAACTATTAGGAATTTGGCGATTTTCTCGACGCCAATCGATTCCCCGGATCATTTTGCATAGGTAAGGATTAAAATAGTGACACTTTTTCGAATAGTTTAGCCGTAATAGAGAAAATAAAAAAAATGAAAAATTTGTTAACACCCCCCCCTTAAAAATGGCCAATTTTTAAAGTGTCTCAAAATCAATTCAAACCCATCCTATCTTATAGATTTTGATGTGCTCTTTACAATGGAGTAAACCGTTTTCCTCTAGCTCTTTTAGTTTGGCCGTAATCGGCGTTTAAAAATTAGAAAAAAGTCAAAATGGCAACCTTTTTTTGCGTTTTTCTCGGAAACTATAAGACTTAGAGCAAATTTTAAGAATGCATCAGATAGCGCTTAAAATTATCTATTTTCTCGATTAAACCCGGAGCCGCTCCGGGCACTGGTTCCGGGTTCAGAGGCATTTAAAGTTTAACACTAAAAAAATTCATAACTTAAAAACTAAAAGTCGTAGAGCAAAACGGTTTGTTCCAGTGAATTCTGCGGCTCATTTTACATATTATATCAGTTTTTTACCCGATTTAAAAATTTGAAATTTTTTGCCTAAAATTAGGGTAGCTTAATGCATAATGGTACTTTATTTTTCAACAAAAAAATTCGTAACTAAAAAACTAAAAGTCGTAAAGCAAAACGGTTTGTTCCAGTGAATTCTGCAGCTCATTCTACGTATTATATCAGCTTTTCATGAGATTTAAAATTTTGAATTTTTTTGCTAAAAATTTTAATGGTCAGGCAACTTACCTTCACAAAAATGAAAAAAAAACATTTTTTTTTAACTCACTCAATCAAAGTTTTATGGACATTTCTATGCTTATACAACCCTCTAGAGTTGTTAAAAGTAAAAAAAGAGTCACTAGGTTCGATTTTAAGAATTTTGATTTTTTCAATTTTGGTCGCGATTTTGGCGATTTTCGGTACCCGGAAAATTTATCGAGCAATAACTTCGGAACTATTAGAGATAACCCCACGAAGTTTATTATCGTTGGAAAGCTCTTTTAATTGTCTATCGTTTTCAAAAAAGATTATTGTTCTCCGACTTATAGTTTTCGAGAAAATTTTGAAAAAATGCAAAAGTAGGTCAAATTTTAAAAAATTCATAACTAAAAAACTATTAGGAATTTGGCGATTTTCTCGACGCCAATCGATTCCCCGGATCATTTTGCATAGGTAAGGATTAAAATAGTGACACTTTTTCGAATAGTTTAGCCGTAATAGAGAAAATAAAAAAAATGAAAAATTTGTTAACACCCCCCCCTTAAAAATGGCCAATTTTTAAAGTGTCTCAAAATCAATTCAAACCCATCCTATCTTATAGATTTTGATGTGCTCTTTACAATGGAGTAAACCGTTTTCCTCTAGCTCTTTTAGTTTGGCCGTAATCGACGTTTGAAAATTGAAAAATTTTTTGCGAGATATCGCCTTGAAACCTACGCCAGTTTGTAGGGCTTTTTATACCGCTTCTAACCGTTTTTACCGTTTTTCTCTAACTCTTATAGTTTCGCCGTAATCGGCGTTTAAAAATTAGAAAAAAGTCAAAATGGCAACCTTTTTTTGCGTTTTTCTCGGAAACTATAAGACTTAGAGCAAATTTTAAGAATGCATCAGATAGCGCTTAAAATTATCTATTTTCTCGATTAAACCCGGAGCCGCTCCGGGCACTGGTTCCGGGTACAGAGGCATTTAAAGTTTAACACTAAAAAAATTCATAACTTAAAAACTAAAAGTCGTAGAGCAAAACGGTTTGTTCCAGTGAATTCTGCGGCTCATTTTACATATTATATCAGTTTTTTACCCGATTTAAAAATTTGAAATTTTTTGCCTAAAATTAGGGTAGCTTAATGCATAATGGTACTTTATTTTTCAACAAAAAAATTCGTAACTAAAAAACTAAAAGTCGTAAAGCAAAACGGTTTGTTCCAGTGAATTCTGCAGCTCATTCTACGTATTATATCAGCTTTTCATGAGATTTAAAATTTTGAATTTTTTTGCTAAAAATTTTAATGGTCAGGCAACTTACCTTCACAAAAATGAAAAAAAAACATTTTTTTTTAACTCACTCAATCAAAGTTTTATGGACATTTCTATGCTTATACAACCCTCTAGAGTTGTTAAAAGTAAAAAAAGAGTCACTAGGTTCGATTTTAAGAATTTTGATTTTTTCAATTTTGGTCGCGATTTTGGCGATTTTCGGTACCCGGAAAATTTATCGAGCAATAACTTCGGAACTATTAGAGATAACCCCACGAAGTTTATTATCGTTGGAAAGCTCTTTTAATTGTCTATCGTTTTCAAAAAAGATTATTGTTCTCCGACTTATAGTTTTCGAGAAAATTTTGAAAAAATGCAAAAGTAGGTCAAATTTTAAAAAATTCATAACTAAAAAACTATTAGGAATTTGGCGATTTTCTCGACGCCAATCGATTCCCCGGATCATTTTGCATAGGTAAGGATTAAAATAGTGACACTTTTTCGAATAGTTTAGCCGTAATAGAGAAAATAAAAAAAATGAAAAATTTGTTAACACCCCCCCCTTAAAAATGGCCAATTTTTAAAGTGTCTCAAAATCAATTCAAACCCATCCTATCTTATAGATTTTGATGTGCTCTTTACAATGGAGTAAACCGTTTTCCTCTAGCTCTTTTAGTTTGGCCGTAATCGACGTTTGAAAATTGAAAAATTTTTTGCGAGATATCGCCTTGAAACCTACGCCAGTTTGTAGGGCTTTTTATACCGCTTCTAACCGTTTTTACCGTTTTTCTCTAACTCTTATAGTTTCGCCGTAATCGGCGTTTAAAAATTAGAAAAAAGTCAAAATGGCAACCTTTTTTTGCGTTTTTCTCGGAAACTATAAGACTTAGAGCAAATTTTAAGAATGCATCAGATAGCGCTTAAAATTATCTATTTTCTCGATTAAACCCGGAGCCGCTCCGGGCACTGGTTCCGGGTACAGAGGCATTTAAAGTTTAACACTAAAAAAATTCATAACTTAAAAACTAAAAGTCGTAGAGCAAAACGGTTTGTTCCAGTGAATTCTGCGGCTCATTTTACATATTATATCAGTTTTTTACCCGATTTAAAAATTTGAAATTTTTTGTCTAAAATTAGGGTAGCTTAATGCATAATGGTACTTTATTTTTCAACAAAAAAATTCGTAACTAAAAAACTAAAAGTCGTAAAGCAAAACGGTTTGTTCCAGTGAATTCTGCAGCTCATTCTACGTATTATATCAGCTTTTCATGAGATTTAAAATTTTGAATTTTTTTGCTAAAAATTTTAATGGTCAGGCAACTTACCTTCACAAAAATGAAAAAAAAAACATTTTTTTTTAACTCACTCAATCAAAGTTTTATGGACATTTCTATGCTTATACAACCCTCTAGAGTTGTTAAAAGTAAAAAAAGAGTCACTAGGTTCGATTTTAAGAATTTTGATTTTTTCAATTTTGGTCGCGATTTTGGCGATTTTCGGTACCCGGAAAATTTATCGAGCAATAACTTCGGAACTATTAGAGATAACCCCACGAAGTTTATTATCGTTGGAAAGCTCTTTTAATTGTCTATCGTTTTCAAAAAAGATTATTGTTCTCCGACTTATAGTTTTCGAGAAAATTTTGAAAAAATGCAAAAGTAGGTCAAATTTTAAAAAATTCATAACTAAAAAACTATTAGGAATTTGGCGATTTTCTCGACGCCAATCGATTCCCCGGATCATTTTGCATAGGTAAGGATTAAAATAGTGACACTTTTTCGAATAGTTTAGCCGTAATAGAGAAAATAAAAAAAATGAAAAATTTGTTAACACCCCCCCCTTAAAAATGGCCAATTTTTAAAGTGTCTCAAAATCAATTCAAACCCATCCTATCTTATAGATTTTGATGTGCTCTTTACAATGGAGTAAACCGTTTTCCTCTAGCTCTTTTAGTTTGGCCGTAATCGACGTTTGAAAATTGAAAAATTTTTTGCGAGATATCGCCTTGAAACCTACGCCAGTTTGTAGGGCTTTTTATACCGCTTCTAACCGTTTTTACCGTTTTTCTCTAACTCTTATAGTTTCGCCGTAATCGGCGTTTAAAAATTAGAAAAAAGTCAAAATGGCAACCTTTTTTTGCGTTTTTCTCGGAAACTATAAGACTTAGAGCAAATTTTAAGAATGCATCAGATAGCGCTTAAAATTATCTATTTTCTCGATTAAACCCGGAGCCGCTCCGGGCACTGGTTCCGGGTACAGAGGCATTTAAAGTTTAACACTAAAAAAATTCATAACTTAAAAACTAAAAGTCGTAGAGCAAAACGGTTTGTTCCAGTGAATTCTGCGGCTCATTTTACATATTATATCAGTTTTTTACCCGATTTAAAAATTTGAAATTTTTTGCCTAAAATTAGGGTAGCTTAATGCATAATGGTACTTTATTTTTCAACAAAAAAATTCGTAACTAAAAAACTAAAAGTCGTAAAGCAAAACGGTTTGTTCCAGTGAATTCTGCAGCTCATTCTACGTATTATATCAGCTTTTCATGAGATTTAAAATTTTGAATTTTTTTGCTAAAAATTTTAATGGTCAGGCAACTTACCTTCACAAAAATGAAAAAAAAACATTTTTTTTTAACTCACTCAATCAAAGTTTTATGGACATTTCTATGCTTATACAACCCTCTAGAGTTGTTAAAAGTAAAAAAAGAGTCACTAGGTTCGATTTTAAGAATTTTGATTTTTTCAATTTTGGTCGCGATTTTGGCGATTTTCGGTACCCGGAAAATTTATCGAGCAATAACTTCGGAACTATTAGAGATAACCCCACGAAGTTTATTATCGTTGGAAAGCTCTTTTAATTGTCTATCGTTTTCAAAAAAGATTATTGTTCTCCGACTTATAGTTTTCGAGAAAATTTTGAAAAAATGCAAAAGTAGGTCAAATTTTAAAAAATTCATAACTAAAAAACTATTAGGAATTTGGCGATTTTCTCGACGCCAATCGATTCCCCGGATCATTTTGCATAGGTAAGGATTAAAATAGTGACACTTTTTCGAATAGTTTAGCCGTAATAGAGAAAATAAAAAAAATGAAAAATTTGTTAACACCCCCCCCCTTAAAAATGGCCAATTTTTAAAGTGTCTCAAAATCAATTCAAACCCATCCTATCTTATAGATTTTGATGTGCTCTTTACAATGGAGTAAACCGTTTTCCTCTAGCTCTTTTAGTTTGGCCGTAATCGACGTTTGAAAATTGAAAAATTTTTTGCGAGATATCGCCTTGAAACCTACGCCAGTTTGTAGGGCTTTTTATACCGCTTCTAACCGTTTTTACCGTTTTTCTCTAACTCTTATAGTTTCGCCGTAATCGGCGTTTAAAAATTAGAAAAAAGTCAAAATGGCAACCTTTTTTTGCGTTTTTCTCGGAAACTATAAGACTTAGAGCAAATTTTAAGAATGCATCAGATAGCGCTTAAAATTATCTATTTTCTCGATTAAACCCGGAGCCGCTCCGGGCACTGGTTCCGGGTACAGAGGCATTTAAAGTTTAACACTAAAAAAATTCATAACTTAAAAACTAAAAGTCGTAGAGCAAAACGGTTTGTTCCAGTGAATTCTGCGGCTCATTTTACATATTATATCAGTTTTTTACCCGATTTAAAAATTTGAAATTTTTTGCCTAAAATTAGGGTAGCTTAATGCATAATGGTACTTTATTTTTCAACAAAAAAATTCGTAACTAAAAAACTAAAAGTCGTAAAGCAAAACGGTTTGTTCCAGTGAATTCTGCAGCTCATTCTACGTATTATATCAGCTTTTCATGAGATTTAAAATTTTGAATTTTTTTGCTAAAAATTTTAATGGTCAGGCAACTTACCTTCACAAAAATGAAAAAAAAACATTTTTTTTTAACTCACTCAATCAAAGTTTTATGGACATTTCTATGCTTATACAACCCTCTAGAGTTGTTAAAAGTAAAAAAAGAGTCACTAGGTTCGATTTTAAGAATTTTGATTTTTTCAATTTTGGTCGCGATTTTGGCGATTTTCGGTACCCGGAAAATTTATCGAGCAATAACTTCGGAACTATTAGAGATAACCCCACGAAGTTTATTATCGTTGGAAAGCTCTTTTAATTGTCTATCGTTTTCAAAAAAGATTATTGTTCTCCGACTTATAGTTTTCGAGAAAATTTTGAAAAAATGCAAAAGTAGGTCAAATTTTAAAAAATTCATAACTAAAAAACTATTAGGAATTTGGCGATTTTCTCGACGCCAATCGATTCCCCGGATCATTTTGCATAGGTAAGGATTAAAATAGTGACACTTTTTCGAATAGTTTAGCCGTAATAGAGAAAATAAAAAAAATGAAAAATTTGTTAACACCCCCCCCTTAAAAATGGCCAATTTTTAAAGTGTCTCAAAATCAATTCAAACCCATCCTATCTTATAGATTTTGATGTGCTCTTTACAATGGAGTAAACCGTTTTCCTCTAGCTCTTTTAGTTTGGCCGTAATCGACGTTTGAAAATTGAAAAATTTTTTGCGAGATATCGCCTTGAAACCTACGCCAGTTTGTAGGGCTTTTTATACCGCTTCTAACCGTTTTTACCGTTTTTCTCTAACTCTTATAGTTTCGCCGTAATCGGCGTTTAAAAATTAGAAAAAAGTCAAAATGGCAACCTTTTTTTGCGTTTTTCTCGGAAACTATAAGACTTAGAGCAAATTTTAAGAATGCATCAGATAGCGCTTAAAATTATCTATTTTCTCGATTAAACCCGGAGCCGCTCCGGGCACTGGTTCCGGGTACAGAGGCATTTAAAGTTTAACACTAAAAAAATTCATAACTTAAAAACTAAAAGTCGTAGAGCAAAACGGTTTGTTCCAGTGAATTCTGCGGCTCATTTTACATATTATATCAGTTTTTTACCCGATTTAAAAATTTGAAATTTTTTGCCTAAAATTAGGGTAGCTTAATGCATAATGGTACTTTATTTTTCAACAAAAAAATTCGTAACTAAAAAACTAAAAGTCGTAAAGCAAAACGGTTTGTTCCAGTGAATTCTGCAGCTCATTCTACGTATTATATCAGCTTTTCATGAGATTTAAAATTTTGAATTTTTTTGCTAAAAATTTTAATGGTCAGGCAACTTACCTTCACAAAAATGAAAAAAAAACATTTTTTTTTAACTCACTCAATCAAAGTTTTATGGACATTTCTATGCTTATACAACCCTCTAGAGTTGTTAAAAGTAAAAAAAGAGTCACTAGGTTCGATTTTAAGAATTTTGATTTTTTCAATTTTGGTCGCGATTTTGGCGATTTTCGGTACCCGGAAAATTTATCGAGCAATAACTTCGGAACTATTAGAGATAACCCCACGAAGTTTATTATCGTTGGAAAGCTCTTTTAATTGTCTATCGTTTTCAAAAAAGATTATTGTTCTCCGACTTATAGTTTTCGAGAAAATTTTGAAAAAATGCAAAAGTAGGTCAAATTTTAAAAAATTCATAACTAAAAAACTATTAGGAATTTGGCGATTTTCTCGACGCCAATCGATTCCCCGGATCATTTTGCATAGGTAAGGATTAAAATAGTGACACTTTTTCGAATAGTTTAGCCGTAATAGAGAAAATAAAAAAAATGAAAAATTTGTTAACACCCCCCCCTTAAAAATGGCCAATTTTTAAAGTGTCTCAAAATCAATTCAAACCCATCCTATCTTATAGATTTTGATGTGCTCTTTACAATGGAGTAAACCGTTTTCCTCTAGCTCTTTTAGTTTGGCCGTAATCGACGTTTGAAAATTGAAAAATTTTTTGCGAGATATCGCCTTGAAACCTACGCCAGTTTGTAGGGCTTTTTATACCGCTTCTAACCGTTTTTACCGTTTTTCTCTAACTCTTATAGTTTCGCCGTAATCGGCGTTTAAAAATTAGAAAAAAGTCAAAATGGCAACCTTTTTTTGCGTTTTTCTCGGAAACTATAAGACTTAGAGCAAATTTTAAGAATGCATCAGATAGCGCTTAAAATTATCTATTTTCTCGATTAAACCCGGAGCCGCTCCGGGCACTGGTTCCGGGTACAGAGGCATTTAAAGTTTAACACTAAAAAAATTCATAACTTAAAAACTAAAAGTCGTAGAGCAAAACGGTTTGTTCCAGTGAATTCTGCGGCTCATTTTACATATTATATCAGTTTTTTACCCGATTTAAAAATTTGAAATTTTTTGCCTAAAATTAGGGTAGCTTAATGCATAATGGTACTTTATTTTTCAACAAAAAAATTCGTAACTAAAAAACTAAAAGTCGTAAAGCAAAACGGTTTGTTCCAGTGAATTCTGCAGCTCATTCTACGTATTATATCAGCTTTTCATGAGATTTAAAATTTTGAATTTTTTTGCTAAAAATTTTAATGGTCAGGCAACTTACCTTCACAAAAATGAAAAAAAAACATTTTTTTTTAACTCACTCAATCAAAGTTTTATGGACATTTCTATGCTTATACAACCCTCTAGAGTTGTTAAAAGTAAAAAAAGAGTCACTAGGTTCGATTTTAAGAATTTTGATTTTTTCAATTTTGGTCGCGATTTTGGCGATTTTCGGTACCCGGAAAATTTATCGAGCAATAACTTCGGAACTATTAGAGATAACCCCACGAAGTTTATTATCGTTGGAAAGCTCTTTTAATTGTCTATCGTTTTCAAAAAAGATTATTGTTCTCCGACTTATAGTTTTCGAGAAAATTTTGAAAAAATGCAAAAGTAGGTCAAATTTTAAAAAATTCATAACTAAAAAACTATTAGGAATTTGGCGATTTTCTCGACGCCAATCGATTCCCCGGATCATTTTGCATAGGTAAGGATTAAAATAGTGACACTTTTTCGAATAGTTTAGCCGTAATAGAGAAAATAAAAAAAATGAAAAATTTGTTAACACCCCCCCCTTAAAAATGGCCAATTTTTAAAGTGTCTCAAAATCAATTCAAACCCATCCTATCTTATAGATTTTGATGTGCTCTTTACAATGGAGTAAACCGTTTTCCTCTAGCTCTTTTAGTTTGGCCGTAATCGACGTTTGAAAATTGAAAAATTTTTTGCGAGATATCGCCTTGAAACCTACGCCAGTTTGTAGGGCTTTTTATACCGCTTCTAACCGTTTTTACCGTTTTTCTCTAACTCTTATAGTTTCGCCGTAATCGGCGTTTAAAAATTAGAAAAAAGTCAAAATGGCAACCTTTTTTTGCGTTTTTCTCGGAAACTATAAGACTTAGAGCAAATTTTAAGAATGCATCAGATAGCGCTTAAAATTATCTATTTTCTCGATTAAACCCGGAGCCGCTCCGGGCACTGGTTCCGGGTACAGAGGCATTTAAAGTTTAACACTAAAAAAATTCATAACTTAAAAACTAAAAGTCGTAGAGCAAAACGGTTTGTTCCAGTGAATTCTGCGGCTCATTTTACATATTATATCAGTTTTTTACCCGATTTAAAAATTTGAAATTTTTTGCCTAAAATTAGGGTAGCTTAATGCATAATGGTACTTTATTTTTCAACAAAAAAATTCGTAACTAAAAAACTAAAAGTCGTAAAGCAAAACGGTTTGTTCCAGTGAATTCTGCAGCTCATTCTACGTATTATATCAGCTTTTCATGAGATTTAAAATTTTGAATTTTTTTGCTAAAAATTTTAATGGTCAGGCAACTTACCTTCACAAAAATGAAAAAAAAACATTTTTTTTTAACTCACTCAATCAAAGTTTTATGGACATTTCTATGCTTATACAACCCTCTAGAGTTGTTAAAAGTAAAAAAAGAGTCACTAGGTTCGATTTTAAGAATTTTGATTTTTTCAATTTTGGTCGCGATTTTGGCGATTTTCGGTACCCGGAAAATTTATCGAGCAATAACTTCGGAACTATTAGAGATAACCCCACGAAGTTTATTATCGTTGGAAAGCTCTTTTAATTGTCTATCGTTTTCAAAAAAGATTATTGTTCTCCGACTTATAGTTTTCGAGAAAATTTTGAAAAAATGCAAAAGTAGGTCAAATTTTAAAAAATTCATAACTAAAAAACTATTAGGAATTTGGCGATTTTCTCGACGCCAATCGATTCCCCGGATCATTTTGCATAGGTAAGGATTAAAATAATGACACTTTTTCGAATAGTTTAGCCGTAATAGAGAAAATAAAAAAAATGAAAAATTTGTTACCCCCCCCTTAAAAATGGCCAATTTTTAAAGTGTCTCAAAATCAATTCAAACCCATCCTATCTTATAGATTTTGATGTGCTCTTTACAATGGAGTAAACCGTTTTCCTCTAGCTCTTTTAGTTTGGCCGTAATCGACGTTTGAAAATTGAAAAATTTTTTGCGAGATATCGCCTTGAAACCTACGCCAGTTTGTAGGGCTTTTTATACCGCTTCTAACCGTTTTTACCGTTTTTCTCTAACTCTTATAGTTTCGCCGTAATCGGCGTTTAAAAATTAGAAAAAAGTCAAAATGGCAACCTTTTTTTGCGTTTTTCTCGGAAACTATAAGACTTAGAGCAAATTTTAAGAATGCATCAGATAGCGCTTAAAATTATCTATTTTCTCGATTAAACCCGGAGCCGCTCCGGGCACTGGTTCCGGGTACAGAGGCATTTAAAGTTTAACACTAAAAAAATTCATAACTTAAAAACTAAAAGTCGTAGAGCAAAACGGTTTGTTCCAGTGAATTCTGCGGCTCATTTTACATATTATATCAGTTTTTTACCCGATTTAAAAATTTGAAATTTTTTGCCTAAAATTAGGGTAGCTTAATGCATAATGGTACTTTATTTTTCAACAAAAAAATTCGTAACTAAAAAACTAAAAGTCGTAAAGCAAAACGGTTTGTTCCAGTGAATTCTGCAGCTCATTCTACGTATTATATCAGCTTTTCATGAGATTTAAAATTTTGAATTTTTTTGCTAAAAATTTTAATGGTCAGGCAACTTACCTTCACAAAAATGAAAAAAAAACATTTTTTTTTAACTCACTCAATCAAAGTTTTATGGACATTTCTATGCTTATACAACCCTCTAGAGTTGTTAAAAGTAAAAAAAGAGTCACTAGGTTCGATTTTAAGAATTTTGATTTTTTCAATTTTGGTCGCGATTTTGGCGATTTTCGGTACCCGGAAAATTTATCGAGCAATAACTTCGGAACTATTAGAGATAACCCCACGAAGTTTATTATCGTTGGAAAGCTCTTTTAATTGTCTATCGTTTTCAAAAAAGATTATTGTTCTCCGACTTATAGTTTTCGAGAAAATTTTGAAAAAATGCAAAAGTAGGTCAAATTTTAAAAAATTCATAACTAAAAAACTATTAGGAATTTGGCGATTTTCTCGACGCCAATCGATTCCCCGGATCATTTTGCATAGGTAAGGATTAAAATAGTGACACTTTTTCGAATAGTTTAGCCGTAATAGAGAAAATAAAAAAATGAAAAATTTGTTAACACCCCCCCCTTAAAAATGGCCAATTTTTAAAGTGTCTCAAAATCAATTCAAACCCATCCTATCTTATAGATTTTGATGTGCTCTTTACAATGGAGTAAACCGTTTTCCTCTAGCTCTTTTAGTTTGGCCGTAATCGACGTTTGAAAATTGAAAAATTTTTTGCGAGATATCGCCTTGAAACCTACGCCAGTTTGTAGGGCTTTTTATACCGCTTCTAACCGTTTTTACCGTTTTTCTCTAACTCTTATAGTTTCGCCGTAATCGGCGTTTAAAAATTAGAAAAAAGTCAAAATGGCAACCTTTTTTTGCGTTTTTCTCGGAAACTATAAGACTTAGAGCAAATTTTAAGAATGCATCAGATAGCGCTTAAAATTATCTATTTTCTCGATTAAACCCGGAGCCGCTCCGGGCACTGGTTCCGGGTACAGAGGCATTTAAAGTTTAACACTAAAAAAATTCATAACTTAAAAACTAAAAGTCGTAGAGCAAAACGGTTTGTTCCAGTGAATTCTGCGGCTCATTTTACATATTATATCAGTTTTTTACCCGATTTAAAAATTTGAAATTTTTTGCCTAAAATTAGGGTAGCTTAATGCATAATGGTACTTTATTTTTCAACAAAAAAATTCGTAACTAAAAAACTAAAAGTCGTAAAGCAAAACGGTTTGTTCCAGTGAATTCTGCAGCTCATTCTACGTATTATATCAGCTTTTCATGAGATTTAAAATTTTGAATTTTTTTGCTAAAAATTTTAATGGTCAGGCAACTTACCTTCACAAAAATGAAAAAAAAACATTTTTTTTTAACTCACTCAATCAAAGTTTTATGGACATTTCTATGCTTATACAACCCTCTAGAGTTGTTAAAAGTAAAAAAAGAGTCACTAGGTTCGATTTTAAGAATTTTGATTTTTTCAATTTTGGTCGCGATTTTGGCGATTTTCGGTACCCGGAAAATTTATCGAGCAATAACTTCGGAACTATTAGAGATAACCCCACGAAGTTTATTATCGTTGGAAAGCTCTTTTAATTGTCTATCGTTTTCAAAAAAGATTATTGTTCTCCGACTTATAGTTTTCGAGAAAATTTTGAAAAAATGCAAAAGTAGGTCAAATTTTAAAAAATTCATAACTAAAAAACTATTAGGAATTTGGCGATTTTCTCGACGCCAATCGATTCCCCGGATCATTTTGCATAGGTAAGGATTAAAATAGTGACACTTTTTCTAATAGTTTAGCCGTAATAGAGAAAATAAAAAAAATGAAAAATTTGTTAACACCCCCCCCTTAAAAATGGCCAATTTTTAAAGTGTCTCAAAATCAATTCAAACCCATCCTATCTTATAGATTTTGATGTGCTCTTTACAATGGAGTAAACCGTTTTCCTCTAGCTCTTTTAGTTTGGCCGTAATCGACGTTTGAAAATTGAAAAATTTTTTGCGAGATATCGCCTTGAAACCTACGCCAGTTTGTAGGGCTTTTTATACCGCTTCTAACCGTTTTTACCGTTTTTCTCTAACTCTTATAGTTTCGCCGTAATCGGCGTTTAAAAATTAGAAAAAAGTCAAAATGGCAACCTTTTTTTGCGTTTTTCTCGGAAACTATAAGACTTAGAGCAAATTTTAAGAATGCATCAGATAGCGCTTAAAATTATCTATTTTCTCGATTAAACCCGGAGCCGCTCCGGGCACTGGTTCCGGGTACAGAGGCATTTAAAGTTTAACACTAAAAAAATTCATAACTTAAAAACTAAAAGTCGTAGAGCAAAACGGTTTGTTCCAGTGAATTCTGCGGCTCATTTTACATATTATATCAGTTTTTTACCCGATTTAAAAATTTGAAATTTTTTGCCTAAAATTAGGGTAGCTTAATGCATAATGGTACTTTATTTTTCAACAAAAAAATTCGTAACTAAAAAACTAAAAGTCGTAGAGCAAAACGGTTTGTTCCAGTGAATTCTGCGGCTCATTTTACATATTATATCAGTTTTTTACCCGATTTAAAAATTTGAAATTTTTTGCCTAAAATTAGGGTAGCTTAATGCATAATGGTACTTTATTTTTCAACAAAAAAATTCGTAACTAAAAAACTAAAAGTCGTAAAGCAAAACGGTTTGTTCCAGTGAATTCTGCAGCTCATTCTACGTATTATATCAGCTTTTCATGAGATTTAAAATTTTGAATTTTTTTGCTAAAAATTTTAATGGTCAGGCAACTTACCTTCACAAAAATGAAAAAAAAACATTTTTTTTTAACTCACTCAATCAAAGTTTTATGGACATTTCTATGCTTATACAACCCTCTAGAGTTGTTAAAAGTAAAAAAAGAGTCACTAGGTTCGATTTTAAGAATTTTGATTTTTTCAATTTTGGTCGCGATTTTGGCGATTTTCGGTACCCGGAAAATTTATCGAGCAATAACTTCGGAACTATTAGAGATAACCCCACGAAGTTTATTATCGTTGGAAAGCTCTTTTAATTGTCTATCGTTTTCAAAAAAGATTATTGTTCTCCGACTTATAGTTTTCGAGAAAATTTTGAAAAAATGCAAAAGTAGGTCAAATTTTAAAAAATTCATAACTAAAAAACTATTAGGAATTTGGCGATTTTCTCGACGCCAATCGATTTCCCGGATCATTTTGCATAGGTAAGGATTAAAATAGTGACACTTTTTCTAATAGTTTAGCCGTAATAGAGAAAATAAAAAAAATGAAAAATTTGTTAACACCCCCCCCTTAAAAATGGCCAATTTTTAAAGTGTCTCAAAATCAATTCAAACCCATCCTATCTTATAGATTTTGATGTGCTCTTTACAATGGAGTAAACCGTTTTCCTCTAGCTCTTTTAGTTTGGCCGTAATCGACGTTTGAAAATTGAAAAATTTTTTGCGAGATATCGCCTTGAAACCTACGCCAGTTTGTAGGGCTTTTTATACCGCTTCTAACCGTTTTTACCGTTTTTCTCTAACTCTTATAGTTTCGCCGTAATCGGCGTTTAAAAATTAGAAAAAAGTCAAAATGGCAACCTTTTTTTGCGTTTTTCTCGGAAACTATAAGACTTAGAGCAAATTTTAAGAATGCATCAGATAGCGCTTAAAATTATCTATTTTCTCGATTAAACCCGGAGCCGCTCCGGGCACTGGTTCCGGGTACAGAGGCATTTAAAGTTTAACACTAAAAAAATTCATAACTTAAAAACTAAAAGTCGTAGAGCAAAACGGTTTGTTCCAGTGAATTCTGCGGCTCATTTTACATATTATATCAGTTTTTTACCCGATTTAAAAATTTGAAATTTTTTGCCTAAAATTAGGGTAGCTTAATGCATAATGGTACTTTATTTTTCAACAAAAAAATTCGTAACTAAAAAACTAAAAGTCGTAAAGCAAAACGGTTTGTTCCAGTGAATTCTGCAGCTCATTCTACGTATTATATCAGCTTTTCATGAGATTTAAAATTTTGAATTTTTTTGCTAAAAATTTTAATGGTCAGGCAACTTACCTTCACAAAAATGAAAAAAAAACATTTTTTTTTAACTCACTCAATCAAAGTTTTATGGACATTTCTATGCTTATACAACCCTCTAGAGTTGTTAAAAGTAAAAAAAGAGTCACTAGGTTCGATTTTAAGAATTTTGATTTTTTCAATTTTGGTCGCGATTTTGGCGATTTTCGGTACCCGGAAAATTTATCGAGCAATAACTTCGGAACTATTAGAGATAACCCCACGAAGTTTATTATCGTTGGAAAGCTCTTTTAATTGTCTATCGTTTTCAAAAAAGATTATTGTTCTCCGACTTATAGTTTTCGAGAAAATTTTGAAAAAATGCAAAAGTAGGTCAAATTTTAAAAAATTCATAACTAAAAAACTATTAGGAATTTGGCGATTTTCTCGACGCCAATCGATTCCCCGGATCATTTTGCATAGGTAAGGATTAAAATAGTGACACTTTTTCGAATAGTTTAGCCGTAATAGAGAAAATAAAAAAAATGAAAAATTTGTTAACACCCCCCCCTTAAAAATGGCCAATTTTTAAAGTGTCTCAAAATCAATTCAAACCCATCCTATCTTATAGATTTTGATGTGCTCTTTACAATGGAGTAAACCGTTTTCCTCTAGCTCTTTTAGTTTGGCCGTAATCGACGTTTGAAAATTGAAAAAATTTTTGCGAGATATCGCCTTGAAACCTACGCCAGTTTGTAGGGCTTTTTATACCGCTTCTAACCGTTTTTACCGTTTTTCTCTAACTCTTATAGTTTCGCCGTAATCGGCGTTTAAAAATTAGAAAAAAGTCAAAATGGCAACCTTTTTTTGCGTTTTTCTCGGAAACTATAAGACTTAGAGCAAATTTTAAGAATGCATCAGATAGCGCTTAAAATTATCTATTTTCTCGATTAAACCCGGAGCCGCTCCGGGCACTGGTTCCGGGTACAGAGGCATTTAAAGTTTAACACTAAAAAAATTCATAACTTAAAAACTAAAAGTCGTAGAGCAAAACGGTTTATTCCAGTGAATTCTGCGGCTCATTTTACATATTATATCAGTTTTTTACCCGATTTAAAAATTTGAAATTTTTTGCCTAAAATTAGGGTAGCTTAATGCATAATGGTACTTTATTTTTCAACAAAAAAATTCGTAACTAAAAAACTAAAAGTCGTAAAGCAAAACGGTTTGTTCCAGTGAATTCTGCAGCTCATTCTACGTATTATATCAGCTTTTCATGAGATTTAAAATTTTGAATTTTTTTGCTAAAAATTTTAATGGTCAGGCAACTTACCTTCACAAAAATGAAAAAAAAACATTTTTTTTTAACTCACTCAATCAAAGTTTTATGGACATTTCTATGCTTATACAACCCTCTAGAGTTGTTAAAAGTAAAAAAAGAGTCACTAGGTTCGATTTTAAGAATTTTGATTTTTTCAATTTTGGTCGCGATTTTGGCGATTTTCGGTACCCGGAAAATTTATCGAGCAATAACTTCGGAACTATTAGAGATAACCCCACGAAGTTTATTATCGTTGGAAAGCTCTTTTAATTGTCTATCGTTTTCAAAAAAGATTATTGTTCTCCGACTTATAGTTTTCGAGAAAATTTTGAAAAAATGCAAAAGTAGGTCAAATTTTAAAAAATTCATAACTAAAAAACTATTAGGAATTTGGCGATTTTCTCGACGCCAATCGATTCCCCGGATCATTTTGCATAGGTAAGGATTAAAATAGTGACACTTTTTCGAATAGTTTAGCCGTAATAGAGAAAATAAAAAAAATGAAAAATTTGTTAACACCCCCCCCTTAAAAATGGCCAATTTTTAAAGTGTCTCAAAATCAATTCAAACCCATCCTATCTTATAGATTTTGATGTGCTCTTTACAATGGAGTAAACCGTTTTCCTCTAGCTCTTTTAGTTTGGCCGTAATCGACGTTTGAAAATTGAAAAATTTTTTGCGAGATATCGCCTTGAAACCTACGCCAGTTTGTAGGGCTTTTTATACCGCTTCTAACCGTTTTTATCGTTTTTCTCTAACTCTTATAGTTTCGCCGTAATCGGCGTTTAAAAATTAGAAAAAAGTCAAAATGGCAACCTTTTTTTGCGTTTTTCTCGGAAACTATAAGACTTAGAGCAAATTTTAAGAATGCATCAGATAGCGCTTAAAATTATCTATTTTCTCGATTAAACCCGGAGCCGCTCCGGGCACTGGTTCCGGGTACAGAGGCATTTAAAGTTTAACACTAAAAAAATTCATAACTTAAAAACTAAAAGTCGTAGAGCAAAACGGTTTGTTCCAGTGAATTCTGCGGCTCATTTTACATATTATATCAGTTTTTTACCCGATTTAAAAATTTGAAATTTTTTGCCTAAAATTAGGGTAGCTTAATGCATAATGGTACTTTATTTTTCAACAAAAAAATTCGTAACTAAAAAACTAAAAGTCGTAAAGCAAAACGGTTTGTTCCAGTGAATTCTGCAGCTCATTCTACGTATTATATCAGCTTTTCATGAGATTTAAAATTTTGAATTTTTTTGCTAAAAATTTTAATGGTCAGGCAACTTACCTTCACAAAAATGAAAAAAAAACATTTTTTTTTAACTCACTCAATCAAAGTTTTATGGACATTTCTATGCTTATACAACCCTCTAGAGTTGTTAAAAGTAAAAAAAGAGTCACTAGGTTCGATTTTAAGAATTTTGATTTTTTCAATTTTGGTCGCGATTTTGGCGATTTTCGGTACCCGGAAAATTTATCGAGCAATAACTTCGGAACTATTAGAGATAACCCCACGAAGTTTATTATCGTTGGAAAGCTCTTTTAATTGTCTATCGTTTTCAAAAAAGATTATTGTTCTCCGACTTATAGTTTTCGAGAAAATTTTGAAAAAATGCAAAAGTAGGTCAAATTTTAAAAAATTCATAACTAAAAAACTATTAGGAATTTGGCGATTTTCTCGACGCCAATCGATTCCCCGGATCATTTTGCATAGGTAAGGATTAAAATAGTGACACTTTTTCGAATAGTTTAGCCGTAATAGAGAAAATAAAAAAAATGAAAAATTTGTTAACACCCCCCCCTTAAAAATGGCCAATTTTTAAAGTGTCTCAAAATCAATTCAAACCCATCCTATCTTATAGATTTTGATGTGCTCTTTACAATGGAGTAAACCGTTTTCCTCTAGCTCTTTTAGTTTGGCCGTAATCGACGTTTGAAAATTGAAAAATTTTTTGCGAGATATCGCCTTGAAACCTACGCCAGTTTGTAGGGCTTTTTATACCGCTTCTAACCGTTTTTATCGTTTTTCTTTAACTCTTATAGTTTCGCCGTAATCGGCGTTTAAAAATTAGAAAAAAGTCAAAATGGCAACCTTTTTTTGCGTTTTTCTCGGAAACTATAAGACTTAGAGCAAATTTTAAGAATGCATCAGATAGCGCTTAAAATTATCTATTTTCTCGATTAAACCCGGAGCCGCTCCGGGCACTGGTTCCGGGTACAGAGGCATTTAAAGTTTAACACTAAAAAAATTCATAACTTAAAAACTAAAAGTCGTAGAGCAAAACGGTTTGTTCCAATGAATTCTGCGGCTCATTTTACATATTATATCAGTTTTTTACCCGATTTAAAAATTTGAAATTTTTTGCCTAAAATTAGGGTAGCTTAATGCATAATGGTACTTTATTTTTCAACAAAAAAATTCGTAACTAAAAAACTAAAAGTCGTAAAGCAAAACGGTTTGTTCCAGTGAATTCTGCAGCTCATTCTACGTATTATATCAGCTTTTCATGAGATTTAAAATTTTGAATTTTTTTGCTAAAAATTTTAATGGTCAGGCAACTTACCTTCACAAAAATGAAAAAAAAACATTTTTTTTTAACTCACTCAATCAAAGTTTTATGGACATTTCTATGCTTATACAACCCTCTAGAGTTGTTAAAAGTAAAAAAAGAGTCACTAGGTTCGATTTTAAGAATTTTGATTTTTTCAATTTTGGTCGCGATTTTGGCGATTTTCGGTACCCGGAAAATTTATCGAGCAATAACTTCGGAACTATTAGAGATAACCCCACGAAGTTTATTATCGTTGGAAAGCTCTTTTAATTGTCTATCGTTTTCAAAAAAGATTATTGTTCTCCGACTTATAGTTTTCGAGAAAATTTTGAAAAAATGCAAAAGTAGGTCAAATTTTAAAAAATTCATAACTAAAAAACTATTAGGAATTTGGCGATTTTCTCGACGCCAATCGATTCCCCGGATCATTTTGCATAGGTAAGGATTAAAATAGTGACACTTTTTCGAATAGTTTAGCCGTAATAGAGAAAATAAAAAAAATGAAAAATTTGTTAACACCCCCCCCTTAAAAATGGCCAATTTTTAAAGTGTCTCAAAATCAATTCAAACCCATCCTATCTTATAGATTTTGATGTGCTCTTTACAATGGAGTAAACCGTTTTCCTCTAGCTCTTTTAGTTTGGCCGTAATCGACGTTTGAAAATTGAAAAATTTTTTGCGAGATATCGCCTTGAAACCTACGCCAGTTTGTAGGGCTTTTTATACCGCTTCTAACCGTTTTTACCGTTTTTCTCTAACTCTTATAGTTTCGCCGTAATCGGCGTTTAAAAATTAGAAAAAAGTCAAAATGGCAACCTTTTTTTGCGTTTTTCTCGGAAACTATAAGACTTAGAGCAAATTTTAAGAATGCATCAGATAGCGCTTAAAATTATCTATTTTCTCGATTAAACCCGGAGCCGCTCCGGGCACTGGTTCCGGGTACAGAGGCATTTAAAGTTTAACACTAAAAAAATTCATAACTTAAAAACTAAAAGTCGTAGAGCAAAACGGTTTGTTCCAGTGAATTCTGCGGCTCATTTTACATATTATATCAGTTTTTTACCCGATTTAAAAATTTGAAATTTTTTGCCTAAAATTAGGGTAGCTTAATGCATAATGGTACTTTATTTTTCAACAAAAAAATTCGTAACTAAAAAACTAAAAGTCGTAAAGCAAAACGGTTTGTTCCAGTGAATTCTGCAGCTCATTCTACGTATTATATCAGCTTTTCATGAGATTTAAAATTTTGAATTTTTTTGCTAAAAATTTTAATGGTCAGGCAACTTACCTTCACAAAAATGAAAAAAAACATTTTTTTTTAACTCACTCAATCAAAGTTTTATGGACATTTCTATGCTTATACAACCCTCTAGAGTTGTTAAAAGTAAAAAAAGAGTCACTAGGTTCGATTTTAAGAATTTTGATTTTTTCAATTTTGGTCGCGATTTTGGCGATTTTCGGTACCCGGAAAATTTATCGAGCAATAACTTCGGAACTATTAGAGATAACCCCACGAAGTTTATTATCGTTGGAAAGCTCTTTTAATTGTCTATCGTTTTCAAAAAAGATTATTGTTCTCCGACTTATAGTTTTCGAGAAAATTTTGAAAAAATGCAAAAGTAGGTCAAATTTTAAAAAATTCATAACTAAAAAACTATTAGGAATTTGGCGATTCTCTCGACGCCAATCGATTCCCCGGATCATTTTGCATAGGTAAGGATTAAAATAGTGACACTTTTTCGAATAGTTTAGCCGTAATAGAGAAAATAAAAAAA
Source organism: Tribolium freemani (assembly GCA_939628115.1). Lineage (NCBI taxonomy): Eukaryota > Metazoa > Arthropoda > Insecta > Coleoptera > Tenebrionidae > Tribolium > Tribolium freemani. The sequence continues at coordinate 16,446,390 of OW626786.1, read as the reverse complement.
ATGAAAAATTTGTTAACACCCCCCCCTTAAAAATGGCCAATTTTTAAAGTGTCTCAAAATCAATTCAAACCCATCCTATCTTATAGATTTTGATGTGCTCTTTACAATGGAGTAAACCGTTTTCCTCTAGCTCTTTTAGTTTGGCCGTAATCGACGTTTGAAAATTGAAAAATTTTTTGCGAGATATCGCCTTGAAACCTACGCCAGTTTGTAGGGCTTTTTATACCGCTTCTAACCGTTTTTACCGTTTTTCTCTAACTCTTATAGTTTCGCCGTAATCGGCGTTTAAAAATTAGAAAAAAGTCAAAATGGCAACCTTTTTTTGCGTTTTTCTCGGAAACTATAAGACTTAGAGCAAATTTTAAGAATGCATCAGATAGCGCTTAAAATTATCTATTTTCTCGATTAAACCCGGAGCCGCTCCGGGCACTGGTTCCGGGTACAGAGGCATTTAAAGTTTAACACTAAAAAAATTCATAACTTAAAAACTAAAAGTCGTAGAGCAAAACGGTTTGTTCCAGTGAATTCTGCGGCTCATTTTACATATTATATCAGTTTTTTACCCGATTTAAAAATTTGAAATTTTTTGCCTAAAATTAGGGTAGCTTAATGCATAATGGTACTTTATTTTTCAACAAAAAAATTCGTAACTAAAAAACTAAAAGTCGTAAAGCAAAACGGTTTGTTCCAGTGAATTCTGCAGCTCATTCTACGTATTATATCAGCTTTTCATGAGATTTAAAATTTTGATTTTTTTTGCTTAAAATTAGGTCAGCCATTTCATAGTGGAGTATTTTATTCATCAACAAAAAAATTCATAACTTAAAAACTAAACGTCGTAGAGCAATACGGTTTGTTCCATTGAATTCTGCGGCTCATTCTACGTATTATATTAACTTTTCATGAGATTTAAAATTTTGAATTTTTTTGCTAAAAATTTTAATGGTCAGGCAACTTACCTTCACAAAAATGAAAAAAAAACATTTTTTTTTAACTCACTCAATCAAAGTTTTATGGACATTTCTATGCTTATACAACCCTCTAGAGTTGTTAAAAGTAAAAAAAGAGTCACTAGGTTCGATTTTAAGAATTTTGATTTTTTCAATTTTGGTCGCGATTTTGGCGATTTTCGGTACCCGGAAAATTTATCGAGCAATAACTTCGGAACTATTAGAGATAACCCCACGAAGTTTATTATCGTTGGAAAGCTCTTTTAATTGTCTATCGTTTTCAAAAAAGATTATTGTTCTCCGACTTATAGTTTTCGAGAAAATTTTGAAAAAATGCAAAAGTAGGTCAAATTTTAAAAAATTCATAACTAAAAAACTATTAGGAATTTGGCGATTTTCTCGACGCCAATCGATTCCCCGGATCATTTTGCATAGGTAAGGATTAAAATAGTGACACTTTTTCGAATAGTTTAGCCGTAATAGAGAAAATAAAAAAAATGAAAAATTTGTTAACACCCCCCCCCTTAAAAATGGCCAATTTTTAAAGTGTCTCAAAATCAATTCAAACCCATCCTATCTTATAGATTTTGATGTACTCTTTACAATGGAGTAAACCGTTTTCCTCTAGCTCTTTTAGTTTGGCCGTAATCGACGTTTGAAAATTGAAAAATTTTTTGCGAGATATCGCCTTGAAACCTACGCCAGTTTGTAGGGCTTTTTATACCGCTTCTAACCGTTTTTACCGTTTTTCTCTAACTCTTATAGTTTCGCCGTAATCGGCGTTTAAAAATTAGAAAAAAGTCAAAATGGCAACCTTTTTTTGCGTTTTTCTCGGAAACTATAAGACTTAGAGCAAATTTTAAGAATGCATCAGATAGCGCTTAAAATTATCTATTTTCTCGATTAAACCCGGAGCCGCTCCGGGCACTGGTTCCGGGTACAGAGGCATTTAAAGTTTAACACTAAAAAAATTCATAACTTAAAAACTAAAAGTCGTAGAGCAAAACGGTTTGTTCCAGTGAATTCTGCGGCTCATTTTACATATTATATCAGTTTTTTACCCGATTTAAAAATTTGAAATTTTTTGCCTAAAATTAGGGTAGCTTAATGCATAATGGTACTTTATTTTTCAACAAAAAAATTCGTAACTAAAAAACTAAAAGTCGTAAAGCAAAACGGTTTGTTCCAGTGAATTCTGCAGCTCATTCTACGTATTATATCAGCTTTTCATGAGATTTAAAATTTTGATTTTTTTTGCTTAAAATTAGGTCAGCCATTTCATAGTGGAGTATTTTATTCATCAACAAAAAAATTCATAACTTAAAAACTAAACGTCGTAGAGCAAAACGGTTTGTTCCATTGAATTCTGCGGCTCATTCTACGTATTATATTAACTTTTCATGAGATTTAAAATTTTGAATTTTTTTGCTAAAAATTTTAATGGTCAGGCAACTTACCTTCACAAAAATGAAAAAAAAAACATTTTTTTTAACTTACTCAATCAAAGTTTTATGGACATTTCTATGCTTATACAACCCTCTAGAGTTGTTAAAAGTAGAAAAAGAGTCACTAGGTTCGATTTTAAGAATTTTGATTTTTTCAATTTTGGTCGCGATTTTGGCGATTTTCGGTACCCGGAAAATTTATCGAGCAATAACTTCGGAACTATTAGAGATAACCCCATGAAGTTTATTATCGTTGGAAAGCTCTTTTAATTGTCTATCGTTTTCAAAAAAGATTATTGTTCTCCGACTTATAGTTTTCGAGAAAATTTTGAAAAAATGCAAAAGTAGGTCAAATTTTAAAAAATTCATAACTAAAAAACTATTAGGAATTTGGCGATTTTCTCGACGCCAATCGATTCCCCGGATCATTTTGCATAGGTAAGGATTAAAATAGTGACACTTTTTCGAATAGTTTAGCCGTAATAGAGAAAATAAAAAAAATGAAAAATTTGTTAACACCCCCCCCTTAAAAATGGCCAATTTTTAAAGTGTCTCAAAATCAATTCAAACCCATCCTATCTTATAGATTTTGATGTGCTCTTTACAATGGAGTAAACCGTTTTCCTCTAGCTCTTTTAGTTTGGCCGTAATCGACGTTTGAAAATTGAAAAATTTTTTGCGAGATATCGCCTTGAAACCTACGCCAGTTTGTAGGGCTTTTTATACCGCTTCTAACCGTTTTTACCGTTTTTCTCTAACTCTTATAGTTTCGCCGTAATCGGCGTTTAAAAATTAGAAAAAAGTCAAAATGGCAACCTTTTTTTGCGTTTTTCTCGGAAACTATAAGACTTAGAGCAAATTTTAAGAATGCATCAGATAGCGCTTAAAATTATCTATTTTCTCGATTAAACCCGGAGCCGCTCCGGGCACTGGTTCCGGGTACAGAGGCATTTAAAATTTAACACTAAAAAAATTCATAACTTAAAAACTAAAAGTCGTAGAGCAAAACGGTTTGTTCCAGTGAATTCTGCGGCTCATTTTACATATTATATCAGTTTTTTACCCGATTTAAAAATTTGAAATTTTTTGCCTAAAATTAGGGTAGCTTAATGCATAATGGTACTTTATTTTTCAACAAAAAAATTCGTAACTAAAAAACTAAAAGTCGTAGAGCAAAACGGTTTGTTCCAGTGAATTCTGCAGCTCATTCTACGTATTATATCAGCTTTTCATGAGATTTAAAATTTTGATTTTTTTTGCTTAAAATTAGGTCAGAAATTTCATAGTGGAGTATTTTATTCATCAACAAAAAAATTCATAACTTAAAAACTAAACGTCGTAGAGCAATACGGTTTGTTCCATTGAATTCTGCGGCTCATTCTACGTATTATATTAACTTTTCATGAGATTTAAAATTTTGAATTTTTTTGCTAAAAATTTTAATGGTCAGGCAACTTACCTTCACAAAAATGAAAAAAAAAACATTTTTTTTAACTCACTCAATCAAAGTTTTATGGACATTTCTATGCTTATACAACCCTCTAGAGTTGTTAAAAGTAGAAAAAGAGTCACTAGGTTCGATTTTAAGAATTTTGATTTTTTCAATTTTGGTCGCGATTTTGGCGATTTTCGGTACCCGGAAAATTTATCGAGCAATAACTTCGGAACTATTAGAGATAACCCCACGAAGTTTATTATCGTTGGAAAGCTCTTTTAATTGTCTATCGTTTTCAAAAAAGATTATTGTTCTCCGACTTATAGTTTTCGAGAAAATTTTGAAAAAATGCAAAAGTAGGTCAAATTTTAAAAAATTCATAACTAAAAAACTATTAGGAATTTGGCGATTTTCTCGACGCCAATCGATTCCCCGGATCATTTTGCATAGGTAAGGATTAAAATAGTGACACTTTTTCGAATAGTTTAGCCGTAATAGAGAAAATAAAAAAAATGAAAAATTTGTTAACACCCCCCCCTTAAAAATGGCCAATTTTTAAAGTGTCTCAAAATCAATTCAAACCCATCCTATCTTATAGATTTTGATGTGCTCTTTACAATGGAGTAAACCGTTTTCCTCTAGCTCTTTTAGTTTGGCCGTAATCGACGTTTGAAAATTGAAAAATTTTTTGCGAGATATCGCCTTGAAACCTACGCCAGTTTGTAGGGCTTTTTATACCGCTTCTAACCGTTTTTACCGTTTTTCTCTAACTCTTATAGTTTCGCCGTAATCGGCGTTTAAAAATTAGAAAAAAGTCAAAATGGCAACCTTTTTTTGCGTTTTTCTCGGAAACTATAAGACTTAGAGCAAATTTTAAGAATGCATCAGATAGCGCTTAAAATTATCTATTTTCTCGATTAAACCCGGAGCCGCTCCGGGCACTGGTTCCGGGTACAGAGGCATTTAAAATTTAACACTAAAAAAATTCATAACTTAAAAACTAAAAGTCGTAGAGCAAAACGGTTTGTTCCAGTGAATTCTGCGGCTCATTTTACATATTATATCAGTTTTTTACCCGATTTAAAAATTTGAAATTTTTTGCCTAAAATTAGGGTAGCTTAATGCATAATGGTACTTTATTTTTCAACAAAAAAATTCGTAACTAAAAAACTAAAAGTCGTAGAGCAAAACGGTTTGTTCCAGTGAATTCTGCAGCTCATTCTACGTATTATATCAGCTTTTCATGAGATTTAAAATTTTGATTTTTTTTGCTTAAAATTAGGTCAGCCATTTCATAGTGGAGTATTTTATTCATCAACAAAAAAATTCATAACTTAAAAACTAAACGTCGTAGAGCAATACGGTTTGTTCCATTGAATTCTGCGGCTCATTCTACGTATTATATTAACTTTTCATGAGATTTAAAATTTTGAATTTTTTTGCTAAAAATTTTAATGGTCAGGCAACTTACCTTCACAAAAATGAAAAAAAAACATTTTTTTTAACTCACTCAATCAAAGTTTTATGGACATTTCTATGCTTATACAACCCTCTAGAGTTGTTAAAAGTAGAAAAAGAGTCACTAGGTTCGATTTTAAGAATTTTGATTTTTTCAATTTTGGTCGCGATTTTGGCGATTTTCGGTACCCGGAAAATTTATCGAGCAATAACTTCGGAACTATTAGAGATAACCCCATGAAGTTTATTATCGTTGGAAAGCTCTTTTAATTGTCTATCGTTTTCAAAAAAGATTATTGTTCTCCGACTTATAGTTTTCGAGAAAATTTTGAAAAAATGCAAAAGTAGGTCAAATTTTAAAAAATTCATAACTAAAAAACTATTAGGAATTTGGCGATTTTCTCGACGCCAATCGATTCCCCGGATCATTTTGCATAGGTAAGGATTAAAATAGTGACACTTTTTCGAATAGTTTAGCCGTAATAGAGAAAATAAAAAAAATGAAAAATTTGTTAACACCCCCCCCTTAAAAATGGCCAATTTTTAAAGTGTCTCAAAATCAATTCAAACCCATCCTATCTTATAGATTTTGATGTGCTCTTTACAATGGAGTAAACCGTTTTCCTCTAGCTCTTTTAGTTTGGCCGTAATCGACGTTTGAAAATTGAAAAATTTTTTGCGAGATATCGCCTTGAAACCTACGCCAGTTTGTAGGGCTTTTTATACCGCTTCTAACCGTTTTTACCGTTTTTCTCTAACTCTTATAGTTTCGCCGTAATCGGCGTTTAAAAATTAGAAAAAAGTCAAAATGGCAACCTTTTTTTGCGTTTTTCTCGGAAACTATAAGACTTAGAGCAAATTTTAAGAATGCATCAGATAGCGCTTAAAATTATCTATTTTCTAGATTAAACCCGGAGCCGCTCCGGGCACTGGTTCCGGGTACAGAGGCATTTAAAATTTAACACTAAAAAAATTCATAACTTAAAAACTAAAAGTCGTAGAGCAAAACGGTTTGTTCCAGTGAATTCTGCGGCTCATTTTACATATTATATCAGTTTTTTACCCGATTTAAAAATTTGAAATTTTTTGCCTAAAATTAGGGTAGCTTAATGCATAATGGTACTTTATTTTTCAACAAAAAAATTCGTAACTAAAAAACTAAAAGTCGTAGAGCAAAACGGTTTGTTCCAGTAAATTCTGCAGCTCATTCTACGTATTATATCAGCTTTTCATGAGATTTAAAATTTTGATTTTTTTTGCTTAAAATTAGGTCAGCCATTTCATAGTGGAGTATTTTATTCATCAACAAAAAAATTCATAACTTAAAAACTAAACGTCGTAGAGCAATACGGTTTGTTCCATTGAATTCTGCGGCTCATTCTACGTATTATATTAACTTTTCATGAGATTTAAAATTTTGAATTTTTTTGCTAAAAATTTTAATGGTCAGGCAACTTACCTTCACAAAAATGAAAAAAAAAACATTTTTTTAACTCACTCAATCAAAGTTTTATGGACATTTCTATGCTTATACAACCCTCTAGAGTTGTTAAAAGTAGAAAAAGAGTCACTAGGTTCGATTTTAAGAATTTTGATTTTTTCAATTTTGGTCGCGATTTTGGCGATTTTCGGTACCCGGAAAATTTATCGAGCAATAACTTCGGAACTATTAGAGATAACCCCATGAAGTTTATTATCGTTGGAAAGCTCTTTTAATTGTCTATCGTTTTCAAAAAAGATTATTGTTCTCCGACTTATAGTTTTCGAGAAAATTTTGAAAAAATGCAAAAGTAGGTCAAATTTTAAAAAATTCATAACTAAAAAACTATTAGGAATTTGGCGATTTTCTCGACGCCAATTGATTCCCCGGATCATTTTGCATAGGCAAGTATCAAAATAGTTTCACTTTTTCGAATAGTTTTGTCGTAATTGAAAGAATAAATAAAAATAAAAAATTCCAAACACCCTCCCGTTCAAAAAAACTGTGGTCGTTTAGTCCCTTTTATTCTACATAAAATTGACAGGTTACGACACCGCAGACTGCAGCGCCCCCTCACGGTGGCCGTCACTTTATTTACAGTTTACTATCACACCGACCACTGCGACAAGACAAACGACAAACGTAATAATAATACAGCCTACTAGATCCAACTAAAAGTAAGAATTTTTCACGAAATAAATCTATATATTTTCCTCTCAATTTCACTGTTTTCTAACGATTGATTGATTAACTGTATGTAAAGACAAGTGATTATGTAATATAACCTCACTTGCAGATGGGGCACGGCTTTGGGGGGTTATATAAACTGCGCGGAATCATCACATACCGACTGTCACCTTTTGAACTTAAAGCCTTTTCTGGCATTTTCTCACATGGAGTTCCAAACAGCTTGAGACGCATCAAGGACGAAATTTTATATGTAGTACCTCGTAAGTGAATGAATTTGTTTAAGAAAAAAACTGTAATTGTGTAATTGTTATTTTCAGCCCTTCTTATCGGTTACGTGATCTACGACCAAGTTGAAAAAGAACACCAGAGACTAATGAGAAAAAACCCAGCCGATTACGAAAATGATCAATAATTTGTAAAGATTTAGTCAATAAATAGCAACTAGTAGAAAGCCATCATTTATTTACATAACTTAAAACAGTTAGAAAAATAAAAAATATTTGTACAAAAATGATTTAAACCGTCAAGTCGTAAAGTAGCGCATTTTTACTTTCGCTCACTTTTACACTCCTAGTCAGCAAGTATTTATACGTGATACAAGTGCCACAAATCGCCCCTAAAACTAAACTGAAAATAATCGCAATAAAGAGAATCAAAGCGTAGTAAAAATTATTGTCAAATTCGGTCGTCACTAATTGACTTTCATTATTCTGCGACTTTGTCACGTTCAAATCTGTGCATTTTCCGCCGATTTGTGGCATTTCCACGAAAATTTTCGCCTCATTTTGGCACTGCACCGCTTCGGTGACATCAACAAATCGTTTATTGAGCAAAAACTGAAACAATTCAACCGTTTTGCAGTCACACAACCAAGGATTGTGCGCAAGTCCCACAAAAAACAAGTGATTCATTCCCGAAAAAATCGCCGAATTAAGACTTTTCAAATTATTCTGTTGCAAAAGCAAAATTCGCAAACTTGGTAACGCCTCCAAAACGTCATCATCAATTCGTTCAATTCGCGAATTAGCAATGGCTAAAACCTCCAAGCTGTTGGACTGAATCTTGGGCATTTCGGCAAAATAATTACTGGACAAATCCAACAGCACCATGTTCTCGTTTTTGCGAATAATCTCTTCGGGAAAATAGTGCAATAAATTATCGCTCAAATAGAGTTCTTGCAAATTTTCAAGCTCATCAAAGGCGTGCTCGTCAATAATGCTTAAGGAGGTGCTGTTTAAGTAAATCTCTTTGACTTGGTGGCTTTTATCGAAGCTGAAATCGTCGATTTCGATTAGTGTTATGGGGTTCCCAGAAAGGTCGATTATGACCGGATTGTTGTCCAGACTTTCGAAATAAGGAACGTATTCTAGACTTGACTGGACACAAGTTAGCGAATTTTCGGTGCAAGTACAACGGATGGGACAGCCGCCTTGGACTATGGTCACTACTTCCAAAATTAGAATCACAAGTACAATCATTTTATCACCTGGAAAAAATTAACGATAAGGGTTTTATCTACACACACACGCACACGTGATTATTTTTTTTTTAATTAAATCAAAATCATTTTCTTCAAAATTCAAGACAATATTTCATTACCTATTATTATTACCCCAAGTAGCACAAAACATCTTTTTGGTTGTGGCAGCTAAAAAGTTGTTGCAGTAACGTTATGGCAACCTGATCTTGATCATAATTTGGTTATTTCAGTAGGTTTTTAAAATAAAGTTGTTTTTTAGTTAGATTAATATGCTCATTTGGCTTTATAATAGTTGCCTCACAATTTAGTTTCAATTTGGTATCTACGTAACTAAATAGTTATTTTTTAGGTTGCCATAATGCTTTTGTGTCCATCGTAAACCCAAAAAATAACCTTTTCACAGCTATTTAAAGTTGATATATTATAGCTATCACACATATTTTAATGACAAAATAATGTCTAAAATATTACTATTTCATGACCATTTGGCTATTCTGCCATATAGTTGTGAATAAGCTATCTTATAACTATATGGAAAATTTCCGAAGTTGCCGCAACGTTTTCTTAAAAATAAAAAAGCTAAAATTTAGCGAAACTCTATCTGCAGAATGTGGCAATTTGGTAGCAAAATTTTAGTTTTCGTAGCTACACAATAATTTTCCCATCATTTTAACTGTCAAATTTTATCTGTCGTTTCCTATACTAACAAAAGTGTATTTTCTGTAATGTGGAGTGTGAATTATGCCTAAAGTTGACATTAAACAAACTGCTTTTTCCTTAAAAAGATTTAGGAAAAGCAGCACATATTACAGAAAATTAAAACGTCGAACGACTGACTCAACTTATTTAGTTTGTTTCGATTTAGTCATTATTTAGCCAGAAAAGCCACCTCAAACGTAAAAAATAACTAAATACCATTTGGTTTTAACTTAGTCAATATTAGGTTTCTCAACCATTTCCTAACAATCAGAGAAGTCATACAAAAATGGCGATTTTTTTGACAAGTATGACAGCGCAGACAGCGGCCATGTTAAATTTTTCTTATGTGTGTCAATTTTACAACTATTTTATAACCATTTAATAACTTTGTCGTTGTCAGAATCATAATTACAGCTATTTTATAAAATTTAATAAATAAAAGTGATATATTTTTATAACTAAAATTACTTTACAAGAAAAACTCTCTTAATTTTTTGAAAAAAAAATTAGTATGTTTAATAAATTATTGCTTTTTTTAAGGCGCGTCGATTTTTTCGAAACATCGAAAAGTAATTTTTTGCTTGGTTAACGAGTATTTGTGTATGCATTACAGTGATATATAATATGTTTATTGCCATCCATGATGTCTACAAGGATTGAATAAAATAACAATTTCTTCGTGACTCTTCAGTGACCACTAAATTACCATATTGTTATATTTTGATCTTGATGTCCCACAATTTTTCCTAAATTACAACCAAAGATAAAATGTTATTTTGTAGTTGCTGTTGGGTTGTACTTTGGAAACGACAGCCAATTAACAACAAATCGGTGATTATGTAGTAAATAGCTGTCATTTAGTCATAAAATAGCAACAGCTTCCAGAGCATAACTTCATTAGAGCTTTGAAACAACCAAATTGTTGGCAACTATTTGGTAATATTACCGTTATATAACCCAAAAATAAATGCCCATTTTTGGTCAAACGTTTTCTTCGATTGTTACGGTGACCAAATAGTTGTTGCCAAAACGTTTTTACAACCGCTAAATAACAATCTGTGCTACTTGGGACTAATAAATAAATGAGTTTGTATACTTACTTCAATTTTTGTGGATTTTTCGATGCGTTGGTAATAACCGAACTCGTTCCTCGAATTACGTACGATTTATCTTATCGAAAACTTGGATGATGTTTACAGATTTAGATACCTGCGATGTTTCTAATCTCAAATGTTTACAAATCGATTTGATATTATACAAGGTGTTTACGATCTAGGAGTCGAAATTTTACCTGGTGTTAAAACACCCCAGCAAACACTAAAATATAACGGCAACATAACATTATAACGTAGAATGTAACAGGTAATATAACGTAAACATAACTGGTATATTGCATTTATGTTAAAATCTTCGCCTCAAAGAATATAACACTATGTGATATAACTCCGTTATACTAATGTTATATAAATGATATATTGCCACCACATAACATCAGTATAACATAATATATAACTGTTATATGACTCTGTTATACCAATGTTACATAAATGAAATACTGCTTCAACATAACAACAGTATAACATAAATGTTATAGTTATATTTATGTTATATATTTATTTATATTACACTTTTTAGTTGTGATAGGTAAATAAAAAATATAGTTTTATTTTTATACGTTTTATTATAATAAGTATTGCAAGATTAAAACATTTTGCATTCTAATAATAAATTACCAAATATAGTAAGAAACAAGATCGATCCCGTCCCAGAGCTTATTAAAACTCTAATTAAATTTTGGCTCACAAATAACTAGGTGCCTACTAGTGTACTATAATAAACCGATTAATATAAATATTTCTAGATATGTACTTTCGTTTATAAAAAATAACCAGTATAGAAATAAATAATACAAATTTCATAAAAAGAAAAGTACCTATTATTATCCACTCAAGAAAGTAAGGTTATTACCTCTTCTCACAACTCTTCTATAATTATAATTATATAACCACATTAAATCTAAAAAGCAAGTCAAATTTAACATAACAAAATAAATTCTAAAAGAAAAGATTATCCTAAAAACTAAAAACTATCCAGAAAAAATTAAACAAATATGGATTATCTAAAATATTGTAAAATACTCGTATACCATATCTTCCATTGCACAAGTCGAAATTTTAATTAAACTATTTAACTAGCTATGTATTTAACGAACACAAAGTCAGTAAATTTCTAAATATGTATAATTTCAATTATTTTGGTTCTTACACTGAAATAGTTTTTAATAACCACATCTGAAACAGATTTTGTATAAAATCAACAGTATAACTTTAAATTTTTTAAATTAAGTACCTCTAAATGTGATAGATAATGTCTGCAAATTACTGACTCAAATATTGCCCCTGACTCCTTTGCAGCAGTTTTAAAACACTTCCGTCGAAATTTTTTAAATGTTGCCTTTTAAATGATTGTCACAGTAATCGGTTCTGCAAATATGTACATGTAATTAAAGCACTTAATATAAAAATAACCTGGTTTAAAAATAGTTACATTAAAATAAGAAAACAATACAAAACGAAATATTTTGTTCACAATTATTACGAGGCCTTTTTCAAATTCTTTATTGTTTTATAAACCATTAAACCACGCAAAATTATCCAAAATTTGTTATTATTTATTATTAAAATAATAACAATAATTAAAAATTAAAATTATTTGTAATAAATGTACTGATGTTAAAGGGTTTAATGTTGTCAGGAAAACATTAAAAAATAAAACTAAACTAAACCTAAGAATATGCGTTTGGCCTTGGTGCCCTTGGAAACAATTAACATCTGTAAAAATGACGAAGTTCCGAATCCACTACCTGCAGTTATCTTTATCACTATCTTTATCTAACTCACAGCTTCATGTACTTTTTCTCTCTTTAGAACATCGTCTAAAATTTAATTTAATTTAAAATTTAATTTCCAAAATTCGACAATACTCTTATTTATTTGATTAATAATAATAATAATAATAATTTATTCGTTTAGATAGATTTTGCTGGCTAACGAAACATTTCGATCGGCTTCACCAATACAGTAAACCAAGTAATTAATAACACTAGCGAGATAAATAACTGTCTCACTTTAAAAGCATTGTGGCAGCCGCCTATTTGAAAAATAGATTTTTTTGTAATAAAATAATTTTTTTTTGAAAATCTCAAGAAATCTTTTAAATTTGCTTTAGAAACCGCATATCATTAGAAAGCTTATCAAAAATGCTATTGATAGGTATAAACAAATACAGGGTGTTCGATTTGAAAAAATGAGTAATTCAACTTTTTGCGTTTTGGCACACCCTGTACATTATCTGTGCGTTTTAACGAAAAGTCGACTATTTGCTCAAACTACGAGATATTCTAAGTTTTTCTGTCGCAAATTTGTCGGAAAATATTAATTGGCGGCTTCACAGTGATTTTTTCAAAGTGGGTTGTTTTTAGCACAAAAAGTTGAATAATTTCGAAACAGAAAAAGATAGGCCTATAATAGTTTATACAAAGTACCATTATTTTTTTACGTAGAATCTAATTATGCAAAAATATATAGGGTGTTCCATTTAAAAAATTATAACTTTGGTTTATCACTCTGTATACAACATCCTGTATAAAATATAAATATTTTTAGTTTGTGGACTTTAAGTTGATCTATCGAATAATAAAAACGGCATCGCAATATTTTCAATAACAAAAAAGTTATAGACCGATTACGCACCCCTGGGTCACGCTGTATAAATATGGTAACTGCGAAAAAAACCTCAAGGAACTGTTACTTTTAAGAATGTTATTTAACTCCGCAATATTGGTACAGGGTTTGGGGGTCACTGGAATACTTTCTCTGTTCAAATAAAATTTAATTGTTGCAACAAATAAGAATATTGTAACCACGACAGTGAAAAACGTCAATTCATAATTTTGACACTGTCATCATTTTATTTGGCTTTATTTTTGATCAGAATTTTTAGTTTTTAAATTATTGAGAAAAATCAAAAATTTTTAATTTTCGTTTTAATTTTTTCAACCGCAAACCAAAAGAACTAGTCGTTTTTAAGTAAGGCATTCTTTAGGCACTTTTTTACAAGATATCTAAATCTGTCATCGCCTTTTTCAAGGCGTTCTTGATGTCATAGTTACAACACTGAACTTTGGTTTTTCTTATTGACGCCATATTTAATACTTGTATTTTTGAAAAGTCTTTTTGTTCCTGATTACAACGATGTATCACATCATATGATCGAATCTTACATGGTGATAAAATTAAGAAAAAAGCGTTTTTGCAAACGTGCTTTGAAAAAAACGCCAAAAATTTTGTTTAACAAACTAACTTTTGACAGTTCTATTAAATATGCGAGCAGAATTTTTATAACTTTGTCTTGTTTTGTTTTGCAAAAAATAATCTTCTAGCACAGAGCCTTGTCTATTTACTCTGTGCTTCTAGCTTATCAAAAGTAAGGTTATGAGAGAACGAATTAATCACAAACATACAAAATAACTGTTTTTTAATTTCAAAGCACTCTAGAGTTTTTTTTTAAATGAACACTTGTTATTTTTCTTAAGAGTGTGGAGATAATATCTTATTTTCAGACGATAAGATATAGTACGACTATTCTATTAATTGTGTGCATTTAAATTAAAAGAGACGTAATTGATAATTCTGCAATCTTTTAAATACGAATTTTAAAATGTCATAACATCTAGAGCTGTCTCAAAATTCTCTTTTGATACTTAAATAACACAAAAATATTCATTATTGTCAATTCAAAACATATCATGCATTAAATAATTTTATTTTTTTTAATTATTATTATTTTTGTTCATTTAAAAAAAAACTCTAGAGTGCTTTGAAATTAAAAAAAAACATGTATTTTGCATGTCTGTGATTAATTCGTTCTCTCATAACCTTACTTTTTGACAATTAAAAAATATTTATTTATTATTTATAAAAACTGTTGGAAATGTCTTCCTTGTTGTTCAACACACATAACACATCGCCTTTGAACATTATTTATCAATCATAGGTTATGAATTCTTGTGAGATAGTTTAGTAGGCAACCAATAATACAATGATAAAAATTGTTCTACGACTTCTGAACAATCTCAGCGCATGCTGCGAGTTTTTTTAATAATAATGAACACCTGAGTCTGCTAATATTTAGTTAATTTGATAATAAGTTGATTACATGATTACATGAAATAATTCGAACAAAACATTTTTTTTAACAAAGCGTATGCAAACATAATTTTTGCATATCTTAAATTTTGTCGGCGATAAAATGACTTTCTTGTAAGGTTATTTCGTATTTATGTTGTGGTGGAGTCATTGACAAAGTTGCTCAATATTTAATGTAACTTTAAGAAAGTTGGTGCCCCCTCTTGTCTTTGAGTTGGTGGAATGTTATCGCAGTCCATTCATTGACATCGTATTAGTAAAATTGCGTCAATGACACACACATGCGACTTTAAAATTTATACAAACTGATGAATAAACCCATTAAAATGACAAAAAAGTGAAATAATTATCGATAAGTGAGTGATAAGCAAGAAAAAAAATGGATCTTTTCAACAAAAATTTAACATGTGCCTTTATGGATATACCATCAATCCCCGAATACTTATCAGGTAAATATTCTAATCGAGCGCCTGTAATAAACCATTTTTATTAAAGACATTTAAAATAATAATAACAATAATTAATAATAATAAAGTGTCATGATCCACATTTCGATTATGCAACACCAAAGAAACTGAAATTTAAACTTTTCTTCGACGTTTTTTTGACTTTCACCTTGTTTTCTCTTCGGTCGTGCTACATATATCCGTTTTTTATCCACATCTTCCACGTTACATAAATATTATTATGTAAAACGGGGAAAAACACAAGTTCGACATAGCGAATACGAAAAATGCACATATTGTGCAACTACCTATACATAAACCGGTCGTTTCCTCAAAATTAAGCAATCAAATTGCTACAACGAATTTCACATCAACAAAAAAAAAAACGCAATTAATTTACCCTTCCCAAGTAGCACAAAATATCTTTTTGGTTGTGGCAGCTAAAAAGTTGCTATAATATGATCATTTGACTTTATATTAGACTCCTAATAGTTGGCCCACAATTTAGCTTTAATTTGGTATCTACGTAACTAAATAGTTATTTTTTAGGTTGCTATAATGCTTTTATGTCCATCGTAAACCCAAAAAATAACCTTTTTACAGCTATTTAAAGTTGATATATTATGGCTATCACACATATTTTAATGACAAAATAATGTCTAAAATATTACTATTTCATGACCATTTGGCTATTCTGCCATATAGTTGTGAATAATCTATCTTATAACTATATGGCAAATTTCCGAAGTTGCCGCAACGTTTTCTTAAAAATAAAAAAGCTAAAATATAACGAAAATCTTTGGCAATTTGGTAGCAAAATTTTAGTTGTCATTACCAAGTAATATCTATAACTCTACCGTTTCGTAGCTACACAATAATTTTCCCATCATTTTAACTGTCAAATTTTATCTGTCGTTTCCTATACCAAGAAAAGTGTATTTTCTGTAGTGTGGAGTGTGAATTATGCCTAAAGTTGACATTAAACAAACTGCTTTTTCCTTAAAAAGATTTAGGAAAAGCAGACATATTACAGAAAATTAAAACGTCGAACGACTGACTCAACTTATTTAGTTTGTTTCGATTTAGTCATTATTTAGCCAGAAAAGCCACCTCAAACGTAAAAAATAACTAAATACCATTTGGTTTTAACTTAGTCAATATTAGGTTTCTGAGTCAGTTTCCTAACAATCAGAGAAGAAATACAAAAATGGCGATTTTTTTGACAAGTACGACAGCGCAGACAGCGGCCATGTTAAATTTTTCTTATGTGTGTCAATTTTACAACTATTTTATAACCATTTAATAACTTTGTCGTTGTCAGAATCATAATTACTGCTATTTTATAAAATTTAATAAATAAAAGTGATACATTTTTATAACTGAAATTAATTTAAACGAAAAACTCTCTTAATTTAAAAAAAAATTAGTATGTTTAATAAATTATTGCTTGTTTTAAGGCGCGTCGATTTTTTCGAAGCATCGTATTCATATTTGTTAGAAAAGTAATTTTTTGTTTGGTTAACGAGTATTTGGAATTTGTGTCCCACGAACGAGTGCAAATATTTTAACCATAAATTGACAATTAAAAATTAATTGATACATATTTTTTATTTTTTCAAAAAAAAATTTTGTTTTCGAGTTATTAATTTTTAAAAATGGCCCCCAAGGAAGACGTTTATTTGTATATCTTGAAAAATATTGAACCAATTTTTATGAAATTTGGCATGCTTACATTATTTTTATGTGTCATATGACAGTATAATTTGCATTTATGTAGGGTGCCCCAAAAGGGGGCTGTGGGTGCCCCCTTGAAATAAATTGTCTTATAACTTTTTAGCACAACTTAGTTTAGCTTTGTCATTATTATAATTTGAAAGCCCATTCAATTTAGAAACTTTTTTGTGTTTTGTAATTTTTTTTCAAAATTAACGGTTTTCGAATAAAATGCAAAAATGTAAAACAATGCAGTCAGCATATCACAAAACATATCAGCGCTTATTCAAAGCAGGCGGCAAAGTATCTTTCACTTTAATGCTCAGCTTCTTAAAAAAGCATTTTGCATTACCATAAAAGTTGTTCTTTTAAATCAACAAGTGTCAAAGTTCACATTTTTATTTACAGCTACTTTAAAGTTTTGACATTATTTTTCAATGAGGTTATCCAGTCTTTCTACATAAAACACTATTTACTTTAATCAATTTTGCTTTAAAAATCAATTTTAAAACACAATTTTGACAGATTTTACAAGAGAAAGCTTTGAATAAGCGCTGATATGTTTTGTGATGCTGACTGTATCATTTTACATTTTTACATTTTATTCGAAAATCGTTAATTCTAAGAAAAAATTGCAAGAGACGAAAAAGTTTTTAAACAAAATGGGATTTCAAATGATAATAATGGAAAAGCCAAACTAATTTGTGCTAAAAAGTTATAAGACAATTTATTCCAAGGGGGCACCCTACATAAATGTCAATTACACTGTCATATGACAAATAAAAATAATGTAAGCATGCCAAATTTCATAAAAATTTGTTTTAATATTTTTCAAGATGGGGGGCTATTTTTAAAAATTGATAAATCGAAAACAATTTTTTTTTTTAAATAAAAAATACGTATCAATTAATTTTTAATTGTTAATTTATGGTTAAAATATTTGCACTCGTTCGTGGGACACCGTGTATAATATGTTTATCGCCATCCATGATGTCTACAAGGATTGAATAAAATAACAATTTCTTCATGACTCTTCAGTGACCACTAAATTACCATATTGTTATATTTTGATCTTGAAGTCCCACAATTTTTCCTAAATTACAACCAAAGATAAAATGTTATTTTGTAGTTGCTGTTGGGTTGTACTTTGGAAACGATAGCCAATTAACAACAAATCGGTGATTATGTAGTAAATAGCTGTCATTTAGTCATAAAATAGCAACAGCTTCCAGAGCATAACTTCGTTAGAGCTTTGAAACAACCAAATTGTTGGCAACTATTTGGTAATATAACCCAAAAATAAATGCCCATTTTTGATCAAACGTTTCCTTCGATTGTTATAGTTATTGCCAAAACGTTTTTACAACCGCTAAATAACAATCTGTGCTACTTGGGTTTTTAATTCGGCTAACAAACAAAAAATCAAAAATAACAATCAGGTTACTATGGAAATGGACGAAACTATGGCAACAATGTCAATGTAACCAGCGGCGGGTGATATATATTTTTTTTAATTAAATTTTTTATTTTAGCCACAAACGTGTACGGGGTGACTCTAGTAACCCTTGGAACATTGGCAGTAGTGCTAGTTTTAGTAATGTTCATCGATACGCTCCAATACATAATAAAAAACTCCTCATCTCGGGTAAAAACATATTCAGCTTTTGTCATTGGTGTTTATCCGGTATATGTATTTGTCCGACTTTTTTTTCAATCGAATAATTTTTTTGTTGTAGGTTGTAGCTCTAGTGACATATTTTGCAATTTTGGTCCCTCGGGCCCATCTCTTATCTGAAGCTATCACCCAGGGTGCTTTTATGGCAGGAATGTACCAATTATTTTGCCTTTTTGTGGCGTATTGTGGAGGTGAAGCCGAGCTAATCCGCAAAGTCAAACCAGGAAGTTTAAATTTAAGAGTAATGCCGTGTTGTTGTTGGCCTTGTTGCTTCTTTTTACCACCAATTGAAGTCACAAAGTAAACTATCAGGTGTTCATTATTAAAAAAACTCGCAGCATGCTCTGAGATTGTGACAGAAGTCGTAAAACAATTTTTATCATTGTACATACAGGGTGTGTCAAGTTTTAGGTCCAGTCAAAAAATAAATACTTCTAGTATTCCAAAATAAAAAATATATATCGCAAACGATAGAGTTTCTAACACGCTTCAATTTGATGCTTTGCTGATATCCCAAATTTTCATGATATAAGCGTAAAATGCAAAAAACTACATTAAAAATTTTTTTTTTCAAATTATTCCAATAATTTTTTTATAATAAAATTCCTCCTATTTTTTAAGTAAGACTTCCGAAACTGAAACAGTAAAAAACGCAAGGCGTATTGAGCAATTGAAATTTCAATTTGCAAAAAAAAGGGCATTTTTTAATTGACAAGTAAAATTTGAGTCTGACAGTTAATGACGTTTCAATTTTTTGTGAATCAAGCAAAGACACGAGCTCTGTTTTTTCTCAAAGGTGACTAAGATAAAACATTTATTTGATCTTTTGCAAATTGAAATTTCAATTGCTCAATACGCCTTGGGTTTTTTACTGTTTCAGTTTCGGAAGTCTCACTTAAAAAATAGGAGGAATTTTATTATGAGAAAACGATTGCAATAATATGGAAACAAAAAATTTTTTATCTAGTTTTTCACAATTCACGCTCATACCATGAAAATTTCGTATAACATTAAAGCATCAAATTGGAGCGTGTTAGAAACTCTATCGTTTGAGATATATTTTTTTTTTTTGGACAACTAGAAGTATTTATTTTTTGACTGGACCTAAAACTTGAAACACCCTGTATTGTTGGTTGCCTACTAAACCATCTCACAAGAATTCATAACCTAAAATTGATAAATAGTGTTCAAAGGCGTTGTTGAACAACAAGGAAGACATTCCAACAGTTTTTATAAATAATAAATAAATATTTTTATGAAAATCTGTTATCTTTTTAATTGTCAAAAAGTAAGGTTATGAGAGAACGAATTAATCACAGACATGCAAAATAATTGTTTTTTAATTTCAAAGCACTCTAGAGTTTTTTTTTTAAATGAACACTCGTTATAATTTGCTTAATGTCAATTTTTACGAATGTTTTTTCACAGGAATACAATTCAGCGCTTACGATTACTCGTTTTGCAATTACCAGTCGTTCAAGGATTGGTTTATTTGGTCCTTTTAGTGATGTGGGCCGAACGTGAAGTATTTAATCAAGAAAAAAGTACAAATTGTTCGATTTATTATTTAAAAAATTTCAGAGTTTGTATCAAGTCAATTACATGTACTTGCAACCAGTGATAATAATTTCGATATTGTTCGGGGTTTGGGGAATGGCAATGACAATCAATCTCCTTAAAGGCTTCCTGGGGGACGAATATTTAATGCCCTCCAAATTTATCGTTCTTCAATTAGTCCTAGTTTTAGCAAAAATGCAAGGAGCTGCCACTAGAGGACTAGTTATGATCGATATTTTGCCTTGTCGACCACCAATAACACCAACAGTTTATGGAAATTGTAATCAATTTTTTTATTTTATTGGCTCACAATTATTACAATTTTTTCTTTTAGTAATTCATAATACACTAATGTTGGCTGAAATGGTTTTGTTGCAATTTGCGGCAAGAAAATTATACAAGAGAATTTTACCAGATTATGCAAGTGAAGGTGTTGGCACCATTAGTACCATAGGTGGTATAATGGCCTCTGACCTTATGAAGGATAATAATAACAGTAATTGTGAGAATTTGAATGTGAAGCTAGGTGTGAATAAGTGCAAAATGGGGCATATTAATGTGGCACTAGATATACGAGAATAGTTTAAATTAAACGTTTTTGTTAAAATGATGTATTTTATTTAGAAAACCTTCGAAAAATGAAAAAATCACATACCTTATTATTGCACCTAATTTGATTATTATTTCTCCCTTTACACTACATTGGATCAATTTGATTAGTTTTTTGGTTTATTTTTTACAAAATTCTTCGAAATGGCTCAAAGAAACAATACTTAAATACACAAAAAAAACACAAAATGGTGTTATTTTTTACCTAATTGTGTAATATTTTTACCAGATTAAGGCTAAAAATAGGTTAACTCTATTTGAGCAAAAATTCCGTCAAAAAAGTGTTTAAATCTTAACAACAAACTATTTTGCATTATTTTGCAGTTGAAAAGGTGCAATTTATTACTGCTTTTGATTGAAACTTTGTGATTATTAGTGTTGACGATTATGAATGATATAATCGAAATATTTCGATTATGTCTGAATAATCAATCATTCGATTATACTTTAAAAATCATTCATAATCGAAATTCGATTCATTCGTTTTGTTCCGAACACTTGTTTTTCGATTCGATGATATTTCGTTTCCCAAATGATCGAATGATCAATTAATCGTGGTGGTAAACTGGGGAATAATGGAACTTGATAGTGATTTTTTTGTTATTATGTTGGTGGTTCATCGGTTGTTTGAAGTTTGTGAAGTGACACATATGACAGTGAGAGCAAGAAATTTTTTAAAACAAAATTTATTAAAATTTTCGAGCGTTTAATTAACGGTTTATCCACACCACAGTCAGACAATAAAGGCTAAATCAATATTTTAGAAAAATTTTATTTGACGTTTTGAAGTGACTTTTGTTGAATTAATTTTTATTCCAATCACGACTATAGGTTTTATTGGTATCATTAAACGTTTCCTAGTAGTGATATTATGACCTAATAAAAGACTGGTTGTGGATAAATAATACTTTTTTATTTGTTAGGTAAGGCGAGGGTGAAGAAAGTTTAACAATACAAGAATCGTGTGTAATGTTGGAAAATAAAACTATTTATAATTGTTAAATTGATTTATTTATTTACAATGGGTCTTTTTTCAATATTTTCATTCCACTTATTCAAATTTATACTCCAATACTTATTTAATTTAATTACTGGACAATAATCGATCATTCGATTATTTTAAACGATTATTTCGATTCATTCGATTATTAAAATATATCGATTATGCCCAACACTAGTGATTATTTTTTCGTATCACCAACACCAAGAGTAAAAAAATCCCTAAATTGATCAAAACCCGCCAACTAGTTTCAAATCGAAAGAAAAGTCTCCTAATAATCGTGAGTTTTTGCGTTGATTTCCAAACTTGTTAAATGCGTAAGTATTGTTTGGGCAAACCGGCAAACTCACGCAAATACTGAAACCTAACCAAAAAAATTCTTATAGCACCGACCAGTGTTGCCAGGTTAATCCCCAGTTTTGGATATTTTGTAAATGTTTGGGGACAAAAGGATTTTTAAATTGAAATTACGAAAATCTGGGGATTTTTATGTTGGTACCTATATTCGTGAATAATGTAGCTGGAAATGTTTTTTGTATAAACTCCTATAATAAATATTTTTCCCACTTATCCCAAACTTGGAATAAATGAAATCTTACAAATTTTTCAATTATATTGATGTCTCGATCTTTGTTTAACACAGTATATTCAATAATGTGTTGAAAAGAGACAACAACCAACATGGAATTAAAAAATGACGTTTAGTAACTTGGTTGCTATATTGGCAACGATTATCAAGTGTATTAATACGATTCAGGCACCAATACCTACAAACTTTGTGCCGATTATAATTTTTACATGTTAATACTTATTCATATGTTATTATAAACATTTTAATAATAAATAATTATTTTAAGAAGGTGGTGTGGTGGTGCTGTTATCTGGGGATTTTTGCTGTATTTTGGGAACTTCTGGGGACAATTTACTTTTCGATCTGTCAACTTTGGCACCGACGCTACCTAGTCCAAATTGGCGGGAAAGTAAGTTTTGGCACCAACTTCCAGTTTAGTGTGTGTTTATTTCAAAATTTTTGTGTGTTTTGTTGTTAAATCCGAGGAAATGTTATCGTAAGTGTTAGATTTTCGCATCCAAACTACTAAAATTTGCATTTAGCACTACGCCAATCAAACCTAACCAAATTGACGAGTCAAACAAGGAAAACATCTCCGACAACCCCTTGAACATCGGAGACACGTGTCGCGACCCTAAAACCAGTGGTTTACCCCTCGAACAAGAACACGAAGAGTACCAATACTTGAACCACATTAGACAAATCATCGATAAAGGGGTGAAAAAAAGTGACCGAACTGGTGTTGGCACTTTTTCGATTTTTGGGGCCCAAATGCGCTACTCCCTCCGCAATAATATCTTCCCTTTGTTGACCACGAAACGTGTGTTTTGGCGCGGAGTCGTTGAAGAGTTGCTTTGGTTCATTAAAGGCTCAACGAACGCGAATGAATTGAAAGAGAAAAATGTGCATATTTGGGATGCGAATAGCACGCGAGAGTTTCTCGATTCAGTGGGGCTCAGTGAGCGTGAGGAGGGCGATTTGGGGCCAGTTTACGGTTTTCAATGGCGACACTTTGGGGCTGAATACAAAGACATGCATTGGGATTACACTAATCAAGGGATTGACCAATTGGCTCATGTTATCGAAACAATTCGCAATAAACCCAATGATCGAAGGATTATAATGTGTGCCTGGAACCCGGTGGATATTCCTGAAATGGCTCTCCCTCCTTGTCACTGTCTCGTGCAATTTTTTGTAGCAAATGGAGAATTGTCGTGTTTGTTGTATCAAAGGTCGGCTGATATGGGCCTAGGAGTTCCCTTCAATATCGCAAGTTACGCGTTATTGACCTATATGATTGCACATGTTACAGGATTGAAGGTTTTTATTGGTTCAAAGTTGCCTCAATTTTAGTTTGAATTTTAGCCCGGGGAATTTATTCATACGTTAGGGGATAGTCATGTCTACTTGAATCATGTCGAACCGTTGCAACAACAATTAAAGAGGACACCGAAGCCGTTTCCAACTTTGAAAATCAAAAGGCAACTTTCGAGTATTGAGGATTTTGTTTTTGATGATTTTGAATTAAGTGGGTATGAACCACATCCCAAATTGAGTATGCCGATGGCTGTTTGAGATAAAAAAAAATAGCTGTGTTCAATGTACTTGTATCTGTTTATCAAATAAATTTTTTTTCTACAGTGTTTTCACTTGAATAACGACCAGCTGTAAAGTTGTTAGGTTGGTAATCCGTGCCTGGTTTTTTAAGTGTTCCGGTTGGCAGTAGTAATTCATTGTCAAAATTTGACACTTGGCACAAGCGCAGTAAGAAAATTGTAATTTCACATTGAAATTTTAAAAATGAGCAGCCAAAAGTCTACAAAGAAGTGTGCAAGACTAAATATTGATGTAACACAGGCAATTATAAAATACCACGCAGAAATCAAGCAACTTTCGTTTCAGAGAAAACATTGGAGACGAAAGTAAAAAACTTTTCCTCGGTAATTTTCCACACATTTTCCCTTTTTTACCGTGACCTAACTCTTGTTAATTCCTTTTCACCCGCCTGTGCTCAAAAAATTTTAACGCAATATAAATTTTTATTAAAATAAATTTAAGTCAATAATTAAAAACTTTTAAAGCTTCTAACCTATATTTGTGGACTCTGTCAATTCTGACAAATTTCTCACTAGAAATTACCAGAAACAATAGCGCTCGATTAAAGACCGAGTTACATAAGCCAAATATAAAGAACTTACACTAGAACGTGGTTTTTATGAAAGTAAACCGACTTTAGTTAATTTAGAAATTTTTGGTACTTCTCTTGGTGTTTAGAAAAAAAAAACAAAAAATTAAACTTTCAATCAAAAGTTATAAACCCCACCTTTTCTACAACAAATTCTGTGAAATATTAATAGTTTGTTGTTATGTTGTTAAGATTTTTCGTGTCATTTTTTCATTAGGTTTCGGTGGCAAGTTAATATTTTAACTTTACCGATCTTATACACAAAAGAGTGAAGAAAATACAACTTATACACACATTTTCCGTGTTTAACAGTTAAAAAAACACGTAAAAGTCCAAAAATTGGCAAACAAACAACAAACTGGATTAGTATTTCACAAATTGGCGGGTTTGGTTCCGTCAGTTCTTTTAGCCCGTTGTGTTGGTGACAAATGACAAGAGGAATATTTGACGTTTATAAATAAAAATAAATTGCACATTTTTGCCTCAAAACATGTGAAAAAATGCAAATTTTGAATAAATGTCGCTTTAATTCGTTTACGTAAACCCGGGGTTTGTTATCACCGTGCTTCGATTGATCAAAATGCCAAAACCTGGAATTAGGTGAGTGTAATAATTGAGTGTGGATAATAATTGTGAATAAAATTGCTTTTCCAGTGCAATATGGAGTTAAAAGTTTGGGTCGAGGGAATCCAACGGATAGTGTGTGGAGTGAGTGAAACGACAACATGTCAGGTACCCCCTGAAAGCGCCTTTTGATAATTTCTCACACTTGACAAATTCCAGGATGTAGTGTTTGCTTTAGCTCACGCCACTGGAAAATCAGGCCGTTTCACACTTATTGAACGGTGGAGGAACAACGAACGACAGTTGGCCCCCAATGAAAACCCCCTCAAGGTTTGTAAACCCACCAAAAAAAAAAAAGTATTTTTTAATAACACAAATACAGATTTTGATGAAATGGGGTGAGTACTCAAACGATGTTCAATTCATTCTCCAATGGAGTGAAAGCAAACCAATGACACCAACAACCAAACCAAAAACATCATCATCATCAGCAAATATCATAGTGGAATCACCACAAAAACACACCGAAAAATCACAAGTAGGCGTTGTGAAAGGTGTCCCGCATATAAAAACACTTGAAGTGCGCGAAACGCAAAATTCACCCAAAAAATCCGAATCTCCTAGTCATAGAATCCATCCTCCGGCACCGCCCCCTTACCGCGACCCACCGCCCCCAAAAAAAAACATCCTACAAGAGTCAAACAAAACACACAAATTACAGGAATCTGTACTCTATAATGCTCAGTATAGGGAATTAATCGCACTCATTAATTACCAGAGGGAGAAGTTGTCCAATCAGCAAGCAGACCTAACAAAGGTGCCACAATTAATTTACTTGATTATTATTCATTAATTTTTTGTAGTTTGATGCCGAAATTGTGTTTTGGGAGAGTAAAGAGCGGGAAAAACAAATGCAATTGGAGTATATTTCGCAGGAGATTCTCGCAATGACCAATGCCACGAAATTAAATCAAGACCAGGTTTGACTCAATTAATTAATTGTTAAAGTTAAAATAATTGTTCCCAGATCCAGACATTACATTACATTGAGGAAGAATGCGAAATAGTGAAACAGCAAGAGAAAACGCTCAAATCTGAAATAACTCTTTTGAGATCAAAGCTTGCAAATTGCGAAACTGAACTTTTGCAATGCAAAAACAAGATTCGTTTAGTAATGGATGAGCTACAAATTGAACAAAGAGCTTTATCACGTCGTTCCGAATCGCGTAAACAAATGGAAAAAAATCTTTTAGTCGAAATGGAACGATTACAGAGAGACATAGAGTTGGCAAAACAGAGCACTGAATTGCACCACTTGACTGCCGAAACGCTCAAAAAAGAAGTTAGTCGATTTGTCGCCTATTTGATAAATTTAGTTTTGTTTTTAGGTTGCCGCCCTGGAGACGGCAATAATAGAAAAGAAGAAACAAGTGGAATTGCTTGTGACTGAAATGAAAGAGGCGAATTTACAAAGTTTGACTATAGCGCCACCTGAGGATTTACGAGCGATTTTGGAAGGTCCAAATAAGGGAAGTACCCGAAAAATGATTGGCTCACCTCGACAATTGGAAAATGCTGTACCAACCAATAAAAACCCACATGGAGTTTGGGTTTAATAAAATTGTAGTCATTTTGTTTAGCTTACCTCACAGTCTAGGCGTGTTTGATTTTCAAGTCTGATAGTTTGTATTGACGCCATTATTAAATTATAAAACGTGTTATTTATTGTTAGGTGATTGGATGATTTTTTACTTACACATTTTTGTTACTTTATTTTATTTTACACTGCCATATTGTGTGTAGTTGCATCACAGAGGATTATGATTTAAGAAATGATGTTAGATATATTTATTATTTTAAAACTTTAAATTATATTTAATCGGAACTGTAAAATACACACAAATATTAAATTGTGTTTTTCTTCTTTATCCTTTCACTTTAGTAATAAAGTCCATACGGAATTAAAATCAAAATTTTGAAATTATGTTGCCAACGTTGAAACAATTTGAAAATTGGTTTTAATTCCGGATGGACTACGAATAAAAGAACAAGTTCAACATAAAATGAGGAAAATTATCGTCACTAAATATTTGGGAAAATTTAGAAATTGATCCACTCAAGATCACAAAACTTTCTGTCGATTATTTATTCGATTTGAAACAAGTTGGCGGTGGAGCTTTTGGCTGTTTTGCCGGTCTCTCAAAGAAAAATAAATAAGAAATTTCTAATTAATTGATTTTACACTTTTTTACTATAGATTGTGTGAAATGGATTTTAGGATAGTTTTTATTTGAGCCATTTTGGTCAGGTTTCAGTAACATTAGTCGTTTTATTGATCAAAAACAAATAAAAGTTACGCAAACATTTTTTCGGACTTACCGTCACGAGACATAACAGTTTTCTTTTGTTTAGGAATTTTTGGTTGTTTTATTAGGGCCGGTTGCTCAGTTCGGGCTTACGTAAACTCGGCTTAAATTTAAACTAAGTTTAAACCACAGTTGTGTTGCTCATGGAAAGTTTAGCTAAGCCGAGCTGAACTTGTCACTTATGCGGTTGGTAGTACTGTACGCTTGCGCACTTCAACTTGTTTTGACAGTTCTGATTTTGAAAAGTTAGGTTCAGATGAGTCATTATTTTAGTACATTGGAGGAACAATATCGCTATAATATGTTTAAAAATGTATCTCAATATAATTATTAATTACTAGAATGGTTTTTTTCTTATTTCATGCGCGGCATATTCAAATTGTGCTTCCTTCTGAAAAAATTCAATTCATCGTTTCCTTTCAGAGCACAGCAATAAATTGATTTGCACAGTTTATTTGATGCCTTTGTGCATTTAAAGACTTGGGCGTCCTCAGTTTTGAAGCATAACAATTTTATATAAATAATTTAACTGTTTAAAAACTTGTGCTATAATTAAAATCATATAATATTTACATATCAGTAATTTCTAATATCATGACTGCCGGATTCTGCTGCAGCAATTAAAAAAATCATGTTTAATACTAGAATAAAAATAAGTAACTAAATTATTATCATTATACTTTTTTTTAGTTCTTTTTAATATACTAACTTACAACATGTTGTTGTCATGGCCCTTCATTCATTACTGTTATTGTTCAAATTTATTTGTTTATCACAAGTTTAACTCAAACTGAACTAAAATTTATTTAAAAAAGCTGTTTCTGTGCATCATCAGCAAATTTATTGGTTCCTTATCACTAATTATCATTAAAAGCAATTTTTTTTCCATTGTGAAAGTAAGTAGTATATGGGCTTGATGGCCCTCCACCAGTCTATTTTTTACAACATTGTTGGTCTGCATATTTTATGATTTTTTTAAGTGTCGCATATTTTTCGTAATGTACAGGGTGGTGCATTTTGGATGTGCGAATAGGGGATCTCCGAAACTAAGAAGTTTAGAGAAAAACGAGTGACACATTCTCGGGTCCATTTTTTGAGAAAATAATTTTGGTCAAAACCGCATCCCGCTATCGTCTTTTGTTTTCGACTTATAAACAAAAGTTGACATTTTAGCGAAATCTTAAAAAATTTATATCTTCCTTATTATAAAACATACACATTTGAAATACAGACATTATACAAGCACATTTTTACAGAGAATTTAATAATGTTATCACCGATTTTGTTTAATCATTCGTTTAGCTGTAATAACATAAAGTTATATTTTTTTAAATAGGAATCATAGTTGGCTGTGATATTTTCAAAAAGCTAATTTTTTTTTTGAACTAAAAACATTATAAATACAGTTTGATATTTTTATATACTTTTGATAAAAAATATATTTAAAATATTTGAAAGTAGTTGGCCATGGAAAAATTATTTCACATAAAAGGTGTAAATAATCTAGAAATTTTGTGAACGGTTATTAAAGTAAAAAATGTGAAATTATAAAAATAGCTATGTTAAAGTTATTTTCAATTGAACAAATATACGATCTTCCCAGATTTTAATTACATAAAAAATGTGCAGAAAATTGAAAACGATGTGTTACTACCATTTGATAACACTTTTTTATGATTTAGTGAAGTGCAATGGAGGTAACGTTGATAATGTTATGTATTTTTTTACCGCAGATGGGATTTAATATTGGTGTTTGGATTGAAATTTTTTTGTAAAATAAAATTTTATTGACAAGCAATCACACAATTAAAAAAATTTTTCTTTTTCCGACATTGCATGTTTAATTAGAAAATAGAATAGCAATAAGTAAGCTTGCCATTTTAAATCTAAAAACAAATAATTTTTAT
Organism: Tribolium freemani; assembly: GCA_939628115.1. Lineage (NCBI taxonomy): Eukaryota > Metazoa > Arthropoda > Insecta > Coleoptera > Tenebrionidae > Tribolium > Tribolium freemani. The sequence continues at coordinate 16,416,953 of OW626786.1, read as the reverse complement.
TAATTGCAAAAATTTGATCTAATAATAATTTATTATGCTGTTTTTGAATTAATTAGTGTTTAAAAAATTATTAAATTATAAATACTTGTTGGGTAATATATTTTTCATAGTTTTAATTGAAAATCCAAAATTTTTTCATGGCCTACTATAAAGAAAAAGCGAAATGTTATGTTTTTTTTTAAATATTTAAAAATAATGTATTACACAAGTAAAAATATCAAATCAGAAAAAAATAAGCTTTTCAAAAATATCACAGCCGCCTATAATTCCTATTTAAAAAAATACAACTTTATGTTATTACAGCTAAACTAATGATTAAAAAAAATCGCTGATAACATTATTAGATTCTCTGTAAAAAAGTGCCTCTATAATGTTTCTGTTTCAAATGTGTATCTTTTATAATAAGGAAGATATGAATTTTTTAAGATTTCGCTGAAATGTCAACTTTTGTTTATAAGTCGAAAACAAAAGATGATAGCAGGATGCGGTTTTGACCAAAATTATTTTTTCAAAAAACGGACCCGAGAATATGACTCGTTTTTCCCTAAACTGTTTAGTTTCGGAGATCCAAAATGCAGCACCCTGTACACTTTACTGGTGTCTGCTGTTGCATTAAATCTTAGTGCAATGTGGGCCATGGTCTATTTTTTTCATCGAACAAAAGCAAGTAACTTTTTTACACTCTAGTGTTATTTGAATAAAATTAAGCAATTTTATTTTCATTGTGCGTAAAATTCTGTTAACGATTTCAATAAAATTATAAAGTTATGTATATCATCGCTTTGGCTTTGGCTTAGTCGATATTTCGTAACTGAGCAATCGGGCCTTAGTGACATAGGAATTTTTTCAAATTTTCTTGTGTGGGTTACATCACCATACACTGGCTGTTAGACATATTTATTATTTTAAAACATTCTATGAAATTATATTTAATTGCTATGTAAGAACTGTAAAATGCTCACAACAATAAACTTATGTTTTCTCCTCTTTATCCTTATTATACTTTTCCAGTTCTCGTAAAAATTGCGCCTTGGGTTTCATAACATTGGGTCTATCACCTCTACACTTTGGACAATACCATTTTCCTTTCGGTTTGGTGGTTAAAGTAACGCAAGAAAAGTGAAACCACTCAATTGGACACAAATCGTTATCGCACATAATCATTTCACCGTAAGAAATTTGATCACAGAGACAATAAGTGGGCTCATCGGGATCAATAATCGGTTCTTCTTCCCTTGGTGGAGATTCCTCTCTTTGTGCTTGCACTTGCTTCGATTTGCGCTTCTTCTTCTTCCCTGTTCCAGTCTTTTTCGTCGAGTTGGCCGTGGATGGCACCTGGCTCCTTAAAACGTGCTCAACTGGAGCTGCATCATTATGATTTGACTCCAAGCCCGAGAAAGTGTCATGACGGGTGCGCCGCGCCCTCTTTGGGGGCCTCTCAACCAAACCCGCACTACTGCTGTTGTTATTAGGGGGCTGTTGTTCCTTGTTTTCGAGCTGAGTCGTCTCGTCTTTACCAAAATCTAGCAATCGCATTTGACATGGGGAGAAACAAAAATATAAAAAGTACCTAAATTTTTGAAGTCCTGGTCCAATAAACGCGTCTTGATCTCGATCTTGTCCAGAATCGACTGCAGAAGGTTCATTTTCTCGTCGCCGAGCTCCTGGGCTGCGATGAGCGCCTGCTGCATACGGGCGAAGCCCCGGGCCTTTTTGACAGGGTTTTCATTACCCAGTTTTTTCCAATTTTCGGTCTGGTATGCGGCTTCGCGTACGCGGGCTGAAACGGCGGCTTTAAGCTGGCTTTTGGATGAAAATTGCAAAGTTTACCCAAGTAACAGACGTCCAGTTCTCGCATCCTGGAGATTAGGCGTTGGAGTTCATCCGGGAGGTTTTCAACGCAATCCAAATAGTTCTCTACGTATGTGGCAGAGTATACGGCCTCGACGGACACTTGATTCAACATGATTTTGAACGAGGAAAGTTCCAAAAAGATTAAAGATTTAGTTGAGCTTCACATATTTCAAACATAAGCCACCATTTTTGACATCAATCGACTGTTTACCGATTTTCACAGAGAAAAAATCCCCAGATTGGACACGCGCCAAATTCAAATTTTTTTCAGGTTTTGCTTATGGTAACGCTCAATAAATTAAAAAAATATAAAGTCGGTTTACTTTCATAAAAACCACGTTCTAGTGTAAGTTCTTTATGTAACTCGGTCTTTAATCGAGCGCTATTGTTTCTGGTAATTTCTAGTGAGAAATTTGTCTCCACAAATATAGGTTAGAAGCTCTAAAAGTTTTTAAAATCTGTTAATTATTGACTTAAATTAAATCTGTGATGTTATGAAACTGGTCTAAAGACAGGGTATCAAGACTAACACTTTGTTTTAATAAAAATTTATATTGCGTTAAAATTTTTTGAGCACAGGCGGGTGAAAAGGAATTAACAAGAGTTAGGTCACGGTAAAAAAGGGAAAATGTGTGGAAAATTACCGAGAAAAAGTTTTTTACTTTCGTCTCCGAAGGTTACTTGATTTCTGCGTGGCATTTTATAATTGCCTGTGTTACATCAATATTTAGTCTTGCACTTTTGGCTGCTCATTTTTAAAATTTCAATGTGAAATTACAATTTTTCTTACTGCGCTTGTGCCAAGTGTCAAATTTTGACAATGAATTAGTACTGCCAACCGGAACACTTAAAAAACTAGGCACGGAGTACCAACCTAACAACTTTACAGCTGGTCGTTGTCCAAGTGAAAACACTGTATATTCTTGCCGAATTTCGTCATAAATCTCCTAAAAAAAATGACTAAATTTGTGTATTTTTAGTCAAAAATAATAAAAACTTGCGCCGTGTTTTTTAAGAATTTTTGGAAACATTATTTTTTCAAGGTTTCAGTGCATTTTTCAGTCAGAAATTCACTTATTTCACGAAATTCAATACCAATTGGTCGAAAAAGTTTCGCTAAATTTTATAAAAAAAAACGTCCAAAAACCTCAAACTTATTAAAGTAAACTGTACCTACAATTCTGAAGCAACAAATTTTTTGATTAATTTAACCTGACAAAGACAAATTCAATTACTCGTACATGTTTGAGTTTGAATTTTTTCATTAAATATATTACCACAAAAATTCATTTACACTAACTAAAATTTAATGTTTTCTTATTACATAAAATTTTGTTGCACAAATACTCATACAAAGTACGAGTTTTAATAATAGGAGTTTTATTGGAACTAAAATGATTTTTATCTCCCAAGTTTTAACATGCATATGAATAAGGAGTTAAACATGCAAAAAACTGAGCACTCCATGTTTTAGTTTTAAAAATAATGTTTCTAAAACTAAAACTTTTAACTTCGAAACATTATTTAACCCTTCCGCTTGATTAATTATCACAATTGACGTTTTCATCCAAATTAAAAAACTGATAAAGTCTTCTTTAATTATAAATTCAAATGATCACATGGTAGGTACAAGGTAATTAAATACAAATTAAAAATTCAAATAAATGTAATTTTGGGGCCATCAAATTAATTGTTCAAATTTAGCACTAAAACTATCAATTATCGGCACCTAACTTAGCTTTGGCTTACGTCAACTCGGCTTAAATTTAAACTAAGTTTAAACCACCAGTGGAAAGTTTAGCTAAGCCGCGCTGAACTTGTCACTTATGCGGTTGGTAGTACTGTACGCTTGCGCACTTCAACTTGTTTTGACAGTTCTGATTTTGAAAAGTTGGGTTCAGATGAATCATTATTTTAGTACATTGGAGGAACAATATCGCTATAATATGTTTAAAAATGTATCTCAATATAATTATTAATTACTAGAATGGTTTTTTTCTTATTTCATGCGCGGCATATTCAAATTGTGCTTCCTTCTGAAAAAATTCAATTCATCGTTTCCTTTCAGAGCACAGCAATAAATTGATTTGCACAGTTTATTTGTTGCCTTTGTGCATTTAAAGTTTTGAAGCATTACAATTTTAACTGTTTAAAAATTTGTGCTATAATTAAAATCACATAAGATTTACATATCAGTCATTTCTAATATCATTCTTTCCTTGACTGCCGGATTCTGCTGCAGCAATTAAAAAAATAATGTTTATTACTAGAATAAAAATAAGTAAGTAAATTATTATCATTACACTTTTTTTTAGTTTTTTTTAATATACTAACTTACAACATGTTGTTGCCATGGCCCTCTACTCATTACTGTTATTGTCAGTGTTGCCAGGTGAAATTTTTTGTAATCCCTAGATGCTATGGTCAAAAATCCCTAGAAATCCCTAGACATTGCACTTTCCACTTTCGGTATACAGGATATTTTAAAATTGGTGAATTCCGAGTTCAGAGCATTGAAAAGAATAACTTCAGTGGTCCAATATAGAAAAATAAATAAATAAAGAATCGGGACTTCCCCACGAAAATACAATGCTTTGAAGGTGCACTAAATTAGCTTAATTTGGGAGTAAAAAAATCTTTGCAATTTTCCATTTCATTTTTAAGAAAAATTCCAATAAATTAAAGATTTTTTTACTCCAAAATAACGTAAATTTTTCAAGAAATTGTTTTACGAGACACCCTGTAACATTGGGTTTCATAAACAATTAGGATTTCGAAGAAAAGTTTATCTAACCATTTTTGCTTTAACCATTTAATTAATTACACAATATTTAATTAAAAAAGTCAGATGTGATAATTAAATTTTGGTAATTCCCTCTCGAAATACATCAATAGGTCAGTAGGTAATGAGTAATCTTCATAATTCCCTTCCTGTGATAAGTTTGTTCAACTTTTCATCGCTAGAAAGATTAATTGTTTTAATGTTTTGTTAAAAACATGTGAATTATTAAATTGTTCTCTAATTTGTGACTCTGAACACAAAAACACCCAAAAATCCCTGGATTATGCCGAAAAAATTGAAAAAATCCCTTTGTCCCTCAGCAGTTTAAAAATCACTAGATTCGGGATAAATCCCTAGACCTGGCAACCCTGGTTATTGTTCAAATTTATTTGTTTATTACAAGTTTAGCTCAAACTGAACTGAAATTTATTAAAAAAAGCTGTTTCTGTGCATCATCAGCAAATTTATTGGTTCCTTATCACTAATTATCATTAAAAGCAATTTTTTTCCATTGTGAAAGTAAGTAGTATATGGGCTAGATGGCCCTCCACCAGTCTATTTTTTATAACATTGTTGGTCTGCATATTTTATAGTTTTTTTAATTGTCGCCGGCTTAATTAAAGCTCAGTTAAACTCAGTTTAAATAAAAAAAAAATAAAAAGAATTAATTTAATATTTCACTTCAGATAACTGATAACTAAGAGATAACTAGGTAATTGTTGTAAGATGAGAAACAAAGAGGTTTCTGATTCAAACAAATCATAACTTGGTTAATTGTTAATGCGTGATATTTGAGCTAAACCGCCATAAAGGCAATACTAATAATAATTTTCAATTTCCGTCGAAATTTTCACAACTTGTCAGTATTCCGGTCAGAAGAATGTTTCTAGTAGTAACCTTAAAAATGTCGACACAAGGCGGACGTGGCAAATAAATCAGGATTAACTCATAAAGAAAAATCCTTTTGTAGGAAAAGTCCGCCGATTTAATCTTTTGTGGCTTTATTGAACTTAAAGAAAAGTTGCAATTAATTTCTTAAGTTTGAAACGTGAAACTTGGAGCTAATTTCAGTCGGTCAGTGAAATATGAAGACATAATAGTTGGTTGGCGGTGAAATAAATCAAAATATTGTAACAATATAATTATGGAGGAAATGTGGGAGCAACCAATGGTGGAGACTTAACCCCCTCCAACATATGTAGGCGCCTTGGAAGGATAAAGAGTTTCAGCAACATCCTAAAACGCCTGTTGATCTGCAACCAGTTGTGCTAGAGGCCCAAGGAATTTTAGCAAAACTTGTAAGTTTCATGTCTTCAATGTTTCAATTGCCATTTTTTAAAATCAACGTGAAGTGAAAGATAATTAGGCGAAAAACGTGGGGAAAATAACTTGAAGAAAGCGCGACAGCGTCATAAATCATATGCCTTAGCAGTTTGTTTTGCTTTCATTTATTTCCCATAGAAAAATTATCGAGTAAAATTAATTGAAACTCTTTGAGTGATTGTACAGGGTGCTGCATTTTGGATATCCGAAACTAAGAGGTTTAGAGAAAAACGAGTTTTTTATCATCCCGCTATCGTCTTTTGTTTTCGACTTAGAAACAAAAGTTGACATTTCAGCGAAATCTTAAAAAATTCATATCTTCCTTATTGCAAAAGATACACATTTGAAACAAAAACATTATAGAGGCACTTTTTTACAGAGAATCTAATAATGTTATCAGCGATTTTTTTTAATCATTCGTTTAGCTGTAATAACATAAAGTTGTATTTTTTTAAATAGGAATTATAGGCGGCTGTGATATTTTTGAAAAGCCTATTTTTTTCTGATTTGATATGCCTATTTGTGTAATACATTATTTTTAAATATTAAAAAAAAACATAACATTTCGCTTTTTCTTTACAGTAGGCCATGAAAAATTTTTGGATTTTCAATTAAAACTATGAAAAATATATTACCCAACAAGTATTTATAATTTAATAATTTTTTAAACACTAATTAATTTAAAAACAGCGTAATAAATTATTATTAGATCAAATTTTTGCAATTAATAAAAATTATTTGTTTTTAGATTTAAAATGGCAAGCTTACTTATTGCTATTCTATTTTCTAATTAAACATGCAATGTCGGAAAAAGAAAAATTAATTGTGTGATTGTTTGTCAATGAAATTTTATTTTACAAAATAATGTCAATCCAAATACCAATATCAAATCCCATCTGCGGTAAAAAAATACGTAACATTATTAAGGTCACCTCCATTGCACTTCACTAAATCATAAAAAAGTGTTATCAAATGGTAGTGACACATTGTTTTCAATTTTCTGCACATTTTTTATGTAATTAAAATCTGCAAAGATCGTATATTTGTTCAATTGAAAATAACTTTAACATAGCTATTTTTATAATTTCACATTTTTTACTTTAATAACCGTTCACAAAATTTCTAGATTATTCACACCTTTTATGTGAAATAATTTTTCCATGGCCAACTACTTTCAAATATTTTAAATATATTTTTTATCAAAAGTATATAAAAATATCAAACTGTATTTATATTGTTTTTAGTTCAAAAAAAAAATAAGCTTTTCGAAAATATCATAGTCAACTATGATTCCTATTTAAAAAAATACAACTTTATGTTATTACAGCTAAACGAATGATTAAAAAAAATCGCTGATAACAATATTAAATTCTCTGTAAAAAAGTGCCTTTATTTGAAATGTGTATGTTTTATAATAAGGAAGATATAATTTTTTTAAGATTTCGCTAAAATGTCAACTTTTGTTTATAAGTCGAAAACAAAAGACGACAGCGGGATGCGGTTTTGACCAAAATTATTTTCTCAAAAAACTGACCCGAGAATGTGTCACTTGTTTTTCTCTAAACCTCTTAGTTTCAAAAATCCCCTATTCGGACATCCAAAATGCACCACCCTGTACAAGGCTTGTATGAATTTTCTAAATCGTTTATTGTTTCAGTGTTTGAAGTTTACTCAAAATTAACCAAAAAATCCCAAATTTAATTACTCTTTTATTAAAACTAAATTTAAAAATAATAAAAACATAAATATGTAATGTTTAAAGACTTGTTTACATTTTTATTTAAAAACTTCAGTAAAATTTGCTGAAAATATTTCGTAAAATTTTTTTTCCTGAAAACCATTGTTCACAATGTTTTGCATTAGGTACTTGAAAATTAACCGTGTTGACACGATTTTCATATGCAAAATTTATAATACAAACAGTTTTTACAATTTTTCATAAATGTTTTTAAATAAAAAAAAACAATTAATTTTATTATAAACCGAAAACCTACAGCGTTACCCAGGGGTGCGTAATCGGTCTATAACTTTTTTGCTATTGAAAATATTGCGAAGCCGTTTTTATTATCCGATAGATCAACTTAAGGTCCACAAACTAAAAATATTTATATTTTACACAGGATGTTGTATACAGGGTGATAAACCAAAGTTATATTTTTTTAAATGGAACACCCTATATATTTTTGCATAATTAGATTCTACGTAAAAAAATAATGGTACTTTATATAAACTATTATAGGCCTATCTTTTTCTGTTTCGAAATTATTCAACTTTTTGTGCTAAAAACAACCCACATTTAAAAAATCACTGTGAAGCCGCCAATGAATATTTTCCGACAAATTTGCGACAGAATAGCAAATAGTCGACTTTTCGTTAAAACGCACAGATAATGTACAGGGTGTGCCAAAACGCAAAAAGTTGAATTACTCATTTTTTTCAAATGAAACACCCTGTATTTGTTTACACCTATCAATAGCATTTTTAATGATATGCGATTTGTAAAGCAAAATTAAAAGATTTCTCGCGATTTTCAAAAAAAAAATGTATTTTATTACAAAAAAATCTATTTTTTAAAGTGAGACAGTTATTTATCTCGCTAGTGTTATTAATTACTTGATACAAAAATGGATTTTACTCAGCAAGAATTAATCAACATGGTTTACTGTATTAGTGAAATGTTCAGCTCATGTTAATAATAATAATAATAATAATAATAATAATATAATAATAATAATAATAATAATAATAATAATAATTCTTTATTCGTGCTATAAATACAAAGTACTTTTGCACATGTCAAACACAGTATCTTTTCTATTATACACTAACTGTAAATACAGACCTAAACTTAAATGAAATTTAAACCACATAAAGATGAATTCAAAACATACATTAATTAAATTCTAAATTTCACAAAAGTTATTGCTCAGATATTCCTCAATACTATAAAAAGTTTTTTTAATTAGATAGGTCTTTATTTTATTGAGTAGAATTTTTGGGGGAAGACATTTAAAATCTTTAGGGAGAACATTGAAAAATCTTATACAGTAATAGTTGTAAAAATTTTGGGATTTAGATAGTCTTAGTTTTTCGAATGATATTATATGGCTTCTAGTTTCGTAGGTATGAAAAGAGTTTAGTTTATGGTAATGAGATTCGTTGTTTACTATAAATTGCAAGCATTTGAAGATATACAGAGAAGGTAACGTAAGAATCTTAGAATGTTAGAAGAAAACCCCAATTTAAGCACGCTGGAAATTTCTCGGCAAACAGATATTTCACAGAGCAGTGTCAACAGGATGATATTGAAACATAGATTTCATCCATACCATTTAAAATTACATCAAGAATTGCATGGCGAAGATTTTCGAAAGAGAATAAATTTTTCTGAAATTATGCGTAATTTGATTGCGGAAACAGAAATTTTATAAACAAAATTCTGTTGACCGATGAAGCAATATTTAAAAGTATTTGAAGTGTGAACAGACATAATATGACTACTACTCAGTTGAAAATCCACACTGGGTTACGACAAAAAAAAATGTATTTTATTACAAAAAAAAAGCAGTTAAATTTTTCAAATAGGCTGCTGGAGAGCAGTGAGTGAATTTATTTTTTACAAGAATTAATTTTCTTAATATAACAGAATTAAAATAACACAATGTTTATAGCAACATTAACATTCATCATAATTCCTATAGAAGAACAATTCACAATAACAAAAATGAACATTATTGTTAAAAAATAATAATAAAAATAAAAAATAATAAAAAATAAAAAATAACAAAATTCTGTTGACCGATGAAGCAATATTTAAAAGTATTTGAAGTGTGAACAGACATAATAATAATAATAATAATAATAATAATAATAATAAAGAGCTTTATTGAGAAAGAAAAAAAAAATGTAAACAATAAAACAGAAATGAGGCGTAGTCTAGCTAATAGCTATTCAACTTAACCTAACTTGAAAATTAATAAAAATTATATAAAAAAAATAAAATAATATAAAATAAAATATAAACAATAATTTAACAGCAAAAATAAATCTAAAAATTACTTAAGAACTAAAAGAAACACTATAAGAGAAAAGCCGTTGCCAGTCTCAAGAAACCAGAAATAAAAAAGAATTCTTTAAAATGGAAGATGAAAGGCAAAAAAAATAAAAAGAGTTTTTTAGCATTTATTACCAACAGTCAGCTATTCGTTGTGCAAAGTTAATTATTAAAAAGCAAATTCTTAATTTTACTTCTGAAGGTGAACACTGAATTTCCAGAATTGAAGATTTCGATATATTTATTGTATGTTCTAATTACATTATACGTGAATGACCTTTGATACAATGTGCTACGAAACTGTGGCATCGATAACTCATTTAAATTACGAAGATTTGTTTTGAAATTCAGAATGCTTTTTCTAGAATGAAACTTACTCCTTAGGTAGAGAGGTGTCGATGTTAAGAATAAACGATAAATAAACACATAAAAAAAAATTATCAATTTTTAACCATCCCAATTCTTTAATTTTTTCCGATACATGATCATGCTTCTTCAAACCAAAAATAAAACGGCAGCAGTTATTTTGAATTTTTTGTAGACGATATTTGTTAAGACTGTCTAAGCAAGGGTAGTAGATAATGAGTCCATAATTTATAAACGAAAGCACAAGGGTTTCACAAAGTTTTTTCCGAAGTTTAAAATTTAATATACATATTGTAATTGGAGTACAGAAGTTTAAGAGCGACATAGCATTTTTTAATAACAGATGACACATATCTTTGTCAATTATCAATCCAAGGCATTTAGTAGATTGTACAGGGTGTTTCAAGTTTTAGGTCCAGTCAAAAAATAAATACTTCTAGTATTCCAAAATAAAAAATATATATCGCAAACGATAGAGTTTCTAACACGCTTCAATTTGATGCTTTGCTGATATCCCAAATTTTCATGATATAAGCGTAAAACGCAAAAAACTACATTAAAAAAATTTTTTTTTCAAATTATTCCAATAATTTTTTTATAATAAAATTCCTCCTATTTTTTAAGTAAGACTTCCAAAACTGAAACAGTAAAAAACCCAAGGCGTATTGAGCAATTGAAATTTCAATTTGCAAAAAAAAGGGCATTTTTTAATTGACAAGTAAAATTTTAGTCTGACAGTTAATGACGTTTCAATTTTTTGTGAATCAAGCAAAGACACGAGCTCTGTTTTTTCTCAAAGGTGACTAAGATAAAACATTTATTTGATCTTTTGCAAATTGAAATTTCAATTGCTCAATACGCCTTGGGTTTTTTACTGTTTCAGTTTCGGAAGTCTCACTTAAAAAATAGGAGGAATTTTATTATGAGAAAACGATTGCAATAATTTGGAAACAAAAAATTTTTTATCTAGTTTTTCACAATTCACGCTCATACCATGAAAATTTCGTATAACATTAAAGCATCAAATTGAAGCGTGTTAGAAACTCTATCGTTTGAGATATTTTTTTTTCTTTTGGACAACTAGAAGTATTTATTTTTTGACTGGACCTAAAACTTGAAATACCCTGTACAATGGGAAGATTTTGATTGTCAATTTTCACATTTAAATTCTGAACCACTGAATTGTAGGCACGTTTATTTGGCAAGCAGAGTAGAACTTTACATTTATCAGAATTTCATTTTAAATTCATTTTACGCGCAGAATTAGCTTTAGAAGTTCGGCTGTATATATTACAAATAATAAGGGTCCCAAAATGGAACCTTGTGGAACGCCAGAAGTTACAAAACTGATCTTAGATTTTTCTGCTCCCAAAATTACAAATTATGACTGGAAAAAACAAACTGAAGAATGATCAAAGCCATAATATGTAAGTTTGGCACAAAGAAGGCTGTGATCAAGCGTGTCAAAGGCTTTGGAAAAATCTAAAAGTGTTAACACAGTTGCTTCATTACGATCAAGTGCATAATATGACTACTACTCAGTTGAAAATCCACACTGGGTTACGACAAAAAATGTATTTTATTACAAAAAAAGCAGTTAAATTTTTCAAATAGGCTGCTGCTAGAGCAGTGAGTGAATTTATTTTTCACAAGAATTAATTTTCTTAATGTAACTGAGAATTAAAATAACACAATGTTTATAGAATATTCCTATTCCTATAGAAGAACAATTCACAATAACAAAAATGAACATTATTATTAAAAAATATTAAATAATAATGAAATAATAAATAATAAAAATATTAATAATAAAAAATTTAATGTAGATGTTCAAATAAACCATCGTTTTCCTCGTTACAAAACGCCAATTGCCTTTCAAAAGACAATTTGACTCTTGCTAACGTGTCTTGGCGGATTGACTGAAATGCTTCGGAAATTCTATTCCTCATAAATGTCACTTCATTGGTAAACAGAATTTTGTTTATAAAATTTCTGTTTTCGCCAATCAAATTAAGCATAATTTCAGAAAAATTTATCATCTTTAGAAAATCTTCCCCATGCAATTAATTCTTGGTGTAATTTTAAATGATATGGATGAAATTTATGTTTCAATATAATCCTGTTAACTTTGCTCTATGAAATGTTTTTCATTCAGTATTTCTTTCTTTTCGTATTTAGTACTACCAGAGTTCTCAGATCTTTTAGCTATTATTAAAACTAAATTTAAAAATAATAAAAACATAAATATGTAATGTTTAAAGACTCGTTTACATTTTTATTTAAAAACTTCAGTAAAATATGCTGAAAATATTTCGTAAAATTTTTTTTTCCTGAAAACCATTGTTCACAATGTTTTGCATTAGGTACTTGAAAATTAACTGTGTTGACACGATTTCCAATACAAACAGTTTTACAATTTTTCATAAATGTGTTTAAATAAAAAAAACAATTAATTTTATCATAAACCGAAAACCTATTTCCTAAATTAGATCATTATTTATTTGTAACAGAATGCTCCCCAGTGCAGTCTCTCATTATGCAACAGACAGAACACAAAGGTGATCAAATAAATAGAGCAATTTTCTCTTGCCGATTAATAAAAATAACAATTTTTTGCATGAAATTTTATTTAATATTTGCAAAGACTCAAGTGTTTGTTCACCAAGAGAGAATAATTTCTTGGTTAAAATAAATACACACTCATGTGTGCTTTGTTGACTTTCAAACGTGAAATTGAATTCATTAATAATAAGCCAACGGTTAAAAAACACATTCCTCATAATTTGCCTTTGGGGCAAACCCACAACTGTTCATTCATTCAAATTAGATTAAAACCTAATCTTGGAATTATGAGGGGAAATTGGAGGAAACGAACAATAAAACACACCATTGCACTGTTATATTATTTTAACAAAAAAGACTTTCGGGTAAATAATCCAAAACACTGCGAATGATTTTAATAAAAAGGAAGGCCAGATTTACAACTGCCACAACAAAACGGGTGATTATAACAATCACACTTTTCCTGATTGCGAATAAAAAGCGAATACCAGTCTCGATTAAATCACGAACCCAATTTTCGATATGTATAACACTTCCAAGTGCATCAACTTCGAGCAAATAGACGATTTTTTCGTTCAAATTGTAGTAAAAATGATCTAAATGGTCGATAAACTGGCATAGGAGAGGTGCAACGGGTTTATTGGCCCTCTCAACCCTTGTATTTGTCTCTTGAAAGAAAATTAAACACGAATTTCAAACAATTCAAAACTTACCACCATGACAATTTACGATAAGGAGTGCCAATGCTAGGAAAATTACCATTTTCATCATCTTATTAGTTTAGTGTTTTTAGTATTTGAACCGTATTTATACACAAATATTATCAATGTAATTATGGGCATTAAAATTTAATATAAGGACGAAACTATTATTATGATAAAAGTTTTACGTTTCTTTGGCTTTAACTGACCGTCAGTGTCACTCATAATTACAACAGGTGTTATACGAAATTTAATTAAACTGACAAGATTATAAATTATTAAATACTTGGGTCATTTTCATGTAAATCAACGTTTCCCTGAAATAATCAAAATTTTTAATTAAGTACTTGGTTTAAGTGCCTTTCATAAAGTTTGAATGGTGTTTCTAAATACATATACAGGGTGTCTCAAAATTGACGCCCGTGCTTTGGGAATTTGATTCAGGGGGCTAATACAAATCGAAAATTAAGCGTAACAAATTTTCCATTTGTCCTTCGTTATCGAGTTATTGTTAAAAATGTAAATAATAAGTTTAATGCAGTGAATGATACGATACTACTGCATTCGAGATTTCGTCGATATGTTAAAAGTTATGACCAGACTTGTCATAACGTCACCGTGCCAAAAATGGGCATTTATTTTTAGGTTATGTAACGGTAATATTACCAAATAGTTGCCAACAATTTGATTGTTTCAAAGCTCTAACGAAGTTATGCTCTGGAATAAGCTGTTGCTATTTTATGACTAAATGACAGCTATTTACTACATAATCACCGATTTGTTGTTAATTGGCTATCGTTTCCAAAGTACAACCCAACAGCAACTACAAAATAACATTTTATCTTTGGTTGTAATTTAGGAAAAATTGTGGGACATCAAGATCAAAATATAACAATATGGTAATTTAGTGGTCACTAAAGAGTCACGAAGAAATTGTTATATTATTCAATCCTTGTAGACATCATGGATGGCGATAAACATATTATATATCACTGTAATGCATACACAAATTCCAAATACTGGTTAACCAAGCAAAAAATTTGTTTGGCGACATTACTTTTCTGACAAATATGAACTTTTATTTATTAAATTTTATAAAATAGCAGTAATTATGATTCTGACAACGACAAAGTTATTAAATGGTTATAAAATAGTTGTAAAATTGACACACATAAGAAAAATTTAATATGGCCGCTGTTTGCGCTGTCATACTTGTCAAAAAAATCGCCATTTTTGTATGTCTTCTCTGATTGTTAGGAAACTGACTCAGAAACCTAATATTGACTAAGTTAAAACCAAATGGTATTTAGTTATTTTTTACGTTTGAGGTGGCTTTTCTGGCTAAATAATGACTAAATCGAAACAAACTAAATAAGTTGAGTCAGTTGTTTGATGTTTTAATTTTCTGTAATATGTACTGCTTTTCCTAAATCTTTTTAAGGAAAAAGCAGTTTGTTTAATGTCAACTTTAGGCATAATTCACACTCCACACTACAGAAAATACACTTTTGTTGGTATAGGAAATGACAGATAAAATTTGACAGTTAAAATGATGGGAAAATTATTGTGTAGCTACGAAACGGTAGAGTTATAGATATTACTTGGTAATGACAACTAAAATTTTGCTACCAAATTGCCAAAGATTTTCGTTATATTTTAGCTTTTTTATTTTTAAGAAAACGTTGCGGCAACTTTGGAAATTTGCCATATAGTTATAAGATAGATTATTCACAACTATATGGCAGAATAGCCAAATGGTCATGAAATAGTAATATTTTAGACATTATTTTGTCATTAAAATATGTGTGATAGCTATAATATATCAACTTTAAATAGCTGTGAAAAGGTTATTTTTTGGGTTTACGATGGACATAAAAGCATTATGGCAACCTAAAAAATAACAATTTAGTTACGTAGATACCAAATTAAAGCTAAATTGTGGGGCAACTATTAGGAGTCTAATATAAAGCCAAATGAGCATATTATAGCTTTTTTAAATATTAATCTAACTAAAAAACAACTTCATTTTAAAAACCTAATGAAATAACCAAATTATGACTTAAGTAGGATTTATAGCTCCGTTTCCGTTTAACATAACTTAATACACTTTTAACGTAACGTAAAAAATTTACGTTTTCAATTTATAGCAACATAGAACGATTACGTTAATTTGACACTTTTTTGTAAATTTGACATTTCAAAACAAATTTCGTTGTTAAGATCTTGACGAAAAATGGAAAATGAGATGGTTGCATTCGTGTTATTGTGCAATAAAAAAGAAACAAAGGATAAAATAAAGAAGAGAAGAAAACAAGTCGCATTAATTTGTTTTTTTGTTTCTACGTTTATTCCAATGAAGACCCTTGATCAACCCCAATTTTTTAAATACACGCGTGTGTCAGTTCCAGTATTTGATCGGGTCAAGTAACTTAATAATTAAAAATTGGTCAATTGATACGTAAACGAGAACGGAAAACGGAATAAGTTATGTTACTATAAATAGATATACGTAAATGGGGAAATTTAATTTTTTTAAGTTAAGTTATGTTTAACGATTACGGAGCTATAAATCAGTCTTAAGATCAGGTTGTCATAACGTTACTGCAACAACTTTTTAGCTGCCACAACCAAAAAGATATTTTGTGCTACTTGGGCATTTTTCCACTCTTAACTTTCGATTTGTTTTAGTCTCCTGAAACAAATCTGAAAAGCACGGGCGTCAATTTTGAGACACCCTGTATAATTGAAACGCAATGTTTAAAATTTTTTATTTCAAAGTGGCCGATAACTATGAAATCAATTTGACAACAGTGAATTTTAAATTACCCAACACGCAAAATAATTGGTTTATTATAAAATTAAAAAAAACTAGAGATAATTACGAGTACGTTAACGCAATTTTTTCACACTGGCCATTTCCCATCAAGTGTTTTCATCCAAAATTATTTTGTAAAATAACCCAAAAATTACTAGGAAATTAGTAAATGGTCTCGAAAACGATGTAATTTGGGCCTTTTTTCGTTTTTTTAAATTTGTTAAACCGAATGAAAAATTAACTAAATTATGTTGTTTTTTAACCCCACAATAAAATACAAATTACAAAATTCATGCGATACTTAAATAACAGGTGTTCAATAATTGTTCTGGCCGTGGTTTGCTGTGGTTTTCTCTTTCTAGCATAAACGTAGGTTGCCTGATAAGTTCATATAGTTTGCTATCAACTGTCTAAATGTTGTCTTATTTTTGAATTTAGGAGTTTTTGTTTTTTCGTATGTGGTCTGCATCTAACCTCTTTTCGTGCCTGTTTTAAAACAAAAAATAAACAAACACTGGTAGGTAAATGAATAAATTTTATTATAAAAGATGTTGAACATGTCCACCTCCTACTTCAATGCACTTTGAAAACAAATTCGTCAACAAAAAAAAAACGCACGTGTGGCAAAAAACACAGCGAAAACACTTGCAAGTTAGAGGAAGACACAGAAACTCAAAAAGTATGCAAGAGGTTAAAAAGCGGATCACTGACAGCTGTCATGTGTCACTGTTTCCGTGACATACGTTTTTTGTGACATTTGCCACAGATAGACGATCTGACCAGAAATAATATTGAACACTTGTTACTTATTATACAGCGTGTTAGGGAATGGTTTAGCATAAATTGAAAGGTAGATAGAGAATGGCAAAACGAATCGATTAAGTAAAATTTTTGTAAATCGAAAATGCATAGTTTTCCCAAAGAACCACTGAACTAGAATGATAAAAATTGGCGTAAATTTTAATATTATTGACAAAACACAGCACTTCGTAATTCTTCTATTTCAATTTGTGTTTTGTGATCAAAATTTCTAAAAAAAAAAAACAAAAAGAAATTCATGCCAGAACTGGGGTTCGAACCTCACACACAAATGACCATGCTATCTACAATTTTGAAAAATTCTCAAAACATCCATGCGCCACTATGTCTACTTTGTTTAAAGACAAAATTAACGACACAGTGGTTCTCAACATGTGGATTAATAAAAAAATTAAACTTTTTGGAAAAATGGTATAAGGTTTTTTAACTCGTCTGAACATGACATACGAAATATTGCTAAGCCATTCCCTAACACCCTGTATTATCTTATGTGTCGCATAACGTAATAAATTAATAATTCTAAATAAAAAAGAGTATTGATTCATTTTGTTTGCGGTTGATACAGGCTGATTCTTTTAGGGCCTACATTAGAAACTTTTTAACTTCTAGTATAGCTAGAGATTTAGAATTTTGTATACTATCCAAATCGACCATTCTGAGTTCAACTAAATTATTTTCAAAATGGCTGAACTTCCGGAACGATGAGAAATTGGCGCCAACTTTGAAATTTTAAATAGTAACCACCTATTTTTATTGCATTTTTGAATTCACCTTTTGAAACTGACTAAAATATACCCTAGTTGTTAATACTTATCTGTCATAGTTTTTGAAGTATGTCAATTTTTCTATTAAAATTTTCATTTGCAAAGGTTTATTTAAAATAGCATAGCTTTTGAACCCTTTACAATAATTGAATAATTTTTTTTGCATTTGATAGACAAAAGTTCGAAGGGTCTTCTAAAATCTTCAGAATTTTGAACTATCAAATTACAAGGCTACTATGATTTTTTTAAAATGATAATCAATAAATGATTATAACACAATTTTTTCAAATGGAATGACCCTATTTTTTCAATGGCAATCAAAAGAACATCGATTTTTATGGAGACTTTTATCAACAATTTCTATACCTATCTCTTACAGTTTTTGAAATAAGCGCAAAAAACGAAATTTTAGCTCATTATTTTCATTTTTAATCGAGTAAACTTTCGAAAAATACGATAAAGTTGTGCTATTACCCAAAAGAAATGTTCGATTTGTCCACCATTTTCATTTAAAAAGTTCAAAATTAGATGGCAGACTGATTGAGTTATTTTACATAATTCACTAAGTTATAATAAACCATAATTAAATATTATTGTTTTACTGTTTATTCCACAATCAACCAGCTAAAAACTAAATAAAATGTTAAAGTTTGACAATTGTTGACCATTTTGCAAGGCCTACTTGATTAACGATGAAAATTACAAAGTAAAATCCGTTTTTTGTGATTATTTCAAAAACTGCGAGAGATAGGTATAGGACATGTTGATAAAAGTGACCATAAATGTCGATGTTCTTTCGATTGCCGTTAAGAAAATAGGGTCGTTCCATTTGAAAAAACTGAGTTATAACCGTTTTTTGATAACAATTTAAAAAAAATCATACTATCCTTGAATTTTGACAGTTAATAATTTTGAAAATTCCGGAAGGCTCTTCAAATCTTTGGTTATCGAATGCAAAAAAATTATTTACTTATCGCAAAGGGTTCAAGAGCTGTGATATTTTAAATAAACCCCTGCAAATGAAAATTTTAGCAAAAAAATTGACATATGTCAAAAACTATGACAGATAAGTACCAATTTTACTCAGTATGAGAAGGTGAATTCAAAAATGCAATAAAAATGTGAGGTTACTATTTAAAATTTCAAACTTGGCGCCAATTTCTCCACGTTCCGGTAGTTCAGCCATTTTGAAAATAATTTAGTTAAACTCAGAATGGTCGATTTGGATCGTATGCAAAATGTTAAAGCTCTAGCTATATTAGAAGTTAAAAAGTTTCTATGTAGGCCCTAAAAGAATCACCCTGTATTGAAATACTAGTTTCGCTGAAGTGTTCATCTTAGGTTACATCTCGTCTCAATGTTTCAAACATGAATTCATGAAACTTTCAGCACATGCAAGTCAACATTATTTACACTTCCGTAATTGATACTATATTATATGACAAGCTTGTCTCCCCCAAAAGCAAAAATATTCTCTCAGCGTCCAACTTAATAACTCCTCTTGTATGTATCTCACGCTTAACCTTTATAGCGGTCACAAGATCCTGATAAATTGATGCTGCAAGAGATATAATTGACCTCCATCTAACTGATTCAGCTCATTTTCAAACCGTAACCCAATTCCGAAATGGACAATTAAACCCAACACCTAATTACTCCAACTTTTGCAGAACTCAAGATGGTGCCTTTCGCCATCTTAATCTCCACACTAATCATCATCCAGTTGGCTTCGGGCTACAATAATAACGAAGACTTTTATTCAGACAATTTCGACGGTTTCGAAGAGCCATCAGCAGAGGAAGTGTCTGACATGGAAGTGCGTAGAAGAAACAGCAATTTTCTCCGATTTGGTCGCAGTGGACCAGATTATGAGTATCAAGACTATGGTGAAGATTTCGCTCGTCCGACTCGATCAGGGAAAGTCGAAAAAAACGATCATTTTATTCGATTTGGACGCAGTAAACAAGATTTTCTTCGCTTTGGGAGAAATCAACCCAAGGCTACAACGAATTATCTGCGATTTGGACGGCGGAATAAGAGAGATACGAGTCATTTTTTGAGATTTGGAAGAAATAGCAATTTTTTGAGATTTGGAAGAAACAACGAGTCACCCCTGGTTCAGCTGTTGAGCAGCCTTCTTAAAAAGGAGGAAAATAAGCAGAGAATTGTGTAATGTGTTAGTCTTGTAATAGAAATAAATGTGGCTGGATTATGATTATTGTGAATTATGTGTATAAAGAGCATTCAAATAAAAAAAACAACTTTTTTAAAATTATGCGACAAAAAAACAATAAAATTATTTCAAAGTCAAAGTCAAATTTCAACGAATTTCCCGCACAGGGGTCGCTCAAATCGGAATATTACCGAAAATGTTTGGGCCTAAAATGATTTATAACAGGGCTGAGTTTCTTAATAATTTACAACTTCAATAAACGTTGGGACCTTTATCTCAAGCAGCTAAATCTCATGAAAGTTAATCTAATACGTAGAATGAGCCGCAGAATTCACTGGAACAAACCGTTTTGCTCTACGACTTTTAGTTTTTTAGTTACGAATTTTTTTGTTGAAAAATAAAGTACCATTATGCATTAAGCTACCCTAATTTTAGGCAAAAAATTTCAAATTTTTAAATCGGGTAAAAAACTGATATAACATGTAAAATGAGCCGCAGAATTCACTGGAACAAACCGTTTTGCTCTACGACTTTTAGTTTTTAAGTTATTTTTTTAGTGTTAAACTTTAAATGCCTCTGTACCCGGAACCAGTGCCCGGAGCGGCTCCGGGTTTAATCGAGAAAATAGATAATTTTAAGCGCTATCTGATGCATTCTTAAAATTTGCTCTAAGTCTTATAGTTTCCGAGAAAAACGCAAAAAAAGTTGCCATTTTCACTTTTTTCTAATTTTTAAACGCCGATTTCGGCGAAACTATAAGAGTTAGAGAAAAACGGTAAAATCGGTTAGAACCGGTATAAAAAGCCCTACGTAACGGCATAGGTTTCGATATCTCGCAAAAAATTTTTCAATTTTCAAACGTCGATTACGGCCAAACTAAAAGAGCTAGAGGCCATTTTTAAGGGGGGGGGGGGGGGGGGTGTTAACAAATTTTTCATTTTTTTTATTTTCTCTATTACGGCTAAACTATTCGAAAAAGTGTCACTATTTTAATCCTTACCTATGCAAAATGATCCGGGGAATCGATTGGCGTCGAGAAAATTGCCAAATTCCCAATAGTTTTTTAGTTATGAATTTTTTAAAATTTGACCTACTTTTGCATTTTTTCAAAATTTTCTCGAAAACTATAAGTCGGAGAACAATAATCTTTCTTAAAAACGATAGACAATTAAAAGAGCTTTCCAACGATAATAAACTTCATGGGGTTATCTCTAATAGTTCCGAAGTTATTGCTCGATAAATTTTCCGGGTACCGAAAATCGCCAAAATCGCGACCAAAATTGAAAAAATCAAAACTCTTAAAATCGAACCTAGTGACTCTTTTTCTACTTTTAACAACTCTAGAGGGTTGCATAAGCATAGAAATGTCCATAAAACTTTGATTGAGTGAGTTAAAAAAAATGTTTTTTTTTTCATTTTTGTGAAGGTAAGTGCCTTGACCATTAAAATTTTTAGCAAAAAAATTCAAAATTTTAAATCTCATGAAAAATTAATATAATATGTAGAATGAGCCGCAGAATTCAAACAAACCGTATTGCTCTATGACGTTTAGTTTTTAAGTTATGAATTTTTTTGTTGATGGATAAAATACTCCACTATGAAATAGCTGACCTAATTTTAAGCAAAAAAAATCAAAATTTTAAATCTCATGAAAAGCTGATATAATACGCAGAATGAGCTGCAGAATTCACTGGAACAAACCGTTTTGCTCTACGACTTTTAGTTTTTTAGTTACGAATTTTTTTGTTGAAGAATAAAGTACCAGTATGCATTAAGCTACCCTAATTTTAGGCAAAAAATTTCAAATTTTTAAATCGGGTAAAAAACCGATATAATATGTAAAATGTATTTACGAAATATTGAGAGTTTATGCAAATTTTTGCTAATTATAATTGTTAATTTTTAAATTGTTATTATTAAATTTTTAATCAAATGGAAAAAGAAGATAACTGTTGGCAAAATTTGTTATAATATTCGTAAGAATATTGTA
Source organism: Tribolium freemani (assembly GCA_939628115.1). NCBI lineage: Eukaryota > Metazoa > Arthropoda > Insecta > Coleoptera > Tenebrionidae > Tribolium > Tribolium freemani. Next base: position 16,394,750 of record OW626786.1, on the reverse strand, counting down.
AATTTTTTTTTGTGTGAATGATGAACTAATGCAAATTGAGGGAAAAAATGTATTCTAACTAAATACTACCTGTGGAAATGTTTTTATTTGACTCTTCAGCTTGATAAATTATGATAATTAGCGTTTCCATACAAGTTAAAGTATTATTATTATTATCGATAAAGTAATAATTATTATTATTTATCGAAAGACTTCGTACAAAACAGAGTGTGAATAAATTAAAAATTATTTGATAAAACTTTTTGTAAACGTTGTATCTGCAGGGTTCCAAGCAAATTATAATGACCAATGACAACCCGTTTGAGAAATGTTTTGGAAAATAATGTTCTTCTTTGTCGAACTCTCCTGTAGTATTTGTTGAGTAATTTTTTGTTGTTTCAATAAGACACTTACGATTTTTTAAATTTGTCATAGTACTACCCATGTTTCAAAAATTTGTAGGTTTGGTTGAACAAGCGTTAATTAAAAAAATATTCCAAAGAAGTTCCTTATTATTTTAACTAATTTTTTACATTTGTCAACTTTATAAGAGTTATTTTTTTAGAATGCTAAAAAATTATCGTTTTACTAACTGAAACGAGTATAAAAACATTTTCTAATCGAATTTCACAAAAATCCAAAAAATCAATAGTTACAGCAAAAAATTAGTGGTATAATCTGTTAAGTAAAAAATTACTACTAGGGGTCGGTCAATTTATAGAAAGTGAAATTAAAATTTAATTCAATTAAAATTTAATTTTAACACGTATGGATTTTAAATCCGACCTAGGCGGAATCAAAATTTTAATAATGAATTTGAAAAGGATTTTATAAATCAATGTAAATCCTTTTCTAAAGATCAAGCAGTGAGTACCGAAATCATCTTATTTACTCCAACTTTGCCACAACAATGAGGACAAATAAAATTTACAATACAATACAATATTTTGCCTTAGGCGACAATTCAGACAGCTCAAATTTGAAGCGCCAACTGGTGGCCGGTGCCAGAACTAACAAAAAATTGTTTTTTGAGATAATCTCGAGAACGAACAAACATTTTTAAAAACGGCAAACGCCAAATTGTTTCAATCGACTATATCTAGTGAGATTACCAACTTTCTACAACAAATTTCGTTTCTTTCACAGAGATATATATCAAACGTATTTTTTTAATTAAAAATCAATTTTTTTCAGAAGTGGGTAATGTCACTAGATATTTTTGTGTGTTTTCAAATGATCCCAGTCCGATTTATCTACGTATTATGGTTCTTAAGATTTTCTCGATAAAGTGTTGAAAACATGGATATTTTGTGATTTTTATGTACATTATTGAAATTTGGTAAATACTTAGTGAAAGATGTTAACAGTAACATATACAAAAATCAAAGTCGTATCTCTTGTAGTTTAGTAGATATTGGTAGTTGAAGTTGACCAAAATCAGCACTTTTTAGCAGAAGTTAATAAACGGCCTTTAGTATTTTTTTATATTTTTTTGTCCTTTATAATCATATTAATCACTCTGTAACACAATGGTGCCCTTATGACAGGAACAGTCCTGATTATGACTTTAAAAATGTTTGTGTTCTTATTATTACCTTAAAATTTAAATAAACTTAAAATCAACAATATATATACAAATGAAAAATAAATATTTGAGTGAAGGTTTAAAACAATAAAAGTTGAATTGGTTTTTAGAATGCTTTATTTTTACAGCCCTAGTTAAATAACAATGTTAATAATTATTCGAGATTGAGTTTTAAGACGCCATGAATGCCTCTTTGGTCAAACCATTCTGAAACAAAATTGTTATTCAAATAAAACACTTGGAACAAAAGTTCATACAGCAGCAGCTTCTGTTTTGACACAGGCAGCCATTGAAGCAGCACTTTCGCAATGATCATCTGACATTTGCTCTAAAACAGCAACAAAAAAAATGTAAGGAAAAATAAAAAAATTTTTATACTTTTCGCATCGCAAGCATCGATAACTTTCAAGATTTTGGCATAAATATCAGCATCTTGTGTTTTGATTTCTTCGAAAGCTTTAATCGCTGCGTTTTTATCAAAAGTCCCGTCTTCCTTCATCTGTAATAATAATTTAATAATTAAATTATTAAATTAATTAAATCAATTAAACTTTACCATTTTGTAATGTTTGTAAAAACAAGCAACAACACATTTCGCCTCATGACTGGTTGGGGGAAACTTATGTTCCATAATTTCAATCATATCGTCTAAAAATTAATCAAGAAACATTTTTAAAACAGATAATAAAGTACCCAAATAGCACAGATTGTTATTTAGCGGTTGTAACAACTATTTGGTCACCGCAACAATCGAGGAAAACGTTTCACCAAACTTATTGTCATAACGTCACCGTGCCAAAAATGGGCATTTATTTTTGGGTTATATAACGGTAATATTACCAAATAGTTGCCAACAATTTGGTTGTTTCAAAGCTCTAACGAAAGCTGTTGCTATTTTATGACTAAATGACAACTATTTACTACATAACCACCGATTTGTTGTTAATTGGCTGTCGTTTCCAAAGTACAACCCAACAGCAACTACAAAATAACATTTTATCTTTGGTTGTAATTTAGGAAAAATTGTGGGACATCAAGATCAAAATATAACAATATGGTAATTTAGTGGTCACTGAAGAGTCACGAAAAAATTGTTATTTTATTCAATCCTTGTAGACATCATGGATGGCGATATACATATTATACACGGTGTCCCACGAACGAGTGCAAATATTTTAACCATAAATTGACAATTAAAAATTAATTGATACGTATTTTTTATTTTTTCAAAAAAAATTTTGTTTTCGATTTAATAATTTTTAAATATAGCCCCCCATGTTGAAAAATATTAAAACAAATTTTTATGAAATTTGGCATGCTTACATTATTTTTATTTGTCATATGACAGTGTAATTGGCATTTATGTAGGGTGCGCCCTTGGAATAAATTGTCTTATAACTTTTTAGCACAAATTAGTTTGGCTTTTCCATTATTATCATTTGAAATCCCATTTTGTTTAAAAACTTTTTAGTCTCTTGCAATTTTTTTTTAGAATTAACGATTTTCGAATAAAATGTAAAAATGTAAAATGATGCAGTCAGCATATCACAAAACATATCAGCGCTTATTCAAAGCTTTCTCTTGTGAAATCTGTCAAAATTGTATTTTAAAATTGATTTTTAAAGCAAAATTGATTAAAGTAAATAGTGTTTTATATAGAAAGACACTGGATAACCTCATTGAAAAATAATGTCAAAACTTTAAAGTAGCTGTAAATAAAAATGTAAACTTTGACATTTGGTGATTTAAAAGAACAACTTTTATGGTAATTGCAGTATGCTTTTTTAAGAAGCTGAGCATTAAAGTGAAAGATATTTTGCCGCCTGCTTTGAATAAGCGCTGATATGTTTTGTGATATGCTGACTGCATCGTTTTACATTTTTGCATTTTATTCGAAAACCGTTAATTTTGAGAAAAAATTACAAAACACAAAAAAGTTTCTAAATTGAATGGGCTTTCAAATTATAATAATGGCAAAGCCAAACTAAGTTGTGCTAAAAAGTTATAAGACAATTTATTTCAAGGGGGCACCCACAGCCCCCTTTTGGAGCACCCTACATAAATGCAAATTATACTGTCATATGACAAATAAAAATAATGTAAGCATGCCAAATTTCATAAAAATTGGTTCAATATTTTTCAAGATATACAAATAAACGTCTTCCTTGGGGGCCATTTTTAAAAATTAATAACTCAAAATTTTTTTTGAAAAAATAAAAAATACGTATCAATTAATTTTTAATTGTCAATTTATGGTTAAAATATTTGCACTCGTTCGTGGGACACAAATTTCAAATACTCGCTAACCAAGCAAAAAATTACTTTTCTGACAAATATGAATACGATGCTTCGAAAAAATCGCCGCGCCTTAAAAAAACAATAATTTATTAAACATACCAATTTTTTTTTCAAAAAATTAAGAGAGTTTTTCTTTTAAATTAATTTCAGTTATAAAAATGTATCACTTTTATTTATTAAATTTTATAAAATAGTAATTATGATTCTGACAACGACAAAGTTATTAAATGGTTATAAAATAGTTGTAAAATTGACACACATAAGAAAAATTTAACATGGCCACTGTCTGTGCTGTCATACTTGTCAAAAAAATCGCCATTTTTGTATGTCTTCTCTGGTTGTTAGGAAACTGACTCAGAAACCTAATATTGACTAAGTTAAAACCAAATGATATTTAGTTATTTTTTACGTTTGAGGTGGCTTTTCTGGCTAAATAATGACTAAATCGAAACAAACTAAATAAGTTGAGTCAGTCGTTCGACGTTTTAATTTTCTGTAATATGTACTGCTTTTCCTAAATCTTTTTAAGGAAAAAGCAGTTTGTTTAATGTCAACTTTAGGCATAATTCACACTCCACACTACAGAAAATACACTTTGGTTGGTATAGGAAACGTAGATGTGGTATTTGACAGTTAAAATGATGGGAAAATTATTGTGTAGCTACGAAAGGCTAGAGTTATAGACATTACTTGGTAATAACAACTAAAATTTTGCTAACAAATTGCCACATTCTGCAGATAAGATTTTGGTTATATTTTAGCTTTTTTATTTTTAAGAAAACGTTGAGGCAACTTTGGAAATTTGCCATATAGTTATAAGATAGATTATTCACAACTATATGGCAGAATAGCCAAATGGTCATGAAATAGTAATATTTTAGACATTATTTTGTCATTAAAATATGTGTGATAGCTATAATATATCAACTTTAAATAGCTGTGAAAAGGTTATTTTTTGGGTTTACGATGGACATAAAAGCATTATGGCAACCTAAAAAATAACTATTTAGTTACGTAGATACCAAATTAAAGCTAAATTGTGGGGCAACTATTAGGAGTCTAATATACAGCCAAATGAGCATATTATAGCTTTTTTAAATATTAATCTAACTAAAAAACTAATGAAATAACCAAATTATGACTAAGATCACGTAACGTTACTGCAACAACTTTTTAGCTGCCACAACCAAAAAGTTATTTTGTGCTACTTGGGTATTACTTACCAGCCGTTGCATGTTCCTTTTCCCCACACGAAGTACCAACATCTTGTACTTCTTGTGTCAATTTATCCAAAAATTTGGGGTCAAGCTTAAACTTTTAATTAAAAAAAAAACTAAACAAAATTATACCAACCCCAGCGTTGGCGCCCAAAACACAAACAGCCAAAACTACTACCAAATATTGCATCTTGTACGATTTTGTGACTACACTAACAATTCCGCTCATTTTATATAAAAATTTGAGCGAGTCATGTTTATAATTCATTGTAATCAAAATGTATTTAACCCTTAAGTAGACGAAGTTTGGACATAAAAACCGCAAATTTGTTGACTCAACGTATATTTAACGTAATTGATGTCTACACAATGTAATATTCATTAACTCTCAACTAATAATCTAAATATACTCAGCAAACATTATCCAATATGTCCCGTTCAAAACAGTGAAGAGCAAAGGGAAAAAAATCCGACTAAACCTATCAATATTAATCGCTCTATTCCTAGCCCTTTGTGCCGGTGTAACCACCGGAATTTTTGGAGCCCCTGTTAACAGAAACGAATTTTCTTTTGCTGCCATATCGAAAATAGTGTCTGGTTTTTTCGCTGGTTGCGGAGGTTTGGGTAAATCTGAATCACCCAAAACGATATTCACCAAACAATATTCCATAAGAGCCATAAACACAAATCTGAAATTATTTCTTTAACTCAAAGTTTCAGTTTTTCAAACAATTATTAAATATACATCGTGCAGACTGACATAAATGCGTCCACAGCTTTCAAATATGAAACAGGGGGAAGTGATGCTTGACTTTTGGCATGTTGGGTCGATAGTGTTAGCAGAGAGGTGACTCCGAGGGTGACACGGGCTGGAGCTGCCTCAGGTTTAATCCAGAAAGAAACCCACTGGAAATTATTTTATTTCTAACAGTTTGAGACACCTAATTTGTTGCTATTGGGTTCGAATTTCAAAAAAAAAACAACTTATAGAATCGCCAATTAAATACAGGTTGATTCACATAACTTTACGACCCTGACGAATTTTAAATGCAACCAGTAATTGCAAGTGTAATTGTCATTGATGTCAGGGGTGTCCGGATTTCATGCTAATTAAATATAACTACCCAGCAAACACCAACTATAACAGTTATATAACCTAGGTATTATATAACACATTGATATTACAGTTATATAAATGTTATGCAACCTCTTGGTAACAGGTTATAGTTAATGTTATAAGTCTTCGTTATAGTAACTTAATATAACGCTGTTACTTTGACGTTACATTATGCAGTAATATTGTGGTTATATAACGTTAACATAACAAAGTAAGTACGTTATTATACAACGCTGTTACATTCTTGTGATAAAATTTTCGGAAATAACGTTAATTAACGAAGAATTTTGGAAATTCTACTTCACGTTTATTACATCTGTAAATATTTTGATTGGAAGCTAGCCTTTTTCACTATTTTGAAGCATTTTCTTAAATAAAATTTGAGAAGAATTGGAAAAATTCGGGAAAAATGTATTATAATAAATTCACCCTTTTCACACGTATTAGCGGATATAATTTTACTAAAACAATAGATTTGGAAAGGTGGCTTACTTTTTTTGCTTATTTTCAGTACTTATTTTTTATATTGCTTTTTGTCATATTTCTTATAGTTTATTGTTTTATGTAATTCTGTAATATAGTACTATCAGGTGTTCATTATTAAAAAAACTCGCAGCAGGCTATGAAATTTTAACGTATGTCCTACAATTGCTAGTACACAATTTTTATCATTGTATTGTTGGTTGCCTACTACACCAGCTCACCAGAATTCATAACTTAAGATTGATAAATAGTGTTCAAAAGCATGTGTTATGTGTGTTGAACAACAAGGAAGACATTTCCAACAATTTCTATAAATAATAAATAAATGTTTATATGAGAATGTCTTATTTTTTTAATTGTCAAAAAGTAAGGTTATGAGATCTTTCAATTTGACAAGAAGTGTACGAATTATTCACAGACATACAAAACAACTGTTTTTCAGTTGCTCTAGAGTTTTTTTTTAAATGAACACTTGTGAAAACAAGTTTAATTTTTTACTTTGTTTATTACGAAATTATTATTATTATTTATTGCGAATTTTATTTTTATTAAACTAGGTAAAAATTTCAAGAAATACAAACGAGAAGTCAAGTAACTCATTAATCACATAGATAGTTACCAGAAATTTGACTGTAATAACAATTAAGTTATTGTTGTTATTATTCCTATTTATTTATTCCTATATATTTTCTTTGGTGTCCGGGGCTGAAAAAAAATTCAGGTGGCAACCCTACTTTTGGTGTTCTTTTGCTCATATTCTAAAGGTAAGTGAGAGACCCTAAAATGTTCACAATTTTTGCTGCTCTTGTTTTATTTAATTTAATTTAATTGTTTTAAGTACAAAAATTTTATGCAAAAGCTTAGAAAGCGGATAAAGTATAATGCTAAGGCCTTAGAACACGTTGTTGATAAATTTTATGAAGAATACGAACTTTCAATACTTTTTAAAAACAATGCTTGGACCTAAACAGGCAGCGACAAATCAAATTGATTAATTTTTTTTCTCAATAACAAAAACAAGGCCAATGCCTATTTTTAAAACATCTGTAAAATATTCTTATGACTGACTTTTACCGCTGAGAAAAGTCGCTTTAAAAAATTCTCAGTATAATGAATTCAAAATTACGGACAAGTTGTTCACAAAATTCCAAATCAAATAAATAAGATATTGTCGAATTTTGGAAATTAAATTTTAAATTAAATTAAACTTTAGACGATGTTCTAAAGAGAGAAAAAGTATAAGAAGCTGTGAGTTAGATAAAGATAGTGATAAAGATAACTGCAGGTAGTGGATTCGGAACTTCGTCATTTTTACAGATGTTAATTGTTTCCGAAAATGCTGTAAGGGCACCAAGGCCAAACGCATATTCTTAGGTTTAGTTTAGTTTTATTTTTTAATGTTTTCCTGACAACATTAAAGCCTTTAACATCGGTACATTTATTACAAATAATTTTAATTTTCAATTATTATTATTATTTGAATAATAAATAATAACAAATTTTGGATAATTTTGCGTGGTTTAATGGTTTATAAAACAATAAAGAATTTGAAAAAGGCCTCGTAATAATTGTGAACAAAATATTTCGTTTTGTATTGTTTTCTTATTTTAATGTAACTATTTTTAAACCAGGTTATTTTTATATTAAGTGCTTTAATTACATGTACACATTTGCAGAACCGATTACTGTGACAATCATCTGAAAGGCAACATCTAAAAAATTTCGACGGAAGTGTTTTAAAACTGCTGCAAAGGAGTCAGGGGCAATATTTGAGTCAGTAATTTGCAGACATTATCTATCACATTTAGAGGTACTTAATTTAAAAAATTTAAAGTTATACTGTTGATTTTATACAAAATCTGTTTCATATGTGGTTATTAAAAATTATTTCAGTGTAAGAACCAAAATAATTAAAATTATACATATTTAGAAATTTACTGACTTTGTGTTCGTTAAATACATAGCTAGTTAAATAGTTTAATTAAAATTTCGACTTGTGCAATGGAAGATATGGTATACGAATATTTTATAATATATTTGATAATCCATATTTGTTTAATTTATTTTGGATAGTTTTTAGTTTTTAGGATAATCTTTTCTTTTAGAATTTATTTTGTTATGTTAAATTTGACTTGCTTTTTAGATTTAATGTGGTTATATAATTATAATTATAGAAGAGTTGCGAGAAGAGGTAATAACCTTACTTTCTTGAGTGGATAATAATATAGTTACTTTTCTTTTTATGAAATTTGTATTATTTATTTCTATACTGGTTATTTTTTATATCTAGAAATGTTTATATTAATCGGTTTATTATAGTACACTAGTAGTACGTAGTTATTTGTGAGCCAAAATTTAATTAGAGTTTTAATAAGCTCTGGGACGGGATCGATCTTGTTTCTTACTAGATTTGGTAATTTATTATTAGAATGCAAAATGTTTTAATCTTGCAATACTTATTATAATAAAACGTATAAAAATAAAACTATATTTTTTATTTACCTATCACAACTAAAAAGTGTAATATAAATAAATATATAACATAAATTATAACATTATGTTATACTGTTGTTATGTTGAAGCAGTATTTCATTTATGTAACAGAGTCATATAACAGTTATGTTACAGTTATATAAAGTCGGTTTACTTTCATAAAAACCACGTTCTAGTGTAAGTTCTTTATGTAACTCGGTCTTTAATCGAGCGCTATTGTTTCTGGTAATTTCTAGTGAGAAATTTGTCTCCACAAATATAGGTTAGAAGCTCTAAAAGTTTTTAAAATCTGTTAATTATTGACTTAAATTAAATCTGTGAAGTTATGAAACTGGTCTAAAGACAGGGTATCAAGACTAACACTTTGTTTTAATAAAAATTTATATTGCGTTAAAATTTTTTGAGCACAGGCGGGTGAAAAGGAATTAACAAGAGTTAGGTCACGGGTTAGGTGTTGTAGGTAAAAAAGGGAAAATTACCGAGAAAAAGTTTTTTACTTTCGTCTCCGAAGGTTACTTGATTTCTGCGTGGCATTTTATAATTGCCTGTGTTACATCAATATTTAGTCTTGCACTTTTGGCTGCTCATTTTTAAAATTTCAATGTGAAATTACAATTTTTCTTACTGCGCTTGTGCCAAGTGTCAAATTTTGACAATGAATTAGTACTGCCAACCGGAACACTTAAAAAAAAACTAGACACGGAGTACCAACCTAACAACTTTACAGCTGGTCGTTATCCAAGTGAAAACACTGATGTTATGTGGTGGCAATATATCATTTATATAACATTAGTACATCACAGTTATGTTAGTGTTATATTTTAACATAAATGCAATATACCAGTTATATTACCTGTTACATTCTATGTTATAATATTATGTTGCCGTTATATTTTAGTGTTTGCTGTATTTTTTCGAGTAATTTGGTACGTTCTCAACCAGGACTTACAGACATGATTACGATGAGACAAGTTGGAATGTATGTGTGAAAGAGATAGTAGCCTAAACGGCGTTTTAACTCAAAGACAACTTCAAGACAGGTAAAATTTCCAGTTGAATAGACTTGAGTACAGTCAGCTGTGTGATTGTGTACTAAAGCAAGTTGTGGTAATTCGATGTTTTCATCCACAACCAGTGGAACATCAGGATCCCATTGAAAAATCATATCGTCGGTGGTGTGTGACACTGATTGAAAATTTATCAGATTTATAAATACCGTATTAAGAAACACTCACAACTTTCCATCTGAAGTTTACACTCTTGTGTATCGTGCGGATAAATCATGAAATTCATTGCGCAAGAAAGACGTAATGTAAGTCTAAAAAACAGCTAAGTACTTAACTCTGATTTTTGCGTTGATGGTTGTAACCAAGATAACTAGAGAGCCTGGTAGACCAGCTTACCCGATTTTCCGTTGAAGGGAAATGTGGCGCAAGTTTGGAGCTTTTTTTTATCTAATAGATGACGCCAGGGTAGACTGGGACTAAAAAAAAAGATTCATGCCTCAAGTTGTTAAAAATGCGGCATTTATGAAGAATTATTAATGCTTGAACCCAGATATCAAAATGTCGAAAATAGGAGAATTCACTTGAAAATATAGAAGTTTCAAAGATTCAAATAAATCATTTGTTACTAATTAAGTAATTACATTAAGTGATTAAAAAAAGTTACTTATGGACAGACAGCCATTTCGAATTTTGCATTTAATGTGTTTGGTTCGTTTCGTAATTGTAATTTAGAGCTGATGGTGGCATTTTTATGCCGAAACGTCCTCAAATCTGTATTGTATTGTGAAATTGTTTTTTAATAAAAGAACCTGATAGTCAAAAGTTTCATTTTTTAATAATTACCCTAAATAGATAACCTGAGATCGAAAATAAACTCAATTAGAGCAAGCTGTGGCTGCAGAACTTTAGCCATATTTTAGCTATTTATTTACACTTTAGCCACGTTTATTTACGACCGCACTTTTGAAGTTATGTTGGTTTTACACAGCATATGATGTGGCTGAAGTTACACTTCACTTTCAAGGCTTGCTCTAATTGAGTTTATTTTCGATCTCATGTTATAATTACTATAATACATTAAAAGTTAACATTGAGATAAATGAAAACTAAGAAATTAGATAAGAACAATTAATCATCAATTTAAATCCATTCCAACAAACATAAAATATATAATAAAAAATTATAAGACATCGTTTTAAAATGAGCATTGCAACTTTTCCGCTTTTCATTACTTTACTTATATAGAGTGAGTTTAAAGTAACCCTGGGCTACTTAATTTTGCCGCCCCTGACTATGACAACGTTCCTCCAAAAAAAAACCTATTGGTTAATTCAGAAAATAAGAAAAAATTTACAAATCCTGAAAAAAGCCAATTTTTATTGACAGGAGGACATTTTTTGTCGAACTTCAAATACAAATAACCCTTCAAAATTTTAAATGATATCTACCTCAAATGAACTGCTAAACTTCATAACTGCTCGAAAAATGTTAGGGATATTGACGTTTTAATATACACTACTCTACAACAGTTAAAGAAGTATAACATCAAACAAATTCTATCAATTTTCGAGCATTAGATTCTGATAAAAACAAATCCGTAATCAGTAAATATGTATCTGCTTTTAACTTAATTTTTTTATCACTTGATTTTTTCTAAACTTCAGTAATATCCTTAACTTTATTTAAATGAAACAGCAAATCCATCAGTTTTAGCACAAGTTTTCAAAAAATGCAAGATAATTCTGAAAATTAAATTAAACCTCAAAAAGTTCTTTGTAATGTCACCAAACGTGCACTAGATTTATAACTATCTCCTTTATTTTCTAAATGATTTTAATATTATAAAAAAATCAGCCTATATTTATTTAAAAAGTTTTTGTTTTTTCTATAATATTACATTGCCGTTGACTTTTTTCAAAGACATTTTACTGTATTGTTTACTACTCAGGCTTTTTCTACCATTATTCATCGTGAATTTTCTACAATATGAATTGAAACTATTAAAAGCTTCTTAAAACTCATTAATCAAACAATTAAGAACTTAAGAAGTAAAAAAATACGACGAAAACTATAAAAATCGGATCAATTTATTTAAAAAAATGCAACCCGTCTTTTAAGTATCTTTTTTAAATCAAAATAAAGATAAAGATAATAAAAATAAAGATAATAGCCCATAAGCAAATATGCCACTGGTTTTTTTGCAAAATGATTGCAATCTAAGAACGTTTGAAAGTGCCAATCATGAAATATAGAAGATTTAGCTTCTATATTTTAGGGACATAGAAGATAGAAGATTTTAGTTAAATATAGTAGACTTCTATTAAATACAGGAGTGTTCCGTAAACCCCACATTAGAAGTATTGAAAGTTCTAATAAAGATATTTATCTGAGAGTTGGTACTCAGGGATAATCCGTTGAGTTATGTTCAATGAAAATATTTTCAAGATGGCAGCACTTCCGGTTATAACGGAAGTCGCTATTAACTTTCTTATTTCAAATGGAAAGCTATGTTTTTCACTGCGTTTTTGGTTTAGTTGAGTTATTTTAAGGGAGTTTTTATCAGCTTTCCCTATACCCAAGTTTAACCGTTTTCGGGATATTTAGGATTTTTGAAAATTTTTGAACTTGCACCTGTCCCTTAAAAAATCGGTAACTCGCCTAGTTTTAGAGATTTCGAAATCATGTTTGGAGAATTGAAAGAGAAAGCCTATATCTGTTGTTCAGTGTGATCAAAATTGTAATTGAAGTTAATAAACCCAAAAATTTTAAGGTTATGTTTGGACAACTTCAAATACCCAAAACTTAATTTTTCAAATGGGATGTCCCAATTTGTATTCTACTAGATGGAGGAGAATTTTTTTCTGCATCTATCTGTATTAGCACTCCCTATACCTATCTGTGATAGTTTTCAAGTTATGTTTGGTTTTTTTGTCATTGTAGGAAATTTCTTATTAACCACAGCTATTTTTGCATATTTTGCCATGAAAACATTTCTGATTAAACTTAAACGACAAACTCTGTTCAAAATTGTGTTATCAGACTGTGAAAACAAAATAAATTCATTGAGTGTTGGTTTGAAAAACTCTAATTTCTCACCTTTTTTTATTCGTTTCCATGATAACCTATAAAAAAAAGGCCTATGGCTAATGAATTTCTCAATCCCAACAAAAAGTTATTGTAACTTGAAAACTATTAAACATAAGTATAGGGAATGTTAATAAAGATCGAAGCAGAATTAATTTCTCTACCATCTAGTGAAATATAACTTTTATCATTTCATTTGAAAAAAAAGAGTTATGGGTGCTTAAAGTTTTGCAAACTTAATTTTAAAAATTTGGAGTTTGTTATTCTTTTTTAGAAATTTGAAAACACCAAAGGAAAGATCTAGGCTTCCTCTTTCAAATGAGCTCAAAAATATTTCCAAATTTTTAAAAATCGCAGAGTTATCGATTTTTGAACTGGACGGTGCAAATCCAAAAAAAAAGACCTAAAAGATTTTCAGATGACTATGATTATTGGAACTCCCAATACTTCTAATGTGAGGTTTAGACAAAACAGCCTGTATAGAAGGTCTGGCAACCCTAATTTATTCCGACTTCAATGCTTTAATGTCTCTTGCGGTCGAAAATGCATCGGAACGAAAGTCGGAACTACTCAGAAAAAAATTACTGTTTCCATTACAAAAAAAAAGACCTCGTTACTAGATGATTAACGTGGACGCTAAGATAACATTTTTTTATTTTACATCTTTTTTTATAAAAAAAAAAACAATAAAAATTGTAAAATTGTGACAGTCCCGGTCTACCGTGCTGCCATCTATCAACTTGCACCAACTTTTTTTTCAAAAATGGCGGCCACTTGGTTTACCAGTCTCTATAGTTACCTTGGTTCAGAGATAAGGTTGAGATAGGCAACTTCATAGCAAATTTTATCCTATTTTAATTTATCGCTGCATCTCTCTTCCACTCAAACACTTTGGAATTTAACTATCTTTATTGCACACTATCTTAACCCTAGGTAGGAGGGCGCATGCGCAAACTGAAATCAAATCTGGTTGACGTTTTTGAAATTCCGCCCAATGAAATTGCAGCAAATTGGCGCGTGTTTGGTGCGCAAGTTGTGCTCACCAGACAAAAATGACAAATAATTAATTAGCCGCCATTATTGTGTTTCTGACAACTTTCGAACGAATCTTTCGAATTATTTGCTGATTTTGTGCTAAAATCAGAGTTTAAAATTGACTAGTGACGCGATTTCGCTATCAATTGTGAGCAAGTTCCGGGGTATGCACTCTAAAAATCGACATCGAGCAACTAGCTGACTACACGGTGAATTGGAATTTATTATTATTTATTTCTCTGTTTCTGTATTTATCTATTTATGTACCTATTTCTGTTGTAAATAAATATTATATCATTACATTGTTGACGTGATTTGATTACACCTGCTTTCAGACTAATTTTTAGGATCAATCGTTGGGTTTTCACCCCTATAAATAGTCATAAAATAAATAATTGGCAAAATTCAAATTATCTATTTTTAAAATTCCCGCGCGCGGTACATTCAGCGCCCTCTACCAAAAGTTTTAGAAGAAATGGCCCAGTTCGTTTTTGCGGAGTAAAATTTTACATTTACTTGCCTATCTCAACCTTATCTCTGCCTTGGTTGTAACCTACTTGACCATATAGAGAATAGTTTTGTCTTTATACAGCCACATGTAGTGATTCGGTATGGTCATAGTTTGAAAAGTCACACTTTTCGCATTTTTGAAAAACGAATCAGGCCTCCACATATTTTTCAACCAATCAACTTCCAATAATCTATACTCGGAGGTCATATTTTCTGGTAAACGCAAACGGTGGTCTTTCCAAGTTTGGGCGAAAAAAATATCAGCAGCGTATGTCATGGAGCCCTCATCGATACTATCAAGACCCATGACAGTGACATGGAAGTAGACTTTTGTGGGTTGTCCGTCTTTTTTCGGTGGCCGCATTTTATCGTACTTTTTGGGATCTTCGGGAAGGATGTCATGAATGGCCAATCCGGTGCTAGAACCAACAATGTGATCACAAACCGAACGGTTTCGAAGAGGAAACCTACATCGGTTCTTCATGTTCGGGTTCCAATCTTTCCGCAAATTGCTCGTGGTAAAAATCTAGAGGACAGAGGCTGGAAATGTACAAAATGTCAGGTCGATCGATTGGAGGAAGTGGAGGCAAGGTTGTGAGCTAGTGGAAGTAAAGAGATAATGTCTATTGTTCGGGACTTGTGTGAATAAATAAAGATGACAAGGGCGGATCCAGGGGCCCCAAACACCAATTTTAATTTTTTAATAAATAATATAAAAGCTTAATGAACAAATGTTTTTTAAATTATCACATTAAAAGTCTTTTTAATGCACATTTTTTAATAAATAAATACATAAATTTGTTTGTGTCCATTTTGTTTAGTTTCAGTATAAGGAAAGGTACACTTTGCACGACAAGTAATGTCACAAACTCGAGAGCCGAGCGGGCGAGAGTCGGCTCCGTGAAACCAGCCCCTCAACTTCTTTTAATTTGTACA
Organism: Tribolium freemani; assembly: GCA_939628115.1. NCBI lineage: Eukaryota > Metazoa > Arthropoda > Insecta > Coleoptera > Tenebrionidae > Tribolium > Tribolium freemani. The sequence goes on along the minus strand of OW626786.1, from coordinate 16,379,006 downwards.
GGGTGTTTCAAGTTTTAGCTCCAGTCAAAAAATAAATACTTCTAGTATTCCAAAATAAAAAATATATATCGCAAACGATAGAGTTTCTAACACGCTTCAATTTGATGCTTTGCTGATATCCCAAATTTTCATGATATAAGCGTAAAACGCAAAAAACTACATTAAAATTTTTTTTTCAAATTATTCCAATAATTTTTTATAATAAAACTCCTCCTATTTTTTAAGTAAGACTTCCGAAACTGAAACAGTAAAAAACGCAAGGCGTATTGAGCAATTGAAATTTCAATTTGCAAAAAAAGGGCATTTTTTAATTGACAAGTAAAATTTTAGTCTGACAGTTAATGACGTTTCAATTTTTTGTGAATCAAGCAAAGACACGAGCTCTGTTTTTTCTCAAAGGTGACTAAGATAAAACATTTATTTGATCTTTTGCAAATTGAAATTTCAATTGCTCAATACGCCTTGGGTTTTTTACTGTTTCAGTTTCGGAAGTCTCACTTAAAAAATAGGAGGAATTTTATTATGAGAAAACGATTGCAATAATTTGGAAACAAAAAATTTTTTATCTAGTTTTTCACAATTCACGCTCATACCATGAAAATTTCGTATAACATTAAAGCATCAAATCGTTTGAGATATATTTTTTTTCTTTTGGACAACTAGAAGTATTTATTTTTTGACTGGACCTAAAACTTGAAACACCCTGTATGAGACTACGTATATGATTAGTAAGTTATTTGTAAGACCAAAATTGTAATTTGTAAGTGTCTCTGTGATTTGTTAGAATAAGATATACACTTGGGGGCTAACTTCCCGAGAGCCCCCACATGTCATCGTAGAAATTTGTAAGTCCGGTAAAATGTTGGTTATAATTTGTAATTATTTGTAAGTCATATTAGATAATTTGTAAGTGTGTATAAACCAAGTTTTTCAAGTTTACAAGTTGGGGGGCTAGCTTCACGTTTTAGCCCCCTCACAGAAAAACAGAGATTTCTAACTTTTTCCATATGTTGTTAAATACTTTGTAATTATTTGTAAGACTATATTTGTTGTTCCTAAATGCATAAAATACAAGGAAACTTAATTTTATTATAACGCATTTCTGAAAAAGTTGTTATATGCAACCAGTACTTCCTTCAGCTGTCCAGATATGTAATTGTTAGAAAATTACAAAATTAATCCACGACTGCATTGTCAACTTTGTTTTGGTAATTTTACTGAACTATCATTAAATATTTTAGAGATAAAAAACCAATTTTATTGATACAATTATTAAGTAATTAAAAATGAAACGCAGTATCACTTAAAAAGTGGATTTTAGTATTTTTGGTTGCATCTAGGAAATACGCGGTCACAATGGGGGTTTCCAATGATTTTTTTTTATTTTTTTAAATTAAAGTTTAATACAATTCTATGCGAAATGTGAGATTTTAGTCAAGTTTAAAATGGTTAGTTGGAGATTTGCTTTTTCATAATTTTTTGTAGCTACTATTGATAACTTTTTCTCATTTATTTTTTTAGATTCATAGGTTATGGGGTACGTACTTTGAATATCTATTAACAAATCTTTATTCTACCATTCATTGGAAACCCCCATTACTTCATCCTGTATAGTTTTTTTAGAGCATGTTAATTAACTTTTTATATCTAGCTTTACTAAAAATGTATCAGTGAAGTTTCTACATTCCAGAGTTTCTTTCACGTAGCTAGTCAATTAATTACGTATTTTTGTCTGATTGAAATGCATTGTGAAACAAACAGTAGCTAAAACTAAGCCATACGTTTTCAAAATTACATTAATCATATATGGTACATATTACATAACTTCAGTGAACATATACAGGGAAGATTTTATTTTGCTGAATACTGGCGTGTCTATGGAACTGTTTGCACATGGAGTTTTTGAAACTGAACATAGGCTAATACAACTAATAATAAACAACTAATAATAAAAACCTTAGTGTATAATTCTTGCATAACAAGAAAGAAAACACAGTTTATGAAAAAAGTTTATTAACAAAATTTATATGGTATATATTATGCAGTGAACATTATGGGATTGACCTTTATCAATCAAAGTTTTTTTACCAATGTCATTATAATTTTCTTCTACAAAGAGTATAATAGTGCCCAAAGGCGTTAATCATTGCTCGTTTTGGACCTTTGTACGCAATAATAAATCTTAAAATGTAAGTCTTTCTGTCTAAATTTAAAGTCAGTGGAATATCGTTACACGAGATGTTTAAATTTAAATTTTCACAGTCTAAAAAAATTTGATGCTGAAAGTGATGCTTTACTTTTACTTTCTTTTTACACTCTCTACATCTGTCAGATGTAATGTTTAGATTTTTGATCTGATCTTCTAGATGTGACAAATCTTTTAAAGAGGGATTAATCCAGATTGTCTTTCTGCTTTGGTTAAATTTATACTGACAAACATGACAAATATAGATTTCTTTAAGACTTTCGATTCCAAAGCAATTTTTTTCAAAAGCAACACTAATATTCATTTGACACTTTAAATTTATTATTTCACATTACAAATTTAATTTGTTATAAAATAACTGTATTGTAAGGGAACAGAGTAAAATAATGTATTTCACTCAAATAAAAATACGTAATTAATTGACTAGCTACGTGAAAGAAACTCTGGAATGTGGAAACTTCACTGATACATTTTTAGTAAAGCTAGATATAAAAAGTTAATTAACATGCTCTAAAAAAACTATACAGGATGAAGTAATTGTGACCGCGTATTTCCTAGATGCAACCAAAAATACTAAAGAAGTTAAGAATTAATTAATTTTTTCTCAAAAAATAAGTTCAGGCGTGTTCGGATGCCATCCGTATTTAAGGTAATTCCGAATTAAATTAATCGTGAATTAAAATTTGATTGCAATTAAATCTGATTTTGAGCGTGAGTCCTGGCTTTAATTTCAAGCAAATAAAAGAAGATAAATATAAAACGGAAAGGCTTTTGCGTAATCCTGTAAAAAACTAACATGTCGAGGGTGTATTTGATATAAAAAAAATCGTTTATTACAAAAACAATGTAATAATAATTAATTAAATTAATTGTGGAAGTTTACAAAATAATGAGTTTATTCTTTTCAATATTAATGGTCGGTTCACAGAAAGCGAAATTAGAATAATTGCAATCAAATTTTAATTCGCGATTAACTTGACATTTGTCAATGCATTTTTAATTGCAACTTAATTTGTATTAGTTTAATTCTGAATTAAATTTTAATTTTACTTTCTGTAAACCGACTCTGATTGTCACATCTCTGGTGATTGTGATTTGAGGCAACAAATGCAAAATCGGTAGGTAGACAAGTTTGAGATGATTTATGGGGTCTCTGTATTACCAGTGATAATTCTAAGCACCCTAAGGTGGTGCAATAATATTTGGGGTATAATGTAAACGAATCTCTTTTTCAACACGTTAAAACCGGGTTCAATTCCAAATGAGGCTTGTAAAAACAATTTTAATTTAATGTAAAATTACCGTTCAGGTCACACGTCTCACCATTCTATAAAAATTGCGATTGATAAGCCATAATAGGATTAATAGGGCGTATTTCTAACTGCATTAATTTTGCTAACAAATTGTTTTTAATAGAATAAACTGTAGAGATTCAATAATTAGAAGCATTAATAATTCACATGAAATCCTTTACTGTCGATAAACAACCCTTAACTTATTACTTTAATTAACACATTTAATAATAAATATATTAACAAATTCATACTTAATTTTGTTAACTGGTTACTTTGGACACAAAACCTAAATTAGAATTTGTAATTTTAAAACTACAAACCTGTAGGTCTTAGGGTGGGTTTATAGAAGCGTCATTAATTTAATCCGTAATTAAATGATCACGTGACCAAAGTGAACCAATTTCGTTGGTTCATTGGCGTTGTTAACTTTTAACAACGTATAAAAATTGAATAGAGCTTTCGAACCGAATTAATGTTTTATAACAATTGACAACATAACATTGACAAACACATGATGGATACGCAAGAGCTTTTACATTTTATACTCATATTATTTCCATTTTAAATGCGATTATTTTTCTCTCATTTGCTTCATATTAAATACAATCATATCCAAATATACAAATAGTTGTTAATTGTTTAAAATATTACAAACTACTAGCCCAGTCAAATTAGACAAAAATAAGCCGATCGGTGGAAAAAATTCCTAGAAATCTGGATTTTTTTTTAAACGCTTCGCCTTGGCTTAGGTAACCAAGATATATTCCTAGATATAAGCAATAAAGCAAAAAAAGACACTTTTAGCCCCCCACCCTCGGGGACTTTTGATATATGGTTACCTAAATCGAAACGAAGCGTTTAAAAAAAATTCCAAATTTCTAGGAATTTTTTCCACCGATTTGTCTAATTTGACTGGGCTATACTGTATCATTTTGAAATTATATTAAAATTATCATACAAATTGAGATAGTGTTGTCTTTACTATTTACTTATTATTCGAGAGCTTTATCTACTATTAGGTAAACCCTCAGGTAAAGGACTTAATGGAAATTGGTAAAACGTTTCTCAGAAAACGTTGATAGGTTCAATCATGTTTCCAAGCCATTCGTTTCCATTTGGGAATAAAATGTTTTGCTCAAAATCAGATCTAACTGCAATCAAATTTTAATTCACGATTAATTTAATTCTGAATTACCTTAAATACGGATGGCATCCGAACATGCCTGAACTTATTTTTTGAGAAAAAATTCATTAATTCTTAATTTCTACATCAATTAATAAATTTATTAATAAATAAATAAATAAATAAATAATAAACCAGACCAACTTTTTTTCTAGAAAGTTGTATTTTTTTTAGATGATAGCCAAAAAATACCAAATACATTTCCTTACAATGAAAATAAATTATTACCACTTAATAAAATATTATGCGAAGATTCTCGAAAAGTAAAACAAGGAAGTTGCTTAGAAATTTTTTTACGTCCAGAATTTTTTATTACTTAAACTTACTTAAACAACTGTATGGAAATTAACATTGCCTGTTGTATTTTATGTTGTAGTTTTATTTAATAATTAAAACGAGAGTTGTTTTTGTCAATGAGAAGTAATTATTTCAAAAACTTAACGAAACCGACTAGTAAAAAACGTTATGATCAACAACTACCAACAAATATCCAAAAAATATACAACATATAGGGTGTTTTATTTGAGAAAATATAAATTTGCATTGTAAAATTTTTTTGGGCTTAAATTTTGTGCAAATTTATTTAAATATGTATTTTAACATAACAAAAGTTTCATTCATTTGCCCCCCCCCCCCCCCCCAAAATTAATTTCTGGATCCGCCCCTGAAAGATGAAAAATAATACTTACACAATATCGGCACTAATACGATCATACAGAAGAAGAAAAATAACGAGAAACATTTTACCGCAATCCATAATCACCAAAAATATGAATATTTGAATTTATTGTTATAAGAATGGCATATTACTGGCGGCTGAAAATTGCCGACTGAAATCTGAAGAGGTTGCAAAGCCTTCTTATGCACTTGGTACTCACCACCCCTTCCGCCCCTAGAAATTAAGGGTGCTGAAGCATCATTATTGCCGATCGACTTCCACGCAGTTCTAATTTTTACGTTTAAGCTTTTTGTAAATTCGCATTTATTTTTTAATATTATCACTTGCTCGAAAAAGCTAAATTGGAAATTATTTCAGTGCAAACCAAATCAATAATTGGTCATCGACACAGTTTAACACAGTTTTCAATTTAGTTTTTAAAAATTTGAACTTGTTTGAGCAAAATTTTACGAATCGATTTAATTTCAGACATATTGCAACAAAAAAAAAAGTGAGTTTTTCGGTTAATAAAAATATATAAAAAAATGTTTTTAAAAGTAAAAAATAATTTATTTCAATCACAGGAGAATATTTTTTCTTACAGGTTAAAATTCTAAAATTTATAAAAGCTTTGGGAGTTAAAAACCACAGCATAAAAACTACCGTCTATGTCGGTATAAATTACGATATACAGGGTGAGTCACTGATATGGGCATGCTCGATTACACCTACACCATCAATGATATCGAAATGAGTCAAATGTCACAGCAAATGGAAGGCCAAAGTGCATTTTTTTAAATTATTTTGCTCTATACAGGGTGTTCCATTTTTACAGTGCAGCCTATAACATAGTTTTTTTAAATGGCACCCCCTGTATATTTGTACATATTTTAATTTGCATTTCTTTAAGCTTAAAAAATCCGTTTAATTTTTTTAATTTGCTTTAACCGTTTAGAAGTTATTTAATTTTTTCTACAATTTAGTGCCTTTGCAGACACATTATTAAAAAATCGCAGTACCCTTGGTTTTTGGAATATCAAGTTGGGACTTTGTCCATATGTAAACAACTGTTTGAGGTATCTTTCGGTGGCAAGATCGTTCATTTTTATTGTCGGCTCTCCTTGCTGTGACACATTCATTTTAGGACGAGATATAAACTCTAATTTTGAAAAGAAATAATTAAACAAAAATGAAAGAAACGACGGCTCTACCAGAGAAAATATGCAAGAAAGAATTATAAAGGCTTTTCATAGAATAGATCATGCCACATTAGAAGGGGTGAATTTTTAAAAAAATTGACGAATGTTGTGCTTTATTGCTTAAGAAAGCCGCCATTTTAAACAGTTTTGTAATTGCAAGTAAAATGTTAACGCTATTGATTTTTATACCTCAGTAAATATTTTTTTATTTCCTTATTTCTCCATTGTAAATTTCTTTCATTTTTATTTAATAATTTCTTGTCAAAGTTTATATCTCGATGAGATTTGTAGATTTGCATTTTACGCGAAAAAATCATTTTCACCAAAAAATCAAAACGTGACATACTATAAATGCCATTTTGACATTGGTATACCAGAATGTATTGGAAATGCTACAATGAAAATGGACGATTTTTCCACCAAAAGATACCTCAAACAGTTGTTTCCATATGGACAAAGTCCCAACTTGATATCGCGAAAACCAAGGGTATTGCGATTTTTTAATAATGTGCCTGCAGACGCACTAAATTGTAGAAAAAATTAAATAACTTGTGAACGGTTAAAGCAAATTAAAAAAACTAAACGGATTTTTAAAGCTTAAAAAAATACAAATTGAAATATGTTCAAATATACAGAGGGTGCCATTTAAAAAACTATGTTATAGGCTGCACTGTAAAAATGGAACACCCTGTATAGAGCAAAATAATTTTAGAAAATGCACTTTGGCCTCCCATTTGCAGTGCCCTTTGACTTATTTCGATATCATTGACGGTGTAGGTGCAATCAAGCACGCCCATATCAATGACTCACCCTGTATACAAATCGAGAACCCCTTTGTAAACATAACCTAAAACTTTAAAACCCCATTTAACCCCTTTAGGGGGTATTTAACTACATAGGATTGCATTGTCACGCAGATTAAGTAAGTATGCAAAATTTCAATTCAGTGGGACAACGGGAACCCTTTCAAATTTGGCTCCGAAAAAATAACCGACAGACAGATAACATTGTGAGTTAAATAAAAGCTTTTAAAAATGAAATAAACTGTTAAATTCTGTTAATTTTAATAATAACGATCATTTTCTGGCTCATTTTCGCATTTCTCAATCGAATCTGCTGCATTGCAGAAAAGAATAAACTACGTTCCAAACACCTAAAGAAAAAATGTTAAACGTTTGAAAATGCCAAAAATCACACACTTTTTTACCCAATATGGTGATTTTTTTAAAAACAACGTTAAAAAAATAAAATACCTAAAATAGTTTCAGTTGTTTTTTCTCCAAAACGTTTTTTGGCGTTTTTAGAAAATTTACGTTTATTTAATAGCCAAAAAAACTCAATTCTTGTGAAAATCAAAAAAGCACGAAATTAACAACTAATACTGTTTTCAATGAAAGCCAAAAAATTGCTAATTAATAATACAATGATGGTTTTATTTATGCAACAAGCTAATGGACTATGTAATGGATGAGAACGGAAAAAAGTGGGGTTAAATAAAACAATTACATTTTGCGATACAATTTTATTATCATTTTAATGTCGTCAGTAAATAATGCAAAAAAATGTGGGTTCGAAGAATCATCGACAATTTGGCGGTTAATAAAATCCACTCAAGCACGAATCCTGAGCCAGTGATTTTAAAGTGGCAAAGATCGCAATTTTTAAGAGCCTTTGAAGTTAAATTCGACTCAAACAATTATTAGTAAAAATTTATTATAAAAAGGCAATAAATATACAAATTAACAATAAGGAATCACGTTATTGGTAATCGGAACCACCCAAAAACCTAACGAAAACGGAGGCATTTCCACATAGGGATCAGCTGAAATTGTGACTGGACGTAGATTTGGCACGTCATGAGTTTCATTTAGTTGCAACAAATGGTTATTTAGAAAAATAAATCTATGAAAAAGAAATAATCAAAATTAAAATTAATACGACACTCAAATTACCTTGAATCAATCCGTTCAACAGTCGTTAAAACATAAGCATTGACTTTCAAATCTTTTTTTGCCGGTGTAATTCCCTCGAATCGAATTTTAGCTTTGCGATTGTGCAAATTTAAGCCGAAAACTGTAAAAAATCACAACAAAATCTGGCATTTTTTTAAATTATTATTACCAGTAACTGATGGTTTATTATTAAAATAACTTTTAACCGGTGTACATTGACAATACAATCGAACCCTCTCTGACTGTCCCAAACGACAGTCAACCACTTTTGGGGCCACTAATTTTTTATACAAAATGCTAACCCACCAATCCTAAAATTGACTTGTAAGAAATACAAAAAACAGAGATCGATAAATACAGGAGAAGGATTGTAATAACAGTTAATCAAAGCATAATTCCCCGCATAAATCGACTGTCTTATAACCACATCTAAGCCATTCCTTGCAGCCAAACCCAATTTGTCCAACCAGAGAAAAGTTGCAATGTAGCGATTAGACAAGTGAGGGGCACCACCACCATAAGCTGATGAAGTCTCGCCTTAAAAATTACTCAATTTTGTGCCAAACTAAAATCAATAATTATACCTAACCAAATTTTTTTTACACCTTCTTTGTGCACAATATCCTTGACGGTATTTATTTGCCATTGAAGCAAATCAAAATTTTTAACATCAAGAAAATCCCCAACTTTTGCTGTTGCACCATTAAAGTAATATCTACAATTTTAATTTAGAATTACAGCGTGACCCAGGGGTCTATAACTTTTTTGCGATGCCGTTTTTATTATCCGATAGATCAACTGTACAGGGTGTTCCGTCTAAACCCCACATTAGAAGTATTGAAAGTTCTAATAAAGATATTTATCTGAGAGTTGGTACTCAGGCATAATCCGTTGAGTTATGCTCAATGAAAATATTTTCAAGATGGCAGCACTTCCGGTTATACCGGAAGTCGCTATTAACTTTCTTATTTTAAATGGAAAGCTATATTTTTCACTGCGTTTTTGGATTAGTTGAGTTATTTTAAGGGAGTTTTTATTAGCTTTCCCTATATCTAAGTTTAACCGTTTTCGAGATATTTAGGATTTTTGAAAATTTTTGAATTTGCACCTGTCCCTTAAAAAATCGGTAACTCGCTTAGTTTTAGAGATTTCGAAATCATGTTTGGAGAATTGAAAGAGAAAGCCTATATATGTTGTTCAGTGTGATCAAAATTGTAATTACAGTTAAAAAACTCAAAAATTTTAAGGTTAAGTTTGGACAACTTCAAGTACCCAAAACTTAATTTTTTCAAATGGGATGTCCCAATTTTTATTCTACTAGATGAAGGAGAATTTTTTTCTGCATCTATCTGTATAAGCATTCCCTATACCTATCTGTGATAATTTTCAAGTTATGTTGGTTTTTTTGTCATTGTAGGAAATTTCTTACTAACCACAGCTATTTTTGCATAGTTTGCCATAAAACATTTCTGATTAAACTTAAACGACAAACTCTGTTCAAAATTGTGTTATCAGACTGTGAAAACAAAATAAATTCATTGGGTGTTAGTTTGAAAAACTTTAATTTCTCAGCTTTTTTCATTCGTTTCCATGGCAACCTATGAGAAAAGGCCTATGGCTAATGAATTTCTCAATCCCAACAAAAAGTTATTGTAACTTGAAAACTATTAAACATCAGTATAGGGAATGTTAACACAGATCGAAGCAGAATTAAATTCTCTACCATCTAGTGAAATAAAACTTTTGTCATTTCATTTGAAAAAAATGAGTTATGGGTGCTTAAAGTTTTGCAAACTTAATTTTAAAAATTTGGAGTTTGTTATTCTTTTTTAGAAATTTGAAAACACCAAAGGAAAGATCTAGGCTTCCTCTTTCAAATGAGCCCAAAAATATTTCCAAATTTTTAAAAATCGCAGAGTTATCAATTTTTGAACTGGAAGGTGCAAATCCAAAAAAAATTTAAAAACCATAAATATTTCGTAAACGGCTAAATTTAGGTATAGGGATAGCTTATGAAAACTACCTTAAAATAACTCTAGTAATTCAAAAACGCATTAAAAAATATAGCATTCCATTTAAAATAAGAAAGTTGATAGCGACTTCCGGTATAACCGGAAGTGCTGCTATCTTGGGAATATTTTCATTGAGCAGGACTTAAAAGATTATGGTTGTACACAAATTTTCAGATGACTATGATTATTAGAACTCCCAATACTTCTAATGTGGGGTTTAGACAAAACAGCCTGTATACAGGGTGACAAACCAAAGTTATATTTTTTTAAATGGAACACTATACATTTTTGCATAATTAGACTCTACGTGAAAAAATAATGGTACTTTGTATAATCTTTTATAGGCCTATCTTTTTTTGTTTCGAAATTATTCAACTTTTTGTGCTAAAAACAACCCACTTTTAAAAAATCACTATGAAGCCGCCAATGAATATTTTCCGACAAATTTGCTACAGAAAATCTTAGAATATCTTGTAGTTTTAGCAAATAGTCGACTTTTCGTTAAAACGCACAGCTAATGTACAGGGTGTGCCAAAACACAAAATGTTGAATAACTCATTTTTTTCAGATGGAACACCCTGTATTTGTTTACACCTATCAATAGTATTTTTAATGATATGCGGTTTGTAAAGCAAATTTAAAAGATTTCTCGAGATTTTCAAATTTTTTTATTTTATTACAAAAAATCAATTTTTTGAAATTATGCTTAATATGATTGGCGAAAACAGAAATTTTATAAACAAAATTCTGTTTACCGATGAAGCGACATTTATGAGGAATAGAATTTCTGAAGCATTTCAGTCAATCCGCCAAGACACGTTAGCAAGAGTCAAATTGTCTTTTGAAAGGCAATTGGCGTTTTGTAACGAGGAAAACGATGCTTTATTTGAACATCTACATTAAATTTTTTATTATTCATATTTTTATTATTTATTATTTCATTATTATTTAATATTTTTTAATAATAATGTTCATTTTTGTTATTGTGAATTGTTCTTCTATAGGAATTATGATGAATATTAATGTTGCTATAAACATTGTGTTATTTTAATTCTCAGTTATATTAAGAAAATTAATTCTTGTGAAAAATAAATTCACTCACTGCTCTAGCAGCAGCCTATTTGAAAAATTTAACTGCTTTTTTTTTAATAAAATACATTTTTTTTGTCGTAACCCAGTGTGGATTTTCAACTGAGTAGTAGTCATATTATGTCTGTTCACACCTCAAATACTTTTAAATATTGCTTAATCGGTCAACAGAATTTTGTTTATAAAATTTCTGTTTCCGCAATCAAATTACGCATAATTTCAGAAAAATTTATTCGTTTTCGAAATCGAATTTTTTTAAATGGTATGGATGAAATCTATGTTTCAATATCATCCTGTTGACACTGCTCTGTGAAATATCTGTTTGCCGAGAAATTTAAGGGTGACACTCAAACCAATGTAAAATTTCGAAGCTAATTACTCAAAAATAAATTCATATTTTTGAATTCTGTTTTCACAGCTTTAAAGTGTATGCTTTTCTGCAGTGCCCAGATATTACAAAATTTAATATATCGCGTTATAAAACAGGTTAAATTTTATTATTTTTTTTTATTTACATGCACTAGTGTTTGATTTTAACAATACGAGAAAATTTCTGGTTTTATAATTAAGTGCATAATTAATTACAATACGGCTACAACATTTTTCATTTTAAGATGTATCGAAGTTTTCTATCCTTCACAAGCTTTCTCTTTCTTGAGGCCTGGGTTTGAGCGTGTTGGGTTTTTAAATTTATGGTAGAGTTGTGACTATCATTGTTAGGGTCATTTTTGAAAACCACAAAATTTCAGCTGCAAGATTTGTTGTGCTTACAATTACGTAGTTATAAAATAGAGCTCTGAAGCTTGATTTATTTTTCCTCTTACGAATATAAAGATGTTTGTGAAACTATGCCCTTTTATATTTAGTTTGTTACCATTTAGGTTATTAATAAAGAACAAGCGAGATCTGAATATTATATTTAGGAATCGCAATAAATTACAAAATCAAACTCAAAGACCGAATCAAATTATACTGAAAAAAAAGACAATAATTCTACTTCAACCAAGGTTTAGCGGACGGATACATAAAATTAGTGGATAGGTGAAATACGAATTGTCACTGATATTTTTGCAAGTACATTTTACATTATTTTTTTAAGAAATTAATTCAAGTCACAGATTCCCCCCAAACACCAATTTTAATTTTTTAATAAATAATATAAAAGCTTAATGAACAAATGTTTTTTAAAGAATCACATTAAAAGTCTTTTTAATGCACATTTTTTAATAAATAAATACATAAATTATTAATTTCTAATGTGTTTGTGTCCATTTTGTTTAGTTTCAGTATAAGGAAAGGTACCTCTTTGGTGTTTTTTAGACTATCACTTAGAAAATCACAATTTTCTGGCAACGTTTCGTCTTAATTTAACCTTCTTCAATCCGTTTATAAAAAACAATTGACGGCCTAAAGAAAATTAAATTAACATCGAAACGTTTCTAGAAAGTTGTATTTTTTTTAGATGATAGCCAAAAAATACCAAATACATTTCCTTACAATGAAAATAAATTATTACCACTTAATAAAATATTATGCGAAGATTCTCGAAAAATAAAACAAGGAAGTTGCTTAGAAATTTTTTTACGTCCAGAATTTTTTATTACTTAAACTTACTTAACTGTATGTAAATTAACATTGCCTGTTATATTTTATATTGTAGTTTTTTCAATAATTAAAAAGAGTGTGTTGTTTTTGTCAATGAGAACTAATTATTTCAAAAACTTAGCGAAACCGACTAGTAAAAAAACGTTATGATCAACTACTTATGAATATCCAAAAAATGCACAACATATAGTGTGTTTTATTTGAGAAAATATGAATTGGCATTGTAAAATTTTTTTGGAAAAAAGTTTTTTGGGCTTAAATTTTGTGCAAATTTATTTAAATATGTATTTTAACATAACAAAAGTTTCATTCAATATTCAATAGCTTCACCATTCTAAACAATTTTGGAAGAGCCCCCCCCAAAATTAATTTCTGGATCCGCCCCTGTCGTTGAACATGTAGAAACTATGTACCGGCTGCTCAAAAACCGACGCATCAATGCTTACATGCAAAGGTAAAAATAGTAAAAAAAACTATGTATTAAAGTTACCTATAAATAACGAATTTTATAGATGATATGTGGCAACATTGTCTAATTACAGTCGAAATCGCAAAAATTTGCAAACTTCTAGAAAAAACAGGACAAAAACAGTAAAGTATACAAATTTCACTCAATTGTTTTTGGTAATAAATCAAAAAATACACCCATTGTAATTTGTTAAATTTGCAAAATTTTTTCTTCCTGCCAACCTAAAAATTTTCGTAAAATGTTCCATCAAATAATGACCATGAAGACATCGCACTTGATGACGATATATAGGGTGTTCAATTTAAAAAAATATAACTTTGGTTTTACAACATCCTGTATAAAATATAAATATTTTTAGTTTGTGGACTTTAAGTTGATCTATCGAATAATAAAAACGGCATCGCAATATTTTCAATAGCAAAAAAGTTATAGACCGATTACGCACCCCTGGGTCACCCTGTATGTTCAATTATTTTACAAACTTACTGATGCCAAGTCACTGCATCAATCACATCAATCCCATGTTTTAAAAACTCAGATAAATAAATTCGACTTTGATTGTTAGTGTTTTGGGGTCGTGTAACATCAGGACCCACAACAAGCGATTTTTGATAAAGTGGATATTTTTGTAAAATGTTACGAAGGGTTTGAAAATCGTGTGCCAACTGAGTTGGTTGCACCTCGTAGTCGAATTGGTGCCGATAAGCATTTGGTTCTAATAATAAAATTAACAAAAAGAAATGATGATAAATGAAATATAAAAAATACCATTGCCCAACTCCCAATTTACATTCAGATTGTGTTGACTCGAAAACCGAATCAGCGTTTCAGCATTTGTGTAATCCCAAGCCCCATCATCAAACCTCCGCAACGAATTCAAATCAAAAATAATTTCAAGATTGGTTTTTAGAGCCAGCTCATTCAATTGGAGCCATTCGTGTGAATTCATTGTAAAGTTAGGCCTATTCAAAGAATCACAGTATTTTTCCTCGTAGGAACATTCACCACCATCAATTTTGCTATTCAAGTGCTTGAAATGCATTGATTCGGTTGTGGAAAAAATTAGTCTATCGGCCATTGTGCCCCCAATTCGTAAATACGCAGGCGAGAGAGCTTTCATCATTTTGATCACTTTTCCACTTCTGCAAGGTTCAAACTAATCAAACTGACGCGAAATTTGGTTCAAATACTTCAAGTCGAAATGTTTGAACCCATTTGCGATTAGAGACGCGTCCAGGGCCACACTTAGGAATTTCTCATTGGTGACATGTCTCGGGGCCCCTCCGTCGATATAAACAATGTGGACTTTTTGGGTCAGATCGACCGCAAATATCGCCAGAAGCGTTAAAACTGTTATAAAACACAAAGTTACGGAAAGGATTGTGCAAACATTCCCGCAAGATTTCACTGGAAAAGTACATCAGATACATCAAAATGAGTAAATATCGGTTACATCTCGGTGTGTATTGCTGGAAAAAGTTGTCTTCAAACATCACAAACATGGTTTTTGTGGCGCTTCGCTGAATTTTTTTGTAAACATAACCTCACTTTTTAGAAGCCGGTAATTTGGCACTAATTTGCAAAAAATGAATATAAATATACAACAATTGTGTATAAAAACCTGGACATGATGTTTCCGAATTCCTCTTCTCTTGACTTTTCCAAAAAAAAACAGTAAAAACTCAAACACAAGCACAAAAACGTGACAAATAAAAATTGGGACACTGTGCTGTGATTGGCTAGTTCAAATAATCACATTTTTAAAAATAAATTCTTATAAAAAAAACTAAAAAAAAACTAACCAGGGCTTAGAAACAAGACAGTCAGTTTAAACATTCCAATTACCTTATCTCTGCAATTATTTTCTTAATTTGCTCGAATCAAAATTAGTTGTTTCCTGTACCAACCCTTAATTCCGAAAATTACTGCCAAATTGTAAAAATCTAGAGCGCCAAGCCCGCTGTTTGAAAAAACAAAATTCGAAACAGGCGTCCAGTTATGATTAAAGTGTTTAAAAACCAGCATTTAAATGTAAAATCTGTACAATTATTTCAATTATAATAATTAGAGTCAACACTTTTGTCGTTTTGTCGCATTTAATGCATTGAAATTAAAAAATTTGGCGTTTGTTAAATTCCACCATAGTGGCCTATGCAACGCCATTACATTTTTGAGCACTTCAACCGACGCCGTTTGAAAAATTCAAAATTTGGGCAAAATGTCGGTTTTACGTGGTAAAAACTCGCCTTTTTGCATCTTGGGACGCTTTAACAACTTGAAGAATTTCGCCCATGACTCGACTAAAACATCGGCGACTTCGGTATCAGCCCCCAGTCCTGGACCGTTTACAATTTCCGGTAAGTCACCCAATTTTCCATAACCAGGCCCTAATTCACATTTTGTAGGTAAACCGAGTATTTCCGTGCCTCAAGACACGGTCAAAGTCACGCTGCAAAAGCCTGATATGGATGTCCTTGTCGATACGACCACAATCAGCCGCCAAATGGTTGCCGAACAAATATCGAAATCAATTGCCTTTGATAACATTCCCGGACCAATCAGTTTGAGAATAATTCACAGGATTTGGGGGATGGTCCCGATTCTGAGCACGCAAATCACTGGAGGGGCTATCCAGTATTTCTTAGCAGTTGGTACGGAACCAAACGTAAATCTATCCAAGTAGCACAGATTGTTATTTAGCGGTTGTAAAAACGTTTTGGTAACAACTATTTGGTCACAGCAACAATCGAGGAAAACGTTTCACCAAACTTGTCATAACGTCACCGTGCCAAAAATGGGCGTTTTTTTTTGGGTTGTATAACGTTAATATTACCAAATAGTCGCCAATAGTGGTTGTTTCAAAGCTCTAACGAAGCTGTTGCTATTTTATGACTAAATGACAACTATTTACTAAATAACCACCGATTTGTTGTTAATTGGCTATCGTTTCCAAAGTACAACCCAACAGCAACTACAATAGTTATTTATGCAACAAGTGAGTAAAGTAACACTTTTTTTAACGAGTAGGAACAGTTGACCGCACGAGCCGTAGGCGAGTGCGGCAATTCCTACGAGTTAAAAAAAGATACTTTACTCACGAATTGTATACAACATTTTTTCTACGTCCGTTATAAAACTTAGAATTTTTTTCATTCATATCTGTTCATAATCAAAGTGGCCTTCAATTTGGAATAGGCAGACCACAAAGTTGAAGCTCTCCACGTTTTTGATTTTGAATCAAAATAAGCGAGCAAAACTCTCTCTGTGAAACTTTGGATTCTTTTTTTCCTGCGCCACTCCATATTCTTTCAAATATTGATTTTTTGATTTTTCCGGAAGAATATTCATTGTAGCGGCAATTGCCGAATCAATGACGTCCTCGGGGGTGCAACTGAAGCTTTCTTCGCTTTCACACTCCATCACAACTAGCAACACCTTTTTTTTTGTTCAACAACACAATTCTTACAAAAACCAAGCAAATAACTTTGAAAATGTTTTCTATGTGACAGCTCTAAGACAGCGTCTACTGACAGCGCCGCGTCCAAAGCACCCTACTATATTAATATTTACGCGTTAAAAAATGACACGTTACGGCACTTTTTTTCACGCATTTAGAGTGAAAAAATGAACCGCTACGGCACTTTTTTTCACGCTTTTGATTCATTCAAGAATGATATACTTTAGAACAGATATGAATGAAAAAAATTCTAAGTTTTATAACGGACGTAGAAAAAATAACATTTTATCTTTGGTTGTAATTTAGGAAAAATTGTGGGATATCAAAATCAAAATATAACAATATGGTAATTTAGTGGTCACTGAAGAGTCACGAAGAAATTGTTATATTATTCAATCCTTGTAGACATCATGGATGGCGATAAACATATTATATATCAATGTAATGCATACACAAATTCCAAATACTCGTTAACCAAGCAAAAAATTTGTTTGGCGACATTACTTTTCTGACAAATATGAATACAATGCTTCAAAAAAATCGACGCGCCTTAAAAAAAGCAATAATTTACTAACATACTAATATTTTTTTTTTTAATTAAGAGAGAATTTTTTTTTTAATTAATTTCAGTTATAAAAATGTATCACTTTTATTTATTAAATTTTATAAAATAGCAGTAATTATGATTCTGACAACGACAAAGTTATTAAATGGTTATAAAATAGTTGTAAAATTGACACACATAAGAAAAATTTAACATGGCCGCTGTCTGCGCTGTCGTACTTGTCAAAAAAATCGCCATTTTTGTATGTCTTCTCTGATTGTTAGGAAATTGACTCAGAAACCTAAAATTGACTAAGTTAAAACTAAATGGTATTTAGTTATTTTTTACGTTTGAGGTGGCTTTTCTGGCTAAATAATGACTAAATCGAAACAAACTAAATAAATTGAGTCAGTCGTTCGACGTTTTAATTTTCTGTAATATGTACTGCTTTTCCTAAATCTTTTTAACGATAAAGCAGTTTGTTTAATGTCAACTTTAGGCATAATTCACACTCCACACTACAAAAATACACTTTTGTTGGTATAGGAAAAGTAGATGTGGTATACGACAAATAAAATTTGACAGTTAAAATGATGAGAAAATTATTGTGTAGCTACGAAAGGGTAGAGTTATGGACATTACTTGGTAATGACAAATAAAATTTTGCTACCAAATTGCCACATTCTGAAGATAGATTTTCGTTATATTTTAGCTTTTTTATTTTTAAGAAAATGTTGCGGCAACTTCGGAAATTTGCCATATAGTTATAAGATAGATTATTCACAACTATATGGCAGAATATGGTCATGAAATAGTAATATTTTAGACATTATTTTGTCATTAAAATGTGATAGCTATAATATATCAACTTTAAATAGCTGTGAAAATGTTATTTTTTGGGTTTCCGATGGACATAAAAACATTATGGCAACCTAAAAAATAACTATTTAGTTACGTAGATACCAAATTAAAGCTAAATTGTGGGGCAACTATTAGGAGTCTAATATAAAGCCAAATGAGCATATTATAGCTTTTTAAAATATTAATCTAACTAAAAAACAACTTCATTTAAAAAACCTAATGGAATAACCAAATTATGACTAAGATCAGGTTGCCATAACGTTACTGCAACAACTTTTTAGCTGCCACAACCAAAAAGATATTTTATTCTTCGACACTGTCAGAATTTACGGTTTTTCTCCTGTGTAAGGCAGTTTTGACAACTGTTTGGCATTTCTTAATTCGAAACGTCAGATTACTTTTAACAGATTTAAAGCAATTTTAAGCCTTTTTGAGTCTAATTCGAAGAATAAAATGTTGCATTCAACTTGTTTTCGTGTAAATCGGTTCATTTATTTCACCTCGTGAATTATCCTCTCGCTATCACTCGACGTTTAAAAATCCAATCGTGAAATAAAGCGTCCGATTTACACTCAGACTCGTTAAATAATATACTATTGTGCCACTTGGGTATACATACACTCAATTAACCGTGGGCGATTTATAGGTAGTTTATTAAGCTGGAGCGGGAATATGGCCCTATTCAAACGATTTTTTGATCATTATGGCCCTGTTGTGCGCCTTCATGGCCCTCTAGGAGGCGATATTGTCATGGTGAGCCGGCCCGAACACATTGCTGCTGTCTTTAAAAACGAGGGACCTTACCCAATCCGTTCCAGTTTAGATTCGGTTGAAAAATATCGCTTGCAACACCGAAAATTGCGACACACTGGACCAATTCTCATGTACTACAATTTAGTTTTTTTTTGGGGGGGAAAAATTAAACATTAAATTGCTAGGTTTGGGCCCGAATGGGAAAATTTCCGCAAGTCGATTGAACAGCCTCTGCCCCAATTAATAGCTCGTCAATACGACAAAATTGACGATGCTTGCAATAAATTCATCGCTCGTATTGCCAACATAAGGAACCGCCAAGAGGAGGTTCCTGGCACGTTCCAGAAAGAGATTTACAAGTGGTGTCTGGAATGCATGTGTTTGGTTACGCTTGATAAAAAATTGGGTTTTTTGGATCCTTGCGGTTTGAGTTCAACGTCGGATCCTGGTGTGTTACTCGACGGTTTGATGAAAGCGACTAAAGCGATCCAACGGTGCGAATACGGCCTTCATTTGTGGCAATTCCTACCAACACCAGCATGGAAATCGCTTGTGGAGAATTGCGATGCGATTGATAACGTTTTAAGCAAGTACGTTCACCGTATCCAAGTTTTGATTAAAGAGAAGAAGGAAGCATCAGGTGATGGTGTTAATAAGGAAGTGAATTGTTTGATGGAAAACGTGCTTTTAAAGCCGGGAATTATGGTTGAAGATGCCATGACTATTTTGCTTGATATGATGCTGATTGGCATTAATGCAACAGCGCATACGATTGCGTTTATGTTGTATCATTTGGCGAAAAATCCAAGATGTCAGGTGAAACTCTACAATGAGATTACGCGTCAGCCAAAGAAATTATCCAAAGATGCTTTGGCAGCAATGCCTTATCTCCAAGCGTGTATTAAAGAAACTTTGAGACTTAAGCCACCAATTCCCTTATTAGGGCGTATTCTCAATGATGATTTGTCAATTTACAATTATCATATTCCACGAGGGACTTATTTGTTGATGGTAACAAGTCTTTCAAGTTGGCGAGAAGAGTATTTTGAAGATGCTCATAAATTTATGCCTGAACGTTGGCTATCACCCATTGATGATATGCAATTATTTGCGTCTATACCTTTTGGTTATGGAGCTAAAGCCTGCTTGGGTAAGGAATTAGCTGAGATGCAAATTGGAGCTTTGATAACTAAGGTAAGTACAGAAGTTTTCTTAATGTTACTGATTTTTCTTAAAGATTTTAAGGAACTTTAAGATTGAGTATCTTTATGGCGATATCAACAGTACCAACAAACTGTGGGCTGCGCCAAATAAGAAACTAAGATTTAGATTTGCTGAACGTGTTTAGTTTTTTTTATTTAGTTCTTGTTGGAGTTAATTGAAATAAATTTACTTGAAAGCTTACTTTAATTCTTAACAATGTACGATTTTACACAAACTTTGCAAGACAATCTAAAAAGCATGTTACTGAAACTGTACTATTAAACACCAAACAGCTAACGTAACTAAGTCACTTAACGAGAGAACAAACGTAGTTACGTTAACAATCACGTTTATACGTCATAAAAACTGAATTATTCGTATAATACGTTTTCAATAAACAATTTTCGAGGAATAAGAATCGAGTAGATTAAACAATAAATGACACATTTAGGCCATAATAATATAACAAATTCAAAACAATCGTGGCATATGCAAACCGCTGGTCTGATAATCTAGTTCTGGATCGTGACAAGTGCCAGAAGGTCCCCAATCATATAAACCCTGTGAATTAGCAAGTCTATGTGTAAGTCTATGAGCTATAGAAAAACCGCCACTACCCTCAAGTTGTGTTAAAACAATAATAACTTGTCGGGTCAAAGGAGGCACAGAATCGACCGTTTTCAACGTACCACGTGTTGACACCACATTATAACTTTCTTGACAATCACATTTCACATGAATCCATTTATTTTCATGGCGATTTTCAACCATGACGACCAAACCCGCCCATCCTTTGGTCAAATAATAAGCGGTCATACCTTCACGACCTTCATGTCTTTGGCCACGTGCCAAAGTCAAGGAAATAATCGAATCGGCCAAAATACAATCAGGAGGAGTTAATTGTTCTGCCAGTAATTTCTTTGAACTATGAATGGCTAAAACATATCTAAAACACACACTTTCGATAACAAATAATTCAAGTTTTGTTAGTATACACATCATACCTTGGGAATGCAGTGAGATCTTCTAAACCAGTATGCCAGTGATTAAAAGCCAAAGGAACAACAACATATTCCCCAGCTTCTAACATTTTATTACAACCGACAAAACCTCGAACCTGTCTTTTGCTGTGTTCGACTAAACTACCAATGGTTGAGCCGTTTCGTGCTTTGAAAAGAACAACACATAAATCGAGCTGAGACCGTTGAGATTTTTCCGATTTGCGTTGGCCCTCCTAAACACCACAAAATTAACAATGTATGAATGAAAAACGTGTAAAACAGTACTTGAAAAAGTGTAAAATCAACTTCAGTGGGTTCCAAAATCGTGAGCAAAATACAAGACAAGTGTTTCTGTGACGAAAGTGGTGGTAAAACACCCGAAAGTCTAACTTCGTTCCAACCATTTCGCGCTTTACAAATATCGATACAGTCGAAATATTTCAAAACATCACCGAACGAAATCCAAAAAGTACCATCTTGTGGACCTTCTGGCATTAATTCCAAACGGAGTGATCGTGTCCACTTGTCGGAAGTGTCCGACCAATCGCCCTTCCATACAAAATGTCCTAATCATTACATATTAATTAATTTCAAATTCAGTGAGACACTAAAATAACAAACCCCAAGGATTTCGTAATTTGAGAAGTCTATATCCATCCACATCTCTAACATCTAACAACGAGTAGGCGTGACGTGGTCTCAGTCCCTTATTTTGGTATTCGACTTCGTCGACTTTCATATTACCGCCACCACATGACGCCCCCATTAAAAAAAGTGCCTGACGTGAAGATAAAAGTCTAAAAGGAAAATATTGTTTTGTACGAAAGCGCTCACACACAAAAATTTTTTTAGACTAAATTGACAGTTAGTAAAAAATACAGGGTATTAGGGAATGGCTATTTTGTACATGAGTGTTAAAAAAAATACTCATATCATTTTCTCAAAAAGTGTACTTTCAAACATTTTTCACATATCTTTCACAAAATCAAAAAATAACTACTTTTTCGATGAATTTCTGTTTTGGCTTGAACTTCGTGAAAGCATTTGAAGAAAGTCAAGAACCATTTGATCTTGATATTGGACCAAATGCTCGACAGGCGGTTATGTCGTCATAATTCCAACTTTAAATCGAAATAATTTGAGTTAGAGACCAGACACAGAAAAGGGTTTTTACTATTGTAATAAGAGTTTTCAGTACTATCATTTAAGACAAAGTAGTTTTTCAAGTTGCCAGTGCCTTAAACGTCTATCAGTAGAAGTTGTTTATGGCTCATTAAAGCACAGTGTACTTTAATGAATTTAGGGATATTTAGTTTTCAAGAATTTTCATCGACAATGCGTGGAATACACGTACGATGGATTTAATCATCATTTCTTCTTTGTTTAATATTTATTATTTATTACCGTTACCAACTGACACAAAATTCCCTAGACGACAAAAATTTTTTTTTAATTAAAATAAGAAAAAAGGGGGCACATTCTATAGAAAACTCGTCTACGGTTCGTTTTCTAACTTGGGATTCATGCGCCAAATCAACCCTTAAAAAACTTGTTCTTTAATACAGGGTGAGTCAAGTTTTACACTCAGGCACTTTACACCTCTTTCTAATTTATCTAAAATTCTAAAAAAAATCGTATGTGATTTTATTGTATAGAAGACCGATTTGACCAATTTTTAAAATGATTACTAGTATGGTGTGTTTTTTCACTTGTCAACGATTTTTTGTCCATAGGTGTATTTTGAGGTAGTGCATCAAAGTGCCTAATTAAATTTTCGAGAAAATGTGTCGTTGATTTTTAATTTGCGTTTTGATATTGGGGCAGTTTTTTTCCCATGAATTTCGGTAGAATTGTAAATCACTTCACAAAAGGTCTCCATCAGGGTGGTGGTTTCAAAAAATTTATTGCATTTGTCGTAAAAATGGCACGGGTCTGAAGGTTGCGGCAGGCCCGGATTCCGATTTATTTTATCTGTTTACTGTAAATGGAATGTTAATCTTTTTCGCAGAAATAGGGAAACATCGCAATTAGGGTTGGGACAAACTTTCTAACTCAGGTAAATTATCTTACCAAAATGGTCATCAATTTGAACATGTTATGTAATTTTTTAATAAAAACATTTTTAACACGTTACTGTGCTTATTCCGGTCCTGGCTTCAAAGCCCGTGCCGCTAGTTGTAGTCATTACTGTTATTGGGGTAGGTAGTGGGTCCTTTTGTGGCGGAGATTTATTACTACTCAATCTTGTCCCTCATAAATTAGACTGAAATTTCCGATGAATAATATCAAAATGGCTTTTAATCAAATTCTAGCGATTTTTTTCAAGTCAAATTTTTGCAGAATAATTTCATTTCGCATTTTCGATCCATTGATGTAAAAAACAGCTAATGTGATTTTTGGTCAAATGGTTTTTCCCTTTTTATTGGACAAATAAATTAATAGAAAAAAAATTTTTTACCCCGAGCGAGAGTAGATATCAGTGCAGTGGAAAATATTTATTTCATATTTTTTTTCTCTCTTCTAAGAGGTATAAAATGCCTGAGTGTAAAACTTGAAGAGCACGGTATACTATAAACGTACACACTAATTATAGAAATCTAATGACCACTCAAATTCAGATTTTTTTGGTATCAATCGATAGCTCTTAAAATAAGGATTAATTCGTAACATTGTCCTTCGGTATCATACCTCTATACCTCTGCCTATACTAACAAATAAATATTTATCAGAATTTCCAACACTTTTAATGCGGGGTTTAGGCGGAACAGCCAGTATAAATTAGCAATATTCAACAGGTCCGCTATAATTATATACATGCTAGCATGTAGGTATCCTTGCTATCTTCACAAATTCTCCGATCTGTATGGCGCATTAGCTAATGCGCAATTGCCACTTACTAACTGGCAATTCTGACTTAGTATCTGGCAATTCCGACTTACTAACTGGCAATTCCGACTTAGTAACTGCCAATTCCGACTTAGTAACTGCCAATTCCGACCTGCCAATTCCGACTTACTAACTGGCAATTCCGACTTAGTAACTGCCAATTCCGACTTAGTAACTGCCAATTCCGACTTAGTATCTGGCAATTGCGACTTACTAACTGGCAATTCCGACTTAGTAACTGCCAATTCCGACTTAGTATCTGGCAATTCCGACTTAGTATCTGGCAATTCCGACTTACTAACTGGCAATTGCGACTTAGTAACTGCCAATTCCGACTTAGTAACTGCCAATTCCGACCTGCTAATTCCGACTTACTAACTGGCAATTCCGACTTTCCGACTTAGTATCTGGTAATTCCGACTTACTAACTGGCAATTCCGACTTAGTAACTGCCAATTCCGACTTAGTAACTGGCAATTCCGACTTAGTAACTGCCAATTCCGACTTAGTATCTGGCAATTGCGACTTAGTATCTGCCAATTTCGACTTACTAACTGGCAATTCCGACTTAGTATCTGGCAATTCCGAATTACTAACTGGCAATTCCGACTTAGTAACTGCCAATTCCGACTTAGTAACTGCCAATTCCGACTTAGTAACTGCCAATTCCGACTTACTAACTGGCAATTCCGACTTTCCGACTTAGTAACTGGCAATTCCGACTTAGTAACTGGCAATTCCGACTTAGTAACTGGCAATTCCGACTTAGTAACTGCCAATTCCGACTTAGTAACTGGCAATTCCGACTTAGTAACTCGCAATTCCGACTTAGTATCTGGCAATTCCGACTTACTAACTGGCAATTCCGACTTAGTATCTGGCAATTCCGACTTAGTATCTGGCAATTGCGACTTACTAACTGGCAATTCCGACTTAGAATCTGGCAATTTAGTCTAAAAAATTTTTTGTGTGTGATTCTTCAGCGCTTTCGTAGTTTTGAGAGGGGGACACACAATAATTATGTTACGTACTGTGCCCAAATGAGATCAGTGTCCAGTTCCTCCTCGGCAGGTGCAGGAATTGAAGAAGCTTGAAGGGGAATAGATTCACAAGGTGCCCCAGTGAGTGTTGCTAAACCTTCAATAGCACGTCCCGAAACTAAAGCTTCATAACAACCGTGAATTTTAGCGACGGCTTTTTCGATTAGAGGAACCCAAAGTTGTTTCCGCTTCGCCTAGAATCGTTATTATGTAATGTCGTACGAAAAAGTGTGATTGATTGAAAAATACTTGAGAATAAAACAAGTGTCCTTTTTTATCACATGGAAAATAATCATCAACGAGAACAGTGGTCCAATTGCCATCTTTACAGAGTCTAACTTGATAAACTCCCTGATGGCAAAAATCTCTCGTTATCAAGACAGCTCGAATGAGATCTTCGCGTTCTGCCAACACGGCTAAGGCACTCAACAGCCAACAATTGCCCAAAACTCCTTGCGAAATGTCGGAAGGGTGAGGTTTTCGAAAAACGGCCCAAATTAGATCGGAATCTGGACCGTCATCGACTGTTATATCACGGAGTCGTTTCCATTTAACCGTGTGAGCATCTTTGACTTCCGAAGGATTGTAATAAAGACTACTCGGTGACGGTGGAAAAGATTCATCAACATAACTCTGCTTCTTCAACTTACAATATCTCACTATATAATTCCAATGCTTATTAGCTAGTTCCTCTTGACTCAACCTTGACGGTTCTTCAGGAGGCGTGGTCCTAACATCTTCACGTATTTTCTGGCACATATCACAGATAATTTGAGACTTGGTATTTTCAAAAGTGCAAATCATACACTGCCACGATTTAATCGCACTGCTTTGACTATGATCCAAATCCGACATCAAATTAATTCGAGTTTTGCTTCGATTCACAACTTTCTGATTATGATTTACTTTGGCGTACGAACTTTTATTGTACTTTTTGGATGAACCATGACGTGGTGATGGATTGCGATTCGACAACGCCACCACTTCTAAACTATTTTTCTCAGTCTTACAGGCTTTACAAATCGGGGCCGTTAACGGATTTTTCAATGTACATTTAACACACGACCAAAATTCGCCTTTTCGCAGCGTCATATCGCCAGTCATTGAAAGTGAACGCAATTTTGAACCGCAACAAGCTTCACAAATTAATGAACGACCGCTATTTACGAGTGTACATTTTTTGCAAGTCCATTTTTGGTCGTCCACTGGACTATCATCGCCTAGAAAAAGTCCTAGAGAATTGTTATGGTAATGAAGTGAGCTGAAGGTACCTGGCAAGAGCTGGAAGTCGTCGTCCAGGTCTTGGTCCAGCGTCGCCAGAGGCACCTGCAGCTCCATGGAGTCGCTCCAGTTCAAAGACCTTCAAATCATTACACAGTTTGTTTTATAATTAATAATGTTACGTAGGTGTTAAATCCAGCAAGAGATAAAATTTGGCTTATCGGTAACGTTTTTCTAATTGAAAATCAATAAGTTCCACAGAATGGTTTATTATTTGGT
Source organism: Tribolium freemani (assembly GCA_939628115.1). Lineage (NCBI taxonomy): Eukaryota > Metazoa > Arthropoda > Insecta > Coleoptera > Tenebrionidae > Tribolium > Tribolium freemani. Next base: position 16,352,093 of record OW626786.1, on the reverse strand, counting down.
AAAATTTTTACTTGTTTCATTAATCCAATTTTAAATAAATTAAATTCAATTTTTTTTTGTTAAAAGTATTACCTGTAGAACATTGTGATGCTACTCTGATCGAATAATAAAACGAACTGATAAGATCAAAAATCAACACTTATCTATTTTTTTTTTAACTTACAATGGTGTGGCTCCACTATTCCTATCCTCTGTAACCGTGACAGTGCAAGGTTCATTCAATGAAGGTCTAGTTCTCGGTCCTTTACAAATATCGCACTTGAAATTATTAAAATCATTATATGCAAAAGAGCACTGCCGACAAGTCCATTTTCTTTTATCAAACGGCCAGTTTATGTTAACTGAATTGTTTCCCGATTTCAGTGCTTGCAATCTAAAGTTTGGTAATTTCTCAAATCGAAAAAAATTTACTTGTACTTACATTTTGTCGTGTTGTTCACTATCAAATTCGCCTCCTTTTTTGCTATTGTGAGCATTGACGATTCCTTGATTTTCGTAAATATGTGTTTTGTCTTTATCCGGTTCCGAAATGCCAATGTAGGTGTATAAAGTGGTGGCAGTGGCACCTTCATTGCACGTAATATCACTTGTACTTCTATTTAAATTAAGATTACTATATCTAGTCGTAATGCCATCGAAGGAATGTTGAGAGGATTGGATGTCGGTCATTGAAGTGCTCGATTTTGGAAAAACTGACTCCAACACTTCGTTACCGAGACTTCTACGATTAATATTCGGGACGTGGAGATTCTGGGATGTGGGGAGTTCGGAAAAAGAGCGGCGATATGAAGGCCGTTGATTATGACTAGGGTTTCTCAACGCTTCATTATCGGCCCAATTATCAACCTGTAAAAGAAGACGATGAAAATTTTATAAACGATCGATACAGACCGGTTTAATAATTCACACGCATTGAGTTGGGTTTTTTTTTCGAATTTTAATGCGATTAACACACGTGATAACGACAGCGATATTAATTTATTCATCTTATATATACAGGGTGAGTCACTGATATGGGCATGCTCGATTACACCTACACCGTCAATGATGTCGAAATGAGTCAAATGTCACAGCAAATGGGAGGTCAAAGTGCATTTTTTAAAATTATTTTGCTCTATACAGAGTGTTCCATTTTTACAGTGCAGCCTATAACATAGTTTTTTTAAATGGCACCCCCTATAAAAATCCGTTTAGTTTTTTTAATTTGCTTTAACCGTTCACAAGTTATTTAATTTTTTCTACAATTTAGTGCGTCTGCAGGCACATTATTAAAAAATCGTAATACCCTTGGTTTTCGCGATATCAAGTTGGGATTTTGTCCATGTGTAAACAACTGTTTGAGGTATCTTTCGGTGGCAAGATCGTTCATTTTTATTGTAGCATCTCCTTAGTGTGACACATTAATTTTAGGAAACTTTGAAGGATCATAACTTAATTATTTTAAATAGCACCCCCTGTATTTTATTATTAGGTCCGATTCAGTGTCTCATCTTACCTCTTAAGTTTTTTCCTAAAAGTTGATAGTTTGGGAGATAAATCGGTTTTTCTGAAAAATACACACAAAATCTCTCTCTAATAAAGCGTGCTATGAAAAACAATACATTCTGGCATACCAATGTCAAAATGGCATTTATAGTATGTCACGTTTTGATTTTCTTGTGAAAATGATTTTTTCGCGTAAAATGCAAATCTACAAATCTCATCGAGATATAAACTTTGACAAGAAATTATTAAATAAAAATGAAAGAAATTTACAATGGAGAAATAAGGAAATAAAAAAATATTTACTGAGGTATAAAAATCAATAGCGATAACATTTTACTTGCAATTACAAAACTGTTTAAAATGCCGGCTTTCTTAAGCAATAAAGCACAACATTCGTCAATTTTTTTTTAAAATTCACCCCTTCTAATGTGGCATGATCTATTCTATGGAAAGCCTTTATAATTCTTTCTTGCATATTTTCTCTGGTAGAGCCGTCGTTTCTTTCATTTTTGTTTAATTATTTCTTTTCTAAATTAGAGTTTATATCTCGATGAGATTGTATGCATTTAACACGAAAAAATCATTTTCACAACAAAATTAAAAAAGTGACGTACAATAAATGCCATTTTGATGTTAATATGTCAGAAGTTATTGTTTTTTATGACACGCTACATTAATATTCAAGATATTTTGTGTGCATTTTTCAGAAAAACCGAATTATCTCCCAAACTATGAACTTTTAGGAAAAAACTTAAGAGGTAGAAAAGATGTAAAATGAGACACTGAATAGGATCTAGTAATAAAATACAGGGGGTGCTATTTAAAAAAATCAAGTTATGGTCCTTCAAATTGTCCTAAAATGAATGTGTCACAGCAAGGGGATCCTATAATAAAAATGAACGATCTTGCCACCGAAAGATACCCCAAACAGTTGTTTACATATGGACAAACGCACTAAATTGTAGAAAAAATTAAAAACTTCTAAACGGTTAAAGCAAATTAAAAAAATTAAACGGATTTTTTAAGCTTAAAGAAATGCAAATTAAAATATGTACAAATATACAGGGGTGCCATTTAAAAAAACAATGTTATAGGCTGCACTGTAAAAATGGAACACCCTGTATAGAGCAGAATAATTTTAAAAAAATGCACTTTGGCCTCCCGTTTGCTGTGACATTTGACTCATTTCGATATCATTGACGGTGTAGGTGTGATCGCGCATGCCCATATCAGTGACTCACCCTGTATATATAAAATTGCTTGGCCTGACTGACAAATCAACGCACAGCCTAGACGGCTAAGGATAGAAACTTGAAATTTTTACAGTAGATAGCTTTTGTAACGTAGGGGTGTACTAAGAAAGGATTTTTGGAAAATCATCCCCTAAGAGGGTTAAATAGGGTGTTAAAATTTGAATAAAAATCCGTCATTTTTTAAGTTATATCTTTGAAAATTAGTATTTGGGCTTTCGGTTAAAAATAAAGAAAGACGTGTTTCAGGATTTTTGGAAAATCAACCCCTAAAGGAGAGTTGAATTTAAAAATAGAGTTTAGAAAATCTGTCAATTTTAAAGTTACATTGAACTTACATCCTTGAAAATTAGTATTTGGGCTTTTGGTTAAAAATGAAGAAACACGTGTTTCCGGATTTTCGAAAAATCAACCCCTAAGAGGGTTAAATGGCGTAATAAAATTTGTATAAATATTCGTAACTTTTGAATTTACATTAATTGAAGCTGGTATTTGGGCTTTCAGTGAAAAGTGAAGAAACACGTGTTTTAGTTGGAAATACCAACCCCAATAAGGGGGTTGAACACGGGTTAGAATTTGTATAAAAATCCGTAATTTTTAATTTGTATCCATGCAAATGGTACTTGAGCTTTCGGTTAAAGATGAAAAATGTGTGTTTAAGAACCTTTGGAATTTCCACCCCTAAGGGGGTTAAATATAAAAATCCGTCATTTTTGAACTTATATTTATAAAAATTGGTATTTGGGCATTCGATGAAAAATAAAGAAACAGGTATTTTATTATTTTTAGAAATTCCACCCCCAAAGAGGGTTAAACATAAAAAATCGTCATTTTTGAAGCTATATTAATGATCTTTCGGTTAAAAATGAAAAAAGACGTGTTTCTGGATTTTGAAAGTTCCACCCCCAAGAGGGTTGAATATAAAAAAATGTCATTTTCGAAGTTATAACCAAGAGAATTGGTATTTGGGCATTCGTCTAAATATAAAAAACGCGTGTTTCAGATTTGTTGAAAACTCCACTCCAAGGGGGTTAAACAAAAAATCCTTCATTGTTGAAGTTATACATATAAAAAATTCTTTATTGTTGAAGTTATCAATTGATATCTTAGACATTCGGTTAAAAAGGAAGAGGCGTATATTTCAGGATTTTTAGAAATTCTACCCCTAAAAGAGTTCAACGCAAAACTCCTGCATTTTTGAAGTCATCATATCCAAGAAAATTGTCATTTGGACTTCCGGTTAAAAATAAAGAAAATGTGTTTCAGGATTTTTGAAAATTACATCCACAAGAGGGTTAAAAAGTTCACAATAAAATTTTGTGTTTCTACTTTTTGTTATACTAAGTTTTGCATTGTTTTTGTGGACATGCGTGCGAAGCCGTGGCCATTTTGCTTTTATTATTTAGCAAGCTGAGAATAGCGAGAGGCTAATTATTAGCGTACGACAAAATCAACATTTCTATCGTATTATTGTGTGTTATTTTTTAAACGCGGTCGATGAACTTTATGTTATTAAAATAACCAACTGAAAAAAAAATCGAGGTTTTATCTCATTATATATTATTTGCTTATTTCATGAGGACTTTCGTGATTTTTAGTTGAATTTGTAACAAGATTAGTTTTTTTAATTCGTGTTCTACTAATGATAAAAAAGAACTAGGTACCTTGGCCTTTATTGATTGAACTACTTACGATGGTAATTTAAAAAAAGTATTTTACCTTGATGATAACACTTGGATTAAAATTGCTGTTAAGATCTGAGGTTTGGGGCGTTTCGCACGCTTCACAAACATCTCTATTAGGTCCGTTGAGTAAAGTGCACCGTTTACAAGTCCACGAATTCCCACTAATAGCCCCCTTATTCCACGTATAATTGGGGCTATGCCCCTTATTAATTCCGCTCGCAGTGGTTCGAATGTTGCTTGGTATTAAAGGATCACAGTGTAATTGTTGTGCAACTGAACAACTGAAACTTTCAATACTGGAAAGTGAAATGAAACTGTTGTTCTTTGCTCTTTGACACACACACGTTAACGGTCTATCACAATTAAGTATGTCATAATTTCTGAAATTTGGTTGTTCGATTGGGGTAAGTGAAGCACAATTTTTGCAAGGTGATTGAGCTACGTTCATCATTCCTACGCCACCTTCACACAAAAGACACCTTCTTGCAACCGAAACAAACGCAACCGAGCAGTTTTCACAAACGTTGTATCTGGTGGACAAGTCTTGACAACTTTTAGATTTGTGGATGTTAAGAATTGGTTTTTTCTCGCTTATTTTAACAGAGGCGCTTCTTTGGAGCAATAGAACGGTGTTTATGACGGTGTTACGCACCAACGACGTACAATTCCGCTTTTGTGAGCCGCTGAAAATGACCATGTCAATTTATTGATCCCGCATTGTCTAGCCGGGATTTATTTAATACCTGTGGTGTAATGACGATTTGGTGGTGGATTTTAAGCGTCTTATTACTGTACAATTTGCACTGCTGCTACCACCAGCAAATGGGTCGCTTCCAGCAGCAATGTCATGGTCTTTGTTCTGTCTGCTGGTACCACATCTGATGCATTTCAGCTGCTCCGTTGGGTTTATTAAGCTGCACGAGCCGCAATGCCATTGAAGCACCGAGGCGATGGCACCCATGACAATTGGCACATGGCTAAGACACCCATCAAAACACCGAAACTGTGTCAACGGAACGAAACGAACAGCTGATGCCTCAAGAGGGCTATTTTCAAATTCTTCGCCATATTGATGCGCTTTTGACGCATGCGCAAATGTAACAACAGATAGGCAACCAATTAAACACCAACTATTTATTTTAATAATAATAATAATAATAATAAATGTAATAATATTGGCATTCTGCTATGGCGAAGTCTAGCTGCTGCTATTCCACTTAACCATTGCAGAAGCAATTGAAATAAACAAACATTCTGTTGAAAGTAAAATAATAAAAATGAAAATACAAAGAAGAATTGAAGATATTATTCAATTAGAAAAAGAAACAAATAAAGAGAAGTAAGAAAGAAAATTAGAAAATTAATCATTATACTGATGGTAGTAAATGTACCTTAATAAGTTTTTTAAAATTGCTTACTGATTTTATATACAGGCTGTTTTGTCTAAAACCCACATTAGAAGTATTGGGAGTTCTAATAATCAAAGTCATCTGAAAATTTGTGTACAACCGGAAGTCGCTATCAACTTCCTTATTTTAAATGGAATGCTATATTTTTTAATGCGTTTTTGAATTACTAGAGTTATTTTAAGGTAGTTTTCATAAGCTGTCCCTATACCTAAATTTAGCCGTTTACGAAATATTTATGGTTTTTAAAATTTTTTTGGATTTGCACCTCCCAGTTCAAAAATCGATAACTGCGATTTTTAAAAATTGGAAATATTTTTGAGCTCATTTGAAAGGGGAAGCCTGGATCTTTCCTTTGGTGTTTTCAAATTTCTAAAAAAGAATAACAAACTCCAAATTTTTAAAATTAAGTTTGCAAAACTTTAAACACCCATAACTCATTTTTTTCAAATGAAATGACAAAAGTTTTATTTCACTAGATGGTAGAGAATTTAATTCTGCTTCGATCTGTGTTAACATTCCCTATACTTATGTTTAATAGTTTTCAAGTTACAATAACTTTTTGTTGGGATTGAGAAATTCATTAGCCATAGGCCTTTTCTCATAGGTTGCCATGGAAACGAATGAAAAAAGGTGAGAAATTAAAGTTTTTCAAACCAACACCAAATGAATTTATTTTGTTTTCACATTCTGATAACACAATTTTGAACAGAGTTTGTCGTTTAAGTTTAATCAGAAATGTTTTTATAGCAAACTATGCAAAAATAGCTGTGGTTAGTAAGAAATTTCCTACAATAACAAAAAAACCAACAAACTTGAAAATTATCACAGATAGGTATAGGGAATGCTAATACATATAGATGCAGAAAAAAATTCTCCTCCATCTAGTAGAAAAAAAATTGGGACATCCCATTTGAAAAAATTATGTTTTGGGTACTTGAAGTTGTCCAAACTTAACCTTAAAATTTTTGGGTTTATTAACTTCAATTCCAATTTTGCTCACACTGAACAACAGATATAGGCTTTCTTTTTCAATTCTCCAAACATGATTTCGAAATCTCTAAAACTAAGCGAGTTACCGATTTTTTAAGGGACAGGTGCAAATTCAAAAATTTTCAAAAATCCTAAATATCTCGAAAACGGTTAAACTTGGGTATAGGGAAAGCTAATAAAAACTCCCTTAAAATAACTCAACTAATCTAAAAATGCAGTGAAAAACATAGCATTCCATTTAAAATAAGAAAGTTAATAGCGACTTCCGGTATAACCGGAAGTGCTGCCATCTTGAAAATATTTTCATTGAGCATAACTCAACGGATTATGCCTGAGTACCAACTCTCAGATAAATATCTTTATTAGAACTTTCAATACTTCTAATGTGGGATTTAGACGGAACACCCTGTATCATCACAAGCTGGAAGGTGAAAAGTAAAAGAGATTCCTTCTTTATATCTATTTTCTAAGTAGAAGTAGACAGAAAGGAAATAGTCATTTATTTTATTAACGTCACTAAGATTAGACGGAATATCTGTATTTTGTTTGTTTTTTATGTTAAGATGATTCAACGTCTTCCAAAGTAGTTTATCGTTATTATTTTTATTAATTTGTGTAAGATAGATTCCCAATCAGCAGCATTTTTAGACAATTTGAATTTACGATGTGCAGAATCTCTTAATTCCATAATAAGCCTAATGTTATCGGTTAACCAAATGGTTTAGTAATTTTTCTCGTAATAAAAGGCGCATGTTTATCAAAAAGCATAGTTAAGTTGCTGTTAAAAAAATCGACCTTATGATTAATATCGTTTATGTAAAAAATGTTATCCCAATTAACACTTGTTAAATCTTTATAAAAATATTCAAGGGAAAAGTATTTAAAGTTTCTGTAAGTAATGATTTTAGGTAACGTTTTAGTAATTGAAAATTTGAGATCACAAAATATAATTTTATATTATATATTACCAGACGACAAGACTTTATCAGAAAAATTTGTATAGATAACATCAATAATTTTTTGTGAAGTACTAGTAACTCGAGTGGGCTCGTTAATTAATTGAACAAAATCATATGAATGAAAATTTTGAAAATTGTGATCAACATTTAGATCACCTAAAATTAAGATATGCTCGAATTTAGGTAAGAAAAATGATAAAACGTCTTCAAGATGATCTGAGAACAGGTTAAAATTTTGTGAAGGGTAACGATAAAAAACTCCCAGGAGAAATTAAATTAAGAAATTAAATAAATTTTTAAAGAAAAAGATTGAAGTAAGTAATAAATAGAACCTAATAATAATTACAAGATATTTTTTATATATTTTTTGAGTAAATTTATTACCACCAGTAAATGTAATTTACTATTAGTAATTTTTTAATTACAAAAATTAATTTCTAGTCTCTTCAAGTTTTTTTTCGGCCGCGTCGATTTTGGCCGCAATTTCGGCGTATTTCTGCGTCCTGTAGGCCTTTTTAGCCTCATCCAACAGCACGTTATGGATTAAATTCCTGTTAGTGTAATTCTCAGGCAATAAAGATGGATAAGGATTGCCCTTCAACTCCAATAAAGCTTTTTCTCGCGTTTCGGGATACAAAGTCGGTGCTTTGTACATTCGTGTATAACACGTGTTGTAATTAACAAATCTGGGTACTAAGACTTTGAACAATTTGTGGACTAGTTGCTTTTCAACTAACCAATAATCGGCCATTTCCATTGTTTCTTTATGGCAATCTCCATACCTTATAGCGTCTGAAATTAGCTAAATTTGGGCGTAATTATGGAATTGTGTGTGACTATTTACCCTCTCTGCATACATTCGAGATTCATCAGCTCGAGGAAAATTCAATTCAATTCGTTCGTGTTTGATTAAAGCAGTGACTGTTTTTCGGAGCTTGTCCAAACGTGCTTCGGGGCCTCCCGGAGAACGGAATTTTCGCAAACGGGGATTTACTTTGATTCGAAGTTGGGACACTAATTTGGAAACGTCTGCTTGATTCATTTTTCAATTAATTAAGGGGAAAATTGTGACAAATTGAGGTTAAGTATGGAAGTGGTCAAAATGTCAAAGTCACACTGGCAGTGGATAAGGTGGCGTCACGACGCGGGCAAATAAAAAATTGCACTTTTTTTGCCTTACAGTCAGTAATTTTTAAGTAATTATTTTGTAACACTTAATGACTGACACGCTTGAAATAAGCTTTATTATAATATTTGCTTGCTGTCATTGTAAAGCATTGACAATTAATTAATTAATACTCATATTGAACTGTATGAGTATTAATATTATTGATGTCAACATACACATAGGTGTAACATAAATTAACAGTTTTTTTGCCTTCATCTACTATTGCGTGACACAGAATTGCAAAAACTACGATCCAACCCTGTAATTAAATTCGTTATATTAAATAATTTTTTTTCCAAATTGTCTACTTACAAAAATAAACAAAGTTAATAAAATATTGGATAAGATAACGTCTCTTATTAGCTTATTACACTCGATCCTCAATAGCGAAATCTTAAAAAAATCATATCTTCCTTATTATAAAAGATACACATTTGAAACAAAAACATTATACAGTGAATTTAACAATGTTATCAGCGATTTTTTTTAATCATTAGTTTAGCTGTAATAACATATAGTTGTATTTTTTTAAATTGGAATCATAGGCGGCTGTGATATTTTTGAAAAGCTTATTTTTTTCTGATTTGATATGTCTATTTGTGTAATATATTATTTTTAAATATTAAAAAAAAACATAACATTTCGCTTTTTCTTTACAGTAGGCCATGAAAACATTTTGGATTTTCAATTAAAATTATAAAAAATATATTACCCAACAAGTATTTATAATTTAATAATTTTTTAAACACTAATTAATTTAAAAACAGCATAATAAATTATTATTAGATCAAATTATTGCAATTAATAAAAATTATTTGTTTGTAGATTTAAAATGGCAAGCTTACTTATTGCTATTCTATTTCCTAATTAAACATGCAATGTCGGAAAAAGAAAAATCTTATTAATTGTGTGATTGCTTGTCAATGAAATTTTATTTTACAAAAAAATGTCAATCCAAACACCAATATTAAATCCCATCTGCGGTAAAAAAATACGTAACATTATCAAGGTCACCTCCATTGCACTTCACTAAATCATAAAAAAGTGTTATCAAATGGTAGTGACACATTGTTTTCAATTTTTTGCACATTTCGTATGTAATGGGGGTTTCCAGTGAATGGTAGAATAAAGATTTGTTAATAGATATTCAGAGTACATACCCCATAACCTACGAATCTAAAAAAATAAATGAGAAAAAGTTATCAATAGTCACTACAAAAAATTATGAAAAAGCAAGTTTTCAACTAACCATTTTAAACTTGACTGTTTCGGCGGCAAACCGCTGAACCAATAAAATTAAAGTAACATGCGACGTTGTCAAATCTCAACTTGTTGTGATCCAAGAAAATGAGGTTAAAAATAAATTACTATGTTCAATGCATAGTATTAGGTGTAAAATATAAAACCGTATATGTTAAGATAATTTTTACGTCGTTTTCTTTAATTTTTCAAGCCTTTAAAAAAATAATTCAATTGAGAAATTTGGCAACAAGCACAGGTGGATGTCCGAATAGGGGATCTCCGAAACTAAGAGATTTAGAGAAAAACGAGTGACACATTCTCGGGTCCGTTTTTTGTGAAAATAATTTTGGTCAAAACCGCATCCTGCTATCATCTTTTGTTTTCGACTTATAAACAAAAGTTGACATTTTAGTGAAATCTTAAAAAATTTATATCTTCCTTATTATAAAACATACACATTTGAAATAAAAACATTATAGGCACTTTTTTACAGAGAATTTAATAATGTTATCAGCGATTTTTTTTAACCATTCGTTTAGCTGTAATAACATAAAGCTGTATTTTTTTAAATAGGAATCATAGGCGGCTGTGATATTTTTGAAAAGCTTTTTTTTTGAACTAAAAACAATATAAATACACTTTGATATATTTATATACTTTTGATAAAAAATATATTTAAAATATTTGAAAGTAGTTGGCCATGGAAAAATTATTTCACATAAAAGGTGTGAATAATCTAGAAATTTTGTGAACGGTTATTAAAGTAAAAAATGTGAAATTATAAAAATAGCTATGTTAAAGTTATTTTCAATTGAACAAATCTACGAATGTCGCAGATTTTAATTACATAAAAAATGTGCAGAAAATTGAAAACAATGTGTCACAACCATTTGATAACACTTTTTTATGATTTAGTGAAGTGCAATGGAGGTGACCTTGATAATGTTACGTATTTTTTTACCGCAGATGGGATTTAATATTGGTGTTTGGATTAACATTTTTTTGTAAAATAAACTTTCATTGACAAACAATCACACAATTAATAAGATTTTTCTTTTTAGCAATAGCAATTAGTAAGCTTGCCATTTTAAATCTAAAAACAAATAATTTTTATTAATTGCAAAAATTTGATCTAATAATAATTTATTATGCTATTTTTAAATTAATTAGTGTTTAAAAAATTATTAAATTATAAATACGTGTTGGGTAATATATTTTTCATAGTTTTAATTAAAAATCCAAAATTTTTTCATGGCCTACTATAAAGAGAAAGCGAAATGTTATGTTTTTTTTAAAATATTTAAAAATAATGTATTACACAAATAGAAATATCAAATCAGAAAAAAATAAGCTTTTCAAAAATATCACAGCCGCCTATGATTCCTATTTAAAAAAATACAACTTTATGTTATTACAGCTAAACTAATGATTAAAAAAAATCGCTGATAACATTATTAAATTCTCTGTAAAAAAGTGCCTCTATAATGTTTTTCTTTCAAATGTGTATCTTTTATAATAAGGAAGATATAAATTTTTTAAGATTTCGCTGAAATGTCAACTTTTGTTTATAAGTCGAAAACAAAAGACGATAGCGGGATACGGTTTTGACCAAAATTAGTTTCTCAGAAAACGGACCCGAGAATGTGTCACTAGTTTTTCTCTAAACCTGTTAGTTTCAAAGATCCCCTATCCGGACATCCAAAATGCAGCACCCTGTACATTTTTTCAAACGTGTCATTGTTTCAACACTTGTTACTTAATTTCGTTAATGTACATATATAGGGAAATCGACTCAATAAATAGTCAATTAGTTTAAAAGACAACAGTGTTAACACGTGTTTGAATCGATTTTCGTAAGTTATTTCCGACTTTCAGACACGTTGAATATCCCTCGGGAAAACGGGCGCAGATGGTCGGGAAAGCTATTTATTTAATTTGACCGTTAAATGCTGCCGCAGCAGACGCGAACAATACGCTTATAATCCGTTGGTATAAATAAAGACCGGATTTTTGGGAGGTTAAACATTTATTTAGGTGGCAAAAAAAGAAAAATGAAAACATATAATTTTTATTGGAATGAATTCCATTACAAAAACGAACAAACTTAAAAGCTTTATTGCATAGCAAAACAGAAAAAAATAATTTAATATACTTATACAGGCTGTTTTGTCTAAACCCCACATTAGAAGTATTGGGAGTTCTAATAATGATTAGTATACAACCATAATCTTTTAGGTCCTGCCAATGAAAATATTCTCAAGATGGCAGCACTTCCGGTTATACCGGAAGTCGCTATCAACTTCCTTATTTTAAATGGAATGCTATATTTTTTAATGCGTTTTTGAATTACTAGAGTTATTTTAAGGTAGTTTTCATAAGCTGTCCCTATATCTAAATTTAGCCGTTTACGAAATATTTATGGTTTTTAAATTTTTTTTGGATTTGCACCTTCCAGTTCAAAAATCGATAACTCTGCCATTTTTAAAAATTTGGAAATATTTTTGAGCTCATTTGAAAGAGGAAGCCTAGATCTTTCCTTTGGTGTTTTCAAATTTCTAAAAAAGAATAACAAACTCCAAATTTTTTAAATTAAGTTTGCAAAACTTTAAGCACCCATAACTCATTTTTTTCAAATGAAATGACAAAAGTTTTATTTCACTAGATGGTAGAGAATTTAATTCTGCTTCGATCTGTGTTAACATTCCCTATACTTATGTTTAATAGTTTTCAAGTTACAATAACTTTTTGTTGGGATTGAGAAATTCATTAGCCATAGGCCTTTTCTCATAGGTTGTCATGGAAACGAATGAAAAAAGATGAGAAATTAAAGTTTTTCAAACCAACACCCAATGAATTTATTTTGTTTTCACAGTCTGATAACAAAATTTTGAACAGAGTTTGTCGTTTAAGTTTAATAAGAAATATTTTTATGGCAAACTATGCAAAAATAGCTGTGGTTAGTAAGAAATTTCTTACAATAACAAAAAAACCAACATAACTTGAAAATTATCACAGATAGGTATAGGGAATGCTAATACAGATCGATGCAGAAAAAAATTCTCCTCCATCTAGTAGAATAAAAATTGGGACATCCCATTTGAAAAAATTAAGTTTTGGGTACTTGAAGTTGTCCAAACTTTTTGGTTTTATTAACTTCAATTCCAATTTTGATCACACTGAACAACAGATATAGGCTTTCTCTTTCAATTCTCCAAAAATGATTTCGAAATCTCTAAAACTAAGTTACCGATTTTTTAAGAGACAGGTGCAAATTCAAAAATTTTCAAAAATCCTAAATATCTCGAAAATAGTTAAACTAACTAGGGTATAGGGAAAGCTAATAAAAACTCCCTTAAAATAACTCAACTAATCCAAAAACGCAGTGAAAAACATAGCTTTCCATTTAAAATAAGAAAGTTAATCTTGAAAATATAAAAAACTCTCAGATAAATATCTTTATTAGAACTTTCAATACTTCTAATGTGGGGTTTAGACGTAACACCCTCTATACCTAAAAAACTAAAAATTCATTCCTAAGATCCGGTCTCTGGATGTAAATAATAAGACAAGTTTTTGGTATAACAAAAATTGTTTAATTAATCACGCATCTAAAACGTGGTTCAAATAAGCTATGTAGCAAATAGCCAATCGTAAAATTTCGATTTTTGACAATTTCTTATCGGGTGGTAAAGTCGGTAGTAATTTTCGCAATTCGGCGAAAGCCACATTGAAAGCCTCCACTCGAATTCGTTCCCTTGTTGCATGTGCTGTCCTATATTTTTGTGTGGCTCTCCGTCTTCGTCTTCGTTCCTCGCGACTTAGAGCCCCCATATCGCTGCTCTTCTCCCTGCATCAATACATTTAGTAAATGGAATAGGTGTAAGTCGTAAACAACAATTTTGTTTATGTGACATACAGGTTTTAGGTCCAGTCAAAGAATAAATACTTCTAGTATTCCAAAATGAAAAATATATATCGCAAACGATAGAGTTTCTAACACGCTTCAATTTGATGCTTTGCTGATATCACAAATTTTCATGATATAAGCGTAAAATGCAAAAAACCACATTAAAAAAATTTTTTTTTCAAATTATTCCAATAATTTTTTTTGTAATAAAATTCCTCCTATTTTTTAAGTAAGACTTCCGAAACTGAAACAGTAAAAAACCCAAGGCGTATTGAGCAATTGAAATTTCAATTTGCAAAAAAAAGGGCATTTTTTAATTGACAAGTAAAATTTTAGTCTGACAGTTAATGACGTTTCAATTTTTTGTGAATCAAGCAAAGACACGAGCTCTGTTTTTTCTCAAAGGTGACTAAGATAAAACATTTATTTGATCTTTTGCAAATTGAAATTTCAATTGCTCAAAACGCCTTGGGTTTTTTACTGTTTCAGTTTCGGAAGTCTCACTTAAAAAATAGGAGGAATTTTATTATGAGAAAACGATTGCAATAATTTGGAAACAAAAAATTTTTTATCTAGTTTTTCACAATTCACGCTCATACCATGAAAATTTCGTATAACATTAAAGCATCAAATCGTTTGAGATATATTTTTTTTCTTTTGGACAACTAGAAGTATTTATTTTTTGACTGGACCTAAAACTTGAAACACCCTGTATTTTACCTTATTTTGCGAGGAGCTACGTTATTGCAAGATGTGATAATTTGAAGAACCTCCCGGCTCTCGCCGTTACTCGTCATGGCATCTTCACTAGAAGAGGTGCAACACCAGACTTGGATATCCTTAATTTTTCTGTCACACAAAGAAATCATGAATATTGGAGGAAATTGAGGCAATATTTTCATAAAACTTGTCAAGGGTTGGATAAATAGGGGAATTTCGAATTCTGGAGATTTGGCAGTGTGGTGGTCTCAAGGGGGCAATTGTATACTCAGAGGACTGCCACCAGACACGTGGCTTTAGTTATCACCCCCGAATTATGCGATTATCAATCATGTAAACAACGATTTAATTGCATTACAATCACACGCTTGCTGGGAACAATGTTGCGAGAAATTGTTACAGGTTTGTTGACAGTGATGGAGTGCCTCTAGTGCATCTAGAGGGATCATAAGAATAAAGTTAATTTCATAATCAAATTTTGTTTCAACTTAGTATTATCATTGTTACAATCTGCCATTTTGAACTTTGGCTTACGTAAACTCGGCTTAAATTTAAACTAAGTTTAAACCACAGTTGTGTTGCTCAGTGGAAAGTTTAGCGGTTGGTAGTACTGTACGCTTGCGCACTTCAACTTGTTTTGACAGTTCTGATTTTGAAAAGTTAGGTTCAGTTGAATCATTATTTTAGTACATTGGAGGAACAATATCGCTATAATATGTTTAAAAATGTATCTCAATATAATTATTAATTACTAGAATGGTTTTTTTCTTATTTCATGCGCGGCATATTCAAATTGTGCTTCCTTCTGAAAAAATTCAATTCATCGTTTCCTTTCAGAGCACAGCAATAAATTGATTTGCACAGTTTATTATATATAAATAATTTAACTGTTTCAAAATTTGTGCTATAATTAAAATCACATAAGATTTACATATCAGTCATTTCTAATATCATTCTTTCCTTGACTGCCGGATTCTGCTGCAGCAATTAAAAAAATAATGTTTAATACTAGAATAAAAATAAGTAAGTAAATTATTATCATTATACTTTTTTTTAGTTTTTTTTAATATACTAACTTACAACATGTTGTTGCCATGGCCCTCTACTCATTACTGTTATTGTCAGTGTTGCCAGGTGAATTTTTTTGTAATCCCTAGATACTATGGTCAAAAATCCCTAGAAATCCCTAGACATTGCACTTTCCACTTTCGGTATACAGGATATTTTAAAATTGGTGAATTCCGAGTTCAGAGCATTGAAAAGAATAACTTCAGTGGTCCAATATAGAAAAATAAATAAATAAAGAATCGGGACTTCCCCACGAAAATACAATGGTTTGAAGGTGCACTAAATTAGCTTAATTTGGGAGTAAAAAAATCTTTGCAATTTTCCATTTCATTTTTAAGAAAAATTCCAAAAATTAAAGATTTTTTTACTCCAAAATAAAGTAAATTTTTCAAGAAATTGTTTTACGAGACACCCTGTAACATTGGGTTTCATAAACAATTAGGATTTCGAAGAAAAGTTTATCTAACCATTTTTGCTTTAACCATTTAATTAATTACACAATATTTAATTAAAAAAGTCAGATGTGATAATTAAATTTTGGTAATTCCCTCTCGAAATACATCAATAGGTCAGTAGGTAATGAGTAATCTTCATAATTCCCTTCCTGTGATAAGTTTGTTCAACTTTTCATCGCTAGAAAGATTAATTGTTTTAATGTTTTGTTAAAAACATGTGAATTATTAAATTGTTCTCTAATTTGTGACTCTGAACACAAAAACACCCAAAAATCCCTGGATTATGCCGAAAAAACTGAAAAAATCCCTTTGTCCCTCAGCAGTTTAAAAATCACTAGATTCGGGATAAATCCCTAGACCTGGCAACCCTGGTTATTGTTCAAATTTATTTGTTTATTACAAGTTTAGCTCAAACTGAACTGAAATTTATTAAAAAAAGCTGTTTCTGTCCATCATCAGCAAATTCACTGTCGAATTCGGTAATTTATTGGTTCCTTATCACTAATTATCATTAAAAGCAATTTTTTTCCCATTGTGAAAGTAAGTAGTATATGGGCTTGATGGCCCTCCACCAGTCTATTTTTTATAACATTGTTGGTCTCCATATTTTATGATTTTTTTAATTGTCGCATATTTTTCGTAATGTAGGTGTCTGCTGTTGCATTAAATCTTAGTGCAATTTGGGCCATTGTCAATTTTTTTCATCGAACAAAAGCAAGTAACTTTTTTACACTCTAGTGTTAGTTGAATAAAATTAACCAATTTTATTTTCTTTGCGCGTAAAATTCTGTTAACGATTTCAATAAAATTATAAAGTTATGTATATTAAAAAGTATTTAGAGATAAGCCAACATCGACCGCTTAGTTAAACCAATGCTAAGCTTTGGCTTAGTCTATATTTCGTAACTGAGCAACACTCGGTGCCAGCTTAGTTAAACTCGGTTTAAACTCGAACTGACCAATCGGGCCTTAGTCTGTTATTGTACTAACAAATCCATAAGTAGCAAAAAACAATTGAATTTTAACAAAATCAAAAATCAGTGACAATAGAAAATGTTTTCTGCAATTACACACTTTTTAATCAATAATAATCATACACTAAAAAAACTTACAGGGTGAATCAATAGTGGGTTACTTCTGACATGTCTTAAGATGCAACCAAAAATACGAATTGCACTTACCACTTGATACTTCCATTGATTTTTAAGAACAATTATTAAATCAACATTGGTTTTTTATCTTTTAAATAATAATAGTATCTAATGAAATTTTAGCTTAACTGTCAAGATAAACTCAGGACAATGTAATTGTGGATTAATTTTGAATTTTTTTAACGATTACCGATCTGGTCAGTTGGAATCAGAATTATTCTAGTATTATTGGTTGCATATTAAAAAAAATCAGAAATAACCTACTATTGACTCACCCTGTATGTTTTAAATTTTAATTCCTATTTAAGCCAAATCTTGTTTTTACTTTTATTCCGAGTTTTATTTTAATATAAACGGCTGAGGAAAATAGTGTACAAATTTAGAAAAATCAGAGCAAATCTTAAGGACATCACAGGAAATCTTAAGGAAATAATAATAAAGAAATCACCGAAAAGTACTAAGAAAAAACTTTTTACATTTACGATTTAATTTGTATTGTGGATGTGGATATAAATTAAATATTGCTATCTACAGTCTGTTTTTTTTAAATCAATTGTCAGATTGTTTCAACGTTGGCAACTCCATTTAAAATTGGCAGGGTTCCAACATAATTTCAAAATTTTTGACACTGACAGTTGATTTAAAAAAAAATGAGGTATAAATATTAATACAAATAACTTAAATCGTAAATGTAAAAAGATTAATTATTTATTAGGTATGTAGTTCCCGTATTGTATACCTCATTTTTTTTTAAATCAACTGTCAGTGTCAAAAATTTTGAAATTATGTTGAAACCCTGCCACATTGCCATAGGAACGAAGCTTTGACCACTAATTTTAAATGGAGTTGCCAACGTTGAAACAATTTGACAATTGATTTAAAAAAACTCGCAGCATGGCCTGACATTGTTACTGAAGTCGTAGAACAATTTTTATCATTGTATTGTTGGTTGCCTACTAAACCATCTCACCAGAATTTATAACCTAAGATTGATAACTAATAGTGTTCAAAGGCGATGTGTTATGTGTGTTGAACAACAAGGAAGACATTTCCAACAGTTTTTATAAATAATAAATAAATATTTTTATCTTTTTAATTGTCAAAAAGTAAGGTAATGAGAGAACGAATTAATCACAGACATACAAAATAGTTGTTTTTTAATTTCAAAGCACCCTAGAGTTTTTTTTTAAGTGAACACTTGTTAGTATTAGGTATATTAGGTAGATATTATTTGTTTCAAAACTATAAAAACGCCAACGTCGCATTTTCTCTCAAAATTAGCTGTTGTAAATTATTTATGCACTTCAGAAAATTGATAGCTAATGTAATTTATAGTTTCAATAAGAGATCTAATCATTAATAACTATTTTACATTTTTATCAGCCTTATTTAAGAAAATAATTCGGTAAAATGCAACGTTGGCGTTTTTATATTAGTTTTGAAACAGCTAATAGTTTCGGTGTGGTTTCGGGATATAACCATTTTTTGGTTTTTATTTTATTATTTTTTTGTAAAATTACTTGTATTATTTAACAAACAGTAAAGTACAAAATTTAAAATTGTTGCCCCCGATTTAGTTTTTTATTGGTGATTTTAAGCATTTTTGTAAACGAACGAATCAATGTTAAAATTGGCAATTTTAATTAACACACAAACCAAAGACATTTATTTTGCTTATTATTGTCAATTTAATTTCGGTTATCTGTTTAGGACAGAATATTTGAACTTGAACAAACAAAATACAATTTAACGAGATGTGGAAAAATTAATTAAAAGTAAAAATCTTACCTTGATAAAAACCACCACCCAATGGACAAAGCGGCCAAACCGCGCGATTCTTATCAACTGAGCGATAATATCAGGGATGAATCCGAGCATCCCCCAGCTTCCAGACCCACCCCTGGACCAATCACCGTCCAGCATCCCTTTGGAACCGCCTTGAATCAATATTTCCATTGTTAAAATCGCGTTAATATCTCTAGTAGGGAGGAGTTTTCCTCGCTTCAGCATCACACCTTGAGAAAATTCTTTCGGGAAAATTGTGATTTGTAATCCAAAGAAAGCAGGTCGGTTGTCTTGGAAATAATCGTACGTTTCCAAGGCAAATAGTGCGTTGTTGATATCAATTTTTGGCAATCGATTGACAACATCATGTCAAAGAATTTGGTTTTTGTAATTTTTAAATAATCGGTGTATTGATTGTGATCGCGTGACGTGATTACGAACATATTTAGGATGGCTTTACATTTCAGTGGCAATCAGGTGAGATCGACACAATTTTTTTTAATCAATAACCCAATTTAAAATATTTCGCTCTCTTCAGTTCAAATATTTTACTTCCAGAGCCAGGGCCAAGAATAAACTAAATTAATAAGGTGCCACTTTCCTAAAATCTATAGCTATAACCCCCTATCCAAATGAAAGAATAAATTCCGAGATAAATTCTAACACTAAAAAATAGTGTAAACAAAAAAATATCTATATACAGTGTGATTCACATAACTTTACGACCCTGACGAACTTTGAATGCAACCCATTATACATTTGAGGTTGAATTGCGCTTAAATTGGCCAAAACAAAAACGCCACAGACTGCAATAAGAACCTAATTTTTTAAGGTTTGCAAGGAATATCCAAATCATAGACAAATTTATAATTATTAGTGTTTTTGAATCAAGTTATAATTGAATAATGTATTACTGGTTGCATTTAAAATTTGTCAGGGTCGTAAAGTTATGTGAAAATTGCTTGGCCTGACTGACAAATCAATTAAATTTTTACAGTAGATAGCTTTTGCAACGTAGGGGTGTACTAAGAATGGATTTTTCGAAAATCACCCCCTAAGAGGGTTAAATAGGGTGTTAAAATTTGAATAAAAATCCGTCATTTTTTAAGTTATAGCTTTGAAAATTAGTATTTGGGCTTTCGGTTAAAAATAAAGAAAGACGTGTTTCAGGATTTTTGGAAAATCAACCCCTAAAGGGGTTAAATGGAGAGTTGAATTTAGAATTAGAGTTTAGAAAATCTGTCATTTTTCAAGTTACATTAAACTAACATCCTTGAAAATTAGTATTTGGGCTTTTGGTTAAAAATGAAGAAACACGTGTTTCCGGATTTTCGAAAAATCAACCCCTAAGAGGGTTAAATGGCGTAATAAAATGTGTATAAATATTCGTAACTTTTGAATTTACATTAATTGAAGCTGGTATTTGGGCTTTCAGTGAAAAGTGAAGAAACACGTGTTTTAGTTGGAAATACCAACCCCAAGAGGGTTAAACAGGGGTTAGAATTTGTATAAAAATCGGTAATTTTTAATTTGTATCCATGCAAATGGTACTTGAACTTTCGGTTAAAGATGAAAAACCTGTATTTAAGAACATTTGGAATTTCCACCCCTAAGGGGGTTAAATATAAAAATCCGTAATTTTTGAACTTTTATTTATAAAAATTGGTATTTGGGCATTCGGTGAAAAATAAAGAAACAGGTATTTTATTATTTTTAGAAATTCCACCCCCAAAGAGGGTTAAAAATAAAAAATCGTCATTTTTGAAGCTATATTAATGATCTTTCGGTTAAAAATGAAAAAAGACGTGTTTCTGTATTTTGAAAGTTCCACCCCTAAGAGGGTTGAATATAAAAATATGTCATTTTCGAAGTTATAACCAAGAGAATTGGTATTTGGGCATTCGTCTAAATATAAAAAACGCGTGTTTCAGGTTTGTTGAAAACTCCACTCCAAGGGGGTTAAACAAAAAATCCTTCATTGTTGAAGTTATACATATAAAAAATTCTTTATTGTTGAAGTTATCAATTGATATCTTAGACATTCGGTTAAAAAGGAAGAGGCGTATATTTCAGGATTTTTAGAAATTCCACCCCCAAAAGAGTTCAACGCAAAATTCCTGCATTTTTGAAGTCATCATATCCAAGAAAATTGGCATTTGGACTTCCGGTTAAAAATAAAGAAAATGTGTTTGAGAATTTTTGAAAATTACATCCACAAGAGGGTTAAACAGTTAATGAGGGCACCCCCTACTTTTTCAAATATTTTCGATAAAAGGCAAAAATTTGCGTATCTAACTGTCAAAGAAAAAAAATTTTTATCAATTCGTTTTTTAGTTAGGGGCGGTTTTATTTTTGAAATTTATAGTCCAAGTAGCCTTGGTTTTGAAGCCAATTTAATTTAAATAAGAAATTTGTTAATAAGAGGTACAATGAAATAGTTCAAATTCAAGATAAAGTACAATTTACATTTCATTCCCAAATTTCAAATCATCCTTACTTTAGAATTTGAAATAGCACCCCCAACTTTTGAAATATTTTTGGAAAGGGGATAAAAAGCTTATCTAACTGTAAAAGCAGAAATTTTTTTTCGATTCGTTTTTGAGTTCAAAACCAACATAAAATGTTTCAAAATGTTGGGGGTGCTATTTAAAATTTTAAAGTAATGGTGGTTAGGGCTGGGAATTTTTACCGATATATCGATATATCGATAAAAATATCTATATATCGATACATCGTTGATCGATATAATTATCAAAAAATATCGATATATCGATAATTATCGATAATTATTGATATATCCATATTACTAATAAATATCGATAACTATCGATATACCGAATACCAATAAATATCGATAATTTTCAATATTTATCGATATTCCGAAAAATTTCGATAATACCGTTTTAGTTTAGTTAGAAGCTAAATTCATAAATTAATTGTGCAATTTTTTGTAAAGAATATTATTGTAATAATAAATATTGATGATTCAATATAATATATCGATATTTCGCTAATTTTCGATATTTCGATAAGTATCGATATATCGATATCTCGATATATATCGATATTTCGATATATCGATGTTTATCGATAATTTTAATGTATCGATTATCGATATTTAAATCTTAATATCGCCCACCCCTAATGGTGGTTAGCGACTAAGGGATGGAACTTAAAACGTATTTTATGTTGGTTTAGAGCTCTCCCAGTGCAATCCAAAACAACATACCTAATTTTTATTTAAATAAAATTGGCTTCAAATCAAAAGCCACTATAACTAAAAATTTCAAATATAAAACCACCCCTAACTAAAAAACAAATAGAAAAATATTTTTTTGATAGTTAGATACACTAATTTGTTTCCTTTCTGAAAGTGTTTCAAAAAGTAGGAGGTGCCATTTAAAATTTTAAATTAGGGGTGGCTAGCGACTAAGGGATGAAAAAAATGTAACTAACGTTGGATTTAAACTCTCTCATCGCATCTCTAATCGACAAATCTTTTATTTAAATTAAATTGCCTTCCAATCAAAGGCTACTAGGATTAAAAATTTCACAAATAAAACCACCCTTAAATAAGAAACGAATCGACAAAAAAATTTTTTTCCTTGACAGTTCGATCCGCAAATTTTTTCCCTTTCCGAAAATATTTGAAAAAGTAGGGGGTGTTATTTAAAATTTTAAAGTAGGGGTGGCTAGCGATTAAGGGATGAAACCTAAAATGTAACAAATGTTGGTTTTGAACTTCCCCCTCGCGATCCTAATCGACCTGTTTTTGCTTGAAAACAGATTTGCTCAATGTCAAAATTAAATGAAAGCCCTGTATGAAAATAAAAAATACTTTATTGGTGTGTGATTTTGTACAAATTAGTGGTACACTGGGGCGGCTACTTTAGCCACAGTTTTCACAGCTATGGGTTCCCTAAGTACCACCGCATTGAACCCATGAACAGGATCAGCAATGTATTTCACAGTACGTTTTGTACCATCAGGATCAATAACTGAATAACTCCCTTGGACAACATCTCCGATTCGATGTTCACTTTGACTTTTTGAATCACCTGTTAGTCCATCCTGGACATCGTATCCATAGGCGTATTGTGGATTAGGGTCGTAGTTTTCAACAACACCTCCTCCAACCATTGCTACTAACACAGTGACTAAAACGAGCTAAAATTCACTTCAAAAATTATCAATAATAATATAAGGGTTGTTTTTTTACCTTAAATACCATGGTGAATTTGATGGCAATAAGTGTGTGGTGTTGGTTTTTATACCATGGAAAAGTGGACCAGATCACCCAAATGTTATATAACTTTTATGCAACGTTTATCACAAAATGTGAAATATCAAGTTTAGATGAGTCCAATGATTGCAACATGACTAATACAGGGTTATTCGTATTTATGCGACAATAAATGAACCTCAAAAAAGATCTATAAAATGATGACAATTGGGATTATAACTCGTGTCCTATCGAAACTGCCCTGGGAAGTAGGGGTATGGAAACACGTTTTTGCACCATAACTTTGGAACTATTTGACCAAATATTACAAAACTTGGTAGACTTACTAAAGAGAACATGCCTTTTAATCTGGTAATTACGAAAACCGGATACATCCACCCAGTTTCCGGTTGCAGCTTTTTGTGTTTTTTTAATTTTTTGTCCTCTTAACACTACTTTTTTCTTGCTTAAATCGATAGAGTAATCTATTGCGAATAAAAAAGGTATAACCTTCTACACCTCTAAAAAGTACCGTTTAAAAGTTATTTTAATTTAAGCAGAGGCTTGCAGCTAACCAAAATTAAAAAAGTATGAATTTTGAGTAGACAATATCAACGAAAGTGCATCTGCACTCAAACCCCTGTCAAGTCCTGTCAGACAGTTGTCAACTTTAACTTTGGACAATTTAGGGCTCTAATTTGAAAATATTCAATAAAAGAGTTTACTTCAGCTTCTTAACATCACCTACAATAAATTTAAACCAATTTGGTAGCATTTACGATTGATGAATTCATCGAAAATTCACGAAAAAAGTCATTAAACGTTACCTGATTATTTGTTCCATTCGGTATGTTATTTATCACATCAAACTCCGAATAAAGACATTAAGATTCTTGAAAGAGTACAACTACTACGGGGGTGCATCTACTCGCTTGTCTTCCAGACACTACAATGTTCACTGAGTGAACAACACTCAGTTTCCTAATAATTTGCATTATTTTGTAATAAAAGTAGCGTCATATTTCACTGAATTGTTTGCATTTTGTGTTGTTTTCTTCTTAAAAAACAGCAAACAATGTCTTCAAACGCCTGCGCCGGTCGTAGGTACAACATAACCTGTAAAAACTCAAGCAGAGAGTCAAGCATGATTTTGAAAATTTTTACAGGTTATGTTGTACATACGGCATTTGAAGACATCGTTTACTGATTTTTAAAAGAAAACAACACAAAATGCAAACAATCCAGTCATTTTATTACAAAATAATGCAAATTAGTAGTGAACTGTAGTGTGCACTTTTATTAAGAATCTTAAATCCTAATATCTCTATTCGGAATTTGATGTGATAAACCTACCAAATACAACAAATAATCAGATAAAGACTAATGACTTTTTTGTGAATTTTCGATGAATTAATCAATCATAAATGCTACCAAATTGGTTTAAATTTATTGTAGGTTAAGTTAAGAGGCCGAAGTAAACTCTTTATTTGAATATTTTCAAATTAGAGCCCTAAATTGTCCGAAGTTAAAGTTGACAAATGTTTGACAGAACTTGACAGGGGTTTGAGTGCAGATGCACTTTCGTTGCTACGGATTTCATCTACTCAAAATTCATACTTTTTTAATTTTGGTTAGCTGCAAGCCTCTGTTTAAATTAAAATAACTTTTAAACGGTGCATTTTAGAGGTGTAGAAGGTTATTCGTAATAGATTACTCTATCGATGTAAGCAATAAAAAAGTAGTGTTAAGAGGGCAAAAAATTAAAAAAACACAAAAAATGTAATCCGGAAAAGCTGCAACCGGAAACTGGGTGGATGTATCCGGCTTTCGTAATTACCAGATTAAAAGGCATGTTTTCTTTAGTAAGTCTACCAAGTTTTGTAATATTTAGTCAAATGATTACAAAGTTATGGTGCAAAAACGTGTTTCCATACCCCGATAGGACACGAGTTATAATCTCAATTGGCATCATTTTATAGGTCCTTTTTGAGGTTCATTTATTGTCGCATAAATACGAATAACCCTGTATGTAGTTGGCCCAGATAATTAAATGCACGCGAAAAAATAATAATATGCAAGTCTTTGAGTTATGTTGATCAGTAACATCAAGAACGAATTGTGTCAGGAACAGAAAGTCGAACTTTATATAACAAACAATCGATTTAAAACATAGCTCGTCAGTCCGATGGTGGCTTTCTTGAAGAGTTGATGGTGAAAACAATAGTTTTTTAAACCACAACCCATCATCGCAAACGTGTAATCAATCAACTTTTTGACTGTTAACAGACATTACAAAGGGCACGATTGTGTGTTTGTGCGTGTGCTGCGACCAACAGCCTCAAGGGTTAGTAGGTTTAGGGATTGAAAGGGTGGATGCGGCTCCAGGAAAAATAAACATACACTGTTGTTTCATTATAATAACTATAATTCGCACACAAATAGAATATTTCTATGTTTGCTCTAACTTTTGATATAAAAAAAACATGTCTAATACATTAGGGAAAGTAAAATAAGGAGCGTACAAAATATCTTTTTGGTTGTGGCAGCTAAAAAGTTGTTGCAGTAACGTTACCTGATCTTAGTCATAATTTGGTTATTTCATTAGTTTTTTAGTTAGATTAATATTTAAAAAAGCTATAATATGCTAATTTGGCTTTATATTAGACTCCTAATAGTTGCCCCACAATTTAGCTTTAATTTGGTATCTACGTAACTAAATAGTTATTTTTTAGGTTGCCATAATGCTTTTATGTCCATCGTAAACCCAAAAAATAACCTTTTCACAGCTATTTAAAGTTGATATATTATAGCTATCACACATATTTTAATGACAAAATAATGTCTAAAATATTACTATTTCATGACCATTTGGCTATTCTGCCATATAGTTGTGAATAATCTATCTACCCTTTCGTAGCTACACAATAATTTTCCCATCATTTTAACTGTCAAATTTTATTTGTCGTTTCCTATACCAACAAAAGTGTATTTTCTGTAGTGTGGAGTGTGAATTATGCCTAAAGTTGACATTAAACAAACTGCTTTTTCCTTAAAAAGATTTAGGAAAAGCAGTACATATTACAGAAAATTAAAACGTCAAACGACTGACTCAACTTATTTAGTTTGTTTCGATTTAGTCATTATTTAGCCAGAAAAGCCACCTCAAACGTAAAAAATAACTAAATATCATTTGGTTTTAACTTAGTCAATATTAGGTTTCTGAGTCAGTTTCCTAACAATCAGAGAAGACATACAAAAATGGCGATTTTTTTGACATGTACGACAGCGCAGACAGCGGCCATGTTAAATTTTTCTTATGTGTGTCAATTTTACAACTATTTTATAACCATTTAATAACTTTGTCGTTGTCAGAATCATAATTACTGCTATTTTATAAAATTAAATAAATAAAAGTGATACATTTTTATAATTGAAATTAATTTAAAAGAAAAACTCTTAATTTTTTGGAAGAAAAATTAGTATGTTTAATAAATTATTGCTTTTTTTAAGGCGCGTCGATTTTTTCGAAGCATCGTATTCATATTTGTCAGAAAAGTAATTTTTTGCTTGGTTAACGAGTATTTGGAATTTGTGTCCCACAAACGAGTGCAAATATTTTAACCATAAATTGACAATTAAAAATTAATTGATACGTATTTTTTATTTTTTCAAAAAAAAATTTTGTTTCCGAGTTATTAATTTTTAAAAATGGCCCCCAAGGAAGACGTTTATTTGTATATCTTGAAAGATATCGAACCAATTTTTATGAAATTTGGCATGCTTACATTATTTTTATTTGTCATAGGACAGTATAATTTGCATTTATGTAGGGTGCCCCAAAAGGGGGCTGTGGGTGCCCCCTTGAAATAAATTGTCTTATAACTTTTTAGCACAACTTAGTTTGGCTTTGCCATTGTTATAATTTGAAAGCCCATTCAATTTAGAAACTTTTTTGTGTTTTGTAATTTTTTTTCAAAATTAACGGTTTTCGAATAAAATGCAAAAATGTAAAACAATGCAGTCAGCATATCACAAAACATATCAGCGCTTATTCAAAGCAGGCGGCAACGTATCTTTCACTTTAATGCTCAGCTTCTTAAAAAAGCATTCTGCATTACCATAAAAGTTGTTCTTTTAAATCACCAAGTGTCAAAGTTCACATTTTTATTTACAGCTACTTTAAAATTTTGACATTATTTTTCAATGAGGTTATCCAGTGTCTTTCTATATAAAACACTATTTACTTTAATCAATTTTGCTTCAAAAATCTATTTTGAAACACAATTTTGACAGATTTCACAAGAGAAAGCTTTGAATAAGCGCTGATATGTTTTGTGATGCTGACTGCATCATTTTACATTTTTACATTTTATTCGAAAATCGTTAATTCTAAGAAAAAATTGCAAGAGACAAAAAAGTTTTTAAACAAAATGGGATTTCAAATGATAATCATGGAAAAACCAAACTAATTTGTGCTAAAAAGTTATGACAATTTATTCCAAGGGGGCACCCTACATAAATACCAATTACACTGTCATATGACAAATAAAAATAATATAAGCATGTCAAATTTCATAAAATTTAGTTCAATATTTTTCAAGATATACAAATAAATGTCTTTCTGGGGGGCTATTTTTAAAAATTAATAAATCGAAAACAAAAATTTTTTTTTAAATAAAAAATACTTATCAATTAATTTTTAATTGTTAATTTATGGTTAAAATATTTACACTCGTTCGTGGGACACCGTGTATAATATGTTTATCGCCATCCATGATGTCTACAAGGATTGAATAAAATAACAATTTCTTCGTGACTTTTCAGTGACCACTAAATTACCATATTGTTATATTTTGATCTTGATGTCCCACAATTTTTCCTAAATTACAACCAAAGATAAAATGTTATTTTGTAGTTGCTGTAGGGTTGTACTTTGGAAACGATAGCCAATTAACAACAAATCGGTGATTATGTAGTAAATAGCTGTCATTTAGTCATAAAATAGCAACAGCTTATTCCACAGCATAACTTCGTTAGAGCTTTGAAACAACCAAATTGTTGGCAACTATTTGGTAATATTACCGTTATATAACCCAAAAATAAATGCCCGTTTTCCTCCATTCATTTTTGTTGCCAAAACGTTTTTACAACCGCTAAATAACAATCTGTGCTACTTGGGAAAGCATTTCAGTCAATCCGCCAAGACACGTTAGCAAGAGTCAAATTGTCTTTTGAAAGGCAATTGGCGTTTTGTAACGAGGAAAACGATGGTTTATTTGAACATCTATATTAAATTTTTTATTATTAATATTTTTATTATTTATTATTTCATTATTATTTAATATTTTTTAATAATAATGTTCATTTTTGTTATTGTGAATTGTTCTTCTATAGGAATTATGATGAATATTAATGTTGCTATAAACATTGTGTTATTTTAATTCTCAGTTATATTAAGAAAATTAATTCTTGTGAAAAATAAATTCACTCACTGCTCTCCAGCAGCCTATTTGAAAAATTTAACTGCTTTTTTTTGTAATAAAATACATTTT
Organism: Tribolium freemani; assembly: GCA_939628115.1. Classification (NCBI taxonomy): domain Eukaryota; kingdom Metazoa; phylum Arthropoda; class Insecta; order Coleoptera; family Tenebrionidae; genus Tribolium; species Tribolium freemani. The sequence goes on along the minus strand of OW626786.1, from coordinate 16,323,045 downwards.
TTTTGTCGTAACCCAGTGTGGATTTTCAACTGAGTAGTAGTCATATTATGTCTGTTCACACTTCAAATACTTTTAAATATTGCTTCATCGGTCAACAGAATTTTGTTTATAAAATTTCTGTTTCCGCAATCAAATTACGCATAATTTCAGAAAAATTTATTCTCTTTCGAAAATCTTCGCTATACAATTTGTGATGTAATTTTAAATGGTATGGATGAAATCTATGTTTCAATATCATCCTGTTGACACTGCTCTGTGAAATATCTGTTTGCCGAGAAATTTCCCACGTGCTTAAATTCGGGTTTTCTTGAACATTTCACCAATACAGTAAACCATGTTGATTAATTCTTGCTGAGTAAAATCCATTTTTTGTATCAAGTAATTAATAACACTAGCGAGATAAATAACTGTCTCAATTTAAAAGCATTGTGACAGCAGCCTATTTGAAAAATAGATTTTTTTGTAATAAAATACATTTTTTTTTAAATCACGAGAAATCTTTTAAATTTGCTTTACAAACCGCATATCGTTAGAAATCTTATCAAAAATGCTATTGATAGGTGTAAACAAATACAGGGTGCTCCATTTGAAAAAATGAGTAATTCAACTTTTTGCGTTTTGGCACACCCTGTACATTATCTGTGCGTTTTAACGAAAAGTCGACTATTTGCTAAAACTAAGTTTTTCTGTCGCAAATTTGTCGGAAAATATTCATTGGCGGCTTCATAGTGATTTTTTAAATGTGGGTTGTTTTTAGCACAAAAAAAAAGATTATACAAAGTACGATTATTTTTTCACGTAGAGTCTAATTATGCAAAAATATACAGAGTGTTCCATTAAAAAAAATATAACTTTGGTTTATCACCCTGTATACAACATCCTGTATAAAATATAAATATTTTTAGTTTGTGAACTTTAAGTAGGGTCACGCTGTATAATTCGCACACAAACAGAATATTTCTATGTTTGCTCTAACTTTTGATATAAAAAAAAAACATGTCAATATAGTACACAAATACATTAGGAAAAGTAAAATAAGGAACGTTTCTCGATTAATGTTTTTTTGCGAGATCGTTTGACTATTATTTTCACCTCCAATTAGGAAAGTTTTAAAAAACGGCCATTCAAATTGTTACTGAAATTATGCTTTTGATACAAATTCAATTTACAAAATGAATTAATCATTAGTTAGGCTAGTTTTAGTCTCGCATGTAAATTTGTAATTTCCAACACATTGTTCCATTTTCTAGGTTTAAATAACCTGTAGAATTAGTTGCTATTATTAAAAAGGCAAGTTGTCGTGCACTTTCCGATATGAATTCAATCTTGTCTTTTATTAATGGTGCAAAGCACGAAGCAGCACAAGTTGATGTCGTCCAACAAGAAATCAATTTATTACCAAAATCAAATCCCCTAATTAGTCTCAACAGGTGAACGAATCAGAATTTTTCGCTCAATGTTCAGCTGGCTTGTCTCATCCCCTCATTGTTAAAATCTCCAGTCGTTTAAGGGATTATTTCGACATCCCTCGAGCCCAAAACAGGTGCTCCATTCATTTCGTCTCGTTCACTTTTCCACTTCACTTCGGGGAAAAATTCGATTACAATCGTGTAATGACACCCTTATACAATTGAATTTCGCACGTGTTATTGCCAACCCCTCAAAAAACTACTAGTAGTATAATCCAACCAGGGGCGAGTGTTTGCGTTTCGTAATCTGCGACATTTATCATTAGGAATTAAACAAATCTAAAAAAAAATGATTTATGAACCAACATGTGTACAGGGTGTTTCAAGTTTTGGGTCCAGTCAAAAAATAAATACTTCTAGTTGTCCAAAAAAAAATATATATATCGCAAACGATAGAGTTTCTAACACGCTTCAATTTGATGCTTTAATGTTATACGAAATTTTCATGATATAAGCGTAAAATGCAAAAAACTACATTAAAAAAATTTTTTTTCAAATTATTCCAATAATTTTTTTATAATAAAATTCCTCCTATTTTTTAAGTGAGACTTCCGAAACTGAAACAGTAAAAAACCCAAGGCGTATTGAGCAATTGAAATTTCAATTTGCAAAAAAAGGGCATTTTTTAATTGACAAGTAAAATTTTAGTCTGACAGTTAATGACGTTTCAATTTTTTGTGAATCAAGCAAAGACACGAGCTCTGTTTTTTCTCAATGGTGACTAAGATTAAACATTTATTTGATCTTTTGCAAATTGAAATTTCAATTGCTCAATACGCCTTGGGTTTTTTACTGTTTCAGTTTCGGAAGTCTCACTTAAAAAATAGGAGGAATTTTATTATGAGAAAACGATTGCAATAATTTGGAAACAAAAAATTTTTTATCTAGTTTTTCACAGTTCACGCTCATACCATGAAAATTTCGTATAACATTAAAGCATCAAATCGTTTGAGATATATTTTTTTTCTTTTGGACAACTAGAAGTATTTTTTTTTGACTGGACCTAAAACTTGAAACACCCTGTACAACAACAATGTTTGATCAATATTTGATGCGTGCACAAAAATTTAAAATAACAGAAGAGACTAAAACTTTGTAATAATTGACTTATATTTTAGTTCGAACAAGCTTACAAACCTAAAGTTTTACGCAATTGGGAAGTCCCGAAAATTTATAATGATAAACCGAGAAGACGTTCGGGACGGACTCAGATAATTGCAAATGATCGAGGGCACCTTTTGCCCGGTGTCCCGAAATCGAAAGGGGGCCCTTGGGGCAATTTCATAGGGACCTGGCATTTGCCCAAGAAAATCGACCGCAAAAAAGGTAATTTTACAATTTTGGGGACTTCAAAGTAATTGTTCCTGATGATGGACCAGCAAACACTAAAATATAACAGTGATATAACGGCAACATAACATTATAACATAGATTGTATCAAAAACTAAAACTTTTTGAAAAAAAAGTTATTAGGAAAAATTATTTGTCTTGGCGAATTCTATTACCAGTTAAGATTAATGTACTTATTTCATTTACAGCCTGTATAATTGTAACATAACTGTTATATGACTCTGTTATACCAATGTTACATGAATGAAATACTGCTTCAACATAAATGTTATAGTTATATTTATGTTATATATTTATTTATATTACACTTTTTAGTTGTGATAGGTAAATAAAAAATATAGTTTTATTTTTATACGTTTTATTATAATAAGTATTGCAAGATTAAAACATTTTGCATTCTAATAATAAATTAGCAAATATAGTAAGAAACAAGATCGATCCCGTCCCAGAGCTTATTAAAACTCTAATTAAATTTTGGCTCACAAATAACTAGGTACCTACTAGTGTACTATAATAAACCGATTAATATAAACATTTCTAGATATGTACTGTCGTCTATAAAAAATAACCAGTATAGAAATAAATAATACAAATTTCATAAAAAGAAAAGTACCTATTATTATCCACTCAAGAAAGTAAGGTTATTACCTCTTCTCGCAACTCTTCTATAATTATAATTATATAACCACATTAAATCTAAAAAGCAAGTCAAATTTAACATAACAAAATAAATTCTAAAAGAAAAGGTTATCCTAAAAACTAAAAACTATCCAGAAAAAATTAAACAAATATGGATTATGAATAATATTATAAAATATTCGTATACCATATCTTCCATTGCACAAGTCGAAATTTTAATTAAACTATTTAACTAGCTATGTATTTAACGAACACAAAGTCAGTAAATTTCTAAATATGTATAATTTTAATTATTTTGGTTCTTACACTGAAATAGTTTTTAATAACCACATCTGAAACAGATTTTGTATAAAATCAACAGTATAACTTTAAATTTTTTAAATTAAGTACCTCTAAAAATGGTAGATAATGTCTACAAATTACTGACTCAAATATTGCCCCTGACTCCTTTGCAGCAGTTTTAAAACACTTCCGTTGAAATTTTTTAGATGTTGCCTTTTAGATGATTGTCACAGTAATCGGTTCTGCAAATATGTACATGTAATTAAAGCACTTAGTATAAAAATAACCTGGTTTAAAAATAGTTACATTAAAATAAGAAAACAATACAAAACGAAATATTTTGTTCACAATTATTACGAGGCCTTTTTCAAATTCTTTATTGTTTTATAAACTATTAAACCACGCAAAATTATCCAAAATTTGTTATTATTTATTATTAAAATAATAATAATAATTAAAAATTAAAATTATTTGTAATAAATGTACCGATGTTAAAGGCTTTAATGTTGTCAGGAAAACATTAAAAAATAAAACTAAACTAAACCTAAGAATATGCGTTTGGCCTTGGTGTCCTTGGAAACAATTAACATCTGTAAAAATGACGAAGTTCCGAATCCACTACCTGCAGTTATCTTTATCACTATCTTTATCTAACTCACAGCTTCATATACTTTTTCTCTCTTTAGAACATCGTCTAAAATTTAATTTAATTTAAAATTTAATTTCCAAAATTCGACAATATTCTTATCTATTTGATTTGGAATTTTGTGAACAACTTGTCCGTAATTTTGAATTCATTATACTGAGAATTTTTAAAAACGATTTTTCTCAGCGGTAAAAGTTATAGTCCCTCTATAGACAATAGAATATTTTACAGATGTTTTAAAAATAGGCATTGGCCTTGTTTTTGTTATTTAGAAAAAAAATTAATCAATTTGAGTAGTCACTGCCTGTTTAGGTCCAAGCATTGTTTTTAAAAAGTATTGAAAGTTCGTATTTTTCATTAAATCTATCAACAACTTGTTCTAAGGGCTTAGCATTATACTTTACCCACTTTCTAAGCTTTTGCATAAAATTTTTGTACTTAAAACAATTAAATTAAATTAAATAAAACAAGAGCACCAAAAATTGTGAACATTTTAGGGTCTCTCACTTACCTTTAGAATATGAGCAGAACAACACCAAAAGTAGGGTTGCCACCTGAATTTTTTTTCAGCCCCGGACACCAAAGAAAATATATAGGAATAAATAAATAGGAATAATAACAACAATAACTTAATTGTTATTACAGTCAAATTTCTGGTAACTATCTATGTGATTAATGAGTTACTTGACTTCTCGTTTGTATTTCTTGAAATTTTTACCTAGTTTAATAAAAATAAAATTCGCAATAAATAATAATAATAATTTCGTAATAAACAAAGTAAAAAATTTAACTTATTTTCACAAGTGTTCATTTAAAAAAAAACTCTAGAGTGCTTTGCAACTAAAAAACAGTTGTTTTGTATGTCTGTGAATAATTCGTACACTTCTTGTCAAATTGAAAGATCTCATAACCTTACTTTTTGACAATTAAAAAAATAAGACATTCTCATATAAATATTTATTTATTATTTATAGAAATTGTTGGAAATGTCTTCCTTGTTGCTCAACACACATAACACATGCTTTTGAACACTATTTATCAGTCTTAAGTTATGAATTCTGGTGAGCTGGTGTAGTAGGCAACCAACAATACAATGATAAAAATTGTGTACTAGCAATTGTAGGACATACGTTAAAATTTCATAGCCTGCTGCGAGTTTTTTTAATAATGAACACCTGATAGTACTATTATATAAAACAATAAACTATAAGAAATATGACAAAAAGCAATATAAAAAATAAGTACTGAAAACAAGCAAAAAAAGTAAGCCACCTTTCCAAATCTATTGTTTTAGTAAAATTATATCCGCTAATACGTGTGAAAAGGGTGAATTTATTATAATACATTTTTCCCGAATTTTTCCAATTCTTCTCAAATTTTATTTAAGAAAATGATTCAAAATAGTGAAAAAGGCTAGCTTCCAATCAAATTATTTACAGATGTAATAAACGTGTCGTAGAATTTCCAAAATTCTTCGTTAATTAACGTTATTTCCGAAAATTTTATCACAAGAATGTATTAATGTTATACAGGGTGATTCTTTTAGGTCCTACATTAGAAACTTTTTAGCTTCTAATATAGCTAGAGCTTTAAAATTTTGCATACGATCCAAATCGACCATTCTGAGTTTAACAAAATTATTTCCAAAATGGCTGAACTTCCGGAACTACAAGAAATTGGCGCCAAGTTTGAAATTTTAAATAGTAACCTCATATTTTTATTGCATTTTTGAATTCACCTTCTCATACTGAGTAAAATTTACCCAAGTTGTTAATACTTATCTGTCATAGTTTTTGACATATGTCAATTTTTTTGGTAAAATTTTCATTTGCAGGGGTTTATTTAAAATATCACAGCGCTTGAACCCTTTGCGATAAGTAAATATTTTTTTTTTGCATTCAATAACCAAAGATTCGAAGAGCCTTCCGGAATTTTCAAAATTATTAACTGTCAAAATTCAAGGTTAGTATGATTTTTTTTAAATGGTTATCAAAAAACGGTTATAACTCGGTTTTTCAAATGGAACGACCCTATTTTCTTAACGGCAACTGAAAGAACATCGACATTTATGGTGACTTATGTACATTTCCTATACCTATCTCGTACAGTTTTTGAAAAAAATCACAAAAAACGATCTTTACTTTGTAATTTTCATCGTTAATCAAGTAGGTCTTATAAAATGGTCAACAGTTGTCAAACTTTAACATTTTATTTAGTTTTTAGATGGTTCATAATCGAATAAGCAGTAAAACAATAATATTTAATTATGGTTTTTTATAACTTAGTGAATTATGTAAAATAACTCAATCAGTCTGCCATCTAATTTTGAACTTTTTAAATGAAAATGGTGGACAAATCGAACATTTCTTTTGGGTAATAGCACAACTTTATCGTATTTTTCGAAAGTTTACTCGATTAAAAATGAAAATAATAAGCTAAAATTTTGTTTTTTGCAAGAGATAGATATAGAAATTGTTGATAAAAGTCTCCATAAAAATCGATGTTCTTTTGATTGCCATTGAAAAAATAGGGTCATTCCATTTGAAAAAATTGTGTTATAATCATTCATTGATTATCATTTTAAAAAAATCATAGTAGCCTTGTAATTTGACAGTTCAAAATTCTGAAGATTTTAGAAGACCCTTCGAACTTTTGTCTATCAAATGCAAAAAAAATATTCAATTACTGTAAAGGGTTCAAAAGCTGTGCTATTTTAAATAAACCTTCGCAAATGAAAATTTGAAGAAAAAAATTGACATACTTCAAAAACTATGACAGATAAGTATTAACAACTAGGGTATATTTTAGTCAGTTTCAAAAGGTGAATTCAAAAATGCAATAAAAATAGGTGGTTACTATTTAAAATTTCAAAGTTGGCGCCAATTTCTCATCGTTCCGGAAGTTCAGCCATTTTGAAAATAATTTAGTTGAACTCAGAATGGTCGATTTGGATAGTATACAAAATTCTAAATCTCTAGCTATACTATAAGTTAAAAAGTTTCTAATGTAGGCCATAAAAGAATCAGCCTGTATAATAACGTACTTACTTTGTTATGTTAACGTTATATAACCACAATATCACTGCCTAATGTAACGTCAAAGTAACAGAGTTATATTAAGTTACTATAACGAAGACTTATAACATTAACTATAACCTGTTACCAAGAGGTTGCATAACTGTAATATAGATGTGTTATATAATGTTGTAATACCTAGGTTATATATATGGACCAGCTGATGAACTTAACGGAACTTTCAACAAACGACTAACGTGTGAAGAGAATAAACGACACGAAACCAAAGAGCCGAAGAAAATTGAAGAAGAAATAACACAAGAGATCAAACCATCTGAACTGCCACACGATATCAAAGAAGAGGTATCCATTAAATTATTATGTCCTGATTTGTTATTTCGTTTTTTCTAGGCACGATTTTGCCCAATTCACGGCTTTTCCAATTGATTTGCTTTGTATTTAAAAAAAAAAATAATAAATCCTCAAATTTCCTCAAATCTTAATAAAATCTTCTTTCATGCAGAATAAGGAAAACACTTGTCCTTACATCCCTGGTGACCTCACTGCCGACCAATACAAACTACCAATAAGTCATGAAATTTTGTCTCAAAGTCCTAAAGGATATCCACGATATCGGGACGATTTCTCCAAACCGTCACCACATCCAGAAAAAACTCTAACACGAGATGAAGCTGAAACCGAATACCACAAACACAAAACAATGTTTTTTTCGCCCAAAAATCGCTCAAAACCACCATCGCCTATAATCGCAGCAATAAAAAACTTCCAATTGGCCAAAAAGCTCCACCGCGAGAATTTAGAACACGATCCTTTACCCGATACCATAACAAATCGAAAATACCGCCAGTTGCAAATGCAACAGTCTCAGGAGCCAGGCCTTGCATTAAAAACCGAAAATTTTGCAACTGGTGTTGGTTGGAAGGGTTATCCAGGTTATGGGCCTACAAGGTGTACAAAACTGAAAGTTTATCGACCGAAAAGTTGCGGTCATGTCGATAAAACAGAAAAAAATGACACAAGTTTTGATTTAAAGTGGCGTTTTATTCGCCGAAGGAAAGTATCACCGATTGAATTGGCGATTTGTTGGGATTTGAGTCCCGAAAATCCACAAGATGAGCCAAAACGAACCCCACATATTGATGGGTCTAATGGTTCTTTAGCCCCAGCGGTGTTTTCCCTAGTGCATACACCGAAGGAAGAATCGAGGAAAAGTTCGGTTGATTGTGGGCCTTTGTTTGAAAAAGGGCCAAGTAAGGATTTTAAAACAACAGGGGAATCCCTTATTGGGGAAAAGCGCGCCAAAAGTGCGTACAATTTGAATTGTTCGAACGATAGTGGAGAGAATCTCCACCAAAGCACTCCGAATTTGAGCGAATGTGGTGATATCAAAGTTAAAAAGTGTGTGGCTTGTGATATGAGGAATGTTTCGCTTAAAGACAAAGATGAATACAAAATGGCTTTTAAAGCTGGTGTTCCGCACAAATGTGTAAGTAATACTAGCTATAGAAATGCTAGATTCAACTTTCAAGTACCTAAACAAAAAGATCCTTACAGTCCCAAAAACTATGCTATACGTAGTTTAGCTCCACCTTTTTCTTTGCAGAAGGATAAAAGACAGGACTATCCCGAACATTGGAGGCTTGCTACGGTTTATCAACACTCATACAAACCGATTCATGCGAGAAAACGTCCCTTGTTGGACACGGTTTTTAAATAATTTTTTTTTTTTCAGGGTTAGGCCCGGTTGCTCAGTTCGAGCTTAAACCGAGTTTAACTAAGCCGGCACCGAGTGTTGCTCAGTTACGAAATATCGACTAAGCTGAAGCTTAGCATTGGTTTAACTAAGCGGTCGATGTTGGCTTATCTCTAAATACTTTTTAATATACATAACTTTATAATTTTATTGAAATCGTTAACAGAATTTTACGCGCAATGAAAATAAAATTGGTTAATTTTATTCAACTAACACTAGAGTGTAAAAAAGTTAGTTGCTTTTGTTCGGTGAAAAAAATAGACCATGGCCCAAATTGCACGAAGATTTAATGCAACAGCAGACACCTACATTACGAAAAATATGCGACAATTAAAAAAATCATAAAATATGCAGACCAACAATGTTATAAAAAATAGACTGGTGGAGGGCCATCAAGCCCATATACTACTTACTTTCACAATGGAAAAAAAATTGCTTTTAATGATAATTAGTGATAAGGAACCAATAAATTTGCTGATGATGCACAGAAACAGCTTTTTTTAATAAATTTCAGTTCAGTTTGAGCTAAACTTGTAATAAACAAATAAATTTGAACAATAACCAGGGTTGCCAGGTCTAGGGATTTATCCCGAATCTAGTGATTTTTAAACTGCTGAGGGACAAAGGGATTTTTTCAGTTTTTTCGGCATAATCCAGGGATTTTTGGGTGTTTTTGTGTTCAGAGTCACAAATTAGAGAACAATTTAATAATTCACATGTTTTTAACAAAACATTAAAACAATTAATCTTTCTAGCGATGAAAAGTTGAACAAACTTATCACAGGAAGGGAATTATGAAGATTACTCATTACCTACTGACCTATTGATGTATTTCGAGAGGGAATTACCAAAATTTAATTATCACATCTGACTTTTTTAATTAAATATTGTGTAATTAATTAAATGGTTAAAGCAAAAATGGTTAGATAAACTTTTCTTCGAAATCCTAATTGTTTATGAAACCCAATGTTACAGGGTGTCTCGTAAAACAATTTCTTGAAAAATTTACTTTATTTTGGAGTAAAAAAATCTTTAATTTTTGGAATTTTTCTTAAAAATGAAATGGAAAAATGCAAAGATTTTTTTACTCCCAAATTAAGCTAATTTAGTGCACCTTCAAACCATTGTATTTTCGTGGGGAAGTCCCGATTCTTTATTTATCTATTTTTCTATATTGGACCACTGAAGTTATTCTTTTCAATGCTCTGAACTCGGAATTCACCAATTTTAAAATATCCTGTATACCGAAAGTGGAAAGTGCAATGTCTAGGGATTTCTAGGGATTTTTGACCATAGCATCTAGGGATTACAAAAAAATTCACCTGGCAACACTGACAATAACAGTAATGAGTAGAGGGCCATGACAACAACATGTTGTAAGTTAGTATATTAAAAAAAACTAAAAAAAAGTGTAATGATAATAATTTACTTACTTATTTTTATTCTAGTAATAAACATTATTTTTTTAATTGCTGCAGCAGAATCCGGCAGTCAAGGAAAGAATGATATTAGAAATGACTGATATGTAAATCTTATGTGATTTTAATTATAGCACAAATTTTTAAACAGTTAAAATTGTAATGCTTCAAAACTTTAAATGCACAAAGGCAACAAATAAACTGTGCAAATCAATTTATTGCTGTGCTCTGAAAGGAAACGATGAATTGAATTTTTTCAGAAGGAAGCACAATTTGAATATGCCGCGCATTGAAATAAGAAAAAAAAACATTCTAGTAATTAATAATTATATTGAGATACATTTTTAAACATATTATAGCGATATTGTTCCTCCAATGTACTAAAATAATGATTCATCTGAACCTAACTTTTCAAAATCAGAACTGTCAAAACAAGTTGAAGTGCGCAAGCGTACAGTACTACCAACCGCATAAGTGACAAGTTCAGCGCGACTTAGCTAAACTTTCCACTGATGAGCAACACAACTGTGGTTTAAATTTAAGCCGGGTTTACGTAAGCCAAAGCTTAAGCTCGAATTGAGCAACCGGCCCTAAGTAGCATAAACTGTTTGTTAGATTTTTTTCAAAAACAAAAAAATTTACATTGTCTAATTTTATTGTTGTGTCATTGTGTACTGTTACGGATTCCAAATTATTGTGTTTACTCATGTTTTACGAACAAAGTCAGTATTATATCATATCCCAATTTATTGTTTTGATTACGTTTTTGTTAATGGCTATTTATCGCTTTCTTGCACAATTTATTCAGTTGTGCCGCTTGTTGTGTCGCGAACGGACGTGTAATAAAATTGTTAAATTAAACACTGTTTTATTTATTGGAACCCGCAACCGTAAGTAGTTAATTTTATATAGTTGTTTGACCAGTGTTTTACAATACAGCGTTAACAAGAATCACTTAATTCGAGATTGTCAATGCGTTTTAAATGTCGAATTAGTTTAATTCGGAATTAAATTTTTAATTTCGCTTTCTATAAACCAAACCTAAGTTGGTAACACTGCTAACACTGAATTGTACCGTAATCGGTTGCAGTGTCACAAACAATCAAAAACTAAAACTAACTGTTGCCAACTACAATAGTTCTTATTGGTTAATGAGAAAGTTTCCATTTTTTTGAAATTAATACCATTAATAGTCTTCATAATTGTAAATCTAATGGTACTTTTCAATTTTTTATATTCGCAAAAATAAAAAAGTTATGAGACCTCAAAGTTCAAAATTTGACACATCGCGCGCTAGGTGTGACGTCACGCGGCACAATTGACAGCTGCCCACTGTGAAAAATTCGAATCTTTGAGGGGCTGTATCTGGTTAAAATTAACATGTTTTCAAAATTCCTTCGCTGTTTCTTCATTTTTTCCATTTATCTATTGCACTCCTAGATCTTTTATGAATGTTTAATGAACTACTATCCCTAAATAAAATAAATAAAAATTTTGAAATCTCACGTCATGAGACCGTTTGATATCAAAAAACGAGTACATTACAACTTTAAAAAACAAGAAAATCGTAATTTCGTATTTTTGTAAACTCTAGGTTTATAATTATAAATCAGATCTACTTATTCATCAAAAGCAACGACAAATAAAGAAAACTGTATTTCTGTTTCTGCAAGTGTCGACATCTTTTACCAGAGAAGCCGTTTATAGAACACTTATTTTTTTATTTTTTGAATTTTTCTTTCATTTTTTTCTTATTACTTATTCTTATTACTGTTATATATTCTTGCAATGTTGGAATGACGGCTTCATATCGAACTAAATATACTGTCTTGTTCCAAGTGTAGCTACAAATGCTACTAAAATATTTCTTCCATATATCAAGGGATATCTCTTAGAATAATTATTAATTAATTAGTTAAGATTGTGATTCTAAAACAAACTAGGCTTAAAATTTTGTCAAACAGTAATAAATTAAACAAAAAAGGAAAAATTCAAATAAAGGTAATTTTGGGGTTAGAAACAATTTTTTTACATATTTTTTGCACAAAACATTTTGCAAGCATCGTTTGTTTTAGAATGACACTAGAAATCATAAAATTTTCAATACTTAATATTTTTAAATTTTTAAAAATAAAATTATATTTTATTAATATAAATTATTTCTTATTTAGTATTTATGATTTATAAAGAATTGTAGAAAAATTCTGAAAAAATTCGAAGGCATACAGAAAGAATTAAAGTATTTAATAGCAAAGGCTGATTTTTGTGTGATTATTAAAATGCATTATTTTTAGTTATTATAATGATTTATTACAGTTTCTACTTTAAATAAATTACTCGAATCATCACAAACAACAATTTCTTTCAAGATTTATTTCTTTTAAGTCAATAAAATTATCCAGAGATCTGAACATAATGCCGAAAGGAACAGTAGTGTGTAAATCGCAGCTACCTTGTGAACAGTTTATGCCGCATGACGTCATCAGACCGCTGTCAAACCGGCAGACAAAAAAGCTTATATTTTTGTTATTTTTAAAGTTATTGAATTATTTTTTTTGCATTTAATTTCTTGATTTGAGCTGATAATAAATAATAACATTTTGAAAAATTGGAAACTTCCTCACTGTGTAAATAAAACAACAAAAAACATTTAAAAAAGTTTATTTAAAACAATAGAATTTCACGATTAATTGTCATTCTTTTGTTTCTTCTTTTTCGTTTTCGCCTTTTTGATTGTCTTCAAGAATTTTTCTTCCTCCTCGTCTGGATCAAGCCCTTCCATTATCCACTTCTTCCTCTTATTTATCATTTTCTTTTCGTAAAAATCTTGTTCGTCGAGCTTGATATAAGCCTCGCTTTTGGTTACAGAAATTTGCGTAAAAATTTTACCAACTTCGCTGTCTACAACTTAATTAATAAACACAAAAAATAAATTAAACAATTATACCATCTAATTTAAATTCGGTTAATTTCGTATTGATGTGTTCTTCAATCGCTTGTAACAATTTGATGTCGTAAGGGGTTACCAAACTTATCGCTTTACCGTTTCTTCCCGCCCTTGCAGTTCTACCAACCCTATGAATGTATTCCTTGGGTATTTTGGGGATATTATGATTTATGACTAATTGAACAGTGGGAATATCAAGACCTCTACTTGCAACATCTGTGGCTAGAAGAATTTTAATTGTGTTTGATTTAAATTTAGCCAAAGCTGCTAATCTCTGTTGTTGTTTCATCATGGCATGAAGGGCCACATTTTCAAAACCGACCTCATTTAAAGTCATTGATAACACTTGACAATTCCTACAATAAATTTCACTTAGTGGTCTGACTGCGAAATTAAGTTGGCAATAACAGTGTTGCCAACTTAATTTCAAACTCTAGGCCAATTATTACTTGCAAGTGTTTGTGAAAATGAGAATATTTCCGTCATTGTTAGCACGATACGTCCTAATTGTCTCAACCAAATAAGCGTCTTTCACATCTTTGGGGCACAAAACATAGTTTTGTTCCAATTGTTCAACAGTCGCTACTTCAGCTGGAGCTTCATAAAAAAACACATCTTTTCCAGTCACACATTTTAATTTCTCTAAAGTATCAGTGATCGTAGCTGAGAAAAATAAATTTTGGCGCTCTTTAGGCAATGCTTGAAAAATCGTTTTAATTTGCTCGTCAAAGTGCCCCCCTAACAACCGATCGGCCTCATCAAGCACCAAAAACCCCAACTTATTAAAATTAAACGTGTTGCAACTTTGTAAATGATCAGCTAAGCGGCCAGGCGTTGCCACCACAATGTGGGGCTTCCGGGCTAAGTCTTTACCCTGTGCCACCATATCCATACCCCCCACTATGACACAATGGCGCAAATTCATCACTTTGCCAATAACGGCAAACTGATCGGCAATTTGAAACGCCAGTTCTCGTGTGGGGGTTAAAATAAGAGCGAAAATACCGTACGGATCCTCGCATAATTTCTGGAGAATGGGCAAGGCAAATGCTAGGGTTTTGCCACTGCCGGTTTTAGCAGCCCCGATGCAGTCTCTCCCGGTGAGAATTGCGGGGATACAGTGGGCCTGGATGGGCGTAGGGCTGCGCACACCTGTGCCCCAAAAATTGATTTATGATTAAAAAAGGGGTTCATACCTATAGTGGCGCACTGGCGAATTATCCAGGGGCTCAACGCTAGGTCAGCGAACGATTTCTCGGTCATTATTACGCGAAAATCACAAATTAAATATGAAGTAGGGTTAGGTTTTCCGACAATGCGCCCGATTGTGTACACGCCCGAATCATTGTTTACGATTTTTTACGCAAAGTGTTAGGTTTTTTACTGCAATTTTTTGCAAATTTTTACACAGTTGATGCCACAAATTGGTACCAAGTTGTGCAATAACGCAGAAATTTGTTCGGGCTGAACGCCACTCGTATTCACACGTTGACAGTTATACATAACCTTAAATTTTGTGCACGTTTTTTTGTGCAATAATGACCACACCGGCCGATTTATTAAGTGAAGATGAGCTTTTTCGTGACGCTGAATACGATATTGTGACCCCCGCAACCGAGAATTTAACCCTTGATGAAGATAGTTACGAAAGTGAAAATGATGATTTTTACCCAATTTTGGCCAAAAACCAGAGAAACCCGCAAGTGTCGTCGAACAAAGTGAGTTCGTACCAACCCCCTGATAACCTGTTCAAGAAATACACCAACAAAATTAATGTTGAGGCTTATGACCGAGTATTGCCCAGTTATGCCACCAACTTGCTAATAGCGAGCGAAAAACGGCAAGAAAATGAAAAAATCCGCCACAAAGACAAACACGACCGCGCTACCGCTGAACAAGTTATGGATCCACGAACCCGAATGATTTTATTCAAATTGTTGAATCGGAACGTAATTTCGGAAATAAACGGCTGTATTTCAACGGGAAAAGAGGCAAATGTGTATCACGCAACGAGTGGCAAAGGCCAGGTTGCGATTAAAATTTACAAAACATCGATTCTCGTTTTCAAAGATCGGGATAAATACGTTAGTGGCGAGTTTAGATTCAGACACGGTTATTGTCGACATAATCCACGAAAAATGGTGCGAACTTGGGCCGAAAAAGAAATGAGGAATTTAATTCGCATGCATTCGAACGGTTTGAATGTCCCTGAGCCTATTTTGCTGCGTTCGCATGTCTTACTAATGGGGTTTATTGGTCGAGACGGTTGGCCTGCTCCTAAGTTAAAAGATGTGGATTTAAGTCAGTCAAAAGCGCGTGAAATCTACAGAGACGTGGTTGTAATCATGTGGAAAATGTACAATAAGTGTAAATTAGTACATGCGGACTTGTCCGAATTCAATATGCTTTATTTGAATGGAGAAATTTTTGTTATCGATGTTTCACAATCTGTTGAACACGATCATCCTCATGCGTTGGAGTTTTTGCGGAAAGATTGTACAAATATCAGCGATTTTTTCAAGAAGAAGGAAGTTGCGACTATGGGAATCAAAGATTTGTTTGATTTTATCACAGACCCGACGATAAATGAGGGAAATATGGAAGAGTGTCTTGAGGCATTGGCTGAGAAAGCGGCTAAACACACTGAAGTCACGTCAGAGGAACAGGTAAGAAATTTATCTTCTCAAATCGCCAAATTCCCAACAGTTTTTTAGTTATAATTTTTTTTTCATTGTATTTGCAATTTTCCCGAAAATTATTAGTTGGAGAACATTGATCAGCTGTTATTTCATCAATTCTGGGACTTTTGTTATTTTTCATGTCATTTATGATTTGTTTCATTTCGGTCTTGTCTGGGGGTTGTTCCAAATCATTATTTTCTTGCCCTTCTTGCTGATTTTCCTTTCTTTTTTGCGTTAGTGTTAGGTTATCGAAATGATGGACCCATCTTTATTTGCTATTAGTTCGCCTTCTTCGCTTCTGAGGTACACTGCTTCCATATGGTTTCCCCTCCTTTGAAAGTTTTCTTCTATTTCCGCTATTTGTTTTTCTTCTTTTTTCTTATTAATGTTTTCAGCTTTTTCTTTTGTTTCTTGTATTCCTCTTTAGTTTCATATGATTCTTTTGTCAACATTATCATTCTTCTGTTTTTGGTCTTCTTTATTTCCTCGCGGCATTCTTCATTATCCCTTGTCTTTAATACTTCTCTTTCCATTTCCAAAGCTTTTCTTATTTCTTTCCAAAGATTGTTCATGTCACTGTCTTCGTTAATAATTTGTAGTCTTACTTCTAAGGTTTCTTTTCTTTTGATTTCTTCTTTTATTTCTATTATATGGAATGTCTTGTTTTGTTTTAACTCCTACTAGATAGTGGTCTGAATCTATGTCTGGTCCTCTATATGTTCTTATTTCTGTTTTCCTCCTTTTCCACTAGTACGTGATCTATCTGGTTTATGCACCGTCCATCGGTGTATAAACCTTGTGTATATTCTTCTTTTCGAAAAAGGTGCTTGTATACTCATATTATGTTCCATTGCAAAATCAATTAACAGTTGCCCGTTTTCCGTTGTTACCTCATGATAGTTCCAATATACAGGCTGATTCTTTTAGGGCCTACATTAGAAACTTTTTAACTTATAGTATAGCTAGAGATTTAGAATTTTGTATACTATCCAAATCGACCATTCTGAGTTCAACTAAATTATTTTCAAAATGGCTGAACTTCCGGAACGATGAGAAATTGGCGCCAACATTGAAATTTTAAATAGTAACCACCTATTTTTATTGCATTTTTGAATTCACCTTTTGAAACTGACTAAAATATACCCTACTTGTTAATACTTATCTGTCTGTCTGTTTTTGAAGTATGTCAATTTTTTTCTGCAAATTTTCATTTGCGAAGGTTTATTTAAAATAGCACAGCTTTTGAACCCTTTACAGTAATTGAATAATTTTTTTTGCATTTGATAGACAAAAGTTCGAAGGGTCTTCTAAAATCTTCAGAATTTTGAACTGTCAAATTACAAGGCTACTATGATTTTTTTAAAATGATAATAAATGATTATAACACAATTTTTTCAAATGGAATGACCCTATTTTTTCAATGGCAATCAAAAGAACATCGATTTTTATGGAGACTTTTATCAACAATTTCTATACCTATCTCTTACAGTTTTTGAAATAATTGCAAAAAACAAAATTTTAGCTTATTATTTTCATTTTTAATCGAGTAAACTTTCGAAAAATACGATAAAGTTGTGTTATTACCCAAAAGAAATGTTCGATTTGTCCACCATTTTCATTTAAAAAGTTCAAAATTAGATGGCAGACTGATTGAGTTATTTTACATAATTCACTAAGTTATAATAAACCATAATTAAATATTATTGTTTTACTGTTTATTCCACAATCAACCAGCTAAAAACTAAATAAAATGTTAAAGTTTGACAATTGTTGACCGTTTTGCAAGGCCTACTTGATTAACGATGAAAATTACAAAGTAAAATCCGTTTTTTGTGATTATTTCAAAAACTGCGAGAGATAGGTATAGGACATGTTGATAAAAGTGACCATAAATATCGATGTTCTTTCGATTGCCGTTAAGAAAATAGTGTCGTTCCATTTGAAAAAACTGAGTTATAACCGTTTTTTGATAACAATTTAAAAAAATCATACTAGCCTTGAATTTTGACAGTTAATAATTTTGAAAATTCCGGAAGGCTCTTCAAATCTTTGGTTATCGAATGCAAAAAAAATTATTTACTTATCGCAAAGGGTTCAAGAGCTGTGATATTTTAAATAAACCCCTGCAAATGAAAATTTTAGCAAAAAAATTGACATATGTCAAAAACTATGACAGATAAGTACCAATTTTACTCAGTATGAGAAGGTGAATTCAAAAATGCAATAAAAATGTGAGGTTACTATTTAAAATTTCAAACTTGGCGCCAATTTCTTGTAGTTCCGGAAGTTCAGCCATTTTGAAAATAATTTAGTTGAACTCAGAATGGTTGATTTGGATCGTATACAAAATTTTAAATCTGTAGCTATACTAGAAGTTAAAAAGTTTCTAATGTAGGACCTAAAAGAATCACCCTGTATATTTCCTCCTTTCCAATTTTTGTATTGGCGTCTCCTAGAACCACTTTCATATCATATTTTGGGATTCTTGCATATTCTGCTCTTAGTTTGTCATAGAAGTTTTCTTTTTCTTCAATATCCGCTTCCTCTGTCGGTGCATGAATATTCAAGATACTATCTTCTGGAATTTTCCCTTCAACCTGATATAGCACATTCTTTCTGTCATTGGTTTAAACTCTACTACTAACCCTTTATTTACACTATTTCTTGTCGTTTCCTTTGCCAGATTTGTTGCCGTTGTACTGTTTATATGAGGTTTTTCTAGTTTTTTCTTCCTCCAAATTGTTTGTTTCGTCGTTCCAGTACCACACTTTTCCACTTTTGGAATCGCACCTTTACTGCTCTACCTTTTCCTTTTTCTTCCGCTGCTCTTTTCCTGATCTCTCTCTGTATTGCGCGATCATTCTTTGACATATCATTGTTAATATAAATTTTTTTCTTTAGTGCTTTATTGCTTTTATTTTCCATTACATCATTTTTATCTTTGAGGGTTTCCATTTCAACTACGTACATCTTGTTCCTATCTTAAAACCTTTTTCAACTTTTGCTTCTATTTCCAAATTTTCGTTAAAAAACTTCTCGATCTTGTCTTTTATTTTAGCTTCGCTGTCCTGGATTTTCATTCCGCTGATTACTACGTTTTTCTAGATCCTTCCTCTCTAAACGCTTAATGCTTTTTTCATGTTTTCGTTTTCTTTCTTCAGTGTTTCGTTTTTGCGTTGCATCTCCATCAGATCTTTGTTGGCTTCTTGTTGATAAACATCATAGGGTTATCTTTAATAGTTCTGGAGTTATTGCTCGATAAATGTTCCGGGTATCGAAAATCTTGCAAAAATTGGAAAAATCAAACATCAAATTGACTTTTAACAACTCGAAAGAATTGTAAAGGCATAGAAAAGCCCATAGAACTTTGCTAGAACCTGTCTGTATTTTTTTGTAATAGTAACAAATTTTTTTGGGTGTTCCATTATAGGTCGAAGAAGAAGTGTTTAAGCAGGCTTACATCCCTAAACGCCTCACTGAAGTGGTCGACTTTGAGCGAGACATAACTCGGGTCAAGTCGGGTTTAACGGATGATTTAGTTTACAAAACTTTGGTCGGTTTAAAGGCCGATTTAAGTGGAACTGTGCAACATCCCGAGATTTTAGACGAAAAAGAATCATTTGAGGAAAATTCAGATAGTGAAGAAGAAGAAGAAGACACCGGTAGTAATTTTGTTGATTCCTCAAGACCGAAACATGAAACTCTCGATGAGAAAAAAGCGCGTAAAAAAGCAGTCAAAGAGGCACAAGCTGCCAAAAGGTCAACAAAAATCAAAAAACATGTCAAAAAACGAAAAGAGAAAGTTTCAAAGAAATAAAATTTACGGCATTAGTTTAGTGTATTCTATAAAAAATGAACTCTTTTTTACATTTTCCCATACTTTTGAACAGTACACCAGCCAGGTTTTTTCGGTGAGTTGGACGTGAGTTAAGGGCGTTTTAATCGCGCCTAAAATATTGGACCTTAATTTCTTCACAAGGTCTTCCAAGGGCGGGTGTCCATTATAGATGTTGTCTGCAATACATAAATGCTCGTTAAAGAAACAAAACTATTTAAACTTGTTGGTTTCTTAGACTCAATATTGATATATGAAGAGGTTATAAATAAAAGGAGTCTATATTGAAATATTTAATTACGTTTAATTACCTCCAATTACAATATTAAAAACACTTCCGAATTAATTACGAAAATTAAAGCCACTGATCTTAAAAACTATAATCACAATAATTATACTTTAGTTTTTTTACTAATATCCCGATCGATTTGGCTCTTGACATTGTTAACAGAAGATTTAATGATTTAAATACTAATATTGACAAAGATTTCTTTTTAAACATTTTAAAATTTGTTCTAAATTCTTCATATTTTACATTTGATGGTATCATTTATAAACAGATTTTTGGTTGCCCAATGGGCTCACCTATTAGTTCTATTATTGCTGACATAGTATTATTCGAATTAGAAAACTCTGTTTTTAACAATATTCCTTTTAACATACCGATTTATTATAGATATGTTGATGATTGTATTGCACTTGTACCAATAGATAACATCACTCATATTTTAGATTTATTTAACAAGTTTCATCCTAGACTTAATTTTACAGTTGAAGTTTCCGTTAACAATCGTATTAATTTTCTTGACACCACTTTAATTTTTAATAATAATTGTATAGTTTTCGATTTTTACAAAAAAGAAATAGCTTCTAATAAATATTTAAACTTTATGTCTTATCATCCATATCATCAAAAAATGTCTATTATTAAAAATTTTGTTCATCGAGTCGATACAATTTCTCATCCCGATTTCAAAGTCAAAAACCTAAGTGAATGTAGAGAAATATTGTTAAATAACAGCTACCCTGTTCACTTAATAAACAAGGTAATTCTTCAAAAATCTAACAATAATATTAATAAAAATAAAAAAAGAAATAAACATCTATGTAATAATAATAAAAATAAAAATATCTATGTCAGTTTTCCTTTCGATGCTAATCTTAAATCCAAAATTGAATCATTAACTAAACATTTAAACATTACACCAGCTTGGAAACCTGTTAATACTATATATGATTTGTTATTTAGCAAAGTTAAAAATGATAAAAAATTTAATGTCGAATGTTGTATACAAAATTGATTGTAATGATTGTAATAATTGCTATATAGGTGAAACTTGTCAACATATTAAAAATAGAATAAAACAACATAAATATCACTTATCTAATGCTAACGTAGGACATTCAGGCCTTGTAAAACATTCTGTTGAAACTGGACATTCTTTTAATTATAATAACATAATTTTTTTGCATAATGAACCAAATTTTAGAAAATTTGTATATTAAATGTTTTGATAATGTCAATATCCAAACCGACATAGATAAGATAGGTAATTGCTATAAAGATATAATAAAAAATAATAATCGTCGTTATGTTAATTTGTCCCATATACAAATTTTTATTTGTTGAGTGTTGTTTGTACATTTTTTACATTTTAATTTGTTTATTGACTATATTGTTATCTCAAAGTATCTTTAAAATCATGTTAGGCCATTTTATTTATACAATCTGTTATGTATACCTGCTAGTTTTATTAAATTATTATATTTGAAAGTTAATTTATTGTTTGTAGACTTGTTTTAATCAGAAGAAAAGGGAAATTATACCCTTGAAACATAATTATTTATAACCTCTTCATATAAAACCATTTAAAATCACTTAAAAAAAATAATAATAATTACCAAATTTGGGGTTGTATTCCGGGATAAGAAACACGTTGAAAAGTTCGCCGGAATTATCGTCAGCTAGCCCCAAATTTGAGTCCTTCTGAAGCTTGGTTTTTTCAAACAATAAATTGTAAATCTCTTGAATGGTTTTGAATTTTCTGGGCGAAAAATCGTCCATTTGTGCTTTGTTGTGTATC
Organism: Tribolium freemani; assembly: GCA_939628115.1. Taxonomy (NCBI): domain Eukaryota; kingdom Metazoa; phylum Arthropoda; class Insecta; order Coleoptera; family Tenebrionidae; genus Tribolium; species Tribolium freemani. Next base: position 16,300,906 of record OW626786.1, on the reverse strand, counting down.
ATTAGCAAGTGCGGGAAATGGTCATTTAGCTCATCTTCAGGGTTTGAGTGTGTAGGTTTTAACATTTCGGCAGTTTGCAAAAATCGGACAATATTACTATCAAAAAAATAATCCTGAACTACTATTAAAACGTGACAAATGCTCATTAAAAACGCAGTTAGTTGTAATCCTTGAATTTCACCACTGTTTTCCAATGGAATAAACTCACTAACAATATTCGAACGCTTATTTTCGCTTTGAACCAATTCGTCTAAAACAGCAACAGACATAAAGGGCTGACAGTCTAATAAAATCACACGATTCGAAGTAATAAATGCGTCAATGCCTCTCGTGGCATTGCTGTTGCTTTCCACATCTTCACCCGACTGTATTTTAAAAATTTCTCTCTTAACTTTATCCTCTTCAGCGAAATTTTCAGTCAAAAAATCCTCATTACGTGATTCCCAATTCCTAAAAATCGCTTTTTTCAACTCTTCACTCACTGTATTGTGGGCTAGAAGATTCAAAATCGTTGATTTTCCCACTCCTTGAGCCCCCACAACCCCAACGACCAGAAAATCGCTATTTTCCTGCACAAACTCTTGCAGATGTTCTAATAGGACTGAATCATCCACAAACTTCACACTCTTGCTCATTGACTTAACCGTGGGGGCTGCATGTGTCTCTGAACTTGTCGAGGAAATTGTGATTGGAAGTTCGTCCACTTTTGGGGCCCGTTTTGACGACTCCTCCGAGTGTTCACGCGCTTTGAGCAAAATCGTAGGCTGCTTGACTTTCTCGGGCTTCGGTTCTTTATCGAATTTGGAGGTTTGGGCCCCGCTGGGGCTGCGCCTTCCGTAGTAGCTCCGACCATAATTCGACGAGTCCTAAATTAACGTGACTTACTGTTTTTTTTTTGCTTGATTACTTGCTTTATTTTCGGTGGAAAACTTCTTTTTCCCGTAGTATTTTCCCCGATCGTAATCTGACATTTTTTAAGGTTAAGTTAACTGTTGCCAACACAACTCGCTCAAAACCCTACATTTGACATTTGACTTGATCCAAGTAATAAATTTTCGCATTTTCCATGAAAAATAACACGTGTCTTGTCGTCGTAAATCAATGAATCATTACGACTTGTTCGGGGAAAATGTATTTACTGTGTTTTGATTGGGTTTTGATTACGTCCTACGTTTAGATGACGTTAGGGGGGCAGGTGACAGAATTTATGGGTGGCCCCATTATCAATTCATTCCACATGACACTGTACAACAAACAGTTTAAATAACAGTCGTGTTTATTTGTAACGCAAAAATGTCGAACATTGCGTGCTGGATGTCTGAGAAAAAAATCCAAAAGATCAATTGGGTTGAGTTTGAAAAAACGTGCAAACAGTACGGTTTTGGCTTATTCAAGGTATAATTAGCTTAATTTAACTAATATTTACCACAAAATTTGTTACAGTTGGATTTAAACACTAGTCTAGAGTCGCAAGGTACGTTCTGTGTTTTTTTACATAAATTAACTGATATTATTGCTTCGGCTGATCAGGGTGACCCTAAGGTAAGTGAGAAATCGCAATGAAACATAAAAAGTACCGTGAGATTAAACAAAAACGTAGTCAAGAGTGCTTTTGTCAAAAAAGTGACATTTCTCACAAAAGTCAAATTTGAATTGTCAATGTGACACTTTTGGCTCCGTTTTTTCTTGGACCCACTGTATACAACAGAATGCATAATTGCAGTGTACCAGTTTGATTCAACAAGTTGAAGAGTACATAATAGCACACCCATCATTGGTTGTACTTGACCCAATCCCCAATGTGCGCCAGCTGCTCAACCGATACATATCATATCGTAAAATCAACTCAACAAATCTGCACAAGTTCGGCATTTTTATACCAAATTTTTGCGAGCTAAGCTCAAGCAACTTGCACGAGCTTTCGAACCAGTTGAAAAATTCCAAAGTCACTTATCCGTTCATTTGTAAGCCCAGTCTGGGCCATGGGTCAAAGGAGGCCCATTCAATGTCCCTAATTTTCAATGAGAAAGGTTTACACGATTGCAAAACCCCCTGTGTTGCTCAAAGTTTCATCAATCATAATGCAGTCTTGTACAAAATTTTTATAGTCGGTGATAAACACCATTTTGTTGAACGGCCTTCTCTTAAGAATTTTTATGCTTGTGATGATGAAACAATTCATTTTGATAGTAGTGATGTGTCAAAAGCGGGCTCCCGTAACAGTTTGACGCTTTTAGAACCGTATGAAATTGTGGATAAGGTGGAACCTAATTCAGAGGTTCTGAAACGGATTGCTGTGACACTGAGGGATGAATTTGGGATGGATTTATTAGGGGTTGATGTTGTGATTGAGAATAATACAGGGAGGTATGCAATCATCGATATTAACAGCTATCCAGGGTATGACGGTTTTCCGGATTTTTATGACGCTCTTGTGAATTGTATTAATAAGAAAGTTAACACCAAATGTAAGATTGATAAGTTTGGTGATAATTAATTAGGTTTTCTCCGTGAAAATACTGCCAAAAGTAACATTCCATATTTTTGATGAAATGCCAAATTGAGAAAAAGACATGATTTTTGACTGAATGTGGAGCCAAAGATCGCTTGTCAAGTATTGTAAAATGAACAATTTTTGTATGTACTTACATATTGTATATAATTTACTATTGTACACTGGTAATTAGTAGTTAGTGACCTCAATATATACAATAACATTCGTTGTAGTTGTTTCATTTTAAACCAAACCTATTCAAACATAAGTTTTTCTTACAGAAAATTGACTGAGGATCTCGAAACTGTCTCTATTTTTCTAACAGTTTTTGTCTACAATTGAAATTTAGCTTTTTTCAGTCATGCAAAATTATTCAAGGACTCTGAGGCCCGGAGCTTAAACCGAGTTTAACTAAGCTGGCACCGAGTGTTGCTCAGTTACGAAATATCGACTAAGCCAAAGCTTAGCATTGGTTTAACTAAGCGGTCGATGTTGGCTTATCTCTAAATACTTTTTAATATACATAACTATAATTTTATTGAAATCGTTAATAGAATTTTAGGCGCAATGAAAATAAAATTGGTTAATTTAATTCAACTAACACTAGAGTGTAAAAAAGTTACTTGCTTTTGTTCGATGAAAAAAATAGACTCTGGCCCAAATTGCACTAAGATTTAATGCAACAGCAGACACCTACATTACGAAAAATATGCGACAATTAAAAAAATCATAAAATATGCAGACCAACAATGTTATAAAAAATAGACTGGTGGAGGGCCATCAAGCCCATATACTACTTACTTTCACAATGGAAAAAAAATTGCTTTTAATGATAATTAGTGATAAGGAACCAATAAATTTGCTGATGATGCACAGAAACAGCTTTTTTTAATAAATTTCAGTTCAGTTTGAGTTAAACTTGTGATAAACAAATAAATTTGAACAATAACAGTAATGAGTGGAGGGCCATGGCAACAACATGTTGTAAGTTAGTATATTAAAAAAAACTAAAAAAAAGTATAATGATAATAATTTACTTACTTATTTTTATTCTAGTATTAAACATGATTTTTTTAATTGCTGCAGCAGAATCCGGCAGTCAAGGAAAGAATGATGTTAGAAATGACTGATATGTAAATCTTATGTGATTTTAATTATAGCACAAATTTTTAAACAGTTAAAATTGTAACGCTTCAAAACTGAGGACGCCCAAATCTTTAAATGCACAAAGGCAACAAATAAACTGTGCAAATCAATTTATTGCTGTGCTCTGAAAGGAAACGATGAATTGAATTTTTTCAGAAGGAAGCACAATTTGAATATGCCGCGCATGAAATAAGAAAAAAACCATTCTAGTAATTAATAATTATATTGAGATACATTTTTAAACATATAGCGATATTGTTCTTCCAATGTACTAAAATAATGACTCATCTGAACCTAACTTTTCAAAATCAGAACTGTCAAAACAAGATAAAGTGCGCAAGCGTACAGTACTACCAACCGCATAAGTGACAAGTTCAGCGCGGCTTAGCTAAACTTTCCACTAAGCAACACAACTGTGCTTTAAACTTAGTTTAAATTTAAGCCGAGTTTACGTAAGCCAAAGCTTAAGCTCGAACTGAGCAACCGGCCCTGAATTTGCTGTCTAGAAGCGAGTTTTAGCAAACAGTTCTATGACAGCCCAGTAAACTCGAAACATATAAACGGATTACTTATTTGTTCAAATATGAAACATTGTTACATTTCGTTTTATACACATTTCAAAAATTCATTTCATTAGTTTCATTTCAAAGATATTTCTTTTCTCCTTGTTTATTCAAATCGACAAAATATTATATTGTGTTGACACTTTTAAGTATTGTACTCCATGTCCAAGAAAATTAAAGCATTTTTTAGTTAAAATATTGGAAGTAAATGTATAGAAGACACTGAAGACAGTGCTGAAAATGTGATGGAGGTTATCCAATATCCATATACCAATAAGTGTGTAAATGTGAAGGTTCTTAGATTTTTCAAATTGTTTTAATTAATTAATTTGTAACTAATTTACACATTAATCAACTTTTTTCAGTCTGCAATAACTACAATAATCGCTATTTCTAAAAACATGGAATTATATATAACAATAATAATGGAACCGAAGTGATTACAAATTTTGGTTCTGTGGCCAAATCGCCATTTAAAACAAAGTAGTTAAAGTAAGGAAAAAATATTTGTCGCAATGAATTTTTTTTAATATTATTTTTAGGAAACATTGAATATTATTTTTAGGCATTGTTCAAAAAAATTTGTTTTTTATATTAATATTATATTATAGTTCTACAATATATGACTTAAATGTTTCCTATACCATCCTTAATGTGATGTGAAATATACCATAGATATTTCAATGAAGTGTTTCTAGTGAAACATATCTTGGGGAGGACATTTAAGGTGAAATGTTTCATGTAACAAAATATTGATTTCAGTAATGTTTATGATACTAAAAAATGTTTACTGGGAGAATTTTGTGAATTGTCACAAAAACTTGCTTGGGATGTAAATAAGGTCGCCACAACGCTTCAAAAAAATTTATTTTGAGAAAATAAGATTTCCAATATCTTAGAATATGTGAAATATTCTATTCACTTGTACATTGATAAAGCAACAATCTTTACAACAAAATTATCATTCACAAATATTGGTGTTTCTATTTAGATCATTATTGGTTATTACATTTCTTTGGTTTTCAACGCAAGTACAAGCAAACAGAATAAGTGAAAATCACTCATCGTTTAATGAACGTGAAACATAACGAGGAAATACGACTTGTTTGAGATTAGTTTTGAGCATTTTCGCTGTAATTGTTGGCTTGAATTTGAACAGTGTCAGTGAATGGCTGGCTACAAGTCGTATTTCACGATAGGTAACAATAAGTAAAATCAAGATTTGTTAAAACAGACAACATTTGACAACGATGTTAAATATTCTTAGTACTTAGTTTCATTTGCTCTGCTATTTTGTAATAAGACACTTATTAGTTATTTGTCAAATAAAATATTGAACAGATTTGCGTAATAATAAAGAAACATTTATGATTTTTTTTCTTCTTTAGTTATTTAGTATCAAAATATTCAACATTTTTTTTGCTCTATCTAAGAGTAATTAAAATATATTTAGTCTTACAAACACCTGGTTTGTGTGTGTTTTTCAAATATGAAACATCGAACACGATTACAAACAGCAACAAGTCTCTATACAGACAGGGTCCACGTAACCTGCCGAGTATTCTTCACAACACAGGTACGAAATAAACAGATCTTGATGTAGGTAGATACACGATTCCTATAAATACAGTTAACAGTTTGTTGAAAATAATCTTCATCGTTATAAAGGCGCATAATTGGAGACTCACATTAATTTAAACAAAGAAATTCCGATTCACGAAACCAACAGTAAACATTGACCGAGACTGCTTGTAATAAGAATAAAAAATCGTACACGCAAGGCAGACACTTAATTCATAATAGATTGTCTTGCAATCACACCCATATTATTATAAAACATGAATCACTTGTTCCCGGTTGGCATGGCTTTACATTTTTATGTGGTGGTATTTATTGTTACATAATATCAACGGCTCCGCGAATGATGGATGCAGAAATTGATTGTCTTCTAATCTAAAGGTTTCGTCACAAAAAAGTCTTAAGTACTGTAATCAAATGACTCCCATTCCGAAAATCGGGAGTCTTGTTTCTGCAGTCTTTGGGTACACTCTTTCAAATACGAGTCCTGGATTCGGTACATCCCCGAATTCGCTTGGAACATCAATGTCTCCAAGATGCGCTCGTTCTTGATCGCTTTCGATGGCAACACCACCTGGAAAACCAAAAAATTACTAAAACTAATATATGAAGAGGTTATAGATAAAAGGAGTCTTTTAATTACGTTTCAAGGGTATAATTTCCCTTTTCTTCAGATTAAAACATGTCTACAAACAATAAATTAACTTTCAAATATAATAATTTAATAAACATACCTGAAGACTTTGACACACTTTGAGTGGTGGAAGGAAGACTGAGAGTCAAAAAGTCAAAAGTTCCCAAAATACAGCAAAAATCCCCAGATAACAGCACCACAACACCACCTTCTTAAAATAATTATTTATTATTAAAATGTTTATAATAACATATGAATAAGTATTAACATGTAAAAATTATAATCGGCACAAAGTTTGTAGGTATTGGTGCCTGAATCGTATTAATACACTTGATAATCGTTGCCAATATAGCAACCAAGTTACTAAACGACATTTTTTAATTCCATGTTGGTTGTTGTCTCTTTTCAACACATTATTGAACATACTGTGTTAAACAAAGATCGAGACATCCATATAATTGAAAAATTTGTAAGATTTCATTTATTCCAAGTTTGGGATAAGTTGGAAAAATATTTATTATGGGAGTTTACACAAAAAAGATTTCCAGCTACATTATTCACGAATATAGGTACCAACATAAAAATCCACAGATTTTCGTAATTTCAATTTAAAAATCCTTTTGTCCCCAAACATTTACAAAATTTCCAAAACTGGGGATTAATCCCCAAGTCTGGCAACACTGCTGAGAGTTGAAGGTTGAACGGTCAAATATTAGAAAGAAGAGAGGTTTTATCATTCCACCACCCAAATGCAGCGAAAAACAATACAAATATAAATAACAATAAAAATATTTTATATTATCGTCAATTGAAATAAAAACTAACAGGTATACATAACAGATTGTATAAATAAAATGGCCTAACATGATTTTAAAGATACTTTGAGATAACAATATAGTCAATAAACAAATTAAAATGTAAAAAATGTACAAACAACACTCAACAAATAAAAATTGGTATATGGGACAAATTAACATAATATGAAAGACGATTATTATTTTTTATTTTTTATTATATCTTTATAGCAATTACCTATCTTATCTATGTCGGTTTGGATATTGACATTTTCAAAACATTTAATATACAAATTTTCTAAAATTTGGTTCATTATGCAAAAAAATTATGTTATTATAATTAAAAGAATGTCCAGTTTCAACAGAATGTTTTACAAGGCCTGAATGTCCTACGTTAGCATTAGATAAGTGATATTTATGTTGTTTTATTCTATTTTTAATATGTTGACAAGTTTCACCTATATAGCAATTATTACAATCATTACAATCAATTTTGTATACAACATTCGACATTAAATTTTTTATCATTTTTAACTTTGCTAAATAACAAATCATATATAGTATTAACAGGTTTCCAAGCTGGTGTAATGTTTAAATGTTTAGTTAATGATTCAATTTTGAATTTAAGATTAGCATCGAAAGGAAAACTGACATAGATATTTTTATTTTTATTATTATTACATAGATGTTTATTTCTTTTTTTATTTTTATTAATATTATTGTTAGATTTTTGAAGAATTACCTTGTTTATTAAGTGAGCAGGGTAGCTGTTATTTAACAATATTTCTCTACATTCACTTAGGTTTTTGACTTTGAAATCGGGATGAGAAATTGTATCGACTCGATGAACAAAATTTTTAATAATAGACATTTTTTGATGATATGGATGATAAGACATAAAGTTTAAATATTTATTAGAAGCTATTTCTTTTTTGTAAAAATCGAAAACTATACAATTATTATTAAAAATTAAAGTGGTGTCAAGAAAATTAATACGATTGTTAACGGAAACTTCAACTGTAAAATTAAGTCTAGGATGAAACTTGTTAAATAAATCTAAAATATGAGTGATGTTATCTATTGGTACAAGTGCAATACAATCATCAACATATCTATAATAAATCGGTATGTTAAAAGGAATATTGTTAAAAACAGAGTTTTCTAATCCGAATAATACTATGTCAGCAATAATAGGACTAATAGGTGAGCCCATTGGGCAACCAAAAATCTGTTTATAAATGATACCATCAAATGTAAAATATGAAGAATTTAGAACAAATTTTAAAGTGTTTAAAAAGAAATCTTTGTCAATATTAGTATTTAAATCATTAAATCTTCTGTTAACAATGTCAATAGCCAAATCGATCGGGATATTAGTAAAAAGCGAAATGACATCAAATGAAACTAAAGTATAATTATTGTGATTATAGTTTTTAAGATCAGTGGCTTTAATTGTCGTAATTAATTCGAAAGTGTTTTTAATATTGTAATTGGAGGTAACAGTTAATGTATTTAAAATGTTTGTCAAAAACTTAGATAATTCGTAAATAGGACAATTATGTGTAGAAACTACACAATTGTGAATTTTAACAAGTCCATAAATTTTGGGAATAATACCATTGTAACAAATTAAGTTTTTATAAACCTGATTATTGATCCATTTCGTTCTTCAATAAGTGTTTAGCGATGTTGTTATTTTTATTGTGCAAATTAGTAAGAGGAGATTTGTTAACTGTTATATAATTATTGGTGTCAGAGATAAGATCAGTCACTTTATTAACACTTATTTATTTATTTATTTTCGATTTTTACAAAAAAGAAATAGCTTCTAATAAATAATTAAACTTTATGTCTTATCATCCATATCATCCAAAAATGTCTATTATTAAAAATTTTGTTCATCGAGTCTCATCCCGATTTCAAAGTCAAAAAACCAAAATGAATGTAGAGAAATATTTTTAAATAACAGCTACCCTGCTCACTTAATAAACAAGGTAATTCTTCAAAAATCTAACAATAATATTAATAATAAAAATAAAAAAAAGAAATAAACATCTATATGCAATAATAATAAAAATAAAAATATCTATGTCAGTTTTCCTTTCGATGCTAATCTTAAATCCAAAATTGAATCATTAACTAAACATTTAAACATTACACCAGCTTGGAAACCTGTTAATACTATATATGATTTGTTATTTAGCAAAGTTAAAGATAAAAATGATAAAAAATTTAATGTCAAATGTTGTATACAAAATTGATTGTAATGATTGTAATAATTGCTATATAGGTGAAACTTGTCAACATATTAAAAATAACAAGTGTTCATTTAAAAAAAAACTCTAGAATGCTTTGCAACTAAAAAACAGTTGTTTTGTATGTCTGTGAATAATTCGTACACTTCTTGTCAAATTGAAAGATCTCATAACCTTACTTTTTGACAATTAAAAAATAAGACATTTTCATATAAATATTTATTTATAGAAATTGTTGGAAATGTCTTCCTTGTTGTTCAACACACATAACACATGCCTGGTGAACTGGTGTAGTAGGCAACCAACAATACAATGATAAAAATTGTGTACTAGCAATTGTAGGACATACGTTAAAATTTCATAGCCTGCTGCGAGTTTTTTTAATAATGAACACCTGATAGAACAAAACAACATAAATATCACTTATCTAATGCTAACGTAGGACATTCAGGCCTTGTAAAACATTCTGTTGAAACTGGACATTCTTTTAATTATAACAACATAATTTTTTTGCATAATAAACCAAATAAAGTAAAAAGACTAATTTTAGAAAATTTGTATATTAAATGTTTTGACAATGTCAATATCCAAACCGACATAGATAAGATAGGTAATTGCTATAAAGATATAATAAAAAATAAAAAATAATAATCGTCGTTATGTTAATTTGTCCCATATACAAATTTTTATTTGTTGAGTGTTGTTTGTACATTTTTTACATTTTAATTTGTTTATTGACTATACTGTTATCTCAAAGTATCTTTAAAATCATGTTAGGCCATTTTATTTATACAATCTGTTATGTATACCTGTTAGTTTTATTAAATTATTATATTTGAAAGTTAATTTATTGTTTGTAGACATGTTTTAATCTGAAGAAAAGGGAAATTATACCCTTGAAACGTAATTAAATGGTATTTCAATATAGACTCCTTTTATTTATAACCTCTTCATATAACAATATTGAGTCTAAGAAATCAACAAGTACTAAAACTAAGTACAACACAAAAAATTATTCAAACCTTGATGAGTTCCTGCGGCGAGATTCGGTACAGTTTCAAGTCACGGGCCAATCTTTCCATAATGCACTTAAATTCTAACTTGGCATCGAGTTTACTTGAAGTTTTAGTTCGGATCTTGTGTCTCGCCCAAGCTAACATTGCTTCAAACTTCCGAACTTCGGGAACTTCCAAATTCCTGACGAGAAAACATGTTACAATTAATAAATAAATACGATGGCTTTAAAGGGCCATGATCACAACTTTTTTTAAACTGCGAGATTTTAATCAAATTTCCATTGTAAACACAAAATACACAGCCCTAATCTGTGCCCCCAACAATTCAACTCCATATCTGTGACACAAGGACTAGTTTGTGGAAAGATAAAGGATAAGGATAAAGATAAAATAGTTATTAATGATTGGATCTCTCATTGAAACTATAAATTACATTGGATATTAAGTTTTTGAAGTGCATGAATAATTTATAACAACTCATTTTGGGAGAAAATGCGACGTTGGCGTTTTTATAGTTTTGAAACAAATAATATCTACCTAATATACCTAATACTAACAAGTGTTCATTTAAAAAAAAACTCTAGAGTGCTTTGAAATTAAAAAACAATTATTTTGAATGTCTGTGATTAATTCGTGCTCTCATAACCTTACTTTTTGACAATTAAAAATATAACAGATTTTCCTAAAAATATTTATTTATTATTTATAAAAACTGTTGGAAATGTCTTCCTTGTTGTTCAACAACGCCTTTGAACACTATTAATCAATCTTAGGTTATGAATTTTGGTTTGATTCTGGCGAGCTAGTTAAGTAGGCAACCAGCAATACAATGATAAAAATTGTTGTACGACTTCCATAAAATTCCCAGAGCACGCTGCGAGTTTTTTTTAATAATGAACACCTGATATATACTGCGTGTCTCACCTAAGACTTTCGAGCTTAATATCTCAATTATTTGTCAACGGATTGTTGTGAAATTTGGAATGCACATAAATATTTTAGGAGGTGCTTTTTCAATTAGGAGGAAAAATGACCCCAAGGTAAAAAATGTGATTTTAACACAGGTTTCTTTTATTTTAATTAAATTATCATTGGATCATTAAACCCGAAAAAAAAGGTAACCTCACAAAAAATTAACCAAATCGTTCTTAAAAACTTCAAATTTTGAAATTATTTGAGCACCTTTTGAAACAACTGCTAAGCAGCATTTTGTGTACCACTGAAAAAACTGTCAAAATTGTGCACATTTTAATCTTTACCTTCTGAAATATCTGCATTTTAAATTTTATAAAAATCCGTTAACAAATAACTGAGATATCAGGTTTGAAAATCTGAGGTTGAGACACCCTGTACCCTATACCATTGTACATTATACCATCGTTTTTGGTGAGAAAAATCAAATTTCGCTCACAAGAGAGATAAAGCTGTCAAATTTACTCACTTGTGAGTCGAAAAACAGCTTTATTTCTCTTGTGAGAGAAATTTGATTTCTCTCACCGAAAACAGTGGTATAATCTACCTAAAAAACTGCACCTGTAAGATAAAATAATAAACAGTTTTCTTCAATCATTATCCTTTATTTCGAAGAATTAACCCAAAAAACAAATCCTTGTGTTTAGCCTAATACGAGGATCACTGAATAAATCGACCTAGCCTCTAAGAGTTTTTTTTTCTAATTTACACATCAAGAGAATAAATAATTCTGTTTAAATTAAGATATTTATGTTTTTATGACATATTTTCAATTTGATGTAGTTTCTTGTGTCAAGAATTGGGAAAAATATCCCTATTGTATCTTATTAATCTTACTCCAATTTATTTGCTAAAATAAGATATTCACTAAATTTTCTTTAATTATTTCTTAATTTAATTTTAAGGTTATATAGATTATAATGGATTTGCTTATAGAAATAATAATGTTCCCACGTATTTAAATAAGGCCAAATTATTATTAAAATTAAAAACAATACAAAGTATTGCGTTATTACTGTTATTACTTATTACTGCATATCCGAAGTACGGCGTTCAATATCGAGGCTATTTTAATTGTTGAAAACGGTGACTCTTTCGGTTGTTGTTTACAATTTTCTTATCTAACGTAAAAGTGCAATTTACCAACAGTAAATTAAATCGACATCGCTTTAGTTGCTCAAAAAATTTGAATATCCAAATATGTATATTTATTTGTTTCATCAGCAAACTTGTTCAAGTTTATGTGTTGAGAGCAAGTGGAAATTAAATGAGGATAGGTATTTACGTTTATTTTAGTGCTATATTTTCATTCCAATGTACTTTCATATGTCAAGGATTTGGGAAAATCCCTTTATAGCATTCTGCTACAACTGCTTCACATTAGATTTTTTTATATTATATTTTTAATATTGGGTTATGTCATAAAGTGTAATCAGTTTATAATAGGCTTGGTAAAAATTAGAGAATCTGATTGGGCAGATTAATTCAACAAAAAATAAGAAATTTTTGGCATAACTCAATTTGCTTTGTTTGATCAGAATACGATGTACAGGGTGTTTCAAGTTTTAGGTGCAGTCAAAAAATAAATACTTCTAGTATTCCAAAATAAAAAATATATATCGCAAACGATAGAGTTTCTAACACGCTTCAATTTGATGCTTTGCTGATATCCCAAATTTTCATGATATAAGCGTAAAATGCAAAAAACTATTTTTTTTTCAAATTATTCCAATAATTTTTTTATAATAAAATTCCTCCTATTTTTTAAGTAAGACTTCCGAAACTGAAACAGTAAAAAACCCGAGGCGTATTGAGCAATTGAAATTTCAATTTGCAAAAAAGGGCATTTTTTAATTGACAAGTAAAATTTTAGTCTGACAGTTAATGACGTTTCAATTTTTTGTGAATCAAGCAAAGACACGAGCTCTGTTTTTTCAAAGGTGACTAAGATAAAACATTTATTTGATCTTTTGCAAATTGGAATTTCAATTGCTCAATACGCCTTGGGTTTTTTACTGTTTCAGTTTCGGAAGTCTCACTTAAAAAATAGGAGGAATTTTATTATGAGAAAACGATTGCAATAATTTGTAAACAAAAAATTTTTTATCTAGTTTTTCACAATTCACGCTCATACCATGAAAATTTCGTATAACATTAAAGCATCAAATTGAAGCATCAAATCGTTTGAGATATATTTTTTTTCTTTTGGACAACTAGAAGTATTTATTTTTTGACTGGACCTAAAACTTGAATCACCCTGTAATACCTATTTCGATTTGCTACTAGTATTTTGTTTTAATTTTTATAATTTATGCAAATACAGTCTTTATCGAAAGTACCGCATTGCTGACTTGCTGAAAAAATATTTTAAAAAATAAAAAAAGACAACGCTAATTATCTTTATTTATTCACACATTCCTTGTTTCTTGTAGACATATCGATATAGCCGATAAACATATTTAATTTTGTACTAATTAAACAAAACAATGTTTTAGTCCTTTATCTTTCCACAAACTAGTCCTTGATATGGAGTTGAATTGTTGGGGGCACAGATTAGGGGTGTATTTTGTGTTTACGATACAAATTTGATTAAAATCTCACAGTTTAAAAAAAGTTGTGATCATGGCCCTTTAAAGCCATCATAAATAAATGCTTTATGTTTAAATACCTGCACATGATCATCTGAACCATTGACTCGCTCAGTGTTAAAAATTCTGGAGTGGTGAAAAGGGCATAAGTTCTAGTTTCGACAAATGCTAGTATCATATTGACCAATTCGGACGCTGAAGTGTACCTCCAGTAGTAATTTTCCAGTGAGCATAACATACAACACACCTGTGTAATAAATAACAAACTGTTTGAATGAATGAATCAATTAAGTGTGCACTAACTTACGACTTCGATTCGGAGAAATTGTTTGGCATGATGGAAGCAAGCTTGAAGGAGTTCAGGAAGGTCGTAATGTTCAGCTGCGCAAATTAAGCCCGGAATGGTCGAACATGTAAGGGGACAAGAGCCAGTATGTAAATAATCTAACAATATCCGGAATGTGTCTGGATCGAATTCGATTATAGAAAATTCAGTCTGTGCCAGTTTGGCTCGATCGACTTTTTGAGCATCAGCGCAAACGCTCAAACGAGGGACTGGAAGTTGGGCAGCTGTTGGTTTGTCCTTACCCTCCTTGTCCTTTCCGTCTTTATCTGCAAATTGCAGGAAATCCAGATAGTTTGCTTTTAAATGATGTTTTCGAGCAAAAAATTTTGTGCACAAAGCAACATTTTAAAGGCCCGGTTGCTCAGTTCGAGCTTAAACCGAGTTTAACTAAGCTTAAGCTTAAGCCGACTAAGCCAAAGCTTAGCATTGGTTTAACTAAGCGGTCGATGTTGGCTTATCTCTAAATACTTTTTAATATACATAACTTTATAATTTTATTGAAATCGTTAACAGAATTTTACGCGCAATGAAAATAAAATTGGTTAATTTTATTCAACTAACACTAGAGTGTAAAAAAGTTACTTGAAAAAAATAGACCATGGCCCAAATTGCACTAAGATTTAATGCAACAGCAGACACCAGTAGAGTACATTACGAAAAATATGCGACAATTAAAAAAATCATAAAATATGCAGACCAACAATGTTATAAAAAATAGACTGCTGGAGGGCCATCAAGCCCATATACTACTTACTTTCACAATGGAAAAAAATTGCTTTTAATGATAATTAGTGATAAGGAACCAATAAATTTGCTGATGATGCACAGAAACAGCTTTTTTTAATAAATTTCAGTTCAGTTTGAGCTAAACTTGTAATAAACAAATAAATTTGAACAATAACCAGGGTTGCCAGGTCTAGGGATTTATCCCGAATCTAGTGATTTTTAAACTGCTGAGGGACAAAGGGATTTTTTCAGTTTTTTCGGCATAATCCAGGGATTTTTGGGTGTTTTTGTGTTCAGAGTCACAAATTAGAGAACAATTTAATAATTCACATGTTTTTAACAAAACATTAAAACAATTAATCTTTCTAGCGATGAAAAGTTGAACAAACTTATCACAGAAAGGGAATTATGAAGATTACTCATTACCTACTGACCTATTGATGTATTTCGAGAGGGAATTACCAAAATTTAATTATCACATCTGACTTTTTTAATTAAATATTGTGTAATTAATTAAATGGTTAAAGCAAAAATGGTTAGATAAACTTTTCTTCGAAATCCTAATTGTTTATGAAACCCAATGTTACAGGGTGTCTCGTAAAACAATTTCTTGAAAAATTTACTTCATTTTGGAGTAAAAAAATCTTTAATTTTTGGAATTTTTCTTAAAAATGAAATGGAAAATTGCAAAGATTTTTTTACTCCCAAATTGAGCTAATTTAGTGCACCTTCAAACCATTGTATTTTCGTGGGGAAGTCCCGATTCTTTATTTATTTATTTTTCTCTATTGGACCACTGAAGTTATTCTTTTCAATGCTCTGAACTCGGAATTCACCAATTTTAAAATATCCTGTATACCGAAAGTGGAAAGTGCAATGTCTAGGGATTTCTAGGGATTTTTGACCATAGCATCTAGGGATTACAAAAAAATTCACCTGGCAACACTGACAATAACAGTAATGAGTAGAGGGCCATGGCAACAACATGTTGTAAGTTAGTATATTAAAAAAAACTAAAAAAAGTATAATGATAATAATTTACTTACTTATTTTTATTCTAGTATTAAACATGATTTTTTTAATTGCTGCAGCAGAATCCGGCAGTCAAGGAAAGAATGATATTAGAAATTACTGATATGTAAATCTTATGTGATTTTAATGATAGCACAAATTTTTAAACAGTTAAAATTGTTATGTTTCAAAACTGAGGACGGCCAAGTCTTTAAATGCACAAAGGCAACAAATAAACTGTGCAAATCAATTTATTGCTGTGCTCTGAAAGGAAACGATGAATTGAATTTTTTCAGAAGGAAGCACAATTTGAATATGCCGCGCATGAAATAAGAAAAAAACCATTCTAGTAATTAATAATTATATTGAGATACATTTTTAAACATATTATAGCGATATTGTTCCTCCAATGTACTAAAATAATGATTCATCTGAACCTAACTTTTCAAAATCAGAACTGTCAAAACAAGTTGAAGTGCGCAAGCGTACAGTACTACCAACCGCATAAGTGACAAGTTCAGCGCGGCTTAGCTAAACTTTCCACTAAGCAACACAACTGTGGTTTAAACTTAGTTTAAATTTAAGCCGAGTTTACGTAAGCCAAAGCTTAAGCTCGAACTGAGCAACAGGCCCTTAAGCATCGCTTGTTCTCAAACGACACAAGAAATGGCAATTTTTTTAAGCTACTTAATAGTAATTAATTAATATATAATTTTGTTTATAAGTCGAACACAAAAGACGATAGCTGGATGCGGTTTTGACCAAAATTATTTTTTCAAAAAACGGACCCGAGAATGTGTCATTCGATTTTCTCCTACTCGGACATCAAAAATGCAGCACCCTGTACAGGGTGTTTCAAGTTTTAGGTCCAGTCAAAAAATAAATACTTCTAGTTGTCCAAAAGAAAAAAAATATATCTCAAACGATTTGATGCTTCAATTTGATGCTTTAATGTTATACGAAATTTTCATGGTATGAGCGTGAATTGTGAAAAACTAGATAAAAAATTTTTGTTTCCAAATTATTGCAATCGTTTTCTCATAATAAAATTCCTCCTATTTTTTAAGTGAGACTTCCGAAACTGAAACAGTAAAAAACCCAAGGTGTATTGAGCAATTGAAATTTCAATTTGCAAAAGATCAAATAAATGTTTTATCTTAGTCACCTTTGAGAAAAAACAGAGCTCGTGTCTTTGCTTGATTCACAAAAAATTGAAACGTCATTAACTGTCAGACTAAAATTTTACTTGTCAATTAAAAAATGCCCTTTTTTTTGTAAATTGAAATTTCAATTGCTCAATACGCCTTGGGTTTTTTACTGTTTCAGTTTCGGAAGTCTTACTTAAAAAATACGAGGAATTTTATTATAAAAAAATTACTGGAATAATTTGAAAAAAAAATTTTTAATGTAGTTTTTTGCATTCTACGCTTAACTCTATCGTTTGCGATATATATTTTTTATTTTGAAATACTAGAAATATTTATTTTTTGACTGGACCTAAAACTTGAAACACCTTGTACATATTGAATTCGATAACAAAAAAATTCTTTTTTTTTGAAATGATTGTTTACTTGAGCAGTCCTGACTGCTGGCCCATTTCTTCTTATCTTCAGCAGAGAGTTGTTGTGCGTTGTGTTTCCTAATGGACCTGCCCCAGCCCGCTGTGATGGTCCCCAGTCTGGAAAAGGCCCTTTTGACCATTGGCGAGCTGGGGACACTTTTAGGTCTTGGTGATTCAATATCTGGCACTTGCAGAAAGTTGCTACTTTTCGGTCTACTTTGTTGTGGACTCAATAGAGTGGGCACTGGCCTTGCTAGTAGTTCAGCTACGGGCACTTGAGGGGAACCGAAACCAGTTTGAATGCCGTACAACATCTCCTGGAAGACTCGACTACGAACGCCCAAAATTGCTCTCACACCAACTAATTTCGCTTTTTGTTTCGATTGACCGACAAGAAACGTCACATCGAACAGTTGGGCGTTTGCTAAACAATTCGATTCCGTGTTGAGGAACATTCGGGTGAAGTCTTTGGCGATTTGGTCGTAGTCTTCGAACTGGTCGCGGACGCTGTCCAGTAGGGGAGATGAAGGACGCATATGGCCAATAGGTCGCCAAGAACCTGCAACAAATATTATATTTTAAATTTATTGTAAACTAGCAGTTGGCTAAGGCTTTATTTTCTTTATTTTTAACCGGAAGTCCAAACGCTAATTTTTGGGGTGGAATTTCTAAAAATCCTGAAATATACGCCTTTTCCTTTTTAACCGAATTTTAACTTCAACAATAAAGAATTTTTTATATGTATAACTTCAACAATGAAGGATTTTTTGTTTAACCCCCTTGGAGTGGAGTTTTCAACAAACCTGAAACACGCCTTTTTTATATTTAGACGAATGCCCAAATACCAATTCTCTTGGTTATAACTTCGAAAATGACATATTTTTATATTCAACCCTCTTGGGGGTGGAACTTTCAAAATCCAGAAACACGTCTTTTTTCATTTTTAACCGAAAGATCATTAATATAGCTTCAAAAATGACGATTTTTTATGTTTAACCCTCTGTGGGGGTGGAATTTCTAAAAATAATAAAATACCTGTTTCTTTATTTTTCACCGAATGCCCAAATACCAATTTTTATAAATATAAGTTCAAAAATTACGGATTTTTATATTTAACCCCCTTAGGGGTGGAAATTCCAAATGTTCTTAAACACACGTTTTTCATCTTTAACCGAAAGTTCAAGTACCATTTGCATGGATACAAATTAAAAATTACGGATTTTTATACAAATTCTAACCCGTGTTCAACCCCCTTATTGGGGTTGGTATTTCCAACTAAAACACGTGTTTCTTCACTTTTCACTGAAAACCCAAATACCAGCTTCAATTAATGTAAATTCAAAAGTTACGAATATTTATACAAATTTTATAACGCCATTTAACCCTCTTAGGGGTTGATTTTTCGAAAATCCGGAAACACGTGTTTCTTCATTTTTAACCAAAAGCCCAAATACTAATTTTCAAGGATGTAAGTTCAATGTAACTTTAAAAATGACAGATTTTCTAAACTCTAATTCTAAATTCAACTCTCCATTTAACCCCTTTAGGGGTTGATTTTCCAAAAATCCTGAAACACGTCTTTCTTTATTTTTAACCGAAAGCCCAAATACTAATTTTCAAAGATATAACTTAAAAAATGACGGATTTTTATTCAAATTTTAACACCCTATTTAACCCTCTTAGGGGGTGATTTTCGAAAAATCCTTTCTTAGTACACCCCTACGTTACAAAAGCTATCTACTGTCAAAATTTCAAGTTTCTATCCTTAGCCGTCTAGGCTATGTGTTGATTGGTACAGTACACACAAGCAATTTTATATATACAGGGTGAGTCACTGATATGGGCATGCTCGATTACACCTACACCGTCAATGATATCGAAATGAGTCAAATGTCACTGCAAATGGGAGGCCAAAATCCATTTTTTAAAATTATTTTGCTCTATACAGGGTGTTCCATTTTCACAGTGCAGCCTACAACACAGTTTTTTTTAAATGGCACCCCCTGTATATTTGTACATATTTTAATTTGCATTTCTTTAAGCTTAAAAAATCTGTTTAATTTTTTTAATTTGCTTTAACCGTTTCGAAGTTATTTATTTTTTTCTACAATTTAGTTAAAAAATCGCAGTACCCTTGGTTTTTGAAATATCAAGTTGGGACTTTGTCCATATGTAAACAACTGTTTGAGGTATCTTTCGGTGGCAAGATCGTCCATTTATATTGTAGGATCTCCTTGCTGTGACAGGACAATTTGAAGGACCATAACTTGATTTTTTTAAATAGCACCCCCTGTATTTTATTACTAGATCCTATTCAGTGTCTCATTTTACATCTTTTCTACCTCTTAAGTTTTTTCCTAAAAGTTGATAGTTTGGGAGATAATTCGGTTTTTCTGAAAAATGCACACAAAATATCTTAAATATTAACGTAGCATGTCATAAAAAACAATAACTTCTGACATATTAACATCAAAATGGCATTTATTGTACGTCACTTTTTTAATTTTGTTGTGAAAATGATTTTTTCGTGTTAAATGCATACAATCTCATCGAGATATAAACTCTAATTTAGAAAAGAAATAATTAAACAAAAATGAAAGAAACGACGGCTCTACCAGAGAAAATATGCAAGAAAGAATTATAAAGGCTTTTCATAGAATAGATTATGCCACATTAGAAGGGGTGAATTTTTAAAAAGAATTGACGAATGTTGTGCTTTATTGCTTAAGAAAGCCGTCATTTTAAACAGTTTTGTAATTGCAAGTAAAATGCTATCGCTATTGATTTTTATACCTCAGTAAATATTTTTTTATTTCCTTATTTCTCCATTGTAAATTTCTTTCATTTTTATTTAATAATTTCCTGTCAAAGTTTATATCTCGATGAGATTTGTAGATTTGCATTTTACGCGAACTAATCATTTTCACCAAAAAATCAAAACGTGACATAGTATAAATGCCATTTTGACATTAGTATGCCAGAATGTATTGTTTTTCATGGCACGCTTCATTAGTATCCAAGAGATTTTGTGTGTATTTTTCAGAAAAACCGAATTATTTCCCAAACTATCAACTTTTAGGAAAAAACTTAAGAGGTAAAAAAGATGTAAAATAATGAGATGCTACAATAAAAATGGACGATTTTGCCACCAAAAGATACCTCAAACAGTTGTTTCCATATGGACAAAGTCCCAACTTGATATCGCGAAAACCAAGGGTATTGCGATTTTTTAATAATGTGCCTGCAGACGCACTAAATTGTAGAAAAAATTAAATAACTTGTGAACGGTTAAAGCAAATTAAAAAAACTAAACGGATTTTTAAAGCTTAAAAAAATACAAATTGAAATAGGTACAAATATACAGGGGGTACTATTTAAAAAAACTATGTTATAGACTGCACTGTAAAAATGGAACACCCTGTATAGAGCAAAATAATTTTAGAAAATGCACTTTGGCCTTCCATTTGCTGTGACATTTGACTCATTTCGATATCATTGACGGTGTAGGTGCAATCAAGCACGCCCATATCAATGACTCACCCTGTATAGATGATAATTTATTAGAACTGAAATGATTAAGAACTGGATAAATTTATGGAAAGTTTGTAAGGCTTCGTTCGCATTGAAGCGGTCCATTCTTTGATGTTATGCAGTTTCGACTTTCAAAGGAAGTTTTGGAATTATTAATTACTAAAGTGGGGAAAGCTGTTACCTACCTACATGTTGTCGATTAATTAGAACTAAATTATGTCGTCTCTGGAACAAGGTTTGGAAATGGAAAAAGTTTCTTGAATTTGAGCAAACACTGGCGAGAGTAATTTTTTGTATTACGACCTTTAAGAATAGAAATTGACTCTTTTTTACTTTTGCCTTAAAAATCTATATACAGGGCTTTCATTTCAAAAGGAGCCAGTCTCAATAACTTTCGACATTGAGCAAATCTGTTTTCAATCAAAAACAGGTCGATTAGGATCGCAGGGGAAAGTTCAAAACCAACATTAGTTACATTTTAGGTTTCATCCCTTAATCGCTAGCTACCCCTACTTTAAAATTTTAAATGGCACCCCCTACTTTTTCAAACATTTTCGGAAAAAGAAAAAATTTGCGGATCGAACTGTCAAGGAAAAATTTTTTTTGTCTATTCGTTCCTTAGTTAGGGGTGGTTTTATATTTGAAATTTTTAGTTATAAGTAGTGGCTTTTGATTTGAAGCCAATTTTATTTAAATAAAAAGTAGGTATGTGGCTTTGGATTGCACTGGGAGAGCTCTAAACCACCATAAAATACGTTTTATGTTCCATCCCTTAGTCGCTAACCACCATTACTTTAAAATTTGTAATAGCACCCCCAACATTTTGAAACATTTTATGTTGGTTTTGAACTCAAAAACGAATCGAAAAAAATTTCTGCTTTTACAGTTAGATAAGCTTTTTATCCCCTTTCCAAAAAATATTTCAAAAGTTGGGGGTGCTATTTACAATTTTAAAGTAAGGATGATTAGAAACTTGGGGATGAAATGTAAAATGTACTTCATTTTGAATTTGAACTATTTTAGTGTACCTGTTATTGACAAATTTCTTATTTAAATTAAATTGACTTCAAATCAAAGGCTACTAGGACTATAAATTTCAAAAATGAAACCGCCCCTAACTAAAAAACAAAAATCATGAAACATTTTTTTTTTACAGTTAGAAACACTCATTTATTCCCTTTCCGAAAATGTTTCAAAAAATAAGGGGTGCTATTTAAAATTTTAAAGTAGGGGTGGCTAGCGACTAGGGGATGAAACCTAAAATGTAACTAATGTTGGATTTAAACTCTCTCATTGCATCTCTAATCGACAAATTTTTTATTTAAATTAAATTGGCCTCCAATCAAAGGCTACTAGGATTAAAAATTTCAAAAATAAATCCAGCCTTAACTAAAAAACGAATCAACAAAAAAAAATTTGACAGTTTCTTTGACAGTTAGATACGCAAATTTTTTCCCTTTCCGAAAATGTTTGAAAAAGTAGGGGGTGCCATTTAAAATTTTAAAGTAGGGGTAGCTAGCGATTAAGGGATGAAGCCTAAAATGTAACAAATGTTGGTTTTGAACTTCCCCCTCGCGATCCTAATCGACCTGTTTTTGCTTAAAAATAGATTTGCTCAATGTCAAAAGTTATTGAGACTGGCTCCTTTTGAAATGAAAGCCCTGTATATAAAATTGCTTGGCTTGACCAATCAATGCACAGCCTAGACGGCTAAGGATAGAAACTTGAAATTTTTACAGGAGATAGCTTTTGTAACGTAGGGGTGTACTAAGAAAGGATTTTTCGAAAATCACCCCCTAAGGGGGTTAAATAGAGTGTTAAAATTTGAATAAAAATTCGTCATTTTTTAAGTTATATCTTTGAAAATTAGTATTTGGGCTTTCGGTTAAAAATAAAGAAAGACGTGTTTCAGGATTTTTGGAAAATCAACCCCTAAAGGGGTTAAATGGAGAGTTGAATTTAGAATTAGAGTTTAGAAAATCTGTCATTTTTAAAGTTACATTGAACTTACATCCTTGAAAATTAGTATTTCGGCTTTTGGTTAAAAATGAAAAAACACGTGTTTCTGGATTTTCGAAAAAGCAACCCCTAAGAGGGTTAAATGGCGTAATAAAATTTGTATAAATATTTGTAACTTTTGAATTTACATTAATTGAAGCTGGTATTTAGGCTTTCAGTGAAAAGTGAAGAAACACGTGTTTTAGTTGGAAATACCAACCCCAAGGGGGTTGAACAGGGGTTAGAATTGGTATAAAAATCCGTAATTTTTAATTTGTATCCATGCAAATGTTACTTGAGCTTTCGGTTAAAGATGAAAAACGTGTGTTTAAGAACATTTGGAATTTCCACCCCTAAGGGGGTTAAATATAAAAATCCGTAATTTTTGAACTTATATTTATAAAAATTGGTATTTGGGCATTCGGTGAAAAATAAAGAAACAGGTATTTTATTATTTTTAGAAATTACACCCCCAAAGGGGGTTAAACATAAAAAATCGTCATTTTTGAAGCTATATTAATGATCTTTCGGTTAAAAATGAAAAAAGACGTGTTTCTGGATTTTGAAAAATTCCACCCCCAAGAGGGTTGAATATAAAAATATGTCATTTTCGAAGTTATAACCAAGAGAATTGTTATTTGGGCATTCGTCTAAATATAAAAAACGCGTGTTTCAGGTTTGTTGAAAACTCCACTCCAAGGGGGTTAAACAAAAAATCCTTCATTGTTGAAGTTATACATATAAAAAATTCTTTATTGTTGAAGTTATCAATTGATATCTTAGACATTCGGTTAAAAAAGAAGAGGCGTATATTTCAGGATTTTTAGAAATTCCACCCCCAAAAGACTTCAACGCAAAACTCCTACATTTTTGAAGTCATATCCAAGAAAATTGTCATTTGGACTTTCGGTTAAAGGATTTTTGAAAATAACATCCGCATTGTGTTTCTACTTTTTGTTATACTAAGTTTTGCACTGGCCAACTGCTAGTATCTTATATAAAACTTAGGAAAAAAACAACTATTTGGGTTTATATTTCATAATTTGTGTTTTGTTTGTTACATTTACCTCTTCTGTAAGGCTTGGGTATTTGTCCCGTCTCTGCGTGATTTTGCAGATTGGCCACAATATCCTCGAGCATTTGTGACCTCGTCCTTTCTTGCATCCTTGCGAATTTTGGTGCAGAATAACTTGCTCTTTCACCGTTGACGATTTTAGTGAGAAGCCACTCCCTGAACATCGGTCCCTTGTCGAAAACACTTTGCTCCCATAGATAAGGTTTGTAGGCACCAACTTCATCTCGTGTAACGACTGACACTTCATATCGAGTTGGCTTTCTCTTAATTCTCGGGGAAGTACGCACTGAAAGTTTGATTCATTCACATTTTGGGGTATTCCCTCAGCAGCGTCTTGACGATTGCTATGCCTAAATATCAAACGTGCCGCGCATGCGCAGTGCCATTTAAGTCTGTCATGAGTCTGTCCGTGCGGTAAATTTAAAAGGAAGTTTATATGTAAATTATTGATAGAAATATGAATGCATGAAAACGGTGGTTTATTTGAACATCTACATTAAATTTTTTATTATTAATATTTTTATTATTTATTGTTTCATTATTATTTAATTTTTTTTAATAATAATGTTCATTTTTGTTATTGTGAATTGTTCTTCTATAGGAATTATGATGAATATTAATGTTGCTATAAACATTGTGTTATTTTAATTCTCAGTTATATTAAGAAAATTAATTCTTGTGAAAAATAAATTCACTCACTGCTCTCCAGCAGCCTATTTGAAAAATTTAACTGTTTTTTTTTGTAATAAAATACATTTTTTGTCGTAACCCAGTGTGGGTTTTCAACTGAGTAGTAGTCATATTATGTCTGTTCACACTTGAAATACTTTTAAATATTGCTTCATCGGTCAACAGAATTTTGTTTATAAAATTTCTGTTTGCGCAATCAAATTACGCATAATTTCAGAAAAATTTATTCTCTTTCGAAAATCTTCGCTATACAATTTGTGATGTAATTTTAAATGGTATGGATGAAATCTATGTTTCAATATCATCCTGTTGACACTGCTCTGTGAAATATCTGTTTGCCGAGAAATTTCCAGCGTGCTTAAATTCGGGTTTTCTTGAACATTTCACCAATACAGTAAACCATGTTGATTAATTCTTGCTGAGTAAAATCCATTTTTGTATCAAGTAATTAATAACACTAGCGAGATAAATAACTGTCTCACTTTAATAATAATAATAATAATAATAGGTTTATTGATCCAACAGAATTACAGTAATTCCAATTACAGGATCACAATGAATCTAAAGGTTTACAAAGTACATCACTCATTACAAAGATTAAACAATACAAAACACATGCGCATGCGCAGTGCCATTTAAGTCTGTCATGAGTCTGTCCGTGCGGTAAATTTAAAAAGAAGTTTATATGTAAATTGTTGATAGAAATATGGTTATTAATTATTTTATTAGAATGTTAATTTCATATTAAACTTACATTTATGTGGAGTAGTAGGTATATAAGTATTATTATTAATACTATTAAGATTGTTTTAATAAATACTTAATTAAAAGCGAGATTAAATACAATTTTTAAACATACGAGTACATAATGTGTTAACCCTAGTAATTATTACTAAATACTAATCAATAATCATAGTAGATAGTACTAATTTATGTTTACCACAAAATTATGTAAAAAATAAATTTACCAAAAAACCTGATGGTCATATGTTGAACGGAAAGTCCTTTTCGTACTAACTTTTTAATTTATTAGGTATTTATTTACCAGGCAAAAATAAATCAACTCAAATGAATTATTTTACCTAGACTCTATGTAGGTAGAAAATTAATATTTATGCACCTTATTACCACGTAAATTCAGTTATTATTTGGTATCATTTCAACTTTTATATTATTTTTTATTTGGGGGTTGTAAATCTTCTCTTGCTCACTCGATTTTCGATTGCAAATAACTCTACCTCTGTGGAGGTGTTATTTATTAACATTTTTTCATCGGACTTGAAATTATTGGCTTAGATAAGAACGATCTACTTATCCGTCGTTTTAAAAATTTGAAAAAACCTCTTAAATGCGATTTCTGGAAATCACCACTTTTAGTCAAAATTTCTCTACCTTTATTACAGGTTGTAGGTAACATATCGCAATTCTAAAACGACCGAAAACTAGCAAAAAAAAATCTCTTTTATATGATCCCAAGTTTATGAAAATACGTTTAATAGTTTTTGAGGTACCGAGGTAGGCATTTACATGGGAACTCCCATAAGAGAATTCGCTCCGGACGGCTCTTAAAAGCTCTTTAACAGTTTGTTGTGACGTTTAAATGACAGAAGTTTGACATTTGGCATTTTGCATGCGCAAAATAGTTTTGCGCATGCGCGGCACGTTTGATATTTATTTCAACTGGGATTTGAGAAAATTTTGGGACCATTTCAAAGTGTGTCTGGTAGATGGCGCTATATTGTTGACACTTATAAAAAATTGCCGACGTTCAATAAATAAAATCGTAGTTTAAGATTGTAGAATTAAAACTGGCAAATGCACTGGTAATATAATTGGCATTAATAATATTTTTTTCCCATATTTGAGTTGTGTGAACGTCAAATTTTTCACGCAGCGACCTCATGCGTCAGGTTTCCGAAATGGTCCCACAATCAAACAAAATAATAAAAAACGGTATAAATATAGGACTTCTACTACATACACAACCTTTTGGCATTTTAATGTACAGGGTGTTTCAAGTTTTAGGTCCAGTCAAAAAATAAATACTTCTAGTTGTCCAAAAGAAAAAAAATATATCTCAAACGATTTGATGCTTCAATTTGATGCTTTAATGTTATACGAAATTTTCATGGTATGAGCGTGAATTGTGAAAAACTAGATAAAAATTTTTTTGTTTCCAAATTATTGCAATCGTTTTCTTATAATAAAATTCCTCCTATTTTTCAAGTGAGACTTCCGAAACTGAAACAGTGAAAAACCCAAGGCGTATTGAGCAATTGAAATTTCAATTTGCAAAAGATCAAATAAATGTTTTATCTTAGTCACCTTTGAAAAAACAGAGCTCGTGTCTTTGCTTGATTCACAAAAAATTGAAACGTTATTAACTGTCAGACTAAAATTTTACTTGTCAATTAAAAAATGCCCTTTTTTTTGCAAATTGAAATTTCATTTGCTCAATACGCCTTGGGTTTTTTACTGTTTCAGCTTCGGAAGTCTTACTTAAAAAATAGGAGGAATTTTATTATAAAAAAATTATTGGAATAATTTGAAAAAAAAAATTTTTTAATGTAGTTTTTTGCATTTTACGCTTATATCATGAAAATTTGGGATATCAGCAAAGCATCAAATTGAAGCGTGTTAGAAACTCTATCGTTTGCGATATTTATTTTTTATTTTGGAATACTAGAAGTATTTATTTTTTGACTGGATCTAAAACTTGAAACACCCTGTACATCGTATTCTGATCAAACAAAGCAAATTGAGTTATGCCAAAAATTTCTTATTTTTTGTTGAATTAATCTGCCCAATCAGATTCTCTAATTTTTACCAAGCCTATTATAAACTGATTATACTTTATGACATAACCCAATATTAAAAATATAATACAAAAAAATCTAATGTGAAGCAGTAGTAGCAGAATGCTATAGAGGGATTTTCCCAAATCCTTGATATATGAAAGTACATGAAAATATAGCACTAAAATAAACGTAAATACCTATCCTCATTTAATTTCCACTTGCTCTCAACACATAAACTTGAACAAGTTTGCTGATGAAACAAATAAATATACATATTTGGATATTCAAATTTTTTGAGCAACTAAAGCGATGTCGATTTAATTTACTGTTGGTAAATTGCACTTTTACGTTAGATAAGAAAATTGTAAACAACAACCTAAAGAGTCACCGTTTTCAACAATTAAAATAGCCTCGATATTGAACGCCGTACTTCGGATATGCAGTAATAAGTAATAACAGTAATAACGCAATACTTTGTATTGTTTTTAATTTTAATAATAATTTGGCCTTATTTAAATACGTGGGAACATTATTATTTCTATAAGCAAATCCATTATAATCTATATAACCTTAAAATTAAATTAAGAAAAAATTAAAGAAAATTTAGTGGATATCTTATTTTAGCAAATAAATTGAAGTAAGATTAATAAGATACAATAGGGATATTTTTCCCAATTCTTGACACAAGAAACTACATCAAATTGAAAATATGTCATAAAAACATAAATATCTTAATTTAAACAGAATTATTTATTCTCTTGATGTGTAAATTAGAAAAAAAAACTCTTAGAGGCTAGGTCGATTTATTTAGTGATCCTCGTATTAGGCTAAACACAAGGATTTGTTTTTTGGGTTAATTCTTCGAAATAAAGGATAATGATTGAAGAAAACTATTTATTATTTTATCTTACAGGTGCAGTTTTTTAGGTAGATTATACCACTGTTTTCGGTGAGAGAAATCAAATTTCTCTCACAAGAGAAATAAAGCTGTTTTTCGACTCACAAGTGTGTAAATTTGACAGCTTTATTGTGATACTATAACTTTTAACTATATTATAGTCTTGACTCACCTAAAATGAAGGTGTGCAAAAAATGGCTTTTGATACAAGCCGGTGAGAACGAAGTGTTATCGGCTTCCAGAAACACAACACAGACGATATCATTTCCAATGTGTCTCTTTCTCTGCAGCTTTTGTGGGTCGTGCTTTTCGTAGGGGAGCAAAGTGCTGACATGAAACATGATTTCAATGTTCCGCCAGTTTGTATAAACCGAATATAATCCTAAAATAAGCAAGCTTCAATGAGGGAAACTGGCAAAATAACAAGCACCTGTTAAATCGTGCACTGTATCCAAACCGCCCTTGTATTTATCAAAGCCCTTCAGACGCACCTTTTCACCGAAAAGCTGCAGAAATTCTTCAAACAGCACCGAATTGTCGTTATTGTCTAGAATCTCTTCTTCGGTGTATTGGCCCTCCTTTACGTAAATAACCCCCACTTTAAGTTCCGATTTTATGAAAACCTTCAACAAGATTCTTAATTAAAAACTCTATTTAACATTTTATTTATTTGTATACAGGGTGATAAACCAAAGTTATATTTTTTTAAATGGAACACCCTATATATTTTTGCATAATTAAACTCTACGTAAAAAAATAATGGTACTTTGTATAAACTATTATAGGCCTATCTTTTTCTGTTTCGAAATTATTCAACTTTTTGTGCTAAAAACAACCCACTATGAAGCCGCCAATGAATATTTTCCGACAAATTTGCGACAGAAAAACTTAGAATATCTTGTAGTTTTAGCAAATAGTCGACTTTTCGTTAAAACGCACAGCTAATGTACAGGGTGTGCCAAAAGGCAAAAAGTTGAATTACTCATTTTTTTCAAATGGAACACCCTGTATTTGTTTATACCTATCAATAGCATTTTTGATAAGCTTTCTAGTGAACACCACAAGGTCTTTCTTTTCAGAAGCTAAAAAATCGATTTGAGAACTCTGGTAGTCCTAAATACGAAAAGAAAGAAATACTAGACACTGAACTAAATAT
This sequence comes from Tribolium freemani, assembly GCA_939628115.1. NCBI lineage: Eukaryota > Metazoa > Arthropoda > Insecta > Coleoptera > Tenebrionidae > Tribolium > Tribolium freemani. The sequence continues at coordinate 16,271,076 of OW626786.1, read as the reverse complement.
TTTGCTAATGTTAGACATTTTATATAGCAAACTTAACAGGATTATACAAGGTGTTCCGTCTAAACCTCATATTAGAAGTACTGAAAGTTCTAATAAAGATATTTATCTGAGAGTTGTTATTCAGGCATAATCCGTTGAGTTATGCTCAATGAAAATTTTTTCAAGATGGCAGCACTTCCGGTTATACCGGAAGTCGCTATTAACTTTCTTATTTTAAATGGAAAGCTATATTTTTCACTGCGTTTTTGGATTAGTTGAGTTATTTTAAGGGAGTTTTTATTAGCTTTCCCTATACCCACGTTTAACCGTTTTCGAGATATTTTTTGAAAATTTTTGAATTTGCACCTGTCCCTTAATAAATCGGTAGCTCGCTTAGTTTTAAAGATTTCCAAATCCTGTTTGGAGAATTGAAAGAGAAAGCTTATATCTGTTGTTCATTGTGATCAAAATTGGAATTGAATTTAATAAACCCAAAAATTTTAAGGTTAAGTTTGGACAACTTTAAGTACCCAAAAGTTAATTTTTTCAAATGGAATGTCCCAATTTTTATTCTACTAGATGGAGGAGAATTTCTTTCTGCATCTATCTGTATTAGCATTCCCTATACCTATCTGTGATAATTTTTAAGTTATGTTGGTTTTTTTGTTATTGTAGGAAATTTCTTACTAACCACAGCTATTTTTGCATAGTTTGCCATAAAAACATTTCTGATTAAACTTAAACGACAAACTCTGTTCAAAATTGTGTTATCAGACTGTGAAAACAAAATAAATTCATTGGGTGTTGGTTTGAAAAACTTTAATTTCTCACCTTTTTTCATTCGTTTCCATGGCAACCTATGAGAAAAGTCCTATATAGGCTAATGAATTTCTCAATCCCAACAAAAAGGTATTGTAACTTGAAAACTATTAAACATAAGTATAGGGAATATTAACACAGATCGAAGCAGAATTAAATTCTGTACCATTTAGTGAAATAAAACTTTTGTCATTTCATTTGAAAAAAATGAGTTATGGGTGCTTAAAGTTTTGCAAATTTAATTTTAAAAATTTGGAGTTTGTTATTCTTTTTTAGAAATTTGAAAACACCAAAGGAAAGATCTAGGCTTCCTCTTTCAAATGAGCTCAAAAATATTTCCAAATTTTTAAAAATCGCAGAGTTATCGATTTTTGAACTGGAAGGTGCAAATCCAAAAAATTTTTAAAAACCATAAATATTTCGTAAACGGCTAAATTTAGGTATAGGGATAGCTTATGAAAACTACCTTAAAATAACTCTAGTAATTCAAAAATGCATTAAAAAATATAGCGTTCCATTTAAAATAAGGAAGTTGATAGCGACTTCCGGTATAACCGGAAGTGCTGCCATTTTGAGAATATTTTCATTGAGCAGGACCTAAAAGATTATGGTTGTACACAAATTTTTAGATGACTATGATTATTAGAACACCTAATACTTCTAATGTGGGGTTTAGACAAAACAGCCTGTATTGAAACATAAATTTCATTCATATTATTTAAAATTACACCAAGAATTGCATGGGGAAGATTTTCTAAAGATGATAAATTTTTCTGAAATTATGCTTAATTTGATTGGCGAAAACAGAAATTTTATAAACAAAATTCTGTTTACCGATGAAGCGACATTTATGAGGAATAGAATTTCTGAAGCATTTCAGTCAATCCGCCAAGACACGTTAGCAAGAGTCAAATTGTCTTTTGAAAGGCAATTGGCGTTTTGTAACGAGGAAAACGATGCTTTATTTGAACATCTACATTAAATTTTTTATTATTCATATTTTTATTATTTATTATTTCATTATTATTTAATATTTTTTAATAATAATGTTCATTTTTGTTATTGTGAATTGTTCTTCTATAGGAATTTGATGAATATTAATGTTGCTATAAACATTGTTTTATTTTAATTCTCAGTTATATTAAGAAAATTAATTCTTGTGAAAAATAAATTCACTCACTGCTCTAGCAGCAGCCTATTTGAAAAATTTAACTGCTTTTTTTTGTAATAAAATACATTTTTTTTGTCGTAACCCAGTGTGGATTTTCAACTGAGTAGTAGTCATATTATGTCTGTTCACACTTCAAATACTTTTAAATATTGCTTCATCGGTCAACAGAATTTTGTTTATAAAATTTCTGTTTCCGCAATCAAATTACGCATAATTTCAGAAAAAGTTATTCTCTTTCGAAAATCTTCCCCATGCAATTCTTGATGTAATTTTAAATGGTATGGATGAAATCTATGTTTCAATATCATCCTGTTGACACTGCTCTGTGAAATATCTGTTTGCCGAGAAATTTCTCGCGTGCTTAAATTCGGGTTTTCTTGAACATTTCACCAATACAGTAAACCATGTTGATTAATTCTTGCTGAGTAAAATCCATTTTTGTATCAAGTAATTAATAACACTAGCGAGATAAATAACTGTCTCACGTTAATAATAATAATAATAATAATAATAGGTTTATTGATCCAACAGAATTACAGTAATTCCAATTACAGGATCACAATGAATCTAAAGGTATACAAAGTACATCACTCATTACAAAGATTAAACAATACAAAACACAAATTTAAAATCATTATACAGGTCTACATAATATGGACGTAATTTTATTAATAAAAGTACTTAATGGCATATTGAATATATCAACATGTTTGTGTAACAAATTATAATTTGAGCACATTAACATTAAAAAAGAATACATATGTGGACATAGGATTTTTGAAGCATACAGAAATTTTGCTGTTGACACGTTGGACATTAAAACATAAACACGAGAGCAAGAAAGAACAGTTGATAACATTATTAATATATAAAAACACCTGACCATGAACAATTCTACGAAGAGCTAGTGAGGGGTTTTAATTCAAATTCATCTAGGAGCTTATAAAGATATTTACAAAATTTTTTCTGAACGTTTTCAATCATTTCACTATATATCTTATAAGATGAACACCAGATAACACTGTTATACTCAAGATGACTCCTTACAAATGCATAGTACAGTTTTTTGATACATGAAATATTCTTAAATGTGTCTGTATTACGTAAAATAAACCCCAACATCTTAAACGCTGTAGTACAGATATTATTTATATGCTCATCAAATTGCAATTTAGTGTCAAATATAACCCCCAAGTCCTTACAATGAAGACATCTTTGTAAATTAGTCTCTAATATCGTATAATTATATGTGATTGTGACATTTTTCCTAGTAAAGGACATTATTTTGCATTTATCTATATTAATCGTCAACTTATTTTCCATACACCAAGAGGTTAACAAATTTAAATCATTTTGTAAATTTTTACAATTATCGACACTGTTAATGACTCTTACCAATTTAAAACTTTAAAACCATTGTGGCAGCAGCCTATTTGAAAAATAGATTTTTTTGTAATAATACATTTTTTTTGAAAACTTGCTTTACAAACCGCATATCATTAGAAAGCTTATCAAAAATGCTATTAACACGTGTTCCATTTGAAAAAAAGAGTTATTCAACTTTTTGCCTTTTGGCACACCCTGTACATTATCTGTGCGTTTTAACTAAAAGTCGACTATTTGCTAAAACTAAGTTTTTCTGTAGCAAATTTGTCGGAAAATATTCATTGGTGGCTTCACAGTGATTTTTTAAAAGTGGGTTGTTTTTAGCACAAAAAGTTGAATAATTTCGAAACAAAAAAAGATAGGTCTATAATAGTTTATACAAAGTACCATTATTTTTTTACGTAGAATCTAATTATGCAAAAATATATAGGGTGTTCCATTTAAAAAAATATAACTTTGGTTTATCACCCTGTATACAACATCTTGCATAAAATATAAATATTTTTAGTTTGTGGACTATCCAATAATAAAAACGGCATTGCAATATTTTCAATAGCAAAAAAGTTATAGACCGATTCCGCACCCCTGGGTCACCCTGTATGTATGTAGTTTCGAAATAAGATTGACTTGTGTTATTAAAAATTGTTTGAGTTCGCTTCGTTTCGGATTTAACTTGAGCCTGCGGCTCCCAAAAATTGTTTTTCACCAATCGATTCTGTTTTGTTTTGTGAAACAATATTGTGAGAGGAAACGCTCGTTTGTTTCTCTCGTATATTTTAAATCGGAAAAACATGTTTATGTTGAATGCTTACGTAAAAAACGCAATTACTTACTTGATCTAATTTTAAGAGTTCTTCGGGCGTATCTGGGAGTTGTCCAAGGGTTAGGGGTGGATTAATGTTAACTTCTTTACCCAACGATCTCACAACTTCTTCCCGATTGTAACGATCGGCAAAGACACAACTGGCTGGGATCAGACCGTGGACCGTGTAACTGATTGCTCTTACTAATATCCTGCCAACATGAAAATGTTTTTATGTATTTATGTTGAAGAGAGGCATTTAATCCGCTTTGTGTTTACACACAACTGTTGCATCCGACCGGAGATAAACTAGTCGCTTTTTCTCCTCCTCCACCTCCTCCTCCGGAAACATCATTAAAACCATTAAAAAACAGAATCAAATAAATGTGGGTGTCTACAGAAGGCATTTATCACTTTATCAGTAAAGTTGTAGATTTGGATAAAAAACATTTTTTGCTCTAATCAATTATGTGTCCAATCAACAAACACACAATACTCACTAATGAAAATAGACAATTTTTGGTGTCGCTATCAACTTCCTTATTTTAAATGGAATGCTATATTTTTTAATGCGTTTTTGAATTACTAGAGTTATTTTAAGGTAGTTTTCATAACCTAAATTTAGCCGTATACGAAATATTTTTTTTGGATTTGCACCTTCCAGTTCAAAAATCGATAACTCTGCGATTTTTAAAAATTTGGAAATATTTTTGAGCTCTTTTGAAAGAGGAAGCTTAGATCTTTCCTTTGGTGTTTTCAAATTTCTAAAAAAGAATAACAAACTCCAAATTTTTAAAATTAAGTTTGCAAAACTTTAAGCACCCATAACTCATTTTTTTCAAATGAAATGACAAAAGTTTTATTTCACTAGATGGTAGAGAATTTAATTCTGCTTCGATCTTTATTAACATTCCCTATACTTATGTTTAATAGTTTTCAAGTTACAATAACTTTTTGTTGGGATTGAGAAATTCATTAGCCATAGGCCTTTTCTTATAGGTTGCCATGGAAACGAATGAAAAAAGGTGAGAAATTAAAGTTTTTCAAACCAACACCCAATGAATTTATTTTGTTTTCACAGTCTAACACAATTTTGAACAGAGTTTGTCGTTTAAGTTTAATCAGAAATGTTTTTATGGCAAACTATGCAAAAATAGCTGTGGTTAGTAAGAAATTCCTTACAATAACAAAAAAACCAACATAACTTGAAAATTATCACAGATAGGTATAGGGAATGCTAATACAGATTGATGCATAAAAAAATTCTCCTCTATCTAGTAGAATAAAAATTGGGACATCCCGTTTGAAAAAATTAAGTTTTGGGTACTTAAAGTTGTCGAAACTTAACTTTAAAATTTTTGGGTTTATTAACTTCAATTCCAATTTTGATCACACTGAACAACAGATATAGGCTTTCTCTTTCAATTCTCCAAACATGATTTCGAAATCTCTGAAACTAAGCGAGTTACCGATTTTTTAAGGGACAGGTGCAAATTCAAAAATTTTCAAAAATCCTAAATATCTCGAAAACGGTTAAACTTGGGTATAGGGAAAGCTAATAAAAACTCCCTTAAAATAACTCAACTAATCCAAAAACGCAGTGAAAAATATAGCTTTCCATTTAAAATAAGAAAGTTAATAGTGCTGCCATCTTGAAAATATTTTCATTGAACATAACTCAACGGATTATGCCTGAGTACCAACTCTCAGATAAATGTCTTTATTAGAAATTTCAATACTTCTAATGTGGGGTTTAGACGGAACACCCTGTATAAGAGATACGACTTTGATTTTTGTATATGTTACTGTTAACATCTTTCACTAAGTATTTACCAAATTTCAATAATGTACATAAAAAATCACAAAATATCCATGTTTTCAACACTTGATCGAGATAATCTTAAGAACCATAATACGTAGATAAATCGGACTGGGACCATTTGAAAACACACAAAAATATCTAGTGACATTACCCACTTCCGAAAAAAATTGCCTTTTAATTAAAAAAATACGTTTGAGATCTCTGTTCCAAAATTGTTTAGAATGGTGAAGCTATTGAATATTGAATGAAACTTTAGTTATGTTAAAATACATATTTAAATAAATTTGCACAAAATTTAAGCCCAAAAAACTTTTTTCCAAAAAAATTTTCATATTTTCTCAAATAAAACACCCTACATGTTGTGCATTTTTTGGATATTCATAGGTAGTTGTTGATCATAACGTTTTTTTACTAGTCGGTTTCGCTAAGTTTTTGAAATAATTAGTTCTCATTGACAAAAACAACACACTCTTTTTAATTATTAAAAAAACTACAACATAAAATACAACAGGCAATGTTAAGTTACATACAGTTAAGTAAGTTTAAGTAATAAAAAATTCTGGACGTAAAAAAATTTCTAAGCAACTTCCTTGTTTTACTTTTCGAGAATCTTCGCATAATATTTTATTAAGTGGTAATAATTTATTTTCATTGTAAGGAAATGTATTTGGTATTTTTTGGCTATCATCTAAAAAAAATACAACTTTCTAGAAACGTTTCGATGTTAATTTAATTTTCTTTAGGCCGTCAATTGTTTTTTATAAACGGATTGAAGAAGGTTAAATTAAGACGAAACGTTGCCAGAAAATTGTGATTTTCTAAGTGATAGTCTAAAAAACACCAAAGAGGTACCTTTCCTTATACTGAAACTAAACAAAATGGACACAAACACATTAGAAATTAATAATTTATGTATTTATTTATTAAAAAATGTGCATTAAAAAGACTTTTAATGTGATTATTTAAAAAACATTTGTTCATTAGGCTTTTATATTATTTATTAAAAAATTAAAATTGGTGTTTGGCCCCCCCATTTATAAAATCCTTTTCAAATTCATTATAAAAATTTTGATTAGGCCTGGGTCGGATTTAAAATCCATACGTGTTAAAATAAAATTTTAATTGAATTAAATTTTAATTTCACTTTCTACAAATTGACCGACCCCTAGTAGTAATTTTTTACTTAACAGATTATACCACTAATTTTTTGCTGTAACTATTGATTTTTTGGATTTTCGTGAAATTCGATTAGAAAATGTTTTTATACTCGTTCCAGTTAGTAAAACGTCAATTTTTTAGCATTCTAAAAAAATAACTCTTATAAAGTTGACAAATGTAAAAAATTAGTTAAAATAATAAGGAACTTCTTTGGAATATTTTTTTAATTAACGTTTGTTCAACCAAACCTACAAATTTTTGAAACATGGGTAGTACTATGACAAATTTAAAAAATCGAAAAAGTGTCTTATTGAAACAACAAAAAATTACTCATCAAATACTACAGGAGAGTTCGACAAAGAAGAACATTATTTTCCAAAACATTTCTCAAACGGGTTGTCATTGGTCATTATAATTTGCTTGGAACCCTGCAGATACAACGTTTACAAAAAGTTTTATCAAATAATTTTTAATTTATTCACACTCTGATTTGTACGAAGTCTATCGATAAATAATAATAATAATTACTTTATCGATAATAATAATAATAATACTTTAACTTGCATGGAAACGCTGATTATCATAATTTATCAAGCTGAAGAGTCAAATAAAAACATTTGCACAGGTAGTATTTAGTTAGAATACATTTTTTCCCTCAGTTTGCATTAGTTTATCATTCACACAAAAAAAAAATTACAATATTCTTAGGAATATTATAACAAAATTTGCCAACAGTTATCTTCTTTTTCTATTTGATTAAAAATTAATAATTATAATTAGCAAAAATTTGCATAAACTCTCAATATTTCGTAAATACATGCATTCGATGCCTCTCTGAATCGAACATTGCACAACAAAATTAAGAAAGAAGAACCGCATCTAAAACCAGGCTTTTATGACAATGGTATTATTGAATACACAATTTTTAATTAGATGAAACTTGGGAGTGCTACACTTAATAGAGCGTTAGAAACGTGGAAAAGGTAGAATAAATAGTTAAGAGACGTGAGTGGAAAGTGCAAATACTATTTAATTCACTCATTTCCGGTCTAAGAATGTGTTTTTTAATGTACACGTATGCAAGCTATGAGCCAGACAGAAATATGGCGGAGGCGCCGGGTCAGGACGTGTTAATGATTTAATTAAATTTTTAGAATTGTAGAGAAAAGTTTTCCAATTTAAGCAAAATCAATAATAAAAATTCATTCCTGCAACTGTCTTTTCACAGTATATCGCAAATATTTAGTTTGTTCTTGAGATTTTTTTTATTATTTCGCATCCGCTTCTATCAATAAAACTGATTTGATAAATATTGGCTCGTGTATCATAAACTTATTTATATTGATAACAATACAGATTGCTTGCAGAGGGTATTTTCATAGCTTCGGCAAGTTATGAAAAAAATCTTTCGCTACTTTTTTGTTATTATAAAGCTCGCTCAGATTATGTTAATTACTGGTTGCATTATAAACCTAATTATTTACAAGTACAGGGTGGTGCATTTTGGATGTCCGAAACTAGTCGAAACCGTCTTTTGTTTTCGACTTATAAACAAAAGTTGACATTTTAGCGAAATCTTAAAAAATTTATATCTTCCTTATTATAAAACATACACATTTGAAATAAAGACATTATCAGGCACTTTTTTACAGAGAATTTAATGATGTTATCAGCGATTTTTTTTAATCGTTCGTTTAGCTGTAATAACATAAAGTTGTATTTTTTTAAATAGGAATCATAGTTGGCTGTGACATTTTCGAAAAGCTAATTTTTTTTTGAACTAAAAACATTATAAATACAGTTTGATATTTTTATATACTTTTGATAAGAAATATATTTAAAATATTTGAAAGTAGTTGGCCATGGAAAAATTATTTCACATAAAAGTGTGTGAATAATCTAGAAATTTTGTGAACGGTTATTAAAGTAAAAAATGTGAAATTATAAAAATAGCTATGTTAAAGTTATTTTCAATTGAACAAATATACGAATGTCGCAGATTTTAATTACATAAGAAATGTACAGAAAATTGAAAACAATGTGTCACTACCATTTGATAACACTTTTTTATGATTTAGTGAAGTGCAATGGAGGTGACATTGATAATGTTATGCAGTTTTTTACCGCAGATGGGATTTAATATTGGTGTTTGGATTGACATTTTTTTGTAAAATAAAATTTCATTGACAAGCAATCACACAATTAATAAGATTTTTCTTTTTCCAACATTGCATGTTTAATTAGAAAATAGAATAGCAATAAGTAAGCTTGCCATTTTAAATCTAAAAACAAATAATTTTTATTAATTGCAAAAATTTGATCTAATAATAATTTATTATGCTGTTTTTAAATTAATTAGTGTTTAAAAAATTGTTAAATTATAAATACTTGTTGGGTAATATATTTTTCATAGTTTTAATTGAAAATTCAAAATTTTTTCATGGCCTACTATAAAGAAAAAGCGAAATGTTATGTTTTTTTTAATATTTAAAAATAATGTATTACACAAATAGACATATCAAATCAGAAAAAAATAAACTTTTCAAAAATATCACAGCCGCCTATGATTCCTATTTAAAAAAATACAACTTTATGTTATTACAGCTAAACTAATGATTAAAAAAAAATCGCTGATAACATTATCAGATTCTCTGTAAAAAATGCCTGTATAATGTTTTTGTTTCAAATGTGTATCTTTTATAATAAGGAAGATATGATTTTTTTAAGATTTCGCTGAAATGTCAAAAATGTCGAAAACAAAAGACAATAGTGGAATGCGGTTTTGACCAAAATTATTTTCACAAAAAACGGACCCGAGAATGTGTCACTCGTTTTTCTCTAAACCTCTTAGTTTCGGACATCCAAAATGCAGCACCCTGTACATGCAACAGGTTAATTGTGTACAATTTGTTTGTCAACCGTTTATCATTTTATTTGTATAGTAATTATTTCAAATAAACTTTTTTCTTTTTCCATTTTTTTTTCATGCCTCCCTCAAGTCGTGTAAAAATTCGATTCGTTTAATTTTTGAATTGTGTTATTTTTCACAATCACCATTTCGTTGTAAACACTTGCTTGTCCTTGAAAAAGGTAACAAACAACCGTATTTACAAAAACTGTCCAAGCACACGACGATCGAATGAAAATTTCAAAACCGTCAAAAGTTTGCGCTTTTATACGAAACTTTATTCATTTTGTTATGCAAGCCGGGTTGATTGTTACTTAATTAATTGTCATGATGTGAAATATTTCTGGAAGGTAGTCTCAAATTTCTTTGTTGTAATATCGATTTTGTGCGATTCAAAGAGGCATAAAACAATCAGTTAATTCCTCCTCGCTGTCATCATTTATTTTATAAACAGCAAAAAGAGAAAATTTAAGTGAAAAACTTTTAACTGGTTTATAGGTGCGTTTGAAGAAATGGCAAATCTCTCTCTAAATTTTAAATCGAACGTGTTGGTGGAAATTTTTGTATTTGGTTGTGTAACAAAATCGCTGTAATAATGCCATTGATGTCCTCAATCAATAAATCTAGACCAAGATGTATTATTAAGAGTGTCCTTAATTCCTGTGGAGCTTATAACTCAATTGTGGCTTTAATAGTCATCAAATATTGCTGCTGGAATCAAGGGCGGATCCAAGGGGGGGCCCAGGGGGCCCCCCAAACACCAACTTTAATTTTTTAATAAATAATTTAAAAGCTTAATGGACAAATGTTTTTTAAATAATCACATTAAAAGTCTTTTTAATGCACATTTTTTTAATAAATAAATACATAAATTTGTTTGTGTCCATTTTGTTTAGTTTCAGTATAAGGAAAGGTACCTCTGGTGTTTTTTAGACTATCACTTAAAAATCACAATTTTCTGGCAACGTTTCGTCTTAATTTAATCTTCTTCAATCCGTTTATAAAAAACAATTGTCGGCCTAAAGAAAATTAAATTAACATCGAAACGTTTCTAGAAAGTTGTATTTTTTTTAGATGATAGCCAAAAAATACCAAATATCTTTCCTTACAATGAAAATAAATTATTACCACTTAATAAAATATTATGCGAAGATTCTCGAAAAGTAAAACAAGGAAGTTGCTTAGAAATTTTTTTACGTCCAGAATTTTTTATTACTTAAACTTATACTTAAACAACTGTATGTAAATTAACATTTTATATTGTAGTTTTTTTTAATAATTAAAAAGAGTGTTTTTTTGTCAATGAGAACTAATTATTTCAAAAACTTAGCGAAACCGACTAGTAAAAAAATATGTAAAAAAATGTTTAAAAAAAAAAGATTTTATTTAAAAGATGCACTAAAAGGTAAAAAATTATGTATTTCAATCACACGAGAATATTTTTTCTTATAGGTTAAAATTCTAAAATTTATAAAAGCTTTTGGAGTTGTAAAATTACGGCATTACAGAATTACTTTGTTCAGTTGACAACAACCACAGCTTTCATAAATTTTAAAATTTTAACCTGTAAGAAAAAATATTCTCCTGTGTTTTTTACCTTTTAGTGCATCTTTTAAATAAAAGCTTTTTTATAAAACATTTTTTATATATTTTAATTTTTTGCTTTTTAGTCTTTATTTATTGCATAGATTTACTGTGCATCTACCGTGACGTCCAAATGACCAACATACCCATACACATACAACATACATAACCTAAAATTTTAAAACTAAATTTAACACCTTTAGGGGGTAATTAACTATATAGAATTGCATTGTCACGCAGATTACGTAAGCATGTTAAATTTCATTTCATTGCGACTACAGGAACCCTCTCAAATTTACAAATCGAGAACCCCTTTGTAAACATAACCTAAAACTTCAAAACCCCATTTAACCCCTTTCGGGGGTATTTAACTACATAGGATTGCATTGTCAGTATGCAAAATTTCAATTCAGTGGGACAACGGGAACCCTTTCAAATTTGGCTCCGAAAAAATAACCGACAGACAGACAACATTGTGAGCTAAATAAAAGCTTTTAAAAACGTTATGATCAACCTATGAACCTGTTTGCATTGTAAAATTTTTTTGGGAAAAAGTTTTTTGTGCAAATTTATTTAAGCTTCACCATTCTAAAATTTAAAAATTAATTTCTGGATCCGCCCCTGGCTGGAATTGATTTTCTTTTAATAAACATCTCGCTCGGATTCAGTTTCTGTAGCAACGTGAGCGATTTTTTCTCAACAATAAATAGAGCAATTAGTTGATGAATCAGTCAGAGGGAGTTTAAGTTGGTCGTAAGTTTGCGCTAAATTTTTGATAACGATCGATCTGCAATTTACTGTTGAGGAGCATGTGAAATATCTCCAAGGTCTAGCAACAAGCTAATCGGATCAATATGATCCTAAAACAACAAAGGGTTTGAGAATGTATCAAATTCGTCGAAAGAAATCCCCAAACCGGTTCACTTAATCACGATTCGATTTGAAAAAAATAATTGCAGATTATTGTTATGTAGAGGAATTCCTGTCGGAATTGTGCACTTTCCGGGCTAACAATTTATAAGTGATTCGAATGATAAATGGCGGGCGTCAATCCGGCAGCGGAAACACTTTTCAGAGTAGTAGGAAATCACACACACACACACACACACACACACAAAAAGGGCTTTTTCTTTGTCGTAAATAAACCACTCTATTTCGTATCTAGAGCAGGAAATTTTTTTTTTACCTAAATTGATCCCGGGAATTTAGCGTTTCTTGCTTAATCGATAGAATAACAGGGCCTAGATCTTCATCGTTGGTGAAGTAGTTCCAATGTTCTGTACCATAGAAATATTTTTCGTACGTTTCCTGTTCCACGCTGGTAAGCTCGAAGCCTTGGTTTTTCTCCCATTGCTCCTCTATTGTGGTTTTTTTGCGCGGGGATGACGAATCGTCTTCTTCGTCGTCTTCGTACAAATCGTTACAACCTAAATTTCATTACAGAGATTGTTATTTAGCGGTTGTAAAAACGTTTTGGCAACAACTATTTGGTCACCGCAACAATCGAAGAAAACGTTTGACCAAAAATGGGCATTTATTTTTGGGTTATATAACGGTAATATTACCAAATAGTTGCCAACAATTTGGTTGTTTCAAAGCTCTAACGAAAGCTGTTGCTATTTTATGACTAAATGACAACTATTTACTACATAATCACCGATTTGTTGTTAATTGGCTATCGTTTCCAAAGTACAACCCAACAGCAACTACAAAATAACATTTTATCTTTGGTTGTAATTTAGGAAAAATTGTGGGACATCAAGATCAAAATATAACAATATGGTAATTTAGTGGTCACTGAAGAGTCACGAAAAAATTGTTATTTTATTCAATCCTTGTAGACATCATGGATGGCGATAAAGATATTATACACGGTGTCCCATGAACGAGTGCAAATATTTTAACCATAAATTGACAATTAAAAATTAATTGATACGTATTTTTTATTTAAAAAAAAATTTGTTTTCGATTTATTAATTTTTAAAAATAGCCCCCCATCTTGAATAATATTAAAACAAAGTTTTATGAAATTTGACATGCTTACTTTATTTTTATTTGTCATATGACAGTGTAATTGGTATTTATGTTGGGTGCCCCCTTGGAATAAATTGTCTTATGACTTTTTAGCACAAATTAGTTTGGCTTTTCCATTATTATCATTTGAAATCCCATTTTATTTAAAAACTTTTTCGTCTCTTGCAATTTTTTCTTAGAATTAACGATTTTCGAATAAAATGTAAAAATGTAAAATGATGCAGTCAGCATATCACAAAACATATCAGCGCTTATTCAAAGCTTTCTCTTGTGAAATCTGTCAAAATTGTGTTTCAAAATTGATTTTTTAAGCAAAATTGATTAAAGTAAATAGTGTTTTATATAGAAAGACACTGGATAACCTCATTGAAAAATAATGTCAAAATTTTAAAGTAGCTGTAAATAAAAATGTGAACTTTGACACTTGTTGATTTAAAAGAACAACTTTTATGGTAATGCAAAATGCTTTTTTAAGAAGCTGAGCATTAAAGTGAAAGATACTTTGCCGCCTGCTTTGAATAAGCGCTGATATGTTTTGTGATATGCTGACTGCATCGTTTTACATTTTTGCATTTTATTCGAAAACCGTTAATTTTGAAAAAAAATTACAAAACACAAAAAAGTTTCTAAATTGAATGGGCTTTCAAATTATAACAATGGCAAAGCCAAATTAAGTTGTGCTAAAAAGTTATAAGACAATTTATTTGAAGGGGGCACCCACAGCTCCCTTTTGGAGCACCCTACATAAATGCAAATTATATTGTCATATGACAAATAAAAATAATGTAAGCATGCCAAATTTCATAGAAATTGGTTCAATAATTTTCAAGATATACAAATAAACGTCTTGCTTGGGGGCCATTTTTAAAAATTAATAACTCGAAAATAAATTTTTTTTCTGAAAAAAGAAAAAATACGTATCAATTAATTTTTAATTGTCAATTTATGGTTAAAATATTTGCACTCGTTCGTGGGACACAAATTCCAAATACTCGTTAACCAAGCAAAAAATTACTTTTCTGACAAATATGAATACGATGCTTCGAAAAAATCGACGCGCCTTAAAAAAACAATAATTTATTAAACATACCAATTTTTTTTTCAAAAAATTAAGAGAGTTTTTCTTTTAATTTAATTTCAGTTATAAAAATGTATCACTTTTATTTATTGAATTTTATAAAATAGCAGTAATTATGATTCTGACAACGACAAAGTTATTAAATGGTTATAAAATAGTTGTAAAATTGACACACATAAGAAAAATTTAACATGGCCGCTGTCTGCGCTGTCGTACTTGTCAAAAAAATCGCCATTTTTGTATTTCTTCTCTGATGTTAGGAAACTGACTCAGAAACCTAATATTGACTAAGTTAAAACCAAATGGTATTTAGTTATTTTTTACGTTTGAGGTGGCTTTTCTGGCTAAATAATGACTAAATCGAAACAAACTAAATAAGTTGAGTCAGTCGTTCGACGTTTTAATTTTCTGTAATATGTACTGCTTTTCCTAAATCTTTTTAAGGAAAAAGCAGTTTGTTTAATGTCAACTTTAGGCATAATTCACACTCCACATTACAGAAAATACACTTTTGTTGGTAGATGTGGTATACGACAAATAAAATTTGACAGTTAAAATGATGGGAAAATTATTGTGTAGCTACGAAAGGGTAGAGTTATAGACATTACTTGGTAATGACAACTAAAATTTTGCTACCAAATTGCCACATTCTGCAGATAGATTTTCGTTATATTTTAGCTTTTTATTTTTAAGAAAACATTGCGGCAACTTCGGAAATTTGCATATAGTTATAAGATAGCTTATTCACAACTATATGGCAGAATAGCCAAATGGTCATGAAATAGTAATATTTTAGACATTATTTTGTCATTAAAATATGTGTGATATCTATAATATATCAACTTTAAATAGCTGTGAAAAGGTTATTTTTTGGGTTTACGATGGACATAAAAGCATTATGGCAACCTAAAAAAAACTATTTAGTTACGTAGATACCAAATTAAAGCTAAATTGTGGGTCAGCTATTAGGAGTCTAATATAAAGCCAAATTAGCATATTATAGCTTTTTTAAATATTAATCTAACTAAAAAACAACATCATTTTAAAAACCTAATGAAATAACCAAATTATGACTAAGATCAGGTTGCCATACCGTTACTGCAACAACTTTTTAGCTACCACAACCAAAAAGATATTTTGTGCTACTTGGGAAGGATTATCGAAAGTTCATGATTTATTATTAAACGCATTGTTTCAACCATAAATATTTCAATTTGTGTTCCCATGGGTGAAATTTATAACATAGTTATATTCAAATTAAAGAAGGGCCGAAACAATTTTTAATTAACCTGAATATTCATTACAATTTTCATCTGAATTACATTCGGCGTAGTTTAAAACAAAAATCTTTTATTAACAAATTCGTTGGAAAGTTATTTAAAGTGTAAGATTTCGGGGGATTTTTAAGAGCTTCTACTGAGGGGCATTCTACAGACTTGAAATTACATGATTAAATAAAGAAAATCTCTCAGTATTCCGCATATACCGGCGTGCGTAAATTGGACATTAAAATTTATGACACAAACATAAAGAAATTCGATTTTTGATGAGAACATGGAAATTGTTTTGGAATTGGTGTGGTCAATATCAATGGTTGTTTTGACCACAAAGCAGAATAGACGCAATATGAGCAATGTCGTTTGATTTATAACCAAAATCCAGCGCTTTAGTTATAGAAATACCATAATTTCATATAAAAATTCAGTTCAAAATAAGCTGAAAATGTTAAAAATGGTTTTAATTAGACTTTTTTCAAGGGTTAAATCCAGCTAGATTTTCTTCTGACATAAAGTTTGGTTGAAAATGATTGTCTTTATACACTTTTCAATCTTTCAAATAATAAGTTTTTGAAAAAAATTTCAGCGTTTTTTTGCGATATTTTGCTATACCTAATGGACAAAAAAATTATCAAAGTGGAATTGATTTTGTTTGCCTTTCGTTAATAACAAGCTGAAAATTCAACAAATTAGACTAAAAATTGAAACTTTTTGCCTTTTTCGAGTGTTTAAAAATTTCTTTTCGAAAATGTATGTTAAAACTGACTGACAAATTGTTCAGCTTGTTTCACTTATTATTTTAGTTCAATTAAAAATTATTTGTAATAAGAGAAAACAGTTTTTTAACTTATCAAGTTTCAAATATTGAAGAACTGTGAGCCACTACTGACTGACTAGTCGTCACAGATAGATAGAAAATTTGTATTCTAACAGATTTAACAAAAATAAAAAAATGTCTCATTTATTTTAGAAGGTAAGTCATAAACTTTTTCGGCAGAAATCTATCACAATTTTTATATGTAAAACTTGTTGAAAAATCAACAAATTTCATCGAAAATTAGTTTGTTAGGCTCGATTTAGTTCGTTTTAAAAATCAAAGACTAAAAACTACAAAAACAAATCGAAATTAATGATATTTTATCGATTCAGCTCGTTTTTGAGCAAAAATAACTCAAAAAAAACACAAAATTTTACCTTTTTCAAGCTTTATAACAAGTTTTTGAAAAAAATCTGTGTTTTTTTGCGATATTTTGCTATAGCATACTAAAAAGTCATCAAGTTTAATCAATTTTATTTGTCTTTTTTGAGTTAAAATTTCGTTAAAAATAAGCTGAAAATTTACCAATTAGACTAAAAATTGCATCTTTTTGTCTTTTCCGAGTGTTTTTCCTTTAACAAATCTTTCTAAAATTGATTGAAAAATCACCAAATTTACTCGTTTTAAAAATTAGAGGCTCCAACAACTCTAAAAACTATAAAAATAAATCGAAATTAATGTAATTTTGTCGCTTCAACTCAGTTTTGATCAAAAATAATTTAAAAAAGAAACACAAAATTTAATTGAAAATATTTCCCTTTTCACATTTTTCAAGCTTCCATGTAAGCTTTTGAAAAAAATCTCAGGAGTTATTTTTTTGCGATATCTTGCTATAACAGACAAAAAAATCATGTTGAAGTCTTTTTCAAGTTTAGCTCTTTTTTCATCCAGAAAAAAATGTCGTTAAAAACAAGCTGAAAATTTACTAAATTAGTCTTAAAAATTGTATCTTTTTGCCTTTTTCGAGTTTCTTTTCGAAAATTTATGTTAAAACTGACTAAAAAATTGTTTAGTTTGTTTCTCTGAACTTCGTTCGTTTTAAAAACCATCAGCTTGTGTAGCTACGAAAGGGTAGAGTTATAGACATTACTTGGTAATGACAACTAAAATTTTGCTACCAAATTGCCACATTCTGCAGATAGATTTTCGTTATATTTTAGCTTTTTTATTTTTAAGAAAACGTTGCAGCAACTTTGGAAATTTGCCATATAGTTATAATGAATAATCTATTCACAACTATATGGCAGAATAGCCAAATGGTCATGAAATAGTAATATTTTAGATATTATTTTGTCATTAAAATATGTGTGATAGCTATAATATATCAACTTTGAATAACTGTGAAAAGGTTATTTTTTGGGTTTACGATGGACATAAAAGCATTATGGCAACCTAAAAATAACTATTTAGTTACGTAGATACCAAATTAAGGCTAAATTGTGGGGCAACTATTAGGAGTCTAATATAAAGCCAAATGAGCATATTATAGCTTTCTGTACCATAGAAACATTGCGGCAACTTCGGAAATTTGCCATATAGTTTATAAGATAGATTATTCACAACTATATGGCAGAATAGCCAAATGGTCATGAAATAGTAATAATTTAGACATTATTTTGTCATTAAAATATGTGTGATAGCTATAATATATCAACTTTAAATAGCTGTGAAAAGGTTATTTTTTGGGTTTATGATGGACATAAAAGCATTATGGCAACCTAAAAATAACTATTTAGTTACGTAGATACCAAATTAAGGCTAAATTGTGGGGCAACTATTAGGAGTCTAATATAAAGCCAAATGAGCATATTATAGCTTTCTGTACCATAGAAACATTGCGGCAACTTCGGAAATTTGCCATATAGTTTATAAGATAGATTATTCACAACTATATGGCAGAATAGCCAAATGGTCATGAAATAGTAATAATTTAGACATTATTTTGTCATTAAAATATGTGTGATAGCTATAATATATCAACTTGAAATAGCTGTGAAAAGGTTATTTTTTGGGTTTACGATGGACATAAAAGCATTATGGCAACCTAAAAAATAACTATTTAGTTGCGTAGATACCAAATTAAAGCTAAATTGTGGGGCAACTATTAGGAGTCTAATATAAAGCCAAATGAGCATATTATAGCTTTCTATACCATAGAAACATTGCGGCAACTTCGGAAATTTGCCATATAGTTTATAAGATAGATTATTCACAACTATATGGCAGAATAGCCAAATGGTTATGAAATAGTAATAACTTAGACATTATTTTGTCATTAAAATATGTGTGATAGCTATAATATATCAACTTTAAATAGCTGTGAAAAGGTTATTTTTTGGGTTTACGATGGACATAAAAGCATTATGGCAACCTAAAAAATAACTATTTAGTTACGTAGATACCAAATTAAAGCTAAATTGTGGGGCAACTATTAGGAGTCTAATATAAAGCCAAATTAGCATATTGTAGCTTTTTTAAATATTAATCTAACTAAAAAACCCTAATGAAATAACCAAATTATGACTAAGATCAGATTGCCATAACGTTACTGCAACAGAGACCTATTTTAAATTAAAAATTATTTTAATAAAAGAAAAATTGATTTTTTTAACTTATTTAAGTGTAAAATTTTGAAGAACTGTGTCGTCACAGACAGATACAATTAAACGGCTTTCATTTAACAAAATTTAAAAAAACTTTCATTCGAAAAAATAAAAACTGGACTGATTTCTTTAAAAAAGAAAGTCATAAACTTTTTCCGCAGAATTTAAAATTAAAAATTTCCTTTTTTAAAACAGAAACCCATCTAGTGCAAAAATCACAAAAACAAGTCGTAATTGTTTCACAGTTTAGTTCGTTTTTGGTTAAAAATAAATAAATTTTTCAAAGTTTTGTGTTTTCATCTGCAAAGAATTTCGTTGTAATTAATAGAAATAGACTCACTGCGATCGCGTCTCCTGGATGGGTGTCCATTTTCCTGGTCGGTCCCATCAGTATGGTCTTCCTCGTCCCCTTCTTGTATTTCATGGTCGGATTCGCTTTCGTCCCATATGGTATCAGAGGTGATTTTTTGTCTGGAGCATTCGATCCAGTAGCCAGGTGTTGGTATAAAGTTGTGCGGGAATTCTTCGCAGAATTCATCTGTAAGGATGATGACGTGAAAGCGGGTGTAATTAATGAGTGTAATAATTAGTAAACAATCTGGTGTGGAGTGCGAAGTGCTGGCTGTGATGATTTGGTGTACAGTCCGCTCACTGTAAGGTAGAACACCAAACGAGCTAAATGTAGCTTGGTGTTCAAACTTAGAGTGACCCGACTATACACACTCAAAGCTCGCTCGATCCCTCGATGATCCAACACTATAGTTGCAAATTAAACAATTTTTTAGCAGTTGTATAGTTTTTTAATTTCTCTCTTTCATGCCCGGTTTCTGGAACATTTTTATATCGGATTTTTATATCAAAATGGGTTTTTGAAACGTATCGATCAATAAATTATCTATTCGATAACTATTGGTTCGATAGATAGTTTAGCAGAAATTTGATAGATGCCCTCAGTATCTGGAGCAAACTTCTCTCTTATCAAAACTCTTTAAAATCATAAATATTTGTAAACAAAAAGTCAAAAATACCTCAAAATCGTATCAAAATTGCCATTATGTTAGTCTTTGTGACGGATTTTTTCAAAAACACGTTTTTGTGAGATAAAATATCATCAGCTCTTGTGTACAGGGTGCTGCATTTTGGATGTCCGAAACTAAGAGGTTTAGAGAAAAACTAGTGACACATTCTCGGGTCCGTTTTTTGAGAAAATAATTTTGGTCAAAACCGCATCCTGCTATCGTCTTTTGTTTTCGACTTATAAACAAAAGTTGACATTTTAGTGAAATCTTAAAAAATTTATATCTTCCTTATTATTAAAGATACACATTTGAAACAAAAACATTTTTACTTTTTTACAGAGAATCTGATAATGTTATCAGCGATTTTTTTTAATAATTCGTTTAGCTGTAATAACATAAAGTTGTATTTTTTTAAATAGGAATCATAGGCGGCTGTGATATTTTTGCAAAGCTTATTTTTTTCTGATTTGATATGTCTATTTGTGTAATACATTATTTTTAAATATTAAAAAAAACATAATATTTCGCTTTTTCTTTATAGTAGGCCATGAAAAAATTTTGGATTTTCAATTAAAACTATGAAAAATATATTACACAACACGTATTTATAATTTAATAATTTTTTAAACACTAATTAATTCAAAAACAGCATAATAAATTATTATTAGATTAAATTTTTGCAATTAATAAAAATTATTTGTTTTTAGATTTAAAATGGCAAGCTTACTTATTGCTATTCTATTTTCTAATTAAACATGCAATGTCGGAATAAGAAAAATCTTATTAATTGTGTGATTGCTTGTCAATAAAATTTTATTTTACAAAAAAATGTCAATCCAAACACCAATATTAAATCTCATCTGCGGTAAAAAATACATGACATTATCAAGGTCACCTCCATTGCACTTCACTAAATCATAAAAAAGTGTTATCAAATGGTAGTGACACATTGTTTTCAATTTTCTGCACATTTTTTATGTAATTAAAATCTGGGAAGATCGTATATTTGTTCAATTGAAAATAACTTTAACATAGCTATTTTTATAATTTCACGGTTTTTACTTTAATAACCGTTCACAAAATTTCTAGATTATTTACACCTTTTATGTGAAATAATTTTTCCATGGCCAACTATTTTCAAATATTTTAAATATTTTTTTTATAAAAAGTATATAAAAATATCAAACTGTATTTATAATGTTTATAGTTCAAAAAAAAATTAGCTTTTCGAAAATATCATAGCCAACTATGATTCCTATTTAAAAAAGTATAACTTTATGTTATTACAGCTAAACGAATTATTAAAAAAAAATCGTTGATAACATTATTAAATTCTCTGTAAAAAAGTGCCTGTATAATGTCTTTATTTCAAATGTGTATGTTTTATAATAAGGAAGATATAAATTTTTTAAGATTTCGCTAAAATGTCAACTTTTGTTTATAAGTCGAAAACAAAAGACGATAGCGGAACCGATAATGTGTTAGTCGTTTTTCTCTAAACCTCTTAGTTTCGGAGATCCCCTATTCGGACATCCAAAATGCACCACCCTGTACACTCAGGTATATCCCATTTCAGTTCATTGTAGAATTTTGCAACAACGCATTTGCATTTTTTCGAGTTTCTGGTGTGTTTTCTTGGCTCAAAATTTGGGATTTAGCTTAACACAGAGTTCTTTTCTTATACAGAAACTTTCAATTTGTGCTTTATTTCATTCCAAGAAATTCAAATGCCAACAAAAGGAGAGTCTTTTCAAAAATGTCAAAATAGTAAAAATGTGTCTAATTGCACACAGATTTCAGGAAGGAGTTGGTGTAAAACGTAATTTTTCATAAATATATGAAACTGAAATCCGTCTTTGATTCAAGATCCCATGATAGCAGGAACTTCTTTTTGCCGTCATTATTAGTATTTACTGTTATTGTATATGTAAATGTTCGTTCATAATAATTTTATCCATGTAATAAATCTACAAAATCACATTTTCTGTACTCTTTTTGATTTCGTTACAATTATAACAAAACACAGGATTCTTATTTATAACAATTCGTTATCTTCTTTGAAATTATAGAAGTCGCATTTTCCAAAAGGCTTAGGCTTGAACCTAATCATTTTTCTCTTTCAATATTTGCCAATATCTCAATAACTTTTTTGCCAGTACAAGAACTGGTAGAATTGTCAAATTCCATTTGTTCAAGGTTCAAAATTTCTGAAAATTATTATAATTTTTAAAATAAAGCAAAATAATTTCGCTTGCAACCACAACTTACTGAAATTACGCCCAAACAGAGAAAAACACAAAAATAATATGACAGTTTTAGACATACCATAAGTTATCGAATAGATATCTGGTCGTTATTGGGCGGAACAGAAACACTTTTTGCATCTTATTGGTAGTTTATCAAGTCCACAACTTTATCGGACCGTTTTGGAAACCGGGCATCAGTCACTTAGTTCTACAGAATTTTAATCTCACTCTTTTTTTTTAGTTTTTTTTTTGTATTCCAGTTTTTAAGTCTTTTAGCTTTTCAGTCTCTTAGTGTATTGGTGTTTTATTCAGAATCTAATGTTTTAATTTCTTAAAACCCTTTCTATAGTTTTTTCAGTTTCTCAGTTTTTCATCAGTCGCTTAGTTCTTTAGAATTTAAATCACACTCTTTTTTAGTTTTTTTGATTTTGAACGACTTTTCAATTTGGTAAATACTCGGTTGTATATTAAATTATTTTTTAAGGTTGGGATGAATTCTTACAGAAAACAACAAATTATAGAACAATATTTAGGTTCAACGATTAATTAAATTCTTTATAGCTTTTTTTGTGCAATAGAATTAAGTTTTTTTTTTACAAAAGGTAGGTATTTCGTTTTATTTGTTTTTGTAATGGAATTTATTAATAAAAATTATCTTTTAATTTTTCCTGCTGTATCTATGTTTTATTTCCAGATTTTAATACTTAATTTCTGCAACTCATTCCCTGTTTAACCCTCTTGTGAATCCTGAAACACATTTTCTTTATTTTTAACCGGAAGTCCAAATGACAATTTTCTCGTTGAACTCTTTTGGGGGTGGAATTTCTAAAAATCCTGAAATATACGCCTCTTCCTTTTTAACCGAATGTCTAAGATATCAATTGATAACTTCAACAATAAAGAATTTTTTATATGTATAACTTCAACAATGAAGGATTTTTTGTTTAACCCCCTTGAAGTGGAGTTTTCAACAAACCTGAAACACGCCTTTTTTATTTTTAGACGAATGCCCAAATACCAATTCTCTTGGTTATAACTTCGAAAATGACATATTTTTATATTCAACCCTCTTGGGGGTGGAACTTTCAAAATCCAGAAACACGTCTTTTTTCATTTTTAACCGAAAGATCATTAATATAGCTTCAAAAATGACGATTTTTTATGTTAACCCTCTTTGGGGGTGTAATTTCTAAAAATAATAAAATACCTGTTTCTTTATTTTTCACCGAATGCCCAAATACCAATTTTTATAAATATAAGTTCAAAAATTACGGATTTTTATATTTAACCCCCTTAGGGGTGGAAATTCCAAATGTTCTTAAACACACGTTTTTCATCTTTAACCGAAAGCTCAAGTACCATTTGCATGGATACAAATTAAAAATTACGGATTTTTATACAAATTCTAACCCCTGTTCAACCCCCTTATTGGGGTTGGTATTTCCAACTAAAACACGTGTTTCTTCACTTTTCACTGAAAGCCCAAAAACCAGCTTCAATTATTGTAAATTCAAAAGTTACGAATATTTATACAAATTTTATTACGCCATTTAACCCTCTTAGGGGTTGATTTTTCGAAAATCCGGAAACACGTTTTCTTCATTTTTAACCAAAAGCCCAAATACTAATTTTCAAGGATGTAAGTTCAATGTAACTTTGAAAATGACAGATTTTCTAAACTCTAATTCTAAATTCAACTCTCCATTTAACCCCTTTAGGGGTTGATTTTCCAAAAATCCTGAAACACGTCTTTCTTTATTTTTAACCGAAAGCCCAAATACTAATTTTCAAAGATATAACTTAAAAAATGACGGATTTTTATATAAATTTTAACACCCTATTTAACCCTCTTAGGGGGTGATTTTCGAAAAATCCTTTCTTAGTACACCCCTACGTTACAAAAGCTATCTACTGTAAAAATTTCAAGTTTCTATCCTTAGCCGTCTAAGCTGTGCGTTGATTTGTCAGTCAGGCCAAGCAATTTTATATACAGGGTGATTCATATAACTTTACGACCCTGACAACCAAAACAAAAACGCCAGAGACTGCAATAAGAACCTAATTTTGTAAGGTTTGCAAGGAATATCCAAATCACAAACAAATGTATAATTATTTTTTTTGAATCAAATTATAATTGAGTAGTGTATTACTGGTTGCATTTAAAATTCGTCAGGGTCGTAAAGTTATGTGAATCACCCTGTATATAGATTATTTTTTAAGATTGAGATGAATTCTTACAGAAAACAACAAATTATAGAACAATAATTAGGTTCAACGATTAATAAACTTATTTATAGCTTTTTTTGTACAATAGAATTAAGTTTTTTTTTAATATTGGTTTTTGTAATGGAATTTATTAATAAAAATATTTTCCTACTGTACCTCTGCTTTATTTCCAGATTTTACGAGTAATAGGTACTTAATTTCTGTTTTTTTTTACAACTCTTAATTCTCTCCAGTTATGATGGATTGATTTTGGGAGACATAGGACACTCAGAAACACCTCATAAAACTACGAGAGGACGCTTTTACTTTTATATTGCAAATGCCCTAGAGGCTGTGGATATCTCCAAATAAAAGGGTACAAATTTGGTGCCCTTCTCTTGTTGTTTCAAAATTTTATTTAATAAATCTATCAGAGCTTCTGCAGCTCTTAAAAAAAAGTGGGCATCCATCATTGATGGCTAATAAATCCGTGATCCGTGCCGTATTTAATGATGTACAGCCATAATTATCCTATATCCGCTATTCACATTAATGACTACATTGGTTGTGCTAACACGACTACTGGCCTGAAAATATTACGTTATTGATTATTGATGAAAGCTGCAACGAAGTAATGGAAAAGCGATTGAAAAGTTTGGCAGGATTAGGTGCGAACTCAGGAAAAAAAAAACAATTTCGATTGCATTATATCACAATTTTCACCTTACAGTTTAATTAAATAACAGGTGGCATTTGACATTTAGTTTGTTGCCTCAACAAACAATTTATTCGATCAGTAATTTCGATTTTATTGCGGCTATAAATAGATCAGTTCAATGCGGTCGCAAAAATGCAAAAATCCGACTGGACATTATAAATTCACTCTAATTTATGGATCCATAACTCTAACCTAAATTTCGGACAAATATACAGGCTGTTTTGTCTAAACCCCACATTAGAAGTATTGGGAGTTCTAATAATCATAGTCATCTGAAAATTTGTATACAACCATAATCTTTTAGGTCCTGCTCAATGAAAATATTTTCAACTTCCTTATTTTAAATGGAATGCTATATTTTTTAATGCGTTTTTGAATTACTAGAGTTATTTTAAGGTAGTTTTCATAAGCTATCCCTATACCTAAATTTAGCCGTTTACGAAATATTTATGGTTTTTCAAAATTTTTTGGATTTGCACCTTCCAGTTCAAAAATCGATAACTCTGCGATTTTTAAAAATTTGGAAATATTTTTGAGCTCATTTGAAAGAGGAAGCCTAGATCTTTCCTTTGGTGATTTCAAATTTCTAAAAAAGAATAACAAACTCCAAATTTTTAAAATTAAGCTTGCAAAACTTTAAGCACCCATAACTCATTTTTTTCAAATGAAATGACAAAAGTTTTATTTCACTAGATGGTAGAGAATTTAATTCTGCTTCGATCTGTGTTAACATTCCCTATACTTATGTTTAATAGTTTTCAAGTTACAATAACTTTTTGTTGGGATTGAGAAATTCATTAGCCATAGGCCTTTTCTCATATGTTGCCATGGAAACGAATAAAAAAAGGTGAGAAATTAAACAACACTCAATGAATTTATTTTGTTTTCACAGTCTGATAACACAATTTTGAACAGAGTTTGTCGTTTAAGTTTAATCAGAAATGTTTTTATGACAAAATATGCAAAAATAGCTGTGGTTAGTAAGAAATTTCCTACAATAACAAAAAAACCAACATAACTTGAAAATTATCACAGATAGGTATAGGGAATGCTAATGCAGATAGATTCAGAAAAAAATTCTCCTCCATCTGGTAGAATAAAAATTGGGACATCCCATTTGAAAAAATTAAGTTTTGGGTACTTGAAGTTGTCCAAACTTAACCTCAAAATTTTTGGGTTTATTAACTTCAATTCCAATTTTGATCACACTGAACAACAGATATAGGCTTTCTCTTTCAATTCTCCAAACATGGTTTCGAAATCTCTAAAACTAAGCGAGTTACCGATTTTTTAAGGGACAGGTGCAAATTCAAAAATTTTCAAAAATCCTAAATATCTCGAAAACGGTTAAACTTGGGTATAGGGAAAGCTAATAAAAACTCCCTTAAAATAACTCAACTAATCCAAAAACGCAGTAAAAAACATAGCTTTCCATTTAAAATAAGGAAGTTAATAGCAACTTCCGGTATAACCGGAAGTGACGCCATCTTGAAAATATTTTCATTGAGCATAACTCAACGGATTATGCCTGAGTACCAACTCTCAGATAAATATCTTTATTAGAACTTTCAATACTTCTAATGTGGGGTTTAGACGGAACACCCTGTATTTTACAGTTTCATTTACTTACAGAAAAATACTATAATACGTTAGAAAGTTTGCTGCAACTCAGAGACAGAGGTAATAAAAATTTGATAAATGTCTTTCTTACTTCCCAATAACAACAATGTAACAATTTTCCTCACTTTACGCGAATTTATGGCTCCAGGAAAGACTTGATAACTTAATTCTGAAGACTTGTGATTTCAGCACTTAGGTAAATGAGTTTGTTTAGTGTGGACGTTTCAAGCTTATACAGTATTAGTCATAAAATAGAGATAATTTTAACTGGCAACTTAAATTAGACCTGAAGCCAGGTCTAATGACACTAGAAGCTAGAAAATTTAACCAAATAATGATTTCCTTTTGTGTTTAATAAACTAGTAACTAGTTCGTTTTTCTATAAGGATTCATCTAAACCTAGAAAATTAACTCACTGTATAAAAATACCTACAGGTTTTTCATTCAATTAGCATTTTTATATTTAGTAGATTTTTATACAGCGTTGGGCGAAAGTCTGGAACCAAGCTTTTATGTACCTTACGAAAAAACTATTCAGTACATCATCAACTACTTTAAAAATGTGGGCATTTTTCAAGAATAAATTTTTTCGAAATTCCTTTTAGTTTTCGAGTTATTCAAAAAAATTTTTTTTTCAAATGGCAGCCTACTACGGCGATTTTTTTGGTAAAAGATTAAGCTCTAAAACCAACTTCTACTTTAATAAAATTAATTTTAAACCAGTGGTTTTTCTTAAATAAATTATTAAAGTTGCGTTCCGAGCTCATGTATCCATGGATGTTTATAATTGCGAAAAATTTTACGAATCAAATTAGTGGATAAAAAACATCCACTTCGGCCAAATTCGAAAAATCTTCGTATTGAGTTCGGACCGCAATTTTAATAATTTATTTTAAAAAAACCACAGGTTCAAAAACTATATTATTGACTTAGATGTAATTCCTAAGGCATAATCTTTTTCCAAAAAAATCGCCATAGTAGTGTGCCATTTGAAAAAAAATTGTTTTTTTGTAGAACTCGAAAACTAAAAGGAATTTCGAAAAAATTTATTCTTGAAAAATCATCACATTTTTAAAGTAGTTGATGACGTACTAATTAGTTTTTTCGTAAAGTACTGAGTTTAGACACAAAATGCTTGGTTCCAGACTTTCGCCCAACGCTGAATAAAGAATTTTTTTCTATAGTTTGTTACTAACTAATTTTTCTACAACTCCTAGGACCGGTTTATAAAAGCGTCATTAATTTAATGCGCAATTTAATGCGTGATTAACTGATCACGTGACCAAATTGAACCAATTTGATTGGTCTATTCGCGTTGTTAACTTTTAACAATGAATTAAAATTTAATGAAGCTTTCTATAAACCGGCCCCTAGAGTACTTTTTTACAAAAATTTACACTTTATTTACGAGTTCAATAGATTCAGTGAGTGACAGGCCTACTGTTTCTATTTTTGTTATGCTATTTATTGAAATTTCAGAGTGAGAAAGTACTTAAATCATTTTCCAAAGTAGCTTGACTAAAATAATGCTGTGCTTTTGTAAGAGCTCCTGAATATTCAGATTTAAAAGACAGTGAAATCTTAAAATAATTTAATATACAACTAGAGTATTTTCAAAAATTAAAAGATCAAACACTGATAAAGTAACTTCAACGCTGAGGAAGTAAAAAGTTGAAACACAAAAAAATAAATAAAACATTGTGAGAGAATTTTGAAAAACTGAGAAACTGAAAAAACTATAGAACTGGAAAAGAGAAACACTAATAAATTGAAACATTAGATTTTGAATGAAAAAAAACAAAACACAAAAAAGAGACTGAAAAGTTAAAAAATTTAAAAACTGGAATTCAAAAAGACAAAAACAAAACAATTCTGTAGATCTAAGTAACTGTAAGAGTGATAAATTAAAAAACTATAGAACTGCGAAGTAAGAACATCAAGAAATTGGAATACTGAAATTATAAAACAACGAAAAATTGATAAATTTAGCAAATACATATGAACATATGAAACATGGGGAAATTAAAAAACTAAAAAGCTGAAATACTAAGAATAAACTTAATAATTGTGTGATTGAAATATTGGAAGCCTGAGAATGCAAAAAAATAAAAAGTTGAATAACTTGAAAAAGTTAAATGGAACACTCTGTTGTTTTTGCTTCTCAAAGATTATTAAATTGTTTATATAAAAACATAACTCATAAGTTTCAAATGCCCAAGTTAATAACTAAAAAAATATAAAGATTTTTGACCAAATTTGGTACATTTGTGAGAGAATTTTGGGAAACAATTGAGTTTGTGCTGAAAAACGTGCGAAATGTTTGAGTTCGAACACGAATTAATTACGAGAATTTCAAAAACAAATCAATCCACGATTTTTGAACCCAAATGTAATAGAAAACTTGAAATTTTCTTAGAAAACAGCGAAATTCCAGTGGGTTTGACCGACATTTACAAAATAATCAAACAACAGTTTTTTGCTCAGTTTTAATCGCCTTGTGATTGGTCTGTTTTACAGTTGGGAGTGCAATCTCCCACCCATATCCAATAAGAAATCAAACGCGTTTGTTTACCATCTTGTCGGTATCAGGAGAATTCAAATTATTGCGTGTTTATCGCCATATTTTTACATTTCAGCTGAATTTCGTTCAATTCAATAGGAAAGCGAATATCTTGAAGGGTTCGCAGTTTTTCATTAAATTTAATTACACTTTGGGCTAGCGTACTTATATTACCGTAATGAAAAAAGTTGGAAATTAATCAAGTGATGTGTGCTTTATTTCCTACAATATATTTTTTAAAACGCTCGCTTGGAAGCACTTAAATTTAACGAAAGGTAATAAAGTGCAACAAAATTGAGAGATTTATGCGACACATTGTTTCATTTTAATAGTTTACATTTGCATCTTAATAATAAAAATGAACAGCGGAAATTTCCGGATTTTTCCGGATTTCACAAAACATACTAAGGCCCGGTTGCTCAGTTCGAGCTTAAACCGAGTTTAACTAAGCTTAAGCTTAAGCCGGCACCGAGTGTTGCTCAGTTACGAAATATCGACTAAGCCAAAGCTTAGCATTGGCTTATCTCTAAATACTTTTAATATTAACGTTATTAATATACATAACTTTATAATTTTAAAATAAAATTGGTTCATTTTATTCAACTAACACTAAAGTGTAAAAAAGTTACTTGCTTTGGAGCAGAAAAATCTAAGATCAGTTTTGTAACCTCTGGCGTTCCACAAGGTTCCATTTTGGGACCCTTATTATTTGTAATATATACAGCCGAACTTCTAAAGCTAATTCTGCGCGTAAAATGAATTTCAAATTAAATTCTGATAAATGTAAAGTTCTACTCTACTTGCCAAATAAACGTGCCTACAATTCAGTGGTTCAGAATTTAAATGTGAAAATTGACAATCAAAATCTTCCCATTGTACAGGGTGTTTCAAGTTTTAGGTCCAGTCAAAAAATAAATACTTCTAGTTGTCCAAAAGAAAAAAAATATATCTCAAACGATAGAGTTTCTAACACGCTTCAATTTGATGCTTTAATGTTATACGAAATTTTCATGGTATGAGCGTGAATTGTGAAAAACTAGATAAAAAATTTTTTGTTTCCAAATTATTGCAATCGTTTTCTCATAATAAAATTCCTCCTATTTTTTAAGTGAGACTTCCGAAACTGAAACAGTAAAAAACCCAAGGCGTATTGAGCAATTGAAATTTCAATTTGCAAAAGATCAAATAAATGTTTTATCTTAGTCACCTTTGAGAAAAAACAGAGCTCGTGTCTTTGCTTGATTCACAAAAAATTGAAACGTCATTAACTGTCAGACTAAAATTTTACTTGTCAATTAAAAAATGCCCTTTTTTTTGCAAATTGAAATTTCAATTGCTCAATACGCCTTGGGTTTTTTACTGTTTCAGCTTCGGAAGTCTTACTTAAAAAATAGGAGGAATTTTATTATAAAAAAATTATTGGAATAATTTGAAAAAAAAATTTTTTTAATGTAGTTTTTTGCATTTTACGCTTATATCATGAAAAATTGGGATATCAGCAAAGCATCAAATTGAAGCGTGTTAGAAACTCTATCGTTTGCGATATATATTTTTTATTTTGGAATACTAGAAGTATTTATTTTTTGACTGGACCTAAAACTTGAAACACCCTGTACAATCTACTAAATGCCTTGGATTGATAATTGACAAAGATATGTGTCATCTGTTATTAAAAAATGCTATGTCGCTCTTAAACTTCTGTACTCCAATTACAATATGTATATTAAATTTTAAACTTCGGAAAAAACTTTGTGAAACCCTTGTGCTTTCGTTTATAAATTATGGACTCATTATCTACTACCCTTCCTTAGACAGTCTTAACAAATATCGTCTGCAAAAAATTCAAAATAATTGCTGCCGTTTTATTTTTGGTTTGAAGAAGCATGATCATGTATCGGAAAAAATTAAAGAATTGGGATGGTTAAAAATTGATAATTTTTTTTTATGTGTTTATTTATCGTTTATTCTTAACATCGACACCTCTCTACCTAAGGAGTAAGTTTCATTCTAGAAAAAGCATTCTGAATTTCAAAACAAATCTTTGTAATTTAAATGAGTTATCGATGCCACAGTTTCGTAGCACATTGTATCAAAGGTCATTCACGTATAATGTAATTAGAACATACAATAAATATATCGAAGTCTTTAATTCTGGAAATTCAGTGTTCACCTTCAGAAGTAAAATTAAGAATTTGCTTTTTAATAATTAACTTTGCACAACAAATAGCTGACTGTTGGTAATAAATGCTAAAAAACTGTTTTTATTTTTTTTTGCCTTTCATCTTTCATTTTAAAGAATTCTTTTTTATTTCTGGTTTCTTGAGACTGGCAACGGCTTTTCTCTTATAGTGTTTCTTTTAGTTCTTAAGTAATTTTTAGATTTATTTTTGCTGTTAAATTATTGTTTATATTTTATTTTATATTATTTTATTTTTTTTATATAATTTTTATTAATTTTCAATTTAGGTTAAGTTGAATAGCTATTAGCTAGACTTCGCCTCGTTTTCTCTTTTTATTGTTTACTTTTTTTTTTCTTTCTCAATAAAGCCCTTTATTATTATTATTATTATTATTATTATTATTATTATTTTGTTCGATGAAAAAAACAGACCATGGCCCAAATTGCACTAAGATTTAATGCAACAGCAGACACCTACATTACGAAAAATATGCGACAATTAAAAAAATCATAAAATATGCAGACCAACAATGTTATAAAAAATAGACTGCTGGAGGGCCATCTAGCCCATATACTACTTACTTTCACAATGGAAAAAAAATTGCTTTTAATGATAATTAGTGATAACGAACCAATAAATTTGCTGATGATGCACAGAAACAGCTTTTTTTAATAAATTTCAGTTCAGTTTGAGCTAAACTTGTAATAAACAAATAAATTTGAACAATAACCAGGGTTGCCAGGTCTAGGGATTTATCCCGAATCTAGTGATTTTTAAACTGCTGAGGGACAAAGGGATTTTTTCAGTTTTTTTCGGCATAATCCAGGGATTTTTGGGTGTTTTTGTGTTCAGAGTCACAAATTAGAGAACAATTTAATAATTCACATGTTTTTAACAAAACATTAAAACAATTAATCTTTCTAGTGATGAAAAGTTGAACAAACTTATCACAGGAAGGGAATTATGAAGATTACTCATTACCTACTGACCTATTGATGTATTTCGAGAGGGAATTACCAAAATTTAATTATCACATCTGACTTTTTTAATTAAATATTGTGTAATTAATTAAATGGTTAAAGCAAAAATGGTTAGATAAACTTTTCTTCGAAATCCTAATTGTTTATGAAACCCAATGTTACAGGGTGTCTCGTAAAACAATTTCTTGAAAAATTTACTTTATTTTGGAGTAAATAAATCTTTAATTTTTGGAATTTTTCTTAAAAATGAAATGGAAAATTGCAAAGATTTTTTTACTCCCAAATTAAGCTAATTTAGTGCACCTTCAAACCATTGTATTTTCGTGGGGAAGTCCCGATTCTTTATTTATTTATTTTTCTATATTGGACCACTGAAGTTATTCTTTTCAATGCTCTGAACTCGGAATTCACCAATTTTAAAATAACCTGTATACCGAAAGTGGAAAGTGCAATGTCTAGGGATTTCTAGGGATTTTTGACCATAGCATCTAGGGATTACAAAAAATTCACCTGGCAACACTGACAATAACAGTAATGAGTAGAGGGCCATGGCAACAACATGTTGTAAGTTAGTATATTAAAAAAAAACTAAAAAAAAGTATAATGATAATAATTTACTTACTTATTTTTATTCTAGTATTAAACATGATTTTTTTAATTGCTGCAGCAGAATCCGGCAGTCAAGGAAAGAATTATATTAGAAATTACTGCTATGTAAATCTTATGTGATTTTAATTATAGCACAAATTTTTAAACAGTTAAAATTGTTATGCTTCAAAACTGAGGACGTCCAAGTCTTTAAATGCACAAAGGCAACAAATAAACTGTGCAAATCAATTTATTGCTGTGCTCTGAAAGGAAACGATGAATTGAATTTTTTCAGAAGGAAGCACAATTTGAATATGCCGCGCATGAAATAAGAAAAAAACCATTCTAGTAATTAATAATTATATTGAGATACATTTTTAAACATATTATAGCGATATTGTTCCTCCAATGTACTAAAATAATGATTCATCTGAACCTAACTTTTCAAAATCCGAACTGTCAAAACAAGTTGAAGTGCGCAAGCGTACAGTACTACCAACCGCATAAGTGACAAGTTCAGCTCGGCTTACCTAAACTTTCCACTGAGCAACACAATTTAAACTTAGTTTAAATTTAAGCCAAAGCTTAAGCTCGAACTGAGCAACCGGCCCTTAAAGTCAGGTTGGCCAACGTAATCACCTGAGATCTGGTCAATTTCCGGTTTTGTATTTTTAATGCGAGATTTTATAAATGATCACGTTGCACTTTTTGTCAAGTTGCTGTTGTTAGTTAGTACAAGTGTTCCGGTCTTAAAAAGCCCTCAGGGAAATTTACTACATACTATATAATAATACCAGTCTAAGTCGTAACGTAAATACTGCATCCATTTTAATTATAGCGCATTTAAATTACTCATTACGAAGAACAAACATGAATATGATGAAAGTCAATAGCGTATATCATAAAGTTTTAACCAGTTTAATATTTCGTTGTTTGTTTTGTTGGACGAAAAAATCGCGTCTAGACGCTGCGTTTCCAATAATGAAAAGCGAGATTTGTTTCGTGTTTTAAAATTTTTCGTTCAAATTATATTTTTGTTTCGGAGCAAAATTGAATTCAAGGGCGGAATTTGGTTTAATTGGTGTCGAATTATCTCGTTGGCTCCGAATTTGTAATTAAATAAAGACTACGCTTATTCCCTTTGAAATTCTTTGATAAATGGTCTTCAGTCTTAATCAAAAATTAATAATTGCTTCTTCTTGTACTAATAACTGTATAGTTTTATACAGCGTGACCCAGGTGTGTGTAATCGGTCTATAACTTTTTTGCTATTGAAAATATTGCGATGCCGTTTTTATTATTCGATAGATCAACTTAAAGTTCACAAACTATTTTATACAGGATGTTGTATACAGGGTGATAAAGTTATATTTTTTTAAACGAAACACCCTATATATTTTTGCATAATTAGATTCTACGTAAAAAATAATGCTACTTTGTATAAACTATTATAGGCCTATCTTTTTCTGTTTCGAAATTATTCAACTTTTTGTGCTAAAAACAACCCACATTTAAAAAATCACTATGAAGCCGCCAATGAATATTTTCCGACAAATTTGCGACAGAAAAACTTAGAATATTTTGTAGTTTTAGCAAATAGTCGACTTTTCGTTAAAACGCACAGATAATGTACAGGGTGTGCCAAAACGCAAAAAGTTGAATAACTCATTTTTTTCAAATGAAACACCCTGTATTTGTTTATACCTATCAATAGCATTTTTGATAATCTTTCTAATGATATGGGGTTTGTATAGCAAATTTAAAAGATTTCTCGAGATTTTCAATTTTTTTTTATTTTATTACAAAAAATCAATTTTTTAAATAGGCTGCTGCCACAATGCTTTCAAAGTGAGACGGTTACTTATTTCGTTAGTGTTATTAATTACTTGATACAAAAATGGATTTTACTCAGCAAGAATTAATCAACATGGTTTACTGTATGTATTGGTGAAGCCGATCGAAATGTTTTGTTAGTCAGCAGAATGTATCGTCAAAAATATCACAAGGTCTTTCTTTTCAGAAGCTAAAAGATCGATTTGAGAACAACTCTGGTAGTACTAAATATGAAAAGAAAGAAATACTAGACACTGAACTAAATGTTTTGCTAATGTTAGACATTTCATAGAGCAAAGTTAACAGGATTATATTGAAACATAAATTTCATCCATATCATTTAAAATTACACCAAGAATTGCATGGGGAAGATTTTCTAAAGATGATAAATTTTTCTGAAATTATGCTTAATTTGATTGGCGAAAACAGAAATTTTATAAACAAAATTCTGTTTACCGATGAAGCGACATTTATGAGGAATAGAATTTCTGAAGCATTTCAGTCAATCCGCCAAGACACGTTAGCAAGAGTCAAATTGTCTTTTGAAAGGCAATTGGCGTTTTGTAACGAGGAAAACGATGGTTTATTTCAACATCTACATTAAATTTTTTATTATTAATATTTTTATTATTTATTATTTCATTATTATTTAATATTTTTTAATAATAATGTTCATTTTTGTTATTGTGAATTGTTCTTCTATAGGAATTATGATGAATATTAATGTTGCTATAAACATTGTGTTATTTTAATTCTCAGTTATATTAAGAAACTTAATTCTTGTGAAAAATAAATTCACTCACTGCTCTAGCAGCAGCCTATTTGAAAAATTTAACTGCTTTTTTTGTAATAAAATACATTTTTTTTGTCGTAACCCAGTGTGGATTTTCAACTGAGTAGTAGTCATATTATGTCTGTTCACACTTCAAATACTTTTAAATATTGCTTAATCGGTCAACAGAATTTTGTTTATAAAATTTCTGTTTCCGCAATCAAATTACGCATAATTTCAGAAAAATTTATTCTCTTTCGAAAATCTTCGCTATACAATTTGTGATGTAATTTTAAATGGTATGGATGAAATCTATGTTTCAATATCATCCTGTTGACACTGCTCTGTGAAATATCTGTTTGCCGAGAAATTTCCCGCGTGCTTAAATTCGGGTTTTCTTGAACATTTCACCAATACAGTAAACCATGTTGATTAATTCTTGCTGAGTAAAATCCATTTTTGTATCAAGTAATTAATAATATCGTGCGTTCATTTAAAAATCTTGGCCCAGTTGGCAGTGCTTTAAATTTGAACATGGGAACAGTGTAACCGGATCCGGCAATAGTTGTTTGCAGTCATTTATCGTTTATGAAATGTCAAAAAGATTTGAGGTTAGATATTTTCCCACCCAAATTTTTGATTTTATGGCTGCTTTGGGTTACTGCCCATTTCTGCTGTGGCTATTACTCTGTACTGTGGCGCTTGTTTTAACTTTTAGCAAGTTTTTAAGTGAAGTCAAAGGAGATTTTCGCTTGACAATATTGACATTTCGTAATGTCAAATTCTACGCTGGAAAGTTGAAAAACAAAAGAAGATTCCACAGCCTCCTGAGCCCAGGTTTTTATTTGAACGCTCGATACTAGCGAGATAAATAACTGTCTCAATTTAAAAGCATTGTGGCAGCAGCCTATTTGAAAAATTGATTTTTTTGTAATAAAATACATTTTTTTTAAAACATCGAGAAATCTTTTAAATTTGCTTTACAAACCGCATATCATTAGAAACCTTATCAAAAATGCTATTGATAGGTGTTTGATTTGAAAAAAATGAGTAATTCAACTTTTTGCGTTTTGGCACACCCTGTACACGGTGCTGCATTTTGGATGTCCGAATAGGGGATCTCCGAAACTAAGAGGTTTAGAGAAAAACGAGTGACACATTCTCGAGTCCGTTTTTTGAGAAAATAATTTTGGTTAAAACCTCATCCTGCTATCATCTTTTGTTTTCGACTTATAAACAAAAGTTGACATTTTAGCGAAATCTTAAAAAATTCGTATCTTCCTTATTATAAAGGGTACACATTTGAAACAAAAACATTATACAGGCATTTTTTTACAGCGAATCTGATAATGTTATCAGCGATTTTTTTTAATCATTAGTTTAGCTGTAATAACATAAAGTTGTATTTTTTTAAATAGGAATCATAGGCGGCTGTGATATTTTTGAAAAGCCTATTTTTTTCTGATTTGATATGCCTATTTGTGTAATACATTATTTTTAAATATTAAAAAAAAACATAACATTTCGCTTTTTCTTTATAGTAGGCCATGAAAAAATTTTGGATTTTCAATTAAAACTATGAAAAATATATTACCCAACAAGTATTTATAATTTAATAATTTTTTAAACACTAATTAATTCAAAAACAGCATAATAAATTATTATTAGATCAAATTTTTGCAATTAATAAGAATTATTTGTTTATAGATTTAAAATGACAAGCTTACTTATTGCTATTCTATTTTCTAATTAAACATGCAATGTCGGAAAAAGAAAAATTTTATTAATTGTGTGATTGTTTGTCAATGAAATTTTATTTTACAAAAAAATGTCAATCCAAACACCAATATTAAATCCCATCTGCGGTAAAAAAATACATAACATTATCAAGGTCACCTCCATTGCACTTCACTAAATCATAAAAAAGTGTTATCAAATGGTAGTGACACATTATTTTCAATTTTCTGCACATTTTTTATGTAACTAAAATCTGGGAAAATTGTATATTTGTTCAATTGAAAATAACTTTAACATAGCTATTTTTATAATTTCACATTTTTTACTTTAATAACCGTTCACAAAATTTCTAGATTATTCACACCTTTTATGTGAAATAATTTTTCCATGGCCAACTACTTTCAAATATTTTAAATATATTTTTATCAAAAGTATATAAAAATATCAAACTGTATTTATATTGTTTTTAGTTCAAAAAAAAATAACTTTTCGAAAATGTTATAACCAACTATGAATCCTATTTAAAAAAATACAACTTTATGTTATTACAGTTAAAAAAAATCGCTGATAACATTATTAAATTCTCTGTGAAAAAGTGCCTGTATAATGTCTTTATTTCAAATGTGTATCTTTTATAATAAGGAAGATATAAATTTTTTAAGATTTCACTAAAATGTCAACTTTTGTTTATAAGTCGAAAACAAAAGATGATAGCGGGATGCGGTTTTGACCAAAATTATTTTCTCAAAAAACGGACCCGAGAATATGTCACTTGTTTTGCTCTAAACCTCTTATTTTCGGAGATCCCCTATTCGGACATCCAAAATGCAACACCCTGTACATTATCTGTGCGTTTTAACGAAATGTCGACTATTTGCTAAAACTACAAGTTATTCTAAGTTTTTCTGTCGCAAATTTGTCATTGGCGGCTTCATAGTGATTTATTAAATGTGGGTTGTTTTTAGCACAAAAAGTTGAATAATTTCGAAACAGAAAAAGATAGGCCTATAATAGTTTATACAAAGTACCATTATGCAAAAATATATTGGGTGTTCCAGTTAAAAAAATATAACTTTGTTTTATCACCCTGTATACAACATCCTGTATAAAATAGTTTGTGAACTTTAAGTTGATCTATCGAATAATAAAAACGGCATCTCAATATTTTCAATAGCAAAAAAGTTATAGACCGGGTCACGCTATATTGGGGTATAAAATTTGTAATAAAAAGTTGCCAGTATGCAAAATATAGCAACATTTGCACATTGGTAATAATCGGGATTCAATGCCTTGTATTTCTGTTGGCAATTAGTGATAGATTAATCATAATGAAACAAAACAATTTGATTCGAAATCGATGGTCGAGTTTTAAGCTTAATAAAAGAGCAGCTAGCTATTGGGGACATGGTGGAAAATGCTTGAAATTCCTCAAGCATATTGTTATCGAGACCTTGCCCTATTTCAGCAAAACCATCGACTTTCACTGCGCTGAAAAATCGTCGCCTAGTTTTTCAGCAAGTCTCCATTACACCAAACATAATAATCCTTGAAAGTTGGTATTATTTGGCAGAGGAGAAGCAACAGTTCACACTTCCTTTCTCTACATCTGTCTGTTTGAAATGCTCCATTAAACTCTGCCTCTAATCTACTTTGTAGCACACCAACTTTACCAACACATAACCTGTGAAGTTTAACTTGCGTTCAAACCAGCAAAAAATACATGAATATTTCAATTTTTGAGCGTCGAACCTTAATGGAATACTGATGTGGGGATTAACTAAATCGTAATTCGATTTAGAATACCCCCAGGTATCGTATCGTCATTTTTAATCTCGGCACAGATCAAAATTTATTATTTTTCACTGGAAGTTGCAATAATAAAAGTATAAATCACACGGTTTTATTAATTCCGCCGTTGTAATAAAACTCGAGCAATTTTTATTAGCGGAAAATCATTTTTATAGTTACGATGAAAATTTCAAATCGTCTTAAGATCAAAGTTGGTTTAACTAAGTTTAAGCGAAAACCACTGTTGGGACACTCTTGTAAGAAGATAAAGGCTGTGAAAGTTGTCTCGGCTGGTTTTATGCCGAAATGCTTGGCTTTGAGCTCTTTTACACAGGTTTTAACCGTATGATTTATTTATTTACGAAAGCCAGTGTACTAAAGATTAAAGAGTGAAGTTTACTCAACAAATTAGCAAGATTTTAACGTAACTTGGAGTAAGCAGAGTCAATTCATGTTTGAAAAGGTGTGGCAGAGAGAAATGAATATGGTTAATTAGCCGCAATGTAATCAATTGTTACATATAAAATTTAATTACGTTTGTTTGTAGAATTCATTTGAAACGTAATGTATTTATTTCAATATTTAGTTGCAAATAAATAACTTTTTTGCTATTGAAAATATTGCGATGCCGTTTTTATTATCCGATAGTCCACAAACTAAAAATATTTATATTTTATGCAGGATGTTGTATACAGGGTGATAAACCAAAGTTATATTTTTTTAAATGGAACACCCTATATATTTTTGCATAATTAGATTCTACGTAAAAAAATAATGGTACTTTGTATAAACTATTATAGGCCTATCTTTTTCTGTTTCGAAATTATTCAACTTTTTGTGCCAAAAACAACCCTTATTATGAAGCCGCCAATGAATATTTTCCGACAAATTTGCGACAGAAAAACTTAGAATAGCAAATAGTCGACTTTTCGTTAAAACGCACAGATAATGTACAGGGTGGTGCATTTTGGATGTCCGAATAGGGGATCTCCGAAACTCAGAGGTTTCGAGAAAAACGAATGACACATT
Source organism: Tribolium freemani (assembly GCA_939628115.1). Taxonomy (NCBI): domain Eukaryota; kingdom Metazoa; phylum Arthropoda; class Insecta; order Coleoptera; family Tenebrionidae; genus Tribolium; species Tribolium freemani. The sequence goes on along the minus strand of OW626786.1, from coordinate 16,230,363 downwards.
CTCGGGTCCGTTTTTTGTGAAAATAATTTTGGTCAAAACCGCATCCCGCTGTCGTCTTTTGTTTTCGATTTAGCGAAATCTTAAAAAATGTATATCTTCCTTATTGTAAAAGATACACATTTGAAATAAAGATATTATACAGGCACTTTTTACAGAGAATTTAATAATGTTATCAGAGATTTTTTTTAATCATTCGTTTAGCTGTAATAACATAAAGTTGTATTTTTTTAAATAGGAATTATAGTTGGCTATGACATTTTCGAAAAGCTTATTTTTTTTTAACTAAACACAATATAAATACAGTTTGATATTTTTATATACTTTTGATAAAAAATATATTTAAAATATTTGAAAGTAGTTGGCCATGGAAAAATTATTTCACATAAAAGGTGTGAATAATCTAGAAATTTTGTGAACGGTTATTAAAGTAAAAAATGTGAAATTATAAAAATAGCTATGTTAAAGTTATTTTCAATTGAACAAATATACGAATGTCGCAGATTTTAATTACATAAGAAATGTACAGAAAATTGAAAACAATGTGTCACTACCATTTGATAACACTTTTTTATGATTTAGTGAAGTGCAATGGAGGTGACATTGATAATGTTATGCAGTTTTTTACCGCAGATGGGATTTAATATTGGTGTTTGGATTGACATTTTTTTGTAAAATAAAATTTCATTGACAAACAATCACACAATTAATAAGATTTTTCTTTTTCCGACCTTGCATGTTTAATTAGAAAATAGAATAGCAATAAGTAAGCTTGCCATTTTAAATCTAAAAACAAATAATTTTTATTAATTGCAAAAATTTGATCTAATAATAATTTATTACGCTGTTTTTGATTAAATTAGTATTTAAAAAATTATTAAATTATAAATACTTGTTGGGTAATATATTTTTCATAGTTTTAATTGAAAATCCAAAATTTTTTCATGGCCTACTATAAAGAAAAAGCGAAATGTTATGTTTTTTTTTAATATTTAAAAATAATGTATTACACAAATAGACATATCAAATCAGAAAAAAATAAGCTTTTCAAAAATATCACAGCCGCCTATGATTCCTATTTAAAAAAATACAACTTTATGTTATTACAGCTAAACTAATGATTAAAAAAAATCGCTGATAACATTATCAGATTCTCTGTAAAAAAGTGCCTGAATAATGTTTTTGTTTCAAATGTGTATCTTTTATAATAAAGAAGATATGATTTTTTTAAGATTTCGCTGAAATGTCAACTTTTGTTTATAAGTCGAAAACAAAAGATGATAGCAGGATGCGGTTTTGACCAAAGTTATTTTCTCAAAAAACGGACTCGAGAATGTGTCACTTGTTTTTCTTTAAACCTCTTAGTTTCAAAGATCCCCTATTCGGACATTCAAAATGCAGCACCCTGTACAGGGTGTGCCAAAACGCAAAAAATTGAATTACTTATTTTTTTTCAAATGGAACACCCTGCATTTGTTTATACCTATCAATAGCATTTTTGATAATCTTTCTAATGATATGGGGTTTGTAAAGCAAATCTAAAAGATTTCTCGAGATTTTCAAAAAAAAATTATTATTACAAAAAAATCTATTTTTCAAATAGGGGGCTGCCACAATGCTTTTAAAGTGAGACAGTTATTTATCTCGCTAGTGTTATTAATTACTTGATACAAAAATGGATTTTACTCAGCAAGAATTAATCAACATGGATTACTGTATTGGTGAAATGTTCAAGAAAACCCGAATTTAAGCACGCGGGAAATTTCTCGGCAAACAGATATTTCACAGAGCAGTGTCAACAGGATGATATTGAAACATAGATTTCATCCAAACCATTTAAAATTACATCAAGAATTGCATGGCGAAGATTTTCGAAAGAGAAAAAATTTTTCTGAAATTATGCGTAATTTGATTGCGGAAACAGAAATTTTATAAACAAAATTCTGTTGACCGATGAAGCAATATTTAAAAGTATTTGAAGTGTGAACAGACATAATATGACTACTACTCAGTTGAAAATCCACACTGGGTTACGACAAAAAAAATGTATTTTATTACAAAAAAAAAGCAGTTAAATTTTTCAAATAGGCTGCTAGAGAGCAGTGAGTGAATTTATTTTTCACAATAATTAATTTTCTTAATATAACTGAGAATTAAAATAACACAATGTTTATAGCAACATTAATATTCATCATAATTCCTACAGAAGAACAATTCACAATAACAAAAATGAACATTATTATTAAAAAATATTAAATAATAATGAAATAATAAATAATAAAAATATTAATAATAAAAAATTTAATGTAGATGTTCAAATAAACCATCGTTTTCCTCGTTACAAAACGCCAATTGCCTTTCAAAAGACAATTTGACTCTTGCTAACGTATCTTGGCGGATTGACTGAAATGCTTCAGAAATTCTATTCCTCATAAATGTCGCTTCATCGGTAAACAGAATTTTGTTTATAAAATTTCTGTTTTCGCCAATCATATTAAGCATAATTTCAGAAAAATTTATCATCTTTAGAAAATCTTGGTGTAATTTTAAATGATATGGATGAAATTTATGTTTCAATATAATCCTGTTAACTTTGCTCTATGAAAAGTATTTCATTCAGTATTTCTTTCTTTTCGTATTTAGTACTACCAGAGTTCTCAAATCGATTTTTTAGCTTCTGAAAAGAAAGACCTTGTGGTGTTCACTAGAAAGCTTATCAATAGGTATAAACAAATACAAGGTGTTTCATTTGAAAAAAATGAGTAATTCAACTTTTTGCGTTTTGGCACACCCTGTACATTATCTGTGCGTTTTAACGAAAAGTCGACTATTTGCTAAAACTAAGTTTTTCTGTCGCAAATTTGTCGGAAAATATTCATTGGCGGCTTCATAGTGGGTTGTTTTTAGCACAAAAAGTTGAATAATTTCGAAACAAATTCACCCTGTATACAACATCCTGTATAAAATAGTTTGTGAACTTTAAGTTGCTCTATCGAATATTTTCAATAGCAAAAAAGTTACGCTGTATTTGACGTTAAAAAATAGACGATGTTACGGAATCACGGTTTTAAATTTCCATTCGGTTATTAATAGCCAAAGATGATGTAAATTCATATCAAATTAGTTTCCCCAAGCTTTTATTTTTATTAACTTTTCTAAAACAAGCAGACAACAAGAACGGCCCTTGTCAAGAACACGACAAGAAAATCTGAATTGTCAGAGGCTGTTGTAAAATTATTAATTAAAGAAGAGTCCTGAGTTCGTCCGACTTGTTTTATTAAACTAGAAATGAATTTTTGCGGATAATTGAGTTGTTACAGTTTTAAAAGAACAACTTGCTAGAAATGGACACTGATTTATTATTTTGAAATTGGGAAATCGCAAATTGGCGTAATCATGTCAAACGTGTCGAACGCTAAATTCAGCACAATATTCACGCTCACGTTTAATGCTCATATAAATATAATTTCAAAGTTGGAGATTGGGCGAATTTCTCGCAATGTCATTGCCCAAGCTTCAGCTGATTTTTCTAGTGTTGGTGTGTGTTTCAAGTGCCACCGGTGAATATTTGTAATTTAAGTGGTAATTTCTGATGGGGTTGTTTTAGCCAAGGATGAGGGTAGTAAAGATACACCTGCAGGTCCAGCATCGGCTCTTTTACAACCACTCAAACTAGCTCTTGCAAAACTGCCTCCCTGCTATAGAGGAATTTTACTATTTTTAGTCACATATTCCACTATTAGGACATTCAAACCGTTCCTTACACCACTTTTACCGATCATTATCCCAGCTATAGGAGCAGCGATTTTGTCCAAAATGCCTAAACCGGGCAAGAGATAACGTGTTTTTATGTGATGTCATGTATTAAATTAATAAACGTTTCTTTAAAGTTGTGTAAATTTTAATTAAAAATTTAGGGAGACACGAAATTAACTGGAGCTGCTTGACAGGCATTATTCTCAACTGTGTCAGCTTCTTGATAAAGGATATTCAAACTTTCTAACATTACAAAGTATACAGGGTGTTTCAAGTTTTAAGTCCAGTCAAAAAATAAATACTTCTAGTTGTCCAAAAGAAAAAAAATGTTATACGAAATTTTCATGGTATGAGCGTGAATTGTGAAAAACTAGATAAAAAATTTTTTGTTTCCAAATTATTGCAATCGTTTTCTCATAATAAAATTCCTCCTATTTTTTAAGTGAGACTTCCGAAACTGAAACAGTAAAAAACCCAAGGCGTATTGAGCAATTGAAATTTCAATTTGCAAAAGATCAAATAAATGTTTTATCTTAGTCACCTTTGAAAAAACAGAGCTCGTGTCTTTGCTTGATTCACAAAAAATTGAAACGTCATTAACTGTCAGACTAAAATTTTACTTGTCAATTAAAAAATGCCCTTTTTTTTGTAAATTGAAATTTCAATTGCTGAATACGCCTTGGGTTTTTTACTGTTTCAGTTTCGGAAGTCTTACTTAAAAAATAGGAGGAATTTTATGATAAAAAAATTATTGGAATAATTTGAAAAAAAAATTTTTTTAATGTAGTTTTTTGCATTTTACGCTTATATCATGAAAATTTGGGATATCAGCAAAGCATCAAATTGAAGCGTGTTAGAAACTCTATCGTTTGCGATATATATTTTTTATTTTGGAATACTAGAAGTATTTATTTTTTGACTGGACCTAAAACTTGAAACACCCTGTACAGGCTGTTCCGTCTAAACCCCACATTAGAAGTATTGGGAGTTCAAATAATCATAGTCATCTGAAAATTTGTATACAACCATAATCTGTTACGTCCTGCTCAATGAAAATATTCTCCAGATGGCAGCACTTCCGGTTATACCGGAAGTCGCTATCAATTTCCTTATTTTAAATGGTATGCTATATTTTTTAATGCGTTTTTGAATTACTAGAGTTATTTTAAGGTAGTTTTCATAAGCTGTTCCTATACCTAAATTTAGCCGTTTACGAAATATTTATGGTTTTCAAAATTTTTTTGGATTTGCACCTTCCAGTTCAAAAATCGATAACTCTGCCATTTTTAAAAATTTGGAAATATTTTTGAGCTCATTTGAAAGAGGAAGCCTAGATCTTTCTTTTGGTGTTTTCAAATTTCTAAAAAAGAATAACAAACTCCAAATTTTTAAAATTAAGTTTGCAAAACTTTAAGCACCCATAACTCAATTTTTTCAAATGAAATGACAAAAGTTTTATCTCACTAGATGGTAGAGAATTTAATTCTGCTTCGATCTGTGTTAACATTCCCTATACTTATGTTTAATAGTTTTCAAGTTACAATACCTTTTTGTTGGGATTGAGAAATTCATTAGCCATAGGCCTTTTCTCATAGGTTGCCATGGAAACGAATAAAAAAAGGTGAGAAATTAAAGTTTTTCAAACTAACACCCAATGAATTTATTTTGTTTTCACAGTCTGATAACACAATTTTGAACAGAGTTTGTCGTTTAAGTTTAATCAGAAATGTTTTTATGGCAAAATATGCAAAAATAGCTGTGGTTAGTAAGAAATTTCCTACAATAACAAAAAAACCAGCATAACTTGAAAATTATCACAGATAGGTATAGGGAATGCTAATATAGATAGATGCAGAAAAAAATTTTCCTCCATCTAGTAGAATAAAAATTGGAATATCCCATTTGAAAAAATTAAGTTTTGAGTACTTGAAGTTGTCCAAACTTAACCTTAAAATTTTTGGGTTTATTAACTTCAATTCCAATTTTGATCACACTGAACAACAGATATAGGCTTTCTGTTTCATTCTCCAAACATGATTTCGAAATCTCTAAAACTAAGCCAGTTACCGATTTTTTAAGGGACAGGTGCAAATTCAAAAATTTTCAAAAATCGTAAATATCTCGAAAACGGTTAAACTTGGGTATAGGGAAAGCTGATAAAAACTCCCTTAAAATAACCCAACTAATCCAAAAACGCAGTAAAAACATAGCTTTCCATTTAAAATAAGAAAGTTAATAGCGACTTCCGGTATAACCGGAAGTGCTGCCATCTTAGAAATATTTTCATTGAGCAGAACTCAACGGATTATGCCTGAATGACAACTTTCAGATAAACATCTTTATTAGAACTTTCAATACTTCTAAAGTGGGGTTTAGACGGAACACCCTGTATTACTTATGCTCTAATTGGGTTATCTGCAGATTGAGATTCTCCACCGGGAGTTAATTTCAGGATTAATTATTATTACCTTCTGAAGTCTCTTTACACTTTAAGAACCATTCAACAAATAAATTAACAATCTAATTTTGTGATACAGTAAACACAGTTCTAACGATTTTTCACATAAATCAAATATTTTAAAAATATCGCTTTGTTCTTGCACGCTTAATAAATAATTAATTAAACCCTGCGGTTATTTAAACGTTGTACAACTGAAAGAAAATTTAGTAAAATTTTATCGAGCGTAATTTCTGTTACATTTATTTGGCAAACTCAACATTGTTTTATCAGATAACCAGCTCAAATGCAATTTATTTGAGCAAAATAAGTGACAATAAATTGCACACCGTGCTAATTGTTCCTTATTTAAACACGTTGAGTGATATCTCATTGTATATAATTCAAGACATTGTTGCTTTTTCTCCAATTCAAGTGAAATGTAAAGTTAAAATTATTGAAAAATGATTGTGACGAAACTTTTCCTAGTGCTTACTGTTTGTAATATCTTCCTGGCATCAGGTAAAGTAATCAAAAGTTGGGAAAATAAACAAGCTGGAAATACATTTTACAGGTCAAGCGACTGGTTTAGTGGAAAAAGCTGTGTTGGCTTTTCCAGTTAAACTAGCACCATTGTTGATTCCCGCCATTTTGATTGGATTATCAGCTATTGGACCTCTTGGTTTACTGTTTCTAGTGATTGCACCCAGTCTTACACCTGTTACTTTAATTTTGAAGGAAGTTCTCAAAGGAATTGTGCAAAGTGTTGATCCGATTGTGGGCCAGTTTATCAATTTTGGGTTACTACCATTTGAAGCAATCCCGAAATTATTAGGGCTATTACCTAAAATTCTTCCACTGCTTGTGGTACTGCCAGCTATTGGCCCAATTGGTTTCTTGATAGTCTCTCGATTGTTACTAAGACATGAAATTACAGAACACCTATTGGGTAACAATTTATCACTCCCGACTTTAATTATTTCAGTTATAATTTTAACACTGTTCAGACACTTTTTACCATCAGCTGTCCCAACAGTATTTCACTTTATCCGAATTGTGCTAGGGTTAGTGGCCTTGGTACCGGTATGGATGCCCATTGGACCCATCACTCTAGCAATAATCCCCACAGTTGCACTGATTTTAACCCCAATTGTAACAGCAATCCGACGAGCTCTAGCACCCAAACACATCCTACCATTGGTACTGCTTTTACCCAGAATTTTACCAGCACTGGTACCAATTTTAGGACCATTTGGACCTTTAATGATTCTACCAATTGCTTTACTTTTAGGACCTGTAATTCCAGCCATGGGCCCACTTTTACTCCCCGTCATTTTACCCCATCTACCTAAACCAGTCCAAGGGTTATTAGCACCTTTAATACCTTTAATAACCCCATTGATGGGACCCCTTGCACCTTTGCAACCACTTGTAGCACCCTTAACTCCTTTGTTGCCTCTATTGGGGCAACTTTTTGTCCCTTTGTTACTAGCCCCCATTCTTGGGTTTCTACTACCACATTTAAATCCAATTACGATTTTATTGTTACTACCGGCACTTTTGCCCCATTTGCCTACTCCCTTGAAACCACTAGTGGAAAAATTCTTGCCTAAAATCGCCCCATTGTTGGGCAAATTAACCCCGTTTAAACCTCTACTAGCGCCTTTAACCCCGTTATTGCCTTTGTTGGGTCATCTAGCCCCAATTTTGTTGCTCCTACCCTTTATTATGGCTTTAGGGCCATTCCTTCCAATTGTAATTGTTATTTTATTGCCACATTTGATGCCCCATTTCCCGCCCATTTTGCACCCATTTTTGGCACCTCTTGTAGCAATTTTGGGGCCGATTTTACCATTAATTAAACCATTAAAACCAATAATTGAAAAGTTGGGCCCGCTATTGCCACTTTTGGCACCATTTGTACTTCCGATAATTATTCCAATGATTTTGCAAGTCTTGAGTGTGTTTTTACCAATTTTGGCACCAATTTTACTACCAGAGCTTGTACCACATTTACCCCCTCACATCAAACCACTTTTAATGCCTCTCTTACCAATGTTGGCACCCTTATTAAAATTGTTGGAGCCACTAAAACCTGCTTTAAATCCTTTTGTTCCATTGTTTCCTCTTCTAGCCCATGGTTTAATCCCTATTTTATTGTTCCCAATTGTTACATTTTTGGGGCCTGTGTTACCACTGTTGGCTCCTGTTTTACTACCTTTGCTTATACCACATCTCCCAACTCCAATAAAACCATTGCTAACACCTCTAGTAGGTTTATTGGCACCAATTGCAAAAATTTTTTCGCCCATTGAACCATTTTTGAAACATTTGAACCCTCTATTGCCAGTATTGGGCCAATTGTTGGTTCCAGCATTACTTGCCCCTTTGGTGGAGTTTTTAGGTCCGTTATTACCAATTTTGCTGCCTCTTCTTCTACCAGCTTTGGTGCCAATTTTACCAAAACCAATTCAAGCTCTTTTGAGTCCTTTATTACCACTTTTACAGCCTTTAGTTGCACCTTTTGTGCCTTTGTTGGAGGCTTTAAAACCGGTTCTAATGCCCCTGCTTCCACTTCTAGCACCTTTGGTACCTATTCTAATCTTAGGTCCCGTTTTTTTGCCGATTCTTGCATCCCCAATTGCGGGTCCTTTAGGACCATTTCTCTTGACTCTCTTAATTCCTGTGGTATTGCCAGTTTTGGGTAAACTTCTAGGACCGGTTGCCCCTTTAATTGGGCCTTTGTTAGGACCTATTGCTCCAATCTTGCCAATTATTTTGATGATTTTGTCAATTTTGGGGCCTGTTCTAGGGCCGTTTCTTCCAGTTATTGTCACACTGTTGTTACTTAAACCCTTATTACCAGTTTTGGGGCCTTTATTGGCACCACTTGTTCCAATACTCCCGATTTTGTTGCCGATATTATTACTGGCATCGGTTTTAATTCCAGGTGTTGGACCTATTCTTCTTCCCTTATTTGTTGCTTTAGGGCCGTTATTAGTTCCACATTTATCACCACTTTTAGGGCCACATTTGCCCATTGCCCCTCTACTTATGCTACTAGGACCTTTGTTATTGCCAATTTTAGGGCCACATTTATTGCCGATTATGGCACCTCTTTTTTTACCCCTATTACCAATATTTATGGTCTTGGGACCTGCGATAATTCCAATTTTGGGACCAATTCTAGGCCCGGTTTTGGGGCCCCTTCTTGGACCTGTCTTAGGGCCCATTTTGCGACTTCTTAAACCAATGTTTGGTTCTTTACTACCAATTTTAGGGAACTTGCTTCCCTTGTTGGGGCCCTTAATTTTACCAATGTTGCTACCACATTTGTTGCCCTTTTTACCTATTTTGCTTGCAGCACTTGGGCCCAAAATTGGCCCCGTTTTGGCACATCTTGGGCCAAAATTAGGCCCTATTCGTTCTATTTTAGGCCCTTTATTGCTAATAGGACCACTTTTAGGTCCTCTGTTTCTTCTATTAATGCTTTTGGTACGAATTATAGGACCTCTACTCCCTATATTATTACCCTTGTTTTTAGGTCCTGTCCTACTCCCAGCTTTTGCACCGATTTTAGGATCAATCGGTCCTCAAATAACAAAGATAATAGGTCCAATTGTAGGCCTAATTGCACCAAAATTGGCTCCCTTATTGCCAACTTTAGGCCCTTTGTTTGCCCTAGCTCCACTTCTTGGACCCCTATTTCCAATTGTACTTTTAGTTTTATTCCCAGCACTTATGCCCGTTTTAGGTCCACTTTTGGCGCAATTTGCACCGATTTTAGTGCATTTACCAGGAAAAATTCTACCGATAGTAGCAGAATTGGGGCCAAAATTGCTACCAATTTTACTACTAGTGTTATTTTTGCCGCTAATACTTCCCTTGATGATAACGATAGGTCCGACGATATTTCCCTTATTGAAACTAGGCCACTGACCCTGTATTTAGCCAATCGATTATTTATATGTACAAAAAGTATTGTATCAAGTGTTCATTATTAAAAAAACTCGCAGCATGCTCTGAGATTGTTACGGAAGTCGTAGAACAATTTTTATCATTGTATTGTTGGTTGCCTACTAAACCATCTCACAAGAATTATAACATAAGATTGATAAATAGTGTGTGTTGAACAACAAGAAAGACATTCCAACAGTTTTTGTAAATAACAAATTAATATTTTTATGAAAATCTGTTACCATTTTAATTGTCAAAAAGTAAGGTTATGAGAAAACGAACTAATCACAGACATACAAAATAATTGTTTTTTGTTTTTTTTTTAATGAACACTTGTTATTTTTTTAATGGACGCAATGTAACGAATAAAGTTACGTTAAAAATGTGTTTTTGATTTTTGGTAGTAAATGAGACAACAAAATCAATCTATCAGTTTATTATGAGCCAGAATTACAAAATAAAATTTTTCGATTATTTAATTATCAATAGTAGAGGTCCAACCAAGGTCAACAAGCCTTGAATTAGAGGTGCCAAGGCCGGCATTAAAGGTGTTATAATAGCAGTTAAAAGCATGGACAATGGCTGTAATATAGGTTTTAACAAACCGCCCAATATCCAAATAACTGGACTCAACAGTCCCAAAACAGGCTTCAAAATTCCTATCAGCACTGGAACAATCGGAGCTAGAAACCCAGCTAGAGCATTAAGGGTTGGTACAAGTGGCAATACAAATTTTCCTAAAATTGAGACAACTTGTGGAACGGCAGGAGCCAGCAAAGAAGCCACTATGACAAAAAGTGGAAGTAATAAAGGAGCAAGTGGTGCTATAATCGGAGCTAAAGGTGTGAGAACCGCTCCCACAAGAGGAATCAAAACTAGAAGAACTGGAGTTATAGTCAGTAAAATTGGAGCTAGAGGAGTTAGCACTGGGCCCAGAGATGCCAAAATTGGGCCTAGGACAGGCCCAGCAAATGCTATAAATATTGGGACTAGGGGTAAAATCAGGAGCGGGCCTAACAGTGAAAGCAGTGGGCCCAAAGTCTGGAGAAAAGGGCCCAGAACTGGGGCCAAAATTGGGCCCAAAAAGGGTAAATGTGCTAGGTGCGACATTTTCTAAAAAGTGAAAGTTATTTTCAAAATGAAAAACACGTTTCTTACCTGATCTTTATTAATTTAATATAAAGTATGGACCCGATTTAAATTATTGCGAATATATAACGCACAGTTTTATCATTATTAGGCAGAACGAATCTATTGAACTGACATGAAACACGCCGAAAATAAGACCAAGTTGTTGAATCATTAAATTATGAAGAAGAAAACGAAATGTAAAAGAGTTGGTCAATACTGGAGTGGTAATAATATGATTTTGTGATAATTTCGATAGGGTTTGAATAGGGATTGTTATTTTTGGCGATGAACCATATTGTATTATCTCCCTTACATAATATTTTGGAACAAATTTCATAATGAATGTTGTGCTTAAACCAAGTTTTGCCAATTTGCTGTGGATGATAAAACGGTATATAACCCAAAGTTTGCTAATTGCCTTCATCAAACGTATTTTTGGCATTTTGAAACAATAATGTAAAAAAGTACAAAATGGGTTTACGTAAACTTACTTTGATTTCTTCAATCATTTTGTTGCTTAACGTCCCTCAAATAGGTAAGTACTATTTTTTTTTCCAGTAATAATAATAATAATTTACAAAAATTTCTTAGCTTCGGATCCGATAAGAGACTTGGCTGTTGTGAAACATGTGGCTGATACCCCGATAAATGTGTTAGTTCGTGTTTTTGCACCTTTGTTAATCCCATTTTTGTTACTGGGTTTAACCGCAATTGGGCCACTTGGAGTGATAGTTCTAACGGTTGTGAATTTTTTTGCACCGGTTTTAACACCGTACGTGCCCGTGATAAAAGACGTTTTGAAAAAAATTGTACAGAGTATAGACCCGGTCCTTGCTCAGTTGGTAAATATCGGAAATCTACCGTTTGAAGCAGGTCCAAAAATCGTTAAACTTTTACCCTTTCTACTACCACTTACCATTCTTTTGCCGGCATTTGGACCTATAGGCTTTGGAATTTTATGGCAGTTGTTGGTGAAAAATGGCATTATACAACATTTGTTAGGTAACAATTTGTCATTACCCACTTTGGCGCTCAGTTTGATCATTTTGACATTTTTGAAACATTTATTACCAAACTTTTTACCAAACGTTGGCCAGTTTATTAGGACTGTGTTAGGAATTTACGCTTTGTTGCCCGACTTTGTACCTCCTGATCCAATCACTACCACTGCCATTTTCGGAATTTCGCTAGTCCTAACACCAGTTATTACCCTAATTAGAAGTGTGTTGGCACCTGGTGGAGGGTTCTTGAATCTTTTATTCCACCTTACTCCTATTCCTTTTCTGCTTTTACCACAGTTCCTTCCCCAATTGATTACAGCATTAGGTCCCTTAGTACCTATAGCACTCACACCAATTCTTATAATAGTTTTTGGACCACTACTTTTACTAATGGGACCAATTTTACTTCCAGCTCTTTTACCATTCTTACCAGGCGCTTTGAAACCCTTATTGTTACCTTTGTTGCCTTTATTACAACCACTTCTAGCCCCACTTTTGCCTTTATTAGCCCCACTTTTGGCACTTTTAAACCCGATTTTACCAATTTTGGCACCACTTTTACTAATTGGCCCTCTTCTGTTACCACTTTTGGGCCTTTTGGGGCCTTTGTTACCTCTATTTTTGGCACCACTTTTGCTAATTATAGGCCCGATGTTGGGACCATTGCTTGGACCGCTCTTAGCCCCACTTTTAGGACTACCTGCTCTCCTAAAACCACATTTAGCTCCTTTATTAGCAGTGTTAGGTCCTATTTTAGCTCCTTTGGTACTTGTGGGACCTCTACTTTCAACAGTATTAGGTGGTTTAGGACCATTATTGCCCATTATTTTGTCCCTTGTTGGTCCACTTTTAGCCCCACTTTTGAACCCGATTTTACCAATTTTGGCACCACTTTTACTAATTGGCCCTCTTCTGTTGCCACTTTTGGGGCCTTTGTTGCCTCTATTTTTGGCACCACTTTTGCTAATTATAGGCCCGATGTTGGGACCATTGCTTGGACCGCTCTTAGCCCCACTTTTAGGACTACCTGCTCTCCTAAAACCACATTTGGCTCCTTTATTAGCAGTTTTAGGTCCTATTTTGGGCCCCATCGCTCCTTTGATACACAAGCTTGGGCCATTGCTTTTAGGACTACCTGCTCTCCTAAAACCACATTTGGCTCCTTTATTAGCAGTTTTAGGTCCTATTTTAGGCCCCATCGCTCCTTTGATACACAAACTTGGGCCTCTTTTGCCCATTTTAGGCCTTTTGGGTCCATTACTTGGGCTATTAGGACCAGTAGCACCGCTTTTACTTACCTTGCTTGGGCCAATTCTAGCACCTATTCTTGGGCCAATTTCACCAATTTTGGGCCTGGCAGGGCCGTTTTTGGTACTTGTAGGACCTCTACTGTCAACAGTCTTAGGTGGTTTAGGACCATTATTGCCCATTATTTTGTCCCTTCTTGGTCCACTTTTGGGCCCATTGTTGGGTCCCCTAGCCCCAATTTTTGGTCTTTTGGGGCCATTTTTCCAACTTTTGGGCCCACTTCTTGGACCGATTGCTCCACATATTGCCCCTCTTTTGATGTTAATCGGACCTATACTAGGGCCATTAGCACCAGTTTTAGGTCCAATTTTGGGTCTTTTGGGACCTGTTCTAGGCCCACTTCTTGCTGTTTTGGGACCAATTGTACCGCTCTTGTTTCCACTTCTTGGAATGTTACTAGGGCCAATTTTGGGAGGAGTTGGGCCCATTTTGGGACCAATTTTTCTAATATTAGGGCCCATTCTTTTGGGATTATTAGGACCAATTTTGGGTTTGTTGGGTCCAATGCTGGGAGGTCTCTTGGGACCTATTTTGGGGCTACTAGCCCCGGTATTGGGGCCAGTGTTGGGCTTGCTAGGTCCTATATTAGGCCCAGTTCTTGGTATTTTGAAACCGTTTTAAGTGGGTAATTTAAAATTGTTACTTTTAAGTTGATAATCTTGTATTGTAATTTCATCACGTAAGCAATAAAAATGTTGAAGAAATTTCTTGTTGTTTTGACTTACCTGAACAGGCTTGTGGTGGTAGAGGGAAAATGAGGGTAGTTGAAGACTTCCTTCTAGCCACAGCACATCCCAATGACTGTGGCTTGAAAGCCCTAAGTTGCTGCATGAAGTCAGAGCACTCCATAAGAGCAACGTCAGCGAAATGTAAGTCGCAGAGTATTTGGTTTTTGAAGCGTCTTGCTCGCTTCTGGTTGGGACCCGTCAAATTGAGTCCGCACGAATTGCATCGCAAACATTCCTCGTGATAGTGATTATTGTCGTACAGTGGCGAAGGTTCTGTAATATTCAAAAATAATCAACTATTTTATTCGATCAAATCGCAAAGGGATCGTTTCTGCTGTAGCTATCTGAAAGGTTTTTGTTGCATCGATCCGACTGAGCGAAAGTTAAATAAAACGTTACAAATTAATTTTGCCAAGTTTCAGGTGTAAATAATTCGAGTTGGCCAAACTAAAGCAAAACTTTCGCTTGTGACAAGAACTCTTGACAATTAAAATAAATTAACGATTGCTACAAATCGGAAAATTTGGGCGAATGTTTTGAATCTCCGAAACTAAGAGGTTTAGAGAAAAACGAGTGACACATTCTCGGGTCCGTTTTTTATCGTCTTTTGTTTTCGACTTATAAACAAAAGTTGACATTTTGGCGAAATCTTGAAAAAATCATATCTTCCTTATTATAAAATATACACATTTGAAACAAAAACATTATACAGGCACTTTTTTACAGAGAATCTGATAATGTTATCAGCGATTTTTTTTAATCATTAGTTTAGCTGTAATAACAAAGTTGTATTTTTTTAAATAGGAATCATAGGCGGCTGTGATATTTTTGAAAAGCTTATTTTTTTCTGTTTTGATATGTCTATTTGTGTAATACATTATTTTTAAATATTTAAAAAAAACATATCATTTTGCTTTTTCTTTATAGTAGGCCATGAAAAAATTTTGGATTTTCAATTAAAACTATGAAAAATATATTACCCAACAAGTATTTATAATTTAATAATTTTTTTAACACTAATTAATTCAAAAACAGCATAATAATTAATAATAATTAATAAAAATTATTTGTTTTTAGATTTAAAATGGCAAGCTTACTTATTGCTATTCTATTTTCTAATTAAACATGCAATGTCGGAAAACGAAACATCTTATTAATTGTGTGATTGTTTGTCAATGAAATTTTATTTTACAAAAAAATGTCAATCCAAATACCAATATTAAATCCCATCTGTGGTAAAAAAATACGTAACATTATCAAGGTCACCTCCATTGCACTTCACTAAATCATAAAAAAGTGTTAACAAATGGTAGTGAGACATCGTTTTCAATTTTCTGCACATTTTTTATGTAATTAAAATCTGGGAAGATCGTATATTTGTTCAATTGAAAATAACTTTAACATAGCTATTTTTATAATTTCACATTTTTTACTTTAATAACCGTTCACAAAATTTTTAGATTATTCACACTTTTTATGTGAAATAATTTTTCCATGGCCAACTACTTTCAAATATTTTAAATATATTTTTTATCAAAAGTATATAAAAATATCAAACTGTATGTATATTGTTTTTAGTTCAAAAAAAAAGCTTTTCGAAAATGTCATAGCCAACTACCCAAGTAGCACAGCTTCAACCATTTGGCAATTGCAGCCAAAAGATAGTCATGTCATCAAAACCGAATCAAATTTCTTTCTTTGCTGCGAATTACCTTATTGCTTTTCAGTCAGCTGTAAATCATACAATTTCAACTCATGTCTAAGCCAAAATACAGCCACAGCATTATCTTCCATTTTTAAGTTGGATAGTGTCATCAACGGAATATGTTAAAAGCCAGTTAACAGCAAAAACCTAATGATCTATTTAATAAAGCCAGAAAATACCGATTCCAGCAAAAAAAATGCCAACATACAGCTACAGCCAGATAGCTGTCTCAAATTTGCTTAGATTTTCTATTACAGTTCTATAGCTGTGAAAATTTTTTGGCTGTCAATAAGTCATGAAAGCCAATACGCAGCGTTATCAGTGTTGCAGCATTTTAGCCAAATTTTGGAATTAGTAAACAAAATGGCTGTTTATACTTAATTTTAGCTAAAAAGTCTGTTGACCAAAATATTGCTTAGAGTCTTATTACAACCTTATTTTCGTTATGTTAGCTGTTAGTAAGCAATAAAAGCCAATACGTTGTGATATACCGTTACGGATCTGTGGAAACATTTTAGCTATTGATAAATTATGCAGTCTAATATGCACTGCTACATTTTATAGTAGCTACCTAACAAAAATGTGTGGCCAATAGACATAACCGATGCTGTGGAATTTGTTGAAGCTCAAAGTAGGTTACAGCATAATAAGATTATTAAGCACACTTTAGTAACAATTTTTTTTATCAAATATCAAAATATAATTGCCTTTAAAGATGTCTCATATCAAAGAAGGGTTCTTTGAAGATATACAAAAAAATTTCAACATTGATGCTTCTCTGATAATTGTTTATTGGGTGAAGTAAAAAGACTTCTCTTTTATTTCGACTTTTACATAATTTCAGTCATAATTCAACACGCGCTTAAAGTTACTAAATGTGGAAACCACCGCTATTGTCCCTTATTTTGGGCAGTAAGAAAGTGGAAAATTTGATTTGTACCGTTTCGTGGTTCATTGGAAGACAAAGGACAAAAATAAATAAATGCGGATTAGAACAAAATCGAGTTAGTAAAAAAGTCAATAAAATCTGGTAACTTTTCATGTCATTCAGCCACATTAGGGTGATTTTATTGTTATCTCTTTCTAACACAACGGTACAATGCGGTACTTTCGACACCTAAATTTTTGCGCCATCTGCCTCATCTCATTGTCACAGATCTTTCCCGCTATTTAGAGGAATTTACAACCAAAGGCGCAAACCCCTCACAGACAGAAAGAGAAAGTGTAAGACATTAGAAAGTTAGAAAGAGATAACTGCAGGTACCATTCTTGGTCTGCCGGCCAGATTTCAGCCAAATAGCTGTAAAATACATTTTAGGGAAAATTAGGCTGAAAACTAGCATATTATTCCACATCACAGCCTTATAGTTTTAAATGGCGGTACAAGGGAGCAGGAGGACATGTTGGATGAAAACGAAAGATCCTCCATGTTGTTTTAAAATTAAAAAAAAGTAGCAAATAAAAATTTCTAGCAGATTTATTCAATTTACCGTCGCAGTATACAAGTGTAACGTTACTAAAGATGTAAAAAATTTTTTTTCAAATTAAATATTTTTTTAAAGAAGTATTAAAAAATTGCAACAATGAAAGATTTATTGTATTTTCTGTTATTCTGAAGGCGCATTACTTTTTCATATCTTTTTTATGCGTATTTGTCTATAAACCTCAGTTCGCACAAACTTTTATATTACTTATCAAGCCTAATATTATTTATCAAGAACACAAAAAAAGGAACATCATCCGCCATTGTTATAACAGAGTCTTACATCTGTTGTAGCCATGTTCTAGTTATTTAGTTTTCTGGATGGAGGCATAGCAGCATTTACAAGTTTTTGCTCTTCATTATCTACAATATAACCATTTTCTCCCCAAAAGCAAATATTTTGACCATTTGGCCATAAGAGCAAATTAGGTTGAAAAAATGTTTTTATGGCTAGTTAGCTTTTTTTTCCTACATTTTAGCTTGTTAGCTTTAGAAGCTTAAAAGCTGCTACTTTGCAATTTTCACAGCCAAATGACTGTAGTTCAGCAAATATTGATGGCTGTTTTAAAGCTGTAAATGCCAAAAAATGGTGCGCCAAATCTGTCAGTACAACATCACAGAAACCACTGTGGATAGCTGTAAAAGTTAAATGGCAGTTCATTTTGCTGCGAAAACGTTTTGGTGACCAAATAAAAACTGTGTGTGCTACTTGGGTATGATTCCTATTTAAAAAAATACAACCTTATGTTATTGCAGCTAAACGAATGGTTAAAAAAAACGCTGATAACATTATTAAATTCTCTGTAAAAAAAAACGGACCCGAGAATGTGTCACTCGTTTTTCTCGCAAATCCCCTATTCGGACATCCAAAATGCAGCACCCAGTACAGTGTGAAATGAAATACTTATTTTTAGTAAATGTTGAAAGATTCGACTTATTTTAAAAATAAACCATCGTTGTTCTTCATCTTTTAACCGCACTTGATAAATAGTTGAATCATTGTTTTGCTTATCATTTCCTGTAAAATCACTTTGTAAAAATAAAACCCAATAATACTAATTAGAATTTCTCTGGGGTGATGTGATATCCACGTCTTGTCTAATTTAATTTTGGCTTAGTTATGTGTGACATTAACCCCGCTGCCTTTCTCTTAGGGTTAATTCAGTTAGTTGGTTTGTTTGGTGGAGAAAAATGCAGTTAAATTGCCTAAATATTGTGGACCTTCTTTTGTGCATTTTTATTAAAACCGGGGCGTTTAACGACATTCAAAAAGCGGCTTTTGTTGCGATTTCTTTTATGTCACAGGGGTGTTTTTATTTTTCGCACTGACGGCAAGATAGATTTGCACATTTTCTGCGCCGCTGATAAAAAATAGCGTGAATAGAAAGAAGCGAGTAATATTTTTCGTTTGATGACAGCTTGTCAATATTTTAATATGAATATTCTTATCAGATTTTCAGAGGCGCAACAGTTTATTATTACAGATCAAGTAGTAAGTACCTGTTTCAGCAGTTGAAAGGTCAATTGAGGACGCACCCTCAAACACAGGGGGCTCAATAGAGGGCGTCAGCGCTCACTGCCGGCATTTTAAAAGCCACCGATTTATGATTTGAGTTTTGAGTTTGTTGGTTCGAATGCATGGAGGAAACGGCCACGACGTCGACGTCCACGTGCTGCGGATGCCACGGCACCACTGAGCGGCGTCGGGACGCTTGGCCCCACCTCCCGATCGATTACCAACTGTGTTATCACAAATATTACTGAGATGCCGGCATGGCGCGCATTTTCAATTCACCTAAGATAGACTAGATCTGGAGAGTTTTTTTACTTTTTCTATTTCAAAGATTAGGTATGCATACACTACACTGAGAGATCAAAAGATTATAAAACTTCTAAGAAAGAAAAATATATATTAAGTAGTAGGATTTATATTTTATGCAGGATGTTGTATACAGGGTGATAAACCAAAGTTATGTTTTTTTAAATGGAACACCCTATACAGGCATAATCTGTTGAGTTCTGCGCAATGAAAATATTTTCAAGATGGCAGCACTATTAACTTTCTTATTTTAAATTGAAAGCTATATTTTTCACTGCGTTTTTGGTTTAGTTGAGTTATTTTAAGGGGGTTTTTATCGGCTTTCCCTATACCCAAGTTTAACCGTTTTTGAGATATTTAGGATTTTTTGAAAATTTTTGCACCTGTCCCTTAAAAAATCGGTAATTCGCTTAGTTTTAGAGATTTCGAAATCATGTTTGGAGAATTGCAAGAGAAAGCCTACATCTGTTGTTCAGTGTGATCAAAATTGGAATTGATGTTAATAAACCCAAAAATTTTAAGGTTAAGTTTGGACAACTTCAAGTACCCAAAACTTAATTTTTTCAAATGGGATGTCCCAATTTTTATTCTACTAGATGGAGGAGAATTTTTTTCTGCATCTATCTGTATTAGCATTCCCTAGACCTATCTGTGATAATTTTCAAGTTATGTTGGTTTTTTTGTTATTGTAGGAAATTTCTTACTAACCACAGCTATTTTTGCAAAGTTTGCCATAAAAACATTTCTATTTCTGATTAAACTTAAACGACAAACTCTGTTCAAAATTGTGTTATCAGACAAATAAATTCATTGGGTGTTGGTTTGAAAAACTTTAATTTGTCACCTTTTTTCATTCGTTTCCATGGCAACCTATGAGAAAAGGCCTATGGCTAATGAATTTCTCAATCCCAACAAAAAGTTATTGTAACTTGAAAACTATTAAACATAAGTATAGGGAATGTTAACACAGATCGAAGCAGAATTAAATTCTCTACCATCTAGTGAAATAAAACTTTTGTCATTTCATTTGAAAAAAATGAGTTATGGGTGCTTAAAGTTTTGCAAACTTAATTTTAAAAATTTGGAGTTTGTTATTCTTTTTTAGAAATTTGAAAACACCAAAGGAAAGATCTAGGCTTCCTCTTTCAAATGAGCTCAAAAATAATTCCAAATTTTTAAAAATCGCAGAATTATCGATTTTTGAACTGGAAAGTGCAAATCCAAAGAAATTTTAAAACCATAAATATTTCGTAAAAGGCTAAATTTAGGTATAGGGATAGCTTATGAAAACTACCTTAAAATAACTTTAGTAATTCAAAAACGCATTAAAAAATATAGCATTCCATTTAAAATAAGGAAGTTGATAGCGACTGCTATCTTGAGAATATTTTCGTTGAGCAGGACCTAAAAGATTATGGTTATACACAAATTTTCAGATAAATATCTTTATTAGAACTCCCAATACTTCTAATGTGGGGTTTAGACAAAACAGCCTGTATATTTTTGCATAATTAGACTCTACGTGAAAAAATAATGGTACTTTGTATAAACTATTATAGGCCTATCTTTTTTTGTTTCGAAATTATTCAAATTTTTGTGCTAAAAACAACCCACTATGAAGCCGCCAATGAATATTTTCCGACAAATTTGCGACAGAAAAACTTAGAATATTTTGTAGTTTTAGCAAATAGTCGACTTTTCGTTAAAACGCACAGATAATGTACAGGGTGGTGCATTTTGGATGTCCCCTATGGGATCTCCGAAACTAAGAGGTTTAGAGAAAAACGAGTGACATATTCTCGGGTCCGTTTTTTGAGAAAATAATTTTGGTTAAAACCGTATCCCGCTATCGTCTTTTGTTTTCGACTTATAAACTTTTGTTTATATGTCGAAAACAAAAGATGATAGCAGGATGCGGTTTTAACCAAAATTATACTTTTGATAAAAAATATATTTAAAATATTTGAAAGTAGTTGGCCATGGAAAAATTATTTCACATAAAAGGTGTAAATAATCTAGAAATTTTGTGAACGGTTATTAAAATAAAAAATGTGAAATTATAAAAATAGCTATGTTAAAGTTATTTTCAATTGAACAAATATACGATCTTCCCAGATTTTAATTACATAAAAAATGTGCAGAAAATTGAAAACAATGTGTCACTACCATTTGGTAACACTTTTTTATGGTTTAGTGAAGTGCAATGGAGGTGACCTTGATAATGTTATGTATTTTTTTACCGCAGATGGGATTTGATATTGGTGTTTGGATTGACATTTTTTTGTAAAATAAAATTTCATTGTCAAGCAATCACACAATTAATAAGATTTTTCTTTTTCCGACATTGCATGTTTAATTGAAAAATAGAATAGCAATAAGTAAGCTTGCCATTTTAAATCTAAAAACAAATAATTTTTATTAATTGCAAAAATTTGATCTAATAATAATTTATTATACTGTTTTTGAATTAATTAGTTTTTAAATTATAAATACTTGTTGGGTAATATATTTTTCATAGTTTTAATTGAAAATCCAAAATTTTTTTATGGCCTACTACAGAGAAAAAACGAAATGTTATGTTTTTTTTTAATATTTAAAAATAATGTATTACACAAATAGACATATCAAATCAGAAAAAAATAAGCTTTTCAAAAATATCACAGCCGCCTATGATTCCTATTTAAAAAAAATACAACTTTATGTTATTACAGCTAAACTAATGATTAAAAAAAATCGCTGATAACATTATCAGATTTTCTGTAAAAAAGTGCCTGTATAATGTTTTTGTTTTAAATGTGTATCTTTTATAATAAAAAAGATATGATTTTTTTAAGATTTCGCTAAAATGTCAACTTTTGTTAGAGGTCGAAAACAAAAGACGATAGCGGGATGCGGTTTTGACCATAATTATTTTCTCAAAAAATGGACCCGAGAATGTGTCACTCGTTTTTCTCTAAACCTCTTAGTTTCGGAGATCCCCTATTCGGACATCCAAAATGCAGCACCCTGTACAGGGTGTGCCAAAACGCAAAAAGTTGAATAACTCATTTTCTTCAAATGGAACATCCTGCATTTGTTTATACCTATCAATAGCATTTTTGATAATCTTTCTAATGATTTTGTTTGTAAAGCAAATTTAAAAGATTTCTCGAGATTTAAAAAAAAATTATTTTATTACAAAAAAATCAATTTTTCAAATAGGCTGCTGTCACAATGCTTTTAAAGTGAGACAGTTATTTATCTCGCTAGTGTTATTAATTACTTGATACAAAAATGGATTTTACTCAGCAAGAATTAATCAACATGGTTTACTGTATTGGTGAAATGTTCAAGAAAACCCGAATTTAAGCACGCGGGAAATTTCTCGGCAAACAGATATTTCACAGAGCAGTGTCAACAGGATGATATTGAAACATAGATTAAATTTTTCTGAAATTATGCGTAAATTGATTGGCGAAAACAGAAATTTTATAAACAAAATTCTGTTGACCGATGAAGCAATATTTAAAAGTATTTGAAGTGTGAACAGACATAATATGACTACTACTCAGTTGAAAATCCACACTGGGTTACGACAAAAAATATGTATTTTATTACAAAAAAAAGCAGTTAAATTTTTCAAATAGGCTGCTGCTAGAGCAGTGAGTGAATTTATTTTTCACAAGAATTAATTTTCTTAATATAACTGAGAATTAAAGCAACACAATGTTTATAGCAACATTAATATTCATCATAATTCCTATAGAAGAACAATTCACAATAACAAAAATGAACATTATTATTAAAAAATATTAAATAATAATGAAATAATAAATAATAAAAATATTAATAATAAAAAATTTAATGTAGATGTTCAAATAAAGCATCGTTTTCCTCGTTACAAAACGCCAATTGCCTTTCAAAAGACAATTTGACTCTTGCTAACGTGTCTTGGCGGATTGACTGAAATGCTTCAGAAATTCTATTCCTCATAAATGTCGCTTCATCGGTAAACAGAATTTTGTTTAGAAAATTTCTGTTTTCGCCAATCAAATTAAGCATAATTTCAGAAAAATTTATCATCTTTAGAAAATCTTCCCCATGCAATTCTTGGTGTAATTTTAAATGATATGGATGAAATTTATGTTTCAATATAATCCTGTTAACTTCGCTCTATGAAATGTCTAACATTAGTTTTAATGAAAAATCACAGGATTAGCAATACGAGCAAACGTAATTTTTTTACACTTAGTTTTGTTTAGTTCGAGTTTATTGTTGTCACACCACAATTCCAGTCTGTCTAAGCTATTTTGTAAGTCATAACAGTCGTCCACACATGTTATAATTTTTCGGCATAGATAAATGTATTACAATCTAACCAGCTAACTACATCATTATAAAATATAATAAATAGCAAAGGACCCAAGTTCGATCCTTGTCCAACACCGCTGTTTACGCTGTACAAATCCACCTAATAAAACAGATTGTTGTCTTCCAGTTAAAAGAGACTTAAAAACAGAAATTAATTTTTTACATATGCCGAAGATTTCGAGTTTTTTTAACAAAATTCAATGATGGACTCTATCAAAGGCTTTCGTTAAGTCAGTGTCTACCTGCAATTGGTTATCTAATGCAGTTAAAACAAATTGAGTGAATTCACACAAGTTGGATACTGTATTACTGCATTATCTATGTTTCACAGTGATTTTTTAAAAGTGGGTTGTTTTTGGCACAAAAATTTGAATAATTTCGAAACAAAAAAAGATAGGCCTATAAAAGGTTATATCAGGTGTTCATTATTAAAAAAACTCGCAACAGGCTATGAAATTTTAACGTATGTCCTACAATTGTTAGTACACAATTTTTATCATTGTATTGTTGGTTGCCTACTAAACCAGCACACCAGAATAGATAGTGTCAAAGGCGATGTGTTATGTGTGTTGAACAAAAGGAAGACATTTCCAACAATTTCTATAAATAATAAATAAATATTTATATGAAAATGTCTTATTTCTTTAATTGTCAAAAAGTAAGGTTATGAGATCTTTCAATTTGACAAGAAGCGTACGAATTACTCACAGACATACAAAACAACTGTTTTTCAGTTGCAAAGTACTCTAGAGTTTTTTTTTTAATGAACACTTGTTATAAAGTACCATTATTTTTTCACGTAGAGTCTAATTATGCATTTAAAAAAATATAACTTTGGTTTATCACCCTGTGTGTGAACTTTAAGTTGATCTATGGAATAATAAAAACGGCATCGCAATATTTACAATAGCAAAAAAGTTATAGACCTGGGTCACGCTGTATTAAATGGTCCTTTGATACCAAATTTCTTTAAATTGTGGCGTCTCAAGTAAATTCAGCCAAAACCTTTCAGATTGAAGCTTTGGTGTCTCCTTACCTGTTTGCGTACTCGAATCAAAAAACGTACTGGATGTTTCAACAGTCATGGAAGCAATAGTACCATCTAGAATTTGTGCGCTTGAATCTCTCCTCCCCCTATACCTTTGACAATCATCACTTTGCGAGCTCTGTCTCCGAAAATTCCGACACCTTATCATTTCTTCCGTTGTAGACTGTCTCCGGAATCCTCTCGCGATCAAAATCTCCTCCGTTGTTGATTGCCTTCGAATGGTCGGTCTGTAATTCTCACCTGGGGGAGGAACAGGTCGATTGGAAGGACTTGGATCTCGACTTGAACAACTGGAACTATCTGGTGAGCGTGGTCCTCCACCTCTTGCCACACTAGTTGACTGTCTTCTTAAACGCCCCCTTCTTGTGGTACGTCTCACTGGACTAATATCCCTTTCACCGGATCGATCTGGACTTAAATGTGACCTGGAGTCCCTTCGACTCCTCGAAGCCGAGTCTGGACTTAGTGAATCACGACGTGCTTTACGTCCGGTATCGTCCACATCGGGACTTAAAGCCGTGGGTTGTGAACCTCTTCGACTCCAACCCCCAGGTGGTAAACAACTTTCGTCATAAGCTGTGTTTTGTCGCTGCAAACGGGAAAGTTTGCTGCTACGTTCGGGACTAGCATGACTTCGGGAGTCTCTACGTCCTAGACGACCACATTGTGTGGTGGAATCACGTCTGGTTGCTAATAAGGGATGTGTGGGGGTTGTAGCTTGAACAGTTGGAGAAGTAGCAGGTGGTGTAACACTTGATGTTATGATAGTTGGAGGTGACATAACTTGAGTTGTTGTTTCCTGTGTTGTAACTAAAGGAGTTGAATCGGATGCTGTGGAGGAAGTTGAAGGTCTTTGTTCTTGTCGATAGTACGTTGTATCTCGTGAATCTCGTCGTTTTTTTTGTGCTGCTACAATTTTCGGAGGTGGGGGTGTGATAATAGTGGTGGAATCTCTTCGAGCACTACGTCCACTTTCCCCCGATCCTCTTCTGGAGGTTCCATGTGAGTGTGAGACGGAGTCTCGGCGTCCACTTTTGCTCGATTCGCCGCTTCCACGTCTTGGTGAAGTGCTGGTGGTGACCATCGTCGTGGTTGACTCTCTCCGCGTCCATAGTTTTGCAACTTCCGATCGAAAATCCGAAATGGCAGTGTGGTGGGAGTCCCTCCTGGACTTGGAGCCCATGCTTCTGATGCCGGAGTCGGCGCTAGATTCCCTCCGTTTGCGGGCGGTGGTGATGCTGGGGGTGGGGCCGGCTTCGGTGGTGGACTGCCGCCCCCATGGGAGCGAACGCGCCAAGTCCGCCAGGGTTTCCCTGCGGCAGAGTTGCTTCTGGCGGGTTTTGGTCGAGCCGCCCCATTCCCGGAGGATGTCTGTGAGTTGGGCGAGGGAGCTCCGACGGCGGCGCGTCGTCCCCGAGGTTGGTGGAGAGGTTTCTTGGGTTTCCGTCGGCGGAGAGATGCTGCAGATTTGAGTGGCGGAGTCTCTTCGACCGCCCAGACGTTGGCGGATGGTGGACTCTTCCACTTGCTCTCGCACCAGGTCGTCCCACCCGTTGCCTCCTTGCCATACGAGACCGACTTGGTGGGAGAGGATCGGAAGGTTGCACACGAAGCAGATGGCCGTCATTGTTCTGCAAAATGTGGACGGTTAATCGACGAACGGTGATGATGGGAAAGGATACGAATGTCCTTCACACATCTGCTTACCGGATTCAATTTATTTATTACTCAAGTTTTTTCAATGGAATTTTTTATACAGGCTGTTTTGTCTAAACCCCACATTAAAAGTATAATCATAGTCATCTGAAAATTTGTATACAACCATAATCTGTTACGTCCTGCTCAATGAAAATATTCTCAAAATGGCAGTCGCTATCAACTTCCTTATTTTAAATGGAAAGCTATGTTTTTTACTGCGTTTTTGGATTATTTAAGTTATTCTAAGGGAGTTTTTATTAGCTTTCCCTATACCCAAGTTTAACCGTTTATTTAGGATTTTTGAAAATTTTTGAATTTGCACCTGTCCCTTAAAAAATCGGTAATTCGCTTAGTTTTAGAGATTTCGAAATCATGTTTGGCGAATTGAAAGAGAAAGCCTATATCTGTTGTTCAGTGTGATCAAAATTGGAATTGAAGTTAATAAACCCAAAAATTTTAAGGTTAAGTTTGGACAACTTCAAGTACCCAAAACTTAATTTTTTCAAATGGGATGTCCCAATTTTTATTTTACTAGATGGAGGAGAATTTTTTTCTGCATCTATCTGTATTAGCATTCCCTATACCTATCTGTGATAATTTTCAAGTTATGTTGGTTTTTTTGTTATTGTAGGAAATTTCTTACTAACAGCTATTTTTGCATAATTTGCCATAAAAACATTTCTGATTAAACTTAAACGACAAACTCTGTTCAAAATTGTGTTATCAGAC
Organism: Tribolium freemani; assembly: GCA_939628115.1. NCBI lineage: Eukaryota > Metazoa > Arthropoda > Insecta > Coleoptera > Tenebrionidae > Tribolium > Tribolium freemani. The sequence goes on along the minus strand of OW626786.1, from coordinate 16,203,216 downwards.
TGTGAAAACAAAATAAATTCATTGGGTGTTGGTTTGAAAATCTTTAATTTCTCACCTTTTTTCATTCGTTTTCATGGCAACCTATGAGAAAAGGCCTATGGCTAATGAATTTCTCAATCCCAACAAAAAGGTATTGTAACTTGAAAACTATTAAACATAAGTATAGGGAATGTTAACACAGATCGAAGCAGAATTAAATTCTCTACCATCTAGTGAAATAAAACTTTTGTCATTTCATTTGAAAAAAATGAGTTATGGGTGCTTAAAGTTTTGCAAACTTAATTTTAAAAATTTGGAGTTTGTTATTCTTTTTTAGAAATTTGAAAACACCAAAGGAAAGATCTAGGCTTTCTCTTTCAAATGAGCTCAAAAATATTTCCAAATTTTTAAAAATGGCAGAGTTATCGATTTTTGAACTGGAAAGTGCAAATACAAAAAAAATTTAAAAACCATAAATATTTCGTAAACGGCTAAATTTAGGTTTATGAAAACTACCTTAAAATAACTCTAGTAATTCAAAAACGCATTAAAAAATATAGCATTAAATTTAAAATAATGTATAACCAACCGGAAGTGCTGCTATCTTGAGAATATTTTCATTGAGCAGGGCTAGGGGTGGGCGATATTAAGATTTAAATATCGATAATCGATACATTAAAATTATCGATAAACATCGATATATCGAAATATCGATATATATCGAGATATCGATATATCGATACTTATCGAAATATCGAAAATTAGCAAAATATCGATATACTATATTGAATCATCAATATTTATTATTACAATATTATTCTTTACAAAAAATTGCACAATTAATTTATGAATTTAGCTTCTAACTAAACTAAAACGATATTATCGAAATTTTTCGGAATATCGGTATTCGGTATATCGATAGTTATCGATATTTATCGGTATATCGATAATTATCGATATATCGATATTTTTTGATAATTATATCGATCAACGATATATCGATATATCGATATTTTTGTCGATATATCGGTAAAAATTCCCAGCCCTAAGCAGGACCTAAAAGATTATGGTTGTACAGGGTGCTGCATTTTGGATGTCCGAAACTAAGAGGTTTAGAGTAAAACAAGTGACACATTCTCGGGTCCGTTTTTTGAGAAAATAATTGTGGCCAAAATCGCATCCCGCTATCGTCTTTTGTTTTCGACTTATTAACAAAAGTTAACATTTCAGCGAAATCTTAAAAAAATCATATCTTCCTTATTATAAAACATACACATTTGAAACAAAAACATTATTCAGGCACTTTTTTACAAAGAATCTAATAATGTTATCAGCGATTTTTTTTAATCATTAGTTTAGCTGTAATAACATAATGTTTTATTTTTTTAAATAGAAATCATAGGCGGCTGTGATATTTTTGAAAAGCTTATTTTTTTCTGATTTGTTATGTCTATTTGTGTAATACATTATTTTTAAATATTTAAAAAAAATATATAACATTTCGCTTTTTCTTTATAGTAGGCCATGAAAAAATTTTGGATTTTCAATTAAAACTATGAAAAATATATTACCCAACAAGTATTTATAATTTAATAATTTTTTAAAAACTAATTAATTCAAAAACAGCATAATAAATTATTATTAGATCAAATTTTTGCAATTAATAAAAATTATTTGTTTTTAGATTTAAAATGGCAAGCTTACTTATTGCTATTCTATTTTCTAATTAAACATGCAATGTCGGAAAAAGAAAAATCTTATTAATTGTGTGATTGCTTGTCAATGAAATTTTATTTTACAAAAAAATGTCAATCCAAACACCAATATTAAATCCTATCTGCGGTAAAAAAATACATAACATTATCAAGGTCACCTCCATTGCACTTCACTAAATCATGAAAAAGTGTTATCAAATGGTAGTAACACATTGTTTTCAATTTTTTGCACCTTTTTTATGTAATTAAAATCTGCTTCATCGTATAATTGTTCAATTGAAAATAACTTTAAAATAGCTTATTTTTATAATTTCACATTTTTTATTTTGATAACAGTTCCAATTATTCACACCTTTTCTGTGAAATAATTTTTCCACGGCCAACTACTTTCAAATATTTTTATATAAAAAATATCAAACTGTATTTATGCAGGATGTCCCACCGAAAAGGGCACCCCCCTCATAACTTTTTTATTTATTAATCAATTCGAACAAAATTTAAATTACACATGTTTGGACCAAAGGTCCACATTTTTTTGAGGAGTTTACCATTTGTGAGATAAAAAAATAAAAATCATGAAAAAAGATGCAAAATCCTTAAATTGCATATTATTAGAAGAAGCTATGTTACATTGCCGTGTTGACAAACTTTGTTTCAACAAAAATAATCCAGATCTCCTTAAATTCATTTTTAAAAATTTCAAAAAAAATGAAAATTTTGTGTGAAATATCATCGTCCATGGAGCGGTGTTGTGAGATTGCTGTAAACAATTACCTGTAAGATTTTGACAACCTGTTGACAACTAATTTCAAAAATGTTATCAAATCAAGAAAAGCGAGAAATCATTCTAGTCTACGGTGAATGTGGCAGTAAATTTACGACTCACAAGCTCAGTGGTTAAACCTAAAAGGGTTTATTTTCCTGTAAGACACAATCCTGATTAGACAACATTTTTTGAGATTTCAATGTCAAAGTGACAGTATAAATTCACAGGTAGCTTTAACAATCTCACAACACCGCTCCATAGACGACGATATTTCGCACTAAAAAAAAGATTTTTGACGAGATTTTTCAAAAAAGATTTGAGGGTATCTGAATGATTTCTGTTAAAACAAAGTTTGTCAATATGTTAATGTAACCTGGCTTCTTCTAATAATATGAATGTTAAAGGTTTTATACCTTTTTTCATAATTATTAATTTTTTATCTCACAAACGATAAACCCCCCAAAAAAAGTAGTTACTCCAAAATGTGGACCTTCAGTGCTAACATGTGTAATTTTAATTTCGCCTAGATTTATTGAAAAATACAAAAGTTATGAGGGGGGTGCCCTTTTCGGTGGGACACCCTGTATTGTTTTTAGTTAAAAAAAAATAAGCTTTTCGAAAATGTCATAGCCAACTTAAAAAAATACAACTTAATGTTATTACAGCTAAACGAATGGTTAAAAAAAATCGCTGATAACATTATTAAATTCTCTGTAAAAAAGTGCCTGTGTAGTGTCTATGTTTTGCTCTAAACCTCTTACTTTCGGACATCCAAAATGCAGCACCCTGTACACAAATTTTCAGATGCCTATGTTTATTAGAACTCGCAATACTTCTAATGTGGGGTGGTTTAGACAAAATTAATCCACTGCAATTATACCAATTTGATAAAAATAAGTAAGTTTCATCCGGTAAGATGGGTGAAAGAAATTCGGCTGTTAGCCTATAATCATCGAAAAAAATATGTGCTGAGTGCGAGTCGGCTGCAGCGGTGCATTAGTAACATGCTAAAGAAGAATGTAAGCTTGGCCCTAGATGACCCGAGGCTTCGAAGCTAGCCCCGGGGCCCTAAATTTGTGCGAGTGCGGACCTGTAGTGGCGCATGCGCGGCGAATTCAGCTGCGCCATGGCTCATTCTGGCTGACCCCTGGACCAGGCAAGGAGATGATCCTCCACGCTGATTCCGTCGAAGACGACTCCGTCCAGACCTGCCTGCTAACACCAAACACTTACTACTATAGGTAGTCGCTCCAAACCTACACAAACATTTTCACTAGAGACACAATTTTCGACATTCACATTAAAAGAACAACAAACAATTTTAACCAAATACATTCAACAAATCAATTAGAGACGTTTAATTTAACTTTAATTCGATTTAAACGAACCAATTTGTGTTTCCACTTTGCGAAATTTCAATTAAGCGCGCATTGATAGTAGGTTACAGTAGTAACAGGTGGTTTGGATGATTACTAGTTTGAAAGTTTGGCGGTAAAGTGACATAATGTGAATGCACGTGTCATGGGGTCATGCAAGACTCACTTATCTAGCACCAACTATATCATAGTAGCAAAAGCTCGATTAATTTAAGCTACACCATGAAAATTGTGCAAGACTATAGCGCACTGTAACACCGGCATTCGGTTACGCGGTCGACGTTATACTGGGCACCGACAGAAAGCGTCGACGGCGTCGGCGCCCACTTTTCGACGCCGATGACGTCACGATTGATTTGGGTGCCGGCGACATCTAGTGACCATCTACTGGCTGTTTTGTCTAAACCCAACATTAGAAGTATAATCATAGTCATCTGAAAATTTGTGTCGCTATTAACTTCCTTATTTTAAATGGAATGCTATATTTTTTAATGCGTTTTTGAATTACTAGAGTTATTTTAAGGTAGTTTTCACCTAAATTTAGCCGTTTACGAAATATTTATGGTTTTTAAATTTTTTTTCGATTTGCACCTTCCAGTTCAAAAATCGATAACTCTGCGATTTTTAAAAATTTGGAAATATTTTTGAGCTCATTTGAAAGAGGAAGCTTAGATCTTTCCTTTGGTGTTTTCAAATTTCTAAAAAAGAATAACAAACTCCAAATTTTTAAAATTAAGTTTGCAAAACTTTAAGCACCCATAACTCATTTTTTTCAAATGAAATGACAAAAGTTTTATTTCACTAGATGGTAGAGAATTTAATTCTGCTTCGATCTGTGTTAACATTCCCTATACTTATGTTTAATAGTTTTCAAGTTACAATAACTTTTTGTTGGGATTGAGAAATTCATTAGCCATAGGCCTTTTCTCATAGGAAACGAATGAAAAAAGGTGAGAAATTAAAGTTTTTCAAACCAACAACCAATGAATTTATTTTGTTTTCACAGTCTGACACAATTTTGAACAGAGTTTGTCGTTTAAGTTTAATCAGAAATGTTTTTATGGCAAAATATGCAAAAATAGCTGTGGTTAGTACGAAATTTCCTACAATAACAAAAAAACCAACATAACTTGAAAATTATCACAGATAGGTATAGGGAATGCTAATACAGATAGATGCAGAAAAAAATTCTCCTCCATCTAGTAGAATAAAAATTGGGACATCCTATTTGAAAAAATTAAGTTTTGGGTACTTGAAGTTGTCCAAACTTAACCTTAAAATTTTTGGGTTTATTAACTTCAATTCCAATTTTGATCACACTGAACAACAGATATAGGCTTTCTCTTGCAATTCTCCAAACATGATTTCGAAATCTCTAAAACTAAGCGAATTACCGATTTTTTAAGGGACAGGTGCAAATTCAAAAATTTTCAAATAATCCTAAATATCTCGAAAACGGTTAAACTTGGGTATAGGGAAAGCTGATAAAAACTCCCTTAAAATAACTCAACTAATCCAAAAACGCAGTGAAAAATGTAGCTTTCCATTTAAAATAAGAAAGTTAATAGTGCTGCCATCTTGAAAATATTTTCATTGAACATAACTCAACGGATTATGTCTGAGTACCAACTCTCAGATAAATATCTTTATTAGAACTTTCAATACTTCTAATGTGGGGTTTAGACGGAACACTCTGTAGAACTGTGTCTGTAGGTGCACGTATCAATCACACAGAAACACACTTTCGGCCTATTCTGCTTCGATAAATATAAGCTTTGAGCGCATTATCTCCCATTAGCTTGATTTCATTAACTTTAATTTTCATTAATTTTCTGCCACGGTAATTATACATCATGAGCCTACTCAATTATTTACAGCTCGCAAGTAAGTGTTAATTTCAAGTTTTGCGTTTTACATTTTAACGAATCTATGAAATACTAGCAGTTGGCCACGGCTTCGAAACACAGTGCAAAACTTAGTATAACAAAAAGTAGAAACACAAAATTTTATTTTGAACTTTAACTCATTCCCTGTTTAACCCTCTTGTGAATCCTGAAACACATTTTCTTTATTTTTAACCGAAAGTCCAAATGCCAATTTTTGGGGTGGAATTTCTAAAAATCCTGAAATAAACGTCTCTTCCTTTTTAACCGAATGTCTAAGATATCAATTGATAACTTCAACAATAAAGAATTTTTTATATGTATAACTTCAACAATGAAGGATTTTTTGTTTAACCCCCTTGGAGTGGAGTTTTCAACAAACCTGAAACAGGCGTTTTTTATATTTAGACGAATGCCCAAATACCAATTCTCTTGGTTATAACTTCGAAAATGACATATTTTTATATTCAACCCTCTTGGGGGTGGAACTTTCAAAATCCAGAAACACGTCTTTTTTCATTTTTAACCGAAAGATCATTAATATAGCTTCAAAAATGACGATTTTTTATGTTTAACCCTCTTTGGGGGTGGAATTTCTAAAAATAATAAAATACCTGTTTCTTTATTTTTCACCGAATGCCCAAATACCAATTTTTATAAATATAAGTTCAAAAATTACGGATTTTTATATTTAACCCCCTTAGGGGTGGAAATTCCAAATGTTCTTAAACACACGTTTTTCTTCTTTAACCGAAAGTTCAAGTACCATTTGCATGGATACAAATTAAAAATTACGGATTTTTATACAAATTCTAACCCGTGTTCAACCCCCTTATTGGGGTTGGTATTTCCAACTAAAAGACGTGTTTCTTCACTTTTCACTGAAAGCCCAAATACCAGCTTCAATTAATGTAAATTCAAAAGTTACGAATATTTATACAAATTTTATTACGCCATTTAACCCTCTTAGGGGTTGATTTTTCGAAAATCCGGAAACACGTGTTTCTTCATTTTTAACCAAAAGCCCAAATACTAATTTTCAAGGATGTAAGTTCAATGTAACTTTAAAAATGACAGATTTTCTAAACTCTAATTCTAAATTCAACTCTCCATTTAACCCCTTTAGGGGATGATTTTCCAAAAATCCTGAAACGTCTTTCTTTATTTTTAACCGAAAGCCCAAATACTAATTTTCAAAGATATAATTTGAAAATGACGGATTTTTATTCAAATTTTAACACCCTATTTAACCCTCTTAGGGGGTGATTTTCGAAAAATCCTTTCTTAGTACACCCCTACGTTACAAACGCTATCTACTGTAAAAATTTCAAGTTTCTATCCTTAGCCGTCTAGGCTGTGCATTGATTGGTCAGGCCAAGCAATTTTATATACAGGGCTTTCATTTCAAAAGGAGCCAGTCTCAATAACTTTTGACATTGAGCAAATCTGTTTTCAAACAAAAACAGGTAGATTAGGATCGCGAGGGGGAAGTTCAAAACCAACATTAGTTACATTTTAGGTTTCATCCCTTAATCGCTAGCTACCCCTACTTTAAAATTTTAAATGATACCCCCTACTTTTTCAAACATTTTCGGAAAGAGAAAAAATTTGCGTATCTCTCTGTCAAAGAAAAAAATTTTTTGTTGATTCGTTTTTTAGTTAAGGGTGAATTTATTTTTGAAATTTTTAATCCTAGTAGCCTTTGATTTGAAGCCAATTTAATTTAAATAAGAAATTTGTCAATAAGAGGTACAATGAAATAGTTCAAATTCAAGATAAATTGCATTTTACATTTCATCTCCAAATTTCAAATCATCCTTACTTTAGAATTTGAAATAGCACCCCTAACTTTTTAAATATTTTTGGAAAGGGGATAAAAAGCTTTCTAACTGTAAAAGCAGAAATTTTTTTCGATTCGTTTTTGAGTTCAAAACCAACATAAAATGTTTCAAAATGTTGGGGGTGCTATTACAAATTTTAAAGTAAGGGTGGTTAGTGACTAAGGGCTGGAACTTAAAACGTTTTTTATGTTGGTTTAGAGCTCTCCCAGTGCAATCCAAAACAACATACCTACTTTTTATTTAAATAAAATTGGCTTCAAATCAAAAGCCACTATAACTAAAAATTTCAAATATAAAACCACCCCTAACTAAAAAACGAATAGAAAAATATTTTTTTGATAGTTAGTTAGTTAGTTAGTTAGTTAGTTAGTTAGTTTCTATCCTTAGCCGTCTAAGCTGTGTGGTGATTGGTCAGTCAGGCCAAACAAATTTATATATTAGCTGTTTCAAAACTATAAAAACGCCAACGTCGCATTTTCTCTCAAAATTAGCTGTTATAAATTATTCATGCACTTCAAAGAGGTAAAAGATAATGAAATTTATACTTTCAATGAGGGATCTAATCATTAATAACTATTTTACAATTTTATCAATCTTATTTAAAAAAATAATTCGGTAAAATGCGACGTTGGCGTTTTTATAGTTATGAAACAGCTAATATATATAGAAGACCACACGGAAATAATGTTTTTAATTGTGTTTTGCCACCTAATTTAACATTTGTTGAGTTTATCAATTCGATCCGTTTTTGATTGGAGTTGCAATCTGGTGCCAGTAATTGAAGTAAAATCTGTTGTCTTGTCTGTATTATTTATGTGGGTGTCATGCGCTATCAATAACACATCGAATTCCATAAATTTCAAATTGAAACCGTTTGCCAACACATCTCACGTATTCATTGTTTCTAAAACAATTTGAAGAGATTTGAAAGTAACTGAACGCCCTAAAAGTCCATGAGTATCGATTTGTAAAAGCCTTGTCAGGAAAATGCAAAAAGCGTAACACAATGCCTGATACGAGCAAAATGAACTTTTGCATATTTACTTTTATGGATATTTTATTTAAAATTGACCCCCGGCGCATCCACCATTTGTTGTTACAATAACTAAAGAAACGTCTTAAATGTACAAATTCTATTTTTTATCAAATTTAATTCGGTAACAAATTTAAACAATAATTTAATTTTTATAAACCTGTCTAGTTTTGTTAAAATTTGTGTTTGCCTGCAGCTTCACCCTCGGCCATCCAACAATTTCGAATTAAAATCACCAACTACTATTAATTTGTTTGGAATGAGCTTCAAACAAAAATCAGTTCATTTTTTGTCAAGTAAATGAGAAATATTCCATTGTATTATACATCTGTAGTAGACTCTCATAACTGTTTTAATAAACTGTGGAATGCCAAATATTTGATCGTAATAAAGCAGACAATGGTTGTGTTGAAATCAATAGATTTGAAAAAACATTATTTAGGTATTTCAGCGAAATATCTACATACGGTCGTGAACAACATAAAGAGATAATCTAGAAAGGTGGGTGCAGGGATTCGGAGCCAAACAAAGCGACTAATCCCTATTTCCTAGCATCCGGAAAATTTCCTGCTGAAGATCTCTTGGATTCTTAAAGTGGAAAGATTGTTATTTTTCAAAGTTAAGACCTAGTTTCAGGGCCTAAAAGCCAAACAATGCTTGTGTACGGTTTAACTGGAATTAGAATTAATTATGGAGATAGACTCCAAGCTGTCTTCGATCGCTTTATTGGCCGAATTTTCGCCTGACAAGTATTAAAAAATGTAATAAAAAGGCAAAAATTTAATATTAAATGTTGGCAATAATGAATCCTTTTGTGCAAGCTTCAGGGGAACCGGTGAATCCAAATATTAAGTTGTCACTGGTGTATACTAGCTACTGTTTTCAAAAATTAATTACTTTGTAAGAAATTTCAACTTTCTGTTTACTCAACCGTATTAAGAATTTGCCTCGTATCAGATTATTATGTATCGGATATTCGGGGAATTTGCCACTGCGATCGTTGAAAAATCCAAACAATTTTGCAGCTCCGATTTCAGATGTCTGGAATTAAGCCAGTGATGTATTTAATTAAAGACGAAAATTTGCCTACTTTGTGTCATCGTACACTGAAAAAGTTTCAAACATTTACTCAAAATACTGAAATCTGATTGAAGCTGGTAGGGAAACTCGAACTATAAATTATTCATAAGGATAGCAAAGACATTATCTGAGTCGGAGCCATAGGGCCTTTTAAAATATCGGGACACCTAATCGCTCAGGTAATCAATATTGCACAACCTTAATGAAAAGAAAACATTTCCAGATAAACCCATTGTTTATATTAGCACAGTAAACCTGAACACTTTAAAGTGCTTCAAAATGGAACTTTTAACTCCCTTTGTTTACTTAAATTTTGAAACATTGCAGACATGTTTTCATAATTACACAAACAATCGGCGCTTGTTTTCACTCAAAATCAAAAATTCACTTCTTGGTGACACAATATTTTTATTTTGCCATTGACTTTCTTCAAGAATTTAACCTGGCCATAAAAATGGATTTAACGTGCCACTTAAACTTTATTACGTCGCTTATCAAGAGATAAAATAATATAAACTTGTGTTTTTATAAAAACTGTGATTTTCTTAATTATCAAATACCTATACAGGGTGAGTCACTGATAAGGGCATGCGCGATTACACCTACACCGTTAATGATATGGAAATATGTCAAATGTCACAGCAAATGGGAGACCAAAATGCATTTTCTAAAATTATTTTGCTCTATACAGGGTGTTCCATTTTTACAGTGCAGCCTATAACATAGTTTTTTTAAATGGCACCCCCTGTATATTTGTACATATTTCAATTTGCATTTCTTTAAGCTATAAAAATTCGTTTAGTTTTTTTAATTTGCTTTAACCGTTCACAAGTCATTTAATTTTTTCTACAATTTAGTGCCTTTGCAGGCACATTATTAAAAAATCGCAGTACCCTTGGTTTTTGAAATATCAAGTTGGGACTTTGTCCATATGTAAACAACTGTTTGAGGTATCTTTCGGTGGAAAGATTGTTTATTTTTATTGTAGGATCTCCTTGCTGTGACACATTCGTTTTAGGACAATTTGAAGGACCATAACTTGATTTTTTTAAATAGCACCCCCTGTATTTTATTACTAGATCCTATTCAGTGTCTCATTTTACATCTTTTCTACCTCTTAAGTTTTTTCCTAAAAATTCATAGTTTGGGAGTTCTATTCGGTTTTTCTGAAAAATGCACACAAAATATCTTGAATATTAATGTAGCATGTCATAAAAAACAATAACTTCTGACATATTAACATCAAACTGGCATTTATTGTACGTCACTTTTTTAATTTAGTTGTGAAAATGATTTTTTCGTGTTAAATGCATACAATCTCATCGAGATATAAACTCTAATTTTGAAAAGAAATAATTAAAGAAAAATGAAAGAAACGACGGCTCTACCAGAGAAAATATGCAAGAAAGAATTATAAAGGCTTTTCATAGAATAGATCATGCCACATTAGAAGGGGTGAATTTTAAAAAAAATTGACTAATGTTGTGCTTTATTGCTTAAGAAAGCCCACATTTTAGACAGTTTTGTAATTGCAAGTAAAATGTTATCGCTATTGATTTTTATACCTCAGTAAATATTTTTTTATGTCCTTATTTCTCCATCGTAAATTTCTATCATTTTTGTTTAATAATTTTTTGTCAAAGTTTATATCTCGATGAGATTTGTAGATTTGCATTTTACGCGAAAAAATCATTTTCACAAGAAAATCAAAACGTGACATACTATAAATGCCATTTTGACATTATTATGTCAGAATGTATTGTTTTTCATAGCACGCTTCATTAGTATCCAAGAGATTTTGTGTGTATTTTTCAGAAAAAACGATTTATCTCCCAAACTATCAACTTTTAGGAAAAAACTTAAGAGGTAAAAAAGATGTAAAATGAGACACTGAATAGGACCTAATAATAAAATACAGGGGGTGCTATTTAAAATAATTAAGTTATGGTCCTTCAAAGTTTCCTAAAATGAATGTGTCACAGTAAGGAGAGGCTACAATGAAAATGGACGATTTTACCAACAAAAGATACCTTAAACAGTTGTTTCCATATGGACAAAGTCCCAACTCGATATCGCGAAAACCAAGGGTATTGCGATTTTTTAATAATGTGCCTGTAGACGCACTAAATTGTAGAAAAAATTAAATAACTTGTGAACGGTTGAAGCAAATTAAAAAAACTAAACGGATTTTGAAAGCTTAAAGAAATGCAAATTGAAATATGTACAAATATACAGGGGGTGCCATTTAAAAAACTATGTTATAGGCTGCACTGTAAAAATGGAACACCCTGTATAGAGCAAAATAATTTTAGAAAATGCACTTTGGCCTCCCATTTGCAGTGCCCTTTGACTTATTTCGATATCATTGGCGGTGTAGGTGCAATCAAGCACGCCCATATCAATGACTCACCCTGTATGTTAACATAATTAATTGTTGATTAATAATTAATTGTGTGCACTGCAGCCAAATTTTTCGTACAGTTCTTCTTCATTATCTTGCTTGATTATCATTTTGCAACAAAATAAAAACTCTTATTTTATTTTCGCCTATGCGAGCCCTGGGCTAGGTTTCTGTTGCCAAGCGACATGCTTATCGAGATGTATTTTCAATTTGGAAATATCCTGTACTCTAAACCCGGGATTTATGCTCTCGAAACATTCGAGTGGTATTTTAAATAAATGGTTGAATTTCGCTAGGTCTTTACTTGTCGATGAAGCAAAGTTTTATATTCCGTTCTCAATTAGGCCTGAGCTCGAGGGACTAAACCATTGGAAATATGCAAATAGCCATGAGCTTAGTTTGTTGTTGCTGCATTAAAACTTGAAAAATTACACTAAAATCGTATCGGTTCAAGATTAAAACTGAATTGCCTGAAATTAATCAAATCCCTCTCCAAGTTTGCAATATCCGCACATTTTTGTTTTAAGTTGAAAAATGCGCCTAAAGGGACTTGAAACTCACTTGTTTTCAACAAGACACAATCATACATCAATCTGTCAAATTATAGTCGAGCGTAATTGATGCAATTATAATTAATAAATTACATTCAAGTTGCGATCAAGCCGCAACTTATTATCCTAATTGACGTTTACTCTCCAAACTAAAACACATTAAACTTAATAATTATTAACAAATTGTGGTTTTTATTTCAAACGCTCAATTTGGCGTTGCTTAGGCTTTACTAGCAGTTGGCCACGGCTTCGCACGCATGTCCACAACCACTTTAAAACTTAGTATAACAAAAAGTAGAAACACAAAATTTTATTGTGAACTTTAAAACCGAGTAAATTTTGCTTGTTCTCAACTCATTCCCTGTTTAACCCTCTTGTGGATGTAATTTTCTTTATTTTTAACCGAAAGTCCAAATGACAATTTTCTTGGATATGACTTCAAAAATGCAAGAGTTTTGCGTTGAACTCTTTTGGGGGTGGAATTTCTAAAAATCCTGAAATATACGCCTCTTCCTTTTTAACCGAATGTCTAAGATATCAATTGATAACTTCAACAATGAAGGATTTTTTGTTTAACCCCCTTGGAGTGGAGTTTTCAACAAACCTGAAACACGCGTTTTTTATATTTAGACGAATGCCCAAATACCAATTCTCTTGATTATAACTTCGAAAATGACGATTTTTTAGGTTTAACCCTCTTTGGGGGTGGAATTTCTAAAAATAATAAAATACCTGTTTCTTTATTTTTCACCGAATGCCCAAATACCAATTTTTATAAAAATTACGGATTTTTATATTTAACCCCCTTAGGGGTGGAAATTTCAAATGTTCTTAAACAGACGTTTTTCATCTTTAACCGAAAACTCAAGTACCATTTGCATGGATACAAATTAAAAATTACGGATTTTTATACAAATTCTAACCCCTGTTCAACCCCCTTGGGCTTTTCACTGAAAGCCCAAATACCAGCTTCAATTAATGTAAATTCAAAAGTTACGAATATTTATACAAATTTTATTACGCCATTTAACCCTCTTAGGGGTTGATTTTTCGAAAATCCGGAAACACGTGTTTCTTCATTTTTAACCAAAAGCCCAAATACTAATTTTCAAGGATGTAAGTTCAATGTAACTTTAAAAATGACAGATTTTCTAAACTCTAATTCTAAATTCAACTCTCCATTTAACCCCTTTAGGGGTTGATTTTCCAAAAATCCTGAAACACGTCTTTCTTTATTTTTAACCGAAAGCCCAAATACTAATTTTCAAAGATATAATTTAAAAAATGACGGATTTTTATTCAAATTTTAACACCCTATTTAACCCTCTTAGGGGGTGATTTTCGAAAAATCCTTTCTTAGTACACCCCTACGTTACAAAAGCTATCTACTGTAAAAATTTCAAGTTTCTATCCTTAGCCTTCTAGGCTGTGCATTCATTTGTCAGTCAGGCCAAGCAATTTTATATACAGGGCTTTCATTTCAATAGGAGCCAGTCTCAATAACTTTTGACATTGAGCAAATCTATTTTTAAGCAAAAACAGGTCGATTAGGATCGCGAGGGGGAAGTTCAAAACCAACATTAGTTACATTTTAGGTTTCATCCCTTAATCGCTAGCTACCCCTACTTTAAAATTTTAAATGGCACCCCCTACTTTTTCAAACATTTTCGGAAAGAGAAAAAATTTGCGTATCTAACTGGCAAAGAAAAAAATTTTTTTGTTGATTCGTTTTCTAGTTAAGGGTGGATTTATTTTTAAAATTTTTTATCCTAGTAGCCTTTGATTTGAAGCCAATTTAATTTAAATAAAAAAATTGCCGATTATAGATGCGATGAGAGAGTTAATACTAACATTACTTACATTTTAGGTTTCATCCCCTAGTCGCTAGCTACCCCTACTTTAAAATTTTAAATAGCACCCCTTATTTTTTGAAACATTTTCGGAAAGGGAACAAATGAGTGTTTCTAACTGTCAAAAAAAATTTTATTGATTCGTTTTTTAGTTAGGGGCGGTTTTATTTTTGAAATTTATAGTCCTAGTAGCCTTTGATTTGAAGCCAATTTAATTTAAATAAGAAATTTGTCAATAATAGGTACAATGAAATAGTTCAAATTCAAGTTAAAGTACATTTTACATTTCATCCCCAAATTTCAAATCATCCTTACTTTAGAATTTGAAATAGCACCCCTAACTTTTTAAATATTTTTGGAAAGGGGATAAAAAGCTTATTTAACTGTAAAAACAGAATTTTTTTTTCGATTCGTTTTTGAGTTCAAAACTAATATAAAATGTTTCAAAATGTTGGGGGTGCTATTACAAATTTTAAAGTAATGGCGGTTAGCGACTAAGGGATGGAACTTAAAACGTATTTTATGTTGGTTTAGAGCTTCCCCAGTGCAATCCAAAACAACAAACCTACTTTTTATTTAAATAAAATTGGCTTCCAATCAAAAGCCACTATAACTAAACATTTTAAATATAAAACCACCCCTAACTAAAAAGCGAATAGAAAAATATTTTTTTGATAGTTAGGTACGCTAATTTGTTCCCTTTCTGAAAATGTTCCAAAAAGTAGGAGGTGCCATTTAAAATTTTAAATTAGGGGTGGCTAGCGACTAAGGGATGAAACCTAAAATGTAACTAATGTTGGATTTAAACTCGCTCATTGCATCTCTAATCTACAAATTTTTTATCAGTCAAAGGCTACTAGGATTAAAAATTTCAAAAATAAAACCACCCTTAACTAAGAAACGAATAGACAAAAAATTTTTTCCTTGACATTTCGATCCGCAAATTTTTTCCCTTTCCGAGAATGTTTGAAAAAGTAGGGGGTGCCATTTAAAATTTTAAAGTAGGGGTGGCTAGCGGTTAAGGGATGAAACCTAAAATGTAAAAAATGTTGGTTTTGAACTTCCCCCTCGCGATCCTAATCGACCTGTTTTTGCTTAAAAATAGATTTGCTCAAGATTGACTCCTTTTGAAATGAAAGCCCTGTATACAGTGTGTTTCAAGTTTTAGGTCCAGTCAAAAAATAAATACTTCTAGTTGTCCAAAAGAAAAAAAATATATCTCAAACGATAGAGTTTCAATTTGATGCTTTAATGTTTTACGAAATTTTCATGGTATAAGCGTGAATTGTGAAAAACTAGATAAAAAATTTTTTGTTTCCAAATTATTGCAATCGTTTTCTCATAATAAAATTCCTCCTATTTTTTAAGTGAGACTTCCGAAACTGAAACAGTAAAAAACCCAAGGCGTATTGAGCAATTGAAATTCCAATTTGCAAAAGATCAAATAAATATTTTATCTTAGTCACCTTTGAAAAAACAGAGCTCGTGTCTTTGCTTGATTCACAAAAAATTGAAACGTCATTAACTGTCAGACTAAAATTTTACTTGTCAATTAAAAAATGCCCTTTTTTTTGCAAATTGAAATTTCAATTGCTCAATACGCCTTGGGTTTTTTACTGTTTCAGTTTCGGAAGTCTTACTTAAAAAATATGAGGAATTTTATTATAAAAAAATTATTGGAATAATTTGAAAAAAAAATGTTTAATGTAGTTTTTTGCATTTTACACTTATATCATGAAAACTTGGGATATCAGCAAAGCATCAAATTGAAGCGTGTTAGAAACTCTATCGTTTGAGATATATTTTTTTTCTTTTGGACAACTAGAAGTATTTATTTTTTGTCTGGACCTAAAACTTGAAAGACCCTGTATAGATAGATGATTATTTTAAATCATCGAGATAATTCGAAAACGCAAACAATTACTTAAAAAACGTAGTTTTCCCACGCTTCAATCATTTAGACAGCTCTAGAAAGATGACAAAACAAACATACTTCACATACTTGACATAACAGTAAGTCCAATATTGATGAAAATGGATGTTTTCACACATTTTACATCCACATCCTATAAATAAAATTTTATTCGTGACCCCACCATAACAATGAGATAAAGTCGAATCCAAATCTGATCGATTTCACACATCAGACGCAGATTTTTCCCAAATTTAATTTCCGTCCAATCTCGAAAAAACTGATACGTTTGGCGTTGGCAAATTTAAAAAAAAAAAAAAAAAAACGGAATGCCTCTTTATGGAATTGAAATGGCGAAATGAAAGAACGGGCCTCAGCTGTCAACAATAAGTGGTAAGGGGTGCATGCTATGGCAAATAGAATGATATAAATTGCTTTTATTGATTCTTGCAGTTTTATCCGTGTCAGCGCGTTTGTTTCTGGGCCTCCAATCTCTTGGGAGTCAATAAGCGACCTCTGATCCCTTTACCATTCAAACACCCTAATTATCGATATTCTGTTAAAGAGCAACAAAATTTTGTGAATTATCCTAAAATTGCTAGAAATTTATTGCAAAATTCTGGGAATATTTCATGTGGTATTCCGCTCAAACGAAATTATTTTGTCCAAAGTCAAATATTTCCCGCAGATCATTACATCAAAATTGCTAAGCAAAGTTCTCATAGCAATTAGGGAAGTTTTGAATTATTCAAACTTGGGGATAAATTTGATTTAACCACAGCTATTATAATTATTGACCTAACCCGGCTTGACCTGTTTATTATTTTTACATTTCATAGCTGTAAATAATTCATGTTATGCCAAAAGCACGTCCATTTTTTTCGAATCAAATACAATGAAATACATATTAATATATTTACTTATCTTTAACGAAAAGCGTTCCGTTTAAAATTCGCTTTTGACATTCAAAAGCTTTGAGTGGAAGAAAATTGATGTAGGTGAAAACAACTACCAAATTGAACCCGTTTTATGGATTTTATAAATAGAGACCGAATTTTAGGAGGTTTGAAACTTTATTTAGGTGTCGAAAAAGGTTGTAAAATACAGAAATGTGGTAATTTATATTTTTTATATTTATTTCTACACTAGGAAAAATACAAACTTAATTTTTTATTGCAATAGATGCTATTACAAACTCAAACAAAACAAAAATTCTCTAATTGTTGAACCTAAATAACTTGAAACACATTTAGGATACAACTCAATTTAAGAATTTGGGAAAAATAAAAATTGTCAAATATTTACATTTTTAAGGAAACAGATTGGACCCGTTTTAGGATTTCTTCAAGTATTTGTATTTTTCAGTGGAATATAAAATTTTTTCAAGGTGCTTTTTAGCAGCTAAAAACACATCTTTTGTGGGATTTTAGCTTTTTAGCGCGTTCTTTGACAAACTTTGCCAAAAGGCAACTGAAAATTAATTAAACTGGTTTCAATATTGTGATAATTTGAGCACTTTAAAAGCTTTTATTTAACTCACAATGTTGTCTGTCTGTCTGTTTATATTTTCCGAGCCAAATTTGAAAGGGTTCCTGTTGTCCCACTGAATTGAAATTTTGCATACTTACTTAATCTGCGTGACAATGCAATCCTATATAGTTAAATACCCCCGAAAGGGGTTAAATGGGGTTTTAGAGTTTTAGGTTATGTTTACAAAGGGGTTCTCGATTTGTAAATTTGAGAGAGTTCCTGTAATCGCAATGAAATGAAATTTAACATGCTTACGTAATCTGCGTGACAATGCAATTCTATATAGTTAATTGCCCCCTAAAGGTGTTAAATGGGGTTTTAAAATTTTAAGTTATGTTCACAAAGGGATTCTCGATTTGTACATACTGTAACTTATACCGACATAGACGGTATGTTGGTCATTTGGACGTCACGGTAGGGTAGATGCACAGTAAATCTATGCAATAAATAAAGACTAAAAAACAAAAAATTAAAATATATAAAAAAATATTTTTTTTAAAAAGCTTTTATTTAAAAGGCACTAAAAAGTAAAAAATAATATTTCAATC
The DNA here is from genome assembly GCA_939628115.1 of Tribolium freemani. Classification (NCBI taxonomy): domain Eukaryota; kingdom Metazoa; phylum Arthropoda; class Insecta; order Coleoptera; family Tenebrionidae; genus Tribolium; species Tribolium freemani. Next base: position 16,184,751 of record OW626786.1, on the reverse strand, counting down.
ACAGGAGAATATTTTTTCTTACAGGTTAAAATTCTAAAATTTATAAAAGCTTTGCGAGTTGTCAACTGAACAAAGTAATTCTGTAATGCCGTAGTTTTATAACGCCCAAAGCTTTTATAAATTTTAGAATTTTAACCTGTAAGAAAAAATATTTACCTGTGATTGAAATACATTATTTTTTACTTTTTAATGCATCTTTTAAATAAAAGCTTTTTTTTATTTATATATTTTTATTTTTTGCTTTTTAGTCTTTGTTTATGCACTTTTAACAATTAACAATTAATACGACGTTGGCGTTTACACAGCTAATATGTACTGTAACATACTGTGTATGTTGGTGTAAGGATGCGGTATATACCAATCGAAAATCTCTTTAAACCTAACCTAACTTTAACACCAATAAGCGACATTTGTTTATAACAAAGGTATTAATATGTTTCTTTAGTAAGTGAGCTTTTTATTACCGTCTATGTCGATATAAGTTACGGTATGTACAAATCGAGAACCCCTTTGTAAACATAACCTAAAACTTCAAAACCCCATTTAACCCTTTTAGGGGGTATTTAACTACATAGGTTTGAATTGTCACGCAGATTAAGTAAGTATGCAAAATTTCAATTCAGTGAGACAACAGGAACCCTTTCAAATTTGGCCCCGAAAAAATAACCGACAGACAGACAACATTGTGACTTAAATAAAAGCTTTTCAAAATACTGAATAAAAACTTAAATTGTGTCGTTGAACACGTTGTTGACTGCACTTGTAGTCTTAATGAAATTCAAATCAATTTCACAAAAATCGTCCTTGTAAATTGTAAATTGTGCCACGATTTATTTTAGAAAATTTATGAGTGCAACTATTAAATATTTATAAGAAATTATTTGCATATACTGCCTCGGGTCAGGAATTCTATAACCCAAACTTGCCTTTATTTAATAAACAAGATCGCACCTACTTTAAAATCCAGACTGTTTTGAATTTTAAATCAACTAAACATTTTTACAAAAATTAAACAAACAACAAAGCCCTTCGATTTGTTTTTTGATGTTTGAAATTGTAGTTTGGTTGTATCGTAATAATCGCTAGAAGTAAGTAAGTGGTTGAAAAAGTTTGTTTTGAAAACAAATTAGTGTTTTGAAACGATAGGACTCATTTGGCGCAGCTTTGAAGCAACTTATTAGCTGGGAGAAGTTTGCTATTTAAATTAGGCGGCCTCTTCAAAGGAATTCGAATACTTATTTAGAGCATCTCTGATCGAAAAAGTTTGCTTTGTTGTAATTAATTATCGAATTAAATAAAACATATGTCAAAGTTTAATTGAATTTATCCAGAGGCTTACTATTTTGATGTTGCCATATCACATCCAGCTGAATTATCAGATTGTTTACTTTGGTAACCTTCCTCACCTGCTCTTTGTGATGTGAATAAGATATAATCTTATTATGAGGGGGATACAGCCTCCGAGCTATATTAACTCACAAGTAAGCCAACAAGAAAACAATTTCTTTTGATCAACAAACTTCGACATTTTTCAACAATCTGGTTAATAAAGCGTAGCTAACGTTACCTGAAACTGGCGCACTTTAAACAAAGCAACATAACATAATAGATCGCTCATATTCATGTATGTTATTACGGTTCCATTGTTCTCAAAGCCTTTGAGAATAATCCTTGCAAATATTCAACTCCTCTCTAATTTTACGTACATTGAACGGAATTTGTAGATTTTTTTCAAAAGAAGAAACATTATTGTCCTCGTTAGGAGATGAGAGAAAATTGCAGAGCACCTCTTAATTAAAAGCCATCTGAAAAAATAATGCATCAAATGTTAACCTAATGTGCTTTGAATTTGGCAAAATCGCTTCAGGTTAGGCACTGGACAGTTGCTCATCCCTTTATAGTTCTGTCTGCAAACGTTTAACGTTGTAGAACATTAATGAACATGTTAGGGCTTCATTACGGCTGCGTTTCATTATTTCAAGGCTTTTAATTTTTGCAAGGAAACTTACCGAAATTAAATATTTAAATATTTCCATCTATATACAGGTCTTTCATTTTAAAAGGAGCCAGTCTCAATAACTTTTGACATTGAGCAAATCTGTTTTCAAGCAAAAACAGGTCGATGTAACCAACATTAGTTACATTTTAGGTTTCATCCCTTAATCGTTAGCCACCCCTACATTTTCAAACATTTTCGGAAAGGGAAAAAATTTTTTTGTTGATTTGTTTTTTAGTTAAGGGTGGATTTATTTTTGAAATTTTTAATCCTAGTAGCTTTTGATTTGAAGCCAATTTAATTTAAATCAAAAAATTGTAGATTACAGATGCGATGAGAGAGTTAATACTAACATTACTTACATTTTAGGTTTCATCCCCTAGTCGCTAGCCACCCCTATTTTAAAATTTTAAATAGCACCCCTTATTTTTTGAAACATTTTCGGAAAGGGAACAGATGAGTGTTTCTAACTGTCAAAAAAACATTTCTTGATTCGTTTTTTAGTTAGGGGCGGTTTTATTTTTGAAATTTATAGTCCTAGTAGCCTTTGATTTGAAGCCAATTTAATTTAAATAAGAAATTTGTCAATAAGAGGTACAATGAAATAGTTCAAATTCAAGATAAATTACATTTTACATTTCATCTCCAAATTTCAAATCATCCTTACTTTAGAATTTGAAATAGCACCCCTAACTTTTTAAATATTTTTGGAAAGGGGATAAAAAGCTTTCTAACTGTAAAAGCAGAAATTTTTTTCGATTCGTTTTTGAGTTCAAAACCAACATAAAATGTTTCAAAATGTTGGGGGTGCTATTACAAATTTTAAAGTAAGGGTGGTTAGTGACTAAGGGCTGGAACTTAAAACGTTTTTTATGTTGGTTTAGAGCTCTCCCAGTGCAATCCAAAACAACATACCTACTTTTTATTTAAATAAAATTGGCTTCAAATCAAAAGCCACTATAACTAAAAATTTCAAATATAAAACCACCCCTAACTAAAAAACGAATAGAAAAATATTTTTTTGATAGTTAGATACGCTAATTTGTTAACTTTCCGAAAATGATCCAAAAAGTAGGAGGTGCCATTTAAAATTTTAAATTAGGGGTGGCTAGCGACTAAGGGATGAAACTTAAAATGTAACTAATGTTGGATTTAAACTCTCTCATTGCATTTCTAATCGACAATTTTTTTATTTAAATTAAATTGGCCTCCAATCAAAATCTACTAGGGCTAAACATTTCAAAAATAAAACCACCCTTAACTGAGAAACGAATAGACAAAAAAATTTTTTTATTGACAGTTCGATCCGCAAATTTTTTCCCTTTCCGAAAAAGTTTGAAAAAGTAGGGGGTGCCATTTAAAATTTTAAAGTAGGGGTAGCTAGTGATTAAGGGATGAAACCTAAAATGTAACTAATGTTGGTTTTGAACTTCCCCCTCGAGATCCTAATTGACCTGTTTTTGCTTGAAAACAGATTTGCTCAATGTCAAAAGTTATTGAGACTGGCTCCTTTTGAAATGAAAGCCCTGTATATAAAATTGCTTGGCTTGACTGACAAATCAATGCACAGCCTAGACGGCTAAGGATAGAAACTTGAAATTTTTACAGTAGATAGTTTTTGTAAATTAGGAGTGTACTAAGGAAGAATTTTTCGAAAATCACCCCCTAAGAGGGTTAAATAGGGTGTTAAAATTTGAATAAAAATCCGTCATTTTTTAGGTTATATCTTTGAAAATTAGTATTTGGGCTTTCGGTTAAAAATAAAGAAAGAAGTGTTTCAGGATTTTTGGAAAATCAACCCCTAAAGGGGTTAAATGGAGAGTTGAATTTAGAATTAGAGTTTAGAAAATCTGTCATTTTTAAAGTTACATTGAACTTACATCCTTGAAAATTAGTATTTGGGCTTTTGGTTAAAAATGAAGAAACACGTGTTTCCGGATTTTCGAAAAATCAACCCCTAAGAGGGTTAAATGGCGTAATAAAATTTGTAAAAAAATTCGTAACTTTTGAATTTTTATTAATTGAAGCTGGTATTTGGGCTTTCAGTGAAAAGTGAAGAAACACGTCTTTTAGTTGGAAATACCAACCCCAATAAGGGGGTTGAACACGGGTTAGAATTTGTATAAAAATCCGTAATTTTTAATTTGTATCCATGCAAATGGTACTTGAGCTTTCGGTTAAAGATGAAAAACCTGTATTTAAGAACGTTTGGAATTCCCACCCCTAAGGGGGTTAAATATAAAAATCCGTAATTTTTGAACATATATTTATAAAAATTGGTATTTGGGCATTCGGTGAAAAATAAAGAAACAGATATTTTATTATTTTTAGAAATTCCACCCCCAAAGAGTGTTAAACATAAAAAATCGTCATTTTTGAAGCTATATTAATGATCTTTCGGTTAAAAATGAAAAAAGACGTGTTTCTGGATTTTGAAAGTTCCACCCCCAAGAGGGTTGAATATAAAAATATGTCATTTTCGAAGTTATAACCAAGAGAATTGGTATTTGGGCATTCGTCTAAATATAAAAAACGCGTGTTTCAGGTTTGTTGAAAACTCCACTCCAAGGGGGTTAAACAAAAAATCCTTCATTGTTGAAGTTATACATATAAAAAATTCTTTATTGTTGAAGTTATCAATTGATATCTTAGACATTCGGTTAAAAAGGAAGAGGCGTATATTTCAGGATTTTTAGAAATTCCACCCCCAAAAGAGTTCAACGCAAAATTCCTGCATTTTTGAAGTCATCATATCCAAGAAAATTGTCATTTGGACTTCCGGTTAAAAACTGCTAGTTTCCATATACTCCAACAAAGCGCTTCACTTGATGTCTCTCCAAGGAGAGCTTAAATATTTTGCTACCAAATTGAAAATATTGACTTTGACAATAAAAACCAAACTATAATAGAAAATTGGATCAATAATTAATTATATTGTCGGTGCTAAGGTCGAAATAAATGATAATGAAGCAAGAAATTATTGTTACGGAGATTCACCGAAAGTTTCGGCACGTTCTTTGAACACTTGACGTTCCAATCAAAACTTTTGTCACGAAACAACTCCAAACTAGGAAATTCTATGACCAGAACGAACCACCGAAAACTAAAACGCCGAATTAAAATTAGGTGTTCTTCAGCAAATGAAACGCATTGTTAGAGCAAACTTTCACAAAGATAAACACACACAGTGGAACTTTATTGTTTGGTACAAACGCTACATGGACTGCATACTAACAATGTCGAATTTTAGACACAGAATTATCACTTAATTATGATTCTCCGGATCGCAAAGAAGATGAAAAACCAACAAAGTTACATTATGTAAAGAGTGAAAAAACAGTGAGCTTTAAGCACCTGTTAAATTCAGCAAATTTATTCAAACAATGAAAAATTGAGGGCGCTTTCTTGGGAATTTATAATAATAAAATAAATTCGGCCTTTGTCACGTTGAATTTATTTCTTGCTGCTTGACCGCTGAAAGCCTGAAAAACTGAAAGGCTTTACTTGTCAATCTTGTTTCGTTCGTTTTTTCCTAAAAATTAATTTAAATAATGCAGTTTGACTGTACATTATGTGTTGATAGTGTGAAGGACGGTACAGATCGATACTATCTCTTGAGGGGTATTACATTAGGTCGTTGTAAACAGGTGGTTGGTTGGTTGGGTATATAAAGCACAGAAAGCCTCAGGCTTTTACCTTGATTGAACTTTAGCAAAATCATTATGACGTATAAAATTCCATGATTTTATGTAACAATTGATTCGTATTTAATGGTCCTTTAACGCACTCCAGAGACAGCTAAGGAGCTTTCTTCTGTAATTCCTAGTAACACTAGGTGATCCGAAAGCCACCTGAGCTCGAGATTGTTTCAAACTACTACGAACAATCATATTTCATGCGTTTTTCAGTGCTTTGAATTTACATCCACATAAATCTCGGATGCTTGTAATAAAATGGTTTTTCATCTATATACAGGGTGTTTCAAGTTTTAGGTCCAGTCAAAAAATAAATACTTCTAGTTGTCCAAAAGAAAAAAAATATATCTCAAACGATTTGATGCTTTAATGTTATACGAAATTTTCATGGTATGAGCGTGAATTGTGAAAAACTAGATAAAAAATTTTTTGTTTCCAAATTATTGCAATCGTTTTCTCATAATAAAATTCCTCCTATTTTTTAAGTGAGACTTCCGAAACTGAAACAGTAAAAAACCCAAGGCGTATTGAGCAATTGAAATTCCAATTTGCAAAAGATCAAATAAATGTTTTACCTTAGTCACCTTTGAAAAAAAACAGAGCTCGTGTCTTTGCTTGATTCACAAAAAATTGAAACGTCATTAACTGTCAGACTAAAATTTTACTTGTCAATTAAAAAATGCCCTTTTTTTTGCAAATTGAAATTTCAATTGCTCAATACGCCTTGGGTTTTTTACTGTTTCAGTTTCGGAAGTCTTACATAAAAAATAGGAGGAATTTTATTATAAAAAAATTATTGGAATAATTTGAAAAAAAAATTTTTTTAATGTAGTTTTTTGCATTTTACGCTTATATCATGAAAATTTGGGATATCAGCAAAGCATCAAATTGAAGCGTGTTAGAAATTCTATTGTTTGCGATATATATTTTTTATTTTGGAATACTAGAAGTATTTATTTTTTGACTGGACCTAAAACTTGAAACACCCTGTATATTAGCTGTTTCAAAACTATAAAAACGCCAACGTCGCATTTTACCGAATTATTTTTTTAAATAAAATTGACAAAATTGTAAAATTGCTATTAGTGATTAGATCTCTCATTGAGAGTATAAATTACATTAGCTATGATTTTTTTGAAGTGCATGAAAAATTAATAACAGCTAATTTAGAGAGAAAATGCGACGTTGGCATTTTTATAGTTTTGAAACAGCTTATATATACAGGGTGATTCACATAACTTTACGACCCTGACGAATTTTAAATGGGTAATACACTACTCAATTATAATTTGATTCAAAAACACTAATAATTATAAATTTGTTTGTGATTTGGATATTCCTTGCAAACCTTACAAAATTAGGTTTTTATTGCAGTCTCTGGCGTTTTTGTTTTGGTTGTCAGGGTCGTAAAGTTATATGAATCACCCTGTATATCTATTCTATACTATACACAGCGTTGGGCGAAAGTCTGGAACCAAGCGTTTTGTGCCTAAACTATGTACATCCTGCTTTAAAAATGTGGACATTTTTCAAGAATAAATTTTTTCGAAATTCCTTTTAGTTTTCGAGTTATTCAAAAAAAAATTTTTTTTCAAATAGCATCCTACTACGGCGATTTTTTTGGTAAAAGATTAAGCTCTAAAACCAACTTCTACTTTAATAAAATTAATTTTAAACCAGTGGTTTTTCTTAAATAAATTATTCAAGTTGCGTTTCGAGCTCATTACGAAGGTTTTTCGAATTTGGCCGAAGTGGTTGTATCCATGGATGTTTATAATTGCGAAAAATTTTACGAATCAAATTAGTGGATAAAAAACATCCATATACAACCACTTCGACCAAATTCGAAAAATCTTCGTATTGAGTTCCGACCGCAATTTTAATAATTTATTTAAAAAAAAAAACACTGGTTCAAAAACAATATTATTGACCTAGATGTAATTCCTAAGGCATAATTTTTTTTGTAGAACTCGAAAACTAAAAGAAATTTCGAAAAAATTTATTCTTGAAAAATCATCACATTTTTAAAGTAGTTGATGATGTACTAATTAGTTTTTTCGTAAAGTACATAATTTAGACACAAAACGCTTGGTTCCAGACTTTCGCCCAACCCTGTATATAAAATTGCTTGGCCTGACTGACAAATCAACACACAGCCTAGACGGCTAAGGATAGAAACTTGAAATTTTTACAGTAGATAGCTTTTGTAAATTAGGGGTGTACTAAGAAAGGATTTTTCGAAAATCACCCCCTAAGAGGGTTAAATAGGGTGTTAAAATTTGAATAAAAATTCGTAACTTTTGAATTTACATTAATTGAAGCTGGTATTTGGGTTTTCAGTGAAAAGTGAAGAAACACGTGTTTTAGTTGGAAATACCAACCCCAAGGGGGTTGAACACGAGTTAGAATTTGTATAAAAATCCGTAATTTTTAATTTGTATCCATGCAAATGGTACTTGAACTTTCGGTTAAAGAAGAAAAACGTGTGTTTAAGAACATTTGGAATTTCCACCCCTAAGGGGGTTAAATATAAAAATCCGTAATTTTTGAACCTATATTTATAAAAATTGGTATTTGGGCATTCGGTGAAAAATAAAGAAACAGGTATTTTATTATTTTTAGAAATTCCACCCCCAAAGAGGGTTAAACATAAAAACTCGTTATTTTTGAAGCTATATTAATGAAAAATGCTATTTGAAAGTTCCACCCCCCAAGAGGTTGAATGTAAAAATATGTCATTTTCGAAGTTATAACCAAGAGAATCGGAACGAAACAGCAAAGTTGTTTAAAAATCGTTTCAAAATTGTATGCAGCTGCAAATATAAATTTAATGCCAGAGTGCCAGAGGCGCTCAAAAAACAAACTATTGATTTCATAATAATGTTTCATTTCGTTTAATTTAATCAAAAAGTAAAATAAATGGAAATGTGTTTATCAAGCGAACGAATTTTTCAATTTTTCATTCATTTCATAGAATTACTTTTATGAGGGCGTATTAGGATTTATCTTCACACACTCAAAAGCAAAGTTGATGCAGCAAGGATAATGTGGAAATGTTCTGCTCTTTGAGCGTGAAACAGATTTCCTGATTTCGTAAACGATCGTTAAAATTTAATTCTGCTTCTCTGCAGCGAGTTAGGAACTACCTACATGCTTGTTTTAAATTAATTAAAATCATAGTTGGAAATTTCGTAAATTGCTCAGGTGTTGAGTTAGGTTTTATTCATTGACCTTTTTCAAGGCAACATACCAGAGTTGGGCGTAATCAGATTAATAATTCAATTACAGATTAATCTGATTACATTGTATTCAATTACGTTGTAATTGCAATTACTTTTTTATTAGCTGTAAAAAATTACATATTAATTCAATTAAAAAGTAATTGATTACTTTGTAATTAATTACATTATAACAGATTATTTTAGAAAATCATCCCCTAAGGAGGTTAAATGGGGTATTAAAGTTTGAATTCCAGAAAATCCGTTTAATATGCATTTACCATAAAATTGGTATTGGGACTTTTGCTGAAAAATGAAGAAACAAGTGTTTTAGGTTTTTTAAAAATTTCACCCTCAAAGGAGAGGAGGGTGGTTAAACAGGGGTTGAAAAATTTTTAATAATTTTTTTTTTATTATATTTATAAAAATTGGTACCTGGGGTCTCGATTAAGGGTAAAAACGCAAATGGTGGAATTTTTGGAAATTCCAGCCCCAAGGGGGTTAAACAGGGATTAAAAATTGCATAAAAATTTGTAATTGTTTTAAGTTAGTAGGTATATTTATAAAAATTGGTATTTGAGGTTTGGGTTAAAGATTTTGGGCGTTTTGGAAACTCCACCCTAAAGGGGGTGCAAAATAAAAATCCGTCATTTTTAAGTTAGATCCATGAAAATTGGTATCTAGGCTTTAAGGAGAAAATAAGAAACAAGTTTTTTATGCTTTTTAAAAATTTCACCCCCACGGAGTTAAAATACAAATATCCTTAATTTTTAAAGTTACACTATAAAAATTGGTATTTGGACCTTTGCTGAAAAATAAAGAAACACGTGTTTCAGTTTTTTTTTTAATAAGAACTAATTTTTTAATTGCTTCTTTATTTTTCAGCAAAGGCCCAAATTCCAGTTTTTATGGTGTAACCTTAAAAATGACAGATATTTATATTTTAACCCCCTTGAAGGGTGGAATTTTTGAAAAGCATTAATCACACATTTCATCATTTTTTGACAAAGGCCTAGATAGGAATTTTCATGGATCTAACTTAAAAAATGATTAATTTATATTTTACACACTTTTAGGGGTGGAATTTCCAAAAGACCCAAAACATGCGTTTTTTTATATTTAACCGAAACCTTTAATACCAATTTTTATTAATTAATTTAAAACAATCACAAATTTTAATGCAATTTTTAACCCCTGTTTAACCCCCTTGGGGGTGTAATTTTAAAAAAGCATCAATCACACGTTTCTTCATTTTTTGACGAAAGCCTGACATCAATTTTCATGGCATAACTTTAAAAATAAGGGATATTTATTTTACACCCCCTTAGGGGTGAAATTTCCAAAAATGCCACCATTTCCTTCGAAGGTCAAATTTAAAAAAAATCTAAAACACGTGTTTCTTCATTTTTCAGCATATCTTTAAAAATGACGGATTTCATATTTAATAAAAAAGTAATTACTATTATGTATAATATAATTGAATAAAGTAATGAGATTACTTTGTAATTAGATTAATCTGTAATTAATTACCCTAGTAGCACAATTTTACTGAGTTATCTTTCAGTTATATAACGTTATATAACCGCAATACACAAATCTAACCATGGTTATATAACTGTTATCTAACCATGGTTATATTATAGTTAGATAACCCTTATGTTTCTTAACCAATATAGCCCATGCTAGATTCAGTGTATACATCAGTTATCTAACCATGGTTATGTCTGGCGTATACAACAAAGGTTATGTGACGGTTATATAACTGTTATGTATGTGATACAATTGGCGTATACTAGATTCAGTTTATATATTGGTGGTCTAGGCATGGTTATGTTACAGTTATATTTGATATGTCGCCGGTTTTTTGTAATAATAATAATAATAAATAGTCTTTATTATGGGCGAAGTTTAGCCAAAGCTACTCCAACTTAACCCGATAAAAAAAATACAGAAAAACAAAATAATAATAATAATAATAATAACAAAAATTAAGACGATAAACAAAATGAGTTCAAAACAAGAATAAAAATAAGTATGAAAATAAAAATAAAAAGAGGAAAGTAAATATTAATAGTAAAATGAAAAACAATTGACTTTTATTAACAAAAGCTGTTTGACTGTATACTCAAAAAGAAAAACTTTTTAACTTCTTTGCAAAAACTGTTATATGGTTATATGTTTTTGAAAAAAGAAATACTTTAGTTCCTGATAACTGTAATTTGTTTAGAGTTTGACCAACTCTTGTTCCTTAATTGAATTACAAATTACTGGTTAATTGTAATTATTAATTATTAATCAGATTTGTCCAACACTGCAACATACTTGTCTCAGTGAAGTTGGGTTAAGTTTTGTTTGGCTATTCTTTGATGCGTTTTTATAAAATCCAATCGAAAGTTTAATCCATTTCCGGTCTCGTTACAACGATTTATGATAAAGAGCGCTAAATACAAATTTAAATTCATCACTTCAATTATTTGCGAGCTTAATTATAAGTCTATTCCGTAACAAAAACACCAACTTGTAAATGTTTCACTTGGTTTTTATTTTGCTTTAATAAAACTTCTGTTTGTTTTGTGAAAAATAAGCCAAGTTAAATTCCTCCAACTTTTTCCATTATTTCGTGTTAATGTGTGACTGGTTTTTATCGAACAGTTCGTGTTAATGAAATTTTCTGATGCAGATAGCATCAGGAATTGCAGTTTGTTAATCCGAACGAATTTTCCGCTCCTTATCTAGGATTTAGTTCATCGAATCGAGCTTTTCAAGTGGATTATTTCGCTAAATATGAACCTCTCCGTAATTATGGATTTCCTATTTCAATAGGGTTTCAGGTTAGCATAGCCACTAAGCAAACAAAAAGCCTTAGGATAAGCGGTAACCAATTAAACCCTGACCGGTTGTATTTACTTTTTTCAGTTTACTTTCTCAATTTCGGCTTCGTGCCCTATCTGGGATGAACGTTGCGGGTATTAATTAAGCAGATGCCATAATTTTTTTGCACAGTTACAAGACTGTGAAATAATTTTTTTAATGCTATTAAGTGATGTGGCAGCTTCCTGGCTTTCCAGCTTTAATAAATAATAATGTAAGGAGTGGTCGGAGGTAAACGTCATTGACGTCATTTCCGGTTAGCCTTTCAATTCTAAATTAATACAAATTGTCTGGACATAAACTCATGCACTTGCGTTTTATTCTTCGTCACAAAAAAATTACAAACTCAGGCTTTGTTATTTCTTGAGTTCTGTTTTTGTTCGATCGTTTTTCCTGCGTCACATTTCACCCAAGTTTGACCGAAATTCGTTTCTCGAGAGACATTAATAATTTATTGTTATAAATACCAAATGGGTAGCTGAATTTTATTTCATCCGTTTATGAATTTTTTATTACAATGTGAATCTTCAATAAGTTTTCATCCTTTTTCTTGATATTATGTAGTATTTTTGTCCTCAATAAAAAATTTACACAGATCAGGCAGAGTTTTTTTATTTCTTTAAAACATTAAAACTTGGGGCAAGTCTGAAAATAAGCTCATTTCCGAAACATTGGAAGTTTCACAAAACTGATAAATCTTTTCAAGAAGTGCTTTAAAAATCCGATAGCAAGTAACCGAGAATTTTTCTAACCCGGCGCATCCACCAATTTAAAAAAATGTTTTCGAGAGACATTAATAATTTATTGTTATAAATACCAAATGGGTAGCTGAATTTTATTTCATCCGTTTATGAATTTTTTATTACAATGTGAATCTTCAATAAGTTTTCATCCTTTTTCTTGATATTATGTAGTATTTTTGTCCTCAATAAAAAAATTACACAGATCAGGCAGAGTTTTTTTATTTCTTTAAAACATTAAAACTTGGGGCAAGTCTGAAAATAAGCTCATTTCCGAAACATTGGAAGTTTCACAAAACTGATAAATCTTTTCAAGAAGTGCTTTAAAAATCCGATAGCAAGTAACCGAGAATTTTTCTAACCCGGCGCATCCACCAATTTTAAAAAATTTCTCGAGAGATATTAATAATTTATTGTTATAAATACCAAATGGGTAGCTGAATTTTATTTCATCCGTTTATGAATTTTTTATTACAATGTGAATCTTCAATAGGTTTTCATCCTTTTTCTTGATATTATGTAGTATTTTTGTCTTCAATAAAAAAATTACACAGATCAGGCAGAGTTTTTTTATTTCTTCAAAACATTAAAATTTGGGGCAAGTCTGAAAATAAGCTCATTTCCGAAACATTGGAAGTTTCACAAAACTGATAAATCTTTTCAAGAAGTGCTTTAAAAATCCAATAGCAAGTAACCGAGAATTTTTCTAACCCGGCGCATCCACCAATTAAAAAAAATTTTTTTTTTTCGAGAGACTAATAATTTATTGTTATAAATACCAAATGGGTAGCTGAATTTTATTTCATCCGTTTATGAATTTTTTCTTACAATGTGAATCTTCAATAAGTTTTCATCCTTTTTCTTGATATTATGTAGTATTTTCGTCCTCAATAAAAAAATTACACAGATCAGGCAGAGTTTTTTTATTTCTTCAAAACATTAAAATTTGGGGCAAGTCTGAAAATAAGCTCATTTCCGAAACATTGGAAGTTTCACAAAACTGATAAATCTTTTCAAGAAGTGCTTTAAAAATCCAATAGCAAGTAACCGAGAATTTTTCTAACCCGGCGCATCCACCAATTAAAAAAAATGTTTTCGAGACATTAATAATTTATTGTTATAAATACCAAATGGGTAGCTGAATTTTATTTCATCCGTTTATGAATTTTTTCTTACAATGTGAATCTTCAATAAGTTTTCATCCTTTTTCTTGATATTATGTAGTATTTTCGTCCTCAATAAAAAAATTACACAGATCAGGCAGAGTTTTTTTATTTCTTTAAAACATTAAAACTTGGGGCATGTCTGAAAATAAGCTCATTTCCGAAACATTGGAAGTTTCACAAAACTGTTAAATCTTTTCAAGAAGTGCTTTAAAATATCCGATAGCAAGTAACCGAGAATTTTTCTATCCCGGCGCATCCACCAATTTTAAAAAATATTTTAACACAACATTTACTGAAAATATGAATACATTATTCACACAAAATGGTTTATTATGCAACACGTTAGAAATTTAAAATGTTTCCTTTGTGACTTGTGTTTACCTTGTGGCAGCTTTTCTGACAACATCTCACAACGGTTTTTTATTTTTTAATAGGCCATCAGCAACTAAACTGTGTCTTAAATAAAGGTTGTAAAATATCAAGATTAGTCTGGTATTTGTGTAACAATAAAAACAGCAAGATAGTAAATGACAGTTTGTGGCGGTATTTATCACTTCCCTTGCTGTTCCACCCCTTCTGAAAGGGTGATAGAGCTTTGTAGTTTTGACACGGGTTTGTTGAGCGAAAATGGAACCAACTTACACTTATGCAACGCGTTTATCATCTGAATGTTGTACAACAAGAACGCCAGTCAATCCAGAATTAAATTGTATACTTTACGTTATATATGATGTACTCACAATGAAAAATGTAACTCCATAGTCTTTTGTTTTCATTGTGTGTGCGTTTCGAGGCTTGGCATTTTTTTGTGAATCCTCCAGGTGAACATCAATCGTTGAGACACACTCCAATGTAATTAATTTAAATTTATTCGGTTTGAGCTAATTTGGCTATTTATTGTTTTGTGCGTGGAGAGCTTTTTGTCAATATTTTATGATTGATGAGGTATCGGGACACAAAAAGAGCCGAGCTTCAATTCAACTCCAAAATTAAATAAAAGGCGCCCACTTCAATCAAATATATTCAGTAACATAAAATTACGCATTATTAAAATATTGTTTTAATTAAAGAGCTGTATATAAATACAGCGTGACCCAGGTCTATAACTTTTTTGCTATTGAAAATATTGCGATGCCGTTTTTATTATTCGATAGACAACTTAAAGTTCACAAACTATTTTATACAGGATGTTGTATACAAGGTGATAAACCAAAGTTATATTTTTTTAAATGGAACACACTATATATTTTTGCATAATGGTACTTTGCATAACTATTATAGGCCTATCTTTTTCTGTTTCGAAATTATTCAACTCTTTGTGCCAAAAACAACCCACTTTTAAAAAATCACTATGAATGTGCCAATGAATATTTTCCGACAAATTTGCGACAGAAAAACTTTGAATATCTTGTAGTTTGAGCAAATAGTCGACTTTTCGTTAAAACGCACAGATAATGTACAGGGTGTGCCAAAACGCAAAAAGTTGAATTACTCATTTTTTTCAAATGAAACACCTTGTATTTGTTTATACCTATTGATAAGCTTTCTAGTGAACACCACAAGGTCTTTCTTTTCAGAAGCTAAAAAATCGATTTGAGAACTCTGGTAGTACTAAATACGAAAAGAAAGAAATACTGAATGAAATACATTTCATAGAGCAAAGTTAACAGGATTATATTGAAACATAAATTTCATCCATATCATTTAAAATTACACCAACAATTGCATGGGGAAGATTTTCTAAAGATGATAAATTTTTCTGAAATTATGCTTAATTTGATTGGCGAAAACAGAAATTTTATAAACAAAATTCTGTTTACCGATGAAGCGACATTTATGAGGAATAGAATTTCTGAAGCATTTCAGTCAATCCGCCAAGACACGTTAGCAAGAGTCAAATTGTCTTTTGAAAGGCAATTGGCGTTTTGTAACGAGGAAAACGATGCTTTATTTGAACATCTACATTAAATTTTTTATTATTAATATTTTTATTATTTATTGTTTCATTATTATTTAATATTTTTTAATAATAATGTTCATTTTTGTTATTGTGAATTGTTCTTCTATAGGAATTATGATGAATATTAATGTTGCTATAAACATTGTGTTATTTTAATTCTCAGTTATATTAAGAAAATTAATTCTTGTGAAAAATAAATTCACTCACTGCTCTAGCAGCAGCCTATTTGAAAAAATTATCTCCTTTTTTTTGTAATAAAATACATTTTTTTTGTGGTAACCCAGTGTGGGTTCTCAACTGAGTAGTAGTCATATTATGTCTGTTCACACTTCAAATACTTTTAAATATTGTTTCATCGGTCAACAGAATTTTTTTTATAAAATATCTGTTTCCGCAATCAAATTACGCATAATTTCAGAAAAATTTATTCTCTTTCGAAAATCTTCGCCATGCAATTCTTGATGTAATTTTAAATGGTTTGGATGAAATCTATGTTTCAATATCATCCTGTTGACACTGCTCTGTGAAATATCTGTTTGCCGAGAAATTTCTCGCGTGTTTAAATTCGGGTTTTCTTGAACATTTCACCAATACAGTAAACCATGTTGATTAATTCTTGCTGAGTAAAATCCATTTTTGTATCAAGTAATTAATAACACTAGCGAGATAAATAACTGTCTCACTTTAAAAGTATTGTGGCAGCAGCCTATTTAAAAAATAGATTTTTTTTGTAATAAAATACATTTTTTTTGAAAATCTCGAGAAATCTTTTAAATTTGTTTTACAAACCGCATATCATTAGAAAGCTTATTAAAAATACTATTGATAGGTGTAAACAAATACAGAGTGTTTCATTTGAAAAAAATGAGTTATTCAACTTTTTGCGTTTTGGTACACCCTGTACATTATCTGTGCGTTTTAACGAAAAGTCGACTATTTGCTCAAACTACAAGATATTCTAAGTTTTTCTGTCGCAAATTTGTCGGAAAATATTCATTGGCGGCTTTATAGTGATTTTTTAAAAGTGGGTTGTTTTTAGCACAAAAAGTTGAATAATTTCGAAACAGAAAAAGATAGGCCTATAATAGTTTATACAAAGTACCATTACTTTGTTACGTAGAATCTAATTATGCAAAAATATATAGGGTGTTCCATTTAAAAAATATAACTTTGGTTTCAATATAATATAAAATACAGGCTGTTCCGTCTAAACCCCACATTAGAAGTATTGGGAGTTCTAATAATTATAGTCATCTGAAAATTTGTATACAACCATAATTTGTTACTTTCTGCTCAATGAAAATATTTTCAACTTCCTTATTTTAAATGGAATGCTATATTTTTTAATTCGTTTTTGAATTACTAGAGTTATTTTAAGGTAGTTTTCACCTAAATTTAGCCGTTTACGAAATATTTAGGGTTTTTAAAATTTCTTTGGATTTGCAACTTCCAGTTCAAAAATCGATAACTCTTCGATTTTTAAAAATTTGGAAATATTTTTGAGCTCGTTTGAAAGAGGAAGCCTAGATCTTTCCTTTGGTGTTTTCAGATTTCTAAAAAAGAATAACAAACTCCAAATTTTTAAACTTAAGTTTGCAAAACTTTAAGCACCCATAACTCATTTTTTTCAAATGAAATGACAAAAGTTTTATTTCACTAGATGGTAGAGAATTTAATTCTGCTTCGATCTGTGTTAACATTCCCTATACTTATGTTTAATAGTTTTCAAGTTACAATACCTTTTTGTTGGGATTGAGAAATTCATTAGCCATAGGCCTTTTCTCATAGGTTGCCATCGAAACGAATAAAAAAAGGTGAGAAATTAAAGTATTTCAAACCAACACCCGATGAATTTATTTTGTTTTCACAGTCTGATAACACAATTTTGAACAGAGTTTGTGGTTTAAGTTTAATCAGAAATGTTTTTATGGCAAACTATGCAAAAATAGCTGTGGTTAGTAAGAAATTTCCTACAATGACAAAAAAAAGCAACATAACTTGAAAATTATCACAGATAGGTATAGGGAATGCTAATACAGTTAGATGCAGAAAAAAATTTTCCCCCATCTAGTAGAATAAAAATTGGGACATCCTATTTGAAAAAATTAAGTTATGGGTACTTGAAGTTGTCCAAATTTAATCTTAAAATTTTTGGGTTTATTAACTTCCAATTCCAATTTTGATCACACTGAACAACAGATATAGGCTTTCTCTTTCAATTCTCTAAACATGATTTCGAAATCTCTAGAACTAAGCGAGTTACCGATTTTTTAAGGGACAGGTGCAAAAAATCCTAAATATCTCGAAAACGGTTAAACTTGGGTATAGGGAAAGCTGATAAAAACTCCCTTAAAATAACTCAACTAATCCAAAAACGCAGTGAAAAACATAGCTTTCCATTTAAAATAAGAAAGTTAATAGCGACTTCCGGTATAACCGGAAGTGCTGCCATCTTGAAAATATTTTCATTGAGCATAACTCAACGGATTATGCCTGAATAACAACTTTCAGATAAACATCTTTATTAGAACTTTCAATACTTCTAATGTGGGGTTTAGACGGAACAGCCTGTATAAATATTTTTAGTTTGTGAACTTTAAGTTGATCTATCGGATAATAAAAACGATCACGCTGTATATAAATATTTGCAGTCTGCATTACGAGTTAATTAATTACTTCACATGGCATGCAATGTTCAATTTTGAGTAGATTGCCCACACAAACCGATTAAAACGATATTTTCTCGCATCTGAAAATTCTGCCTTGCCAGCGTTAGATGCAAAATAAACGATTTCAGCTTTGTACAAATTGCATCCACTAATCCTCCTCCAAGTTAACCATTTATAACAGTTTACCGTCAAAGTCTCATGTGTCAAAGTGTAAAAACCTCCTCCGGAATCCCAACACCGGAATTAATCTTAAATAATGGTCACCTGTAACTCTTCCACAAAACTTGAACATTTCTTTCACATAGTTTCGTGTTAGGAGAAAACATAATTCAGCCTCTTCTATTGTTCACTTTTCAATAAATTAAGCGCAATGACACTTATTGCAAAATTATGAAGACCTTCTGTATTGTAAAGGAAAATAGGAGAAATCTGTGTGGTACAAAATAAAAATCTGCAAGCACGTATAATCAATCAACGTCAGTGGCGAATTCCCATTTCTTGCCCTTAGATAACTGAAAGTTGGTGGTGGTGTGTTGAAACCCCCGCCTTTCATTCCATCCTCATACCGGTAAGTAATTCATTGTGGTTGTGGCACTAATGATTTTTCTCCAGTGCTTTGCATATTAATAGAACTGTTGAGGACGCACAAAAATAAGATTGATGTCGTGACCCATTTTACAAAATTTTAGACCAAAATCGATTGACCCATTTACATTTTACAAAACACCTCACTATACAGGGTGTTCCGTCTAAACCCCACATTAGAAGTATTGAAAGTTCTAATAAAGATATTTATCTGAAGGTTGTTATTCAGGCATAATCCGTTGAGTTCTGCTCAATTAAAATATTTCTAAGATGGCAGCACTTCCGGTTATACCGGAAGTCGCGATTAACTTTCTTATTTTAAATGGAAAGCAATGTTTTTACTGCGTTTTTGGATTAGTTGAGTTATTCTAAGGGAGTTTTTATCAGCTTTCCCTATACCCAAGTTTAACCGTTTATTTAGGATTTTTGAAAATTTTTGAATTTGCACCTGTCCCTTAAAAAATCGGTAACTCGCTTAGTTTTAGAGATTTCGAAATCATGTTTGGAGAATTGAAAGAGAAAGCCTATATCTGTTGTTCAGTGTGATCAAAATTGGAATTGAAGTTAATATACCCAAAAATTTTAAGGTTAAGTTTGGACAACTTCAAGTACCCAAAACTTATTTTTTTCAAATGGGATGTCCCAATTTTCATTCTACTAGATGGAGGAGAATTTTTTTCTGCATCTATCTGTATTAGCATTCCCTATACCTATCTGTGATAATTTTCAGGTTATGTTGGTTTTTTTGTCATTGTAGGAAATTTCTTACTAACCACAGCTATTTTTGCAAAGTTTGCCATAAAAACATTTCTGATTAAACTTAAACGACAAACTCTGTTCAAAATTGTGTTATCAGACTGTGAAAACAAAATAAATTCATTGGGTGTTGGTTTGAAAATCTTTAATTTCTCACCTTTTTTCATTCGTTTTCATGGCAACCTATGAGAAAAGGCCTATGGCTAATGAATTTCTCAATCCCAACAAAAAGTTATTGTAACTTGAAAACTATTAAACATAAGTATAGGGAATGTTAACACAGATCGAAGCAGAATTAAATTCTCTACCATCTAGTGAAATAAAACTTTTGTCATTTCATTTGAAAAAAATGAGTTATGGGTGCTTAAAGTTTTGCAAACTTAATTTTAAAAATTTGGAGTTTGTTATTCTTTTTTAGAAATTTGAAAACACCAAAGGAAAGATCTAGGCTTCCTCTTTCAAATGAGCTCAAAAATATTTCCAAATTTTTAAAAATCGCAGAGTTATCGATTTTTGAACTGGAAGGTGCAAATCCAAAAAAATTTTAAAAACCCTAAATATTTCGTAAACGGCTAAATTTAGGTATAGGAACAGCTTATGAAAACTACCTTAAAATAACTCTAGTAATTCAAAAACGCATTAAAAAATATAGCATTCCATTTAAAATAAGGTATAACCGGAAGTGCTGCCATCTTGAGAATATTTTCATTGAGCAGGACCTAAAAGATTATGGTTGTACACAAATTTTCAGATGACTATCATTATTAGAACTCCCAATACTTCTAATGTGGGTTTTAGACAAAACAGCCTGTATTATATTAATACTAGCGAGTTATGGATCGTAAAATATCAGTTGCGATAATTTCGTGCATCATATTGAGACCGTTAACAGTCGATTAAAGAATTTTATTACTTTTCGATTAATGGTAGAGCAGTTTTTCCACTGGATCGAACTTTGGGAAGAATTGGTAAAGGTCGGTGAGTTAAGTGCCCATAAAATTATTGGATTGTAAAAATCACAATTTGATTTATTCTATTCAAACAGTCCATTAATAGAGCCCTAAATCCATTCAACCGTCATAAAATTATAATACTCAAAATAAATAAACATGTTACATCACAAGTCTCAACTCTTCTAATCCTGAATAAATGAGTAGTAAGTATTATGTGATAATAAGCGATTTTGGTTGCCATTTTCCCACTCAAAGTAATCCATTTTAAATGCGAAACCCTAAATTTAATTATCCTTAAGAACGCTAGATCCGGAAATGTATCAAATGATGGGTTTACGTAAGCAAACATATTTTGCCACTTTAATGAACTTAATAAATAACGCTTGTTACCTAAATATCGTGTTTCAGGAATAAAAATAAATCCTCAAATCAAAATCAAACTATTAATAGACAGCTTTCCTTTTGTCAAACTTAACTTTACAAGCTGGAAGTAAACGTAAGTCTAATTTAGATCTCATGTAGTAAAATCTTACATACCCGAGAATGTAATAATACATGACGTATTGAGTTATATTAAATCGAAAATTTTGCCAAACTTTTCGAACATATTAGTTGTAGGAGGATAAAAAAATAAAGATGCTGAAAACAGTAGGATTGGAATTTTATAAAATTAAGTGACTGAAAGGGTGAGAAATTAAAAAACTGTAGAACTGTAAAGTAAAAACATTAAGAAATTGGAAAAATTGAATTATTACGAAAAATTAAAAACTTTGGGAAATAATTTTGAAATATAGTGATTTAAAAACTGTGTGACTGAAACACTAAAATAGTATGAGAAAGGCTAGAAGCCTAAGAAAGAAAAAATCTCTAAAATCTCTAAAAATTTAAAAAACCAGTAAATTGTATTGTTTTTAACTAAATACTAATAAAAAAATTAAAAAATGTCCTAGATTAAACTATAGGAAGATTAAGCACAACTTTAATAGTATATTAAAAAACAAGTTTCATAACTTGAAGCACGAATTCTTATGAAATTCTTATGTAATTTGCCCCCTTTCTGCCGATTTTAAATAAAAATTGTTATTTTAATCGACTAGGGATTTTTGTGACGGTTGGTAATGTCTCAATTTTAAAAGTGAAAAATTGATTTAAAATTTTTGTTTTATTCAAATTCTGCCAAAAAAAAATACTGAAGGTAAACTTGCATGAACGCCCCTTAAAATTTCAGAAATTGGCAAAAAGCCAATTTAAGAACTTATAGGAATAATTCCTAATTCGACTTGTTGATCTTACACAGTAAAGTAGTAGTACCCATACAGGGTGAGTCACTGATAAGGGCATGCTCGATTACATCTACACCGTCAATGATATCGAAATGAGTCAAATGTCACAGCAAATGAGAGGTCAAAGTGCATTATTTTAAATTATTTTGCTCTATACAGGGTGTTCCATTTTTAGAGTGCAGCCTATAACATAGTTTTTTTAAATGGCACCCCCTGTATATTTGTATATATTATAATTTGCATTTCTTTAAGCTTAAAAAATCCGTTAAGTTTTTTTAATTTGCTTTAACCGTTCACAAGTTATTTAATTTTTTCTACAATTTAGTGCGTCTGCAGGCACATTATTAAAAAATCGCAGTACCCTTGGTTTTTGGGATATCAAGTTGGGACTTTGTCCATATGGAAACAACTATTTAAGATATCTTTCAGTGGCAAGATCGTTCATTTTTATTGTAGGATCTCCTTGCTGTGACACATTCATTTTAGGACAATTTGAAGGACCATAACTTGATTTTTTTAAATAGCACCCCCTGTATTTTATTACTAGATCCTATTCAGTGTCTCATTTTACATCTTTTCTACCTCTTAAGTTTTTTCCTAAAAATTGATAGATTGGGAGATAATTGGGTTTTTCTGAAAAATGCACACAAAATATCTTGAATATTAATGTAGCATGTTATAAAAAACAATAACTTCTGACATATTAACATCAAACTGGCATTTATTGTACGTCACTTTTTTAATTTTGTTGTGAAAATGATTTTTTCGTGTTAAATGCATACAATCTCATCGAGATATAAACTCTAATTTTGAAAAGAAATAATTAAACAAAAATGATAGAAACGACGGCTCTACCAGAGAAAATATGCAAGAAAGAATTATAAAGGCTTTTCATAGAATAGATTAGAAGGGGTGAATTTTTAAAAAGAATTGACGAATGTTGTGCTTTATTGCTTAAGAAAGCCCACATTTTAAACAGTTTTGTAATTGTAAGTAAAAAGCTATCGCTATTGATTTGTTATACCTCAGTAAATATTTTTTTATTTCCTTATTTCTCCATTGTAAATTTCTATCATTTTTATTTAATAATTTTTTGTCAAAGTTTATATCTCGATGAGATTTGTAGATTTGCATTTTACGCGAAAAAATCATTTTCACAAGAAAATCAATACGTGACATATTATAAATGCCATTTGACATTAGTATGCCAGAATGTATTGTTTTTCATAACACGCTTCATTGTGTGTATTTTTCAGAAAAAACGATTTATTTCCCAAACTATCAACTTTTAGGAAAAAACTTAAGAGGTAAAAAAGATGTAAGATAAGACACTGAATCGGACCTAATAATAAAATCCAGTGGCTGCTATTTAAAAGAATTAAGTTATGGTCCTTCAAAGTTTCCTAAAATGAATGTGTCACACTAAGGAGATGCTACAATGAAAATGGACGATTTTGCCACCAAAAGATACCTCAAACAGTTTTTTCCACATGGACAAAGTCCCAACTTGACATCCGAAAAACCAAGGGTACTGCGATTTTTTAATAATGTGCCTACAGACGAACTAAATTGTAGAAAAAATTAAATAACTTGTGAACGGTTAAAGCAAATTAAAAAAACTAAACGGATTTTTAAAGCTTGAAGAAATACAAATTGAAATAGGTACAAATATACAGGGGTGCCATTTAAAAAAACTATGTTATAGGCTGCACTGTAAAAATGGAACACCCTGTATAGAGCAAAATAATTTAAAAAAAACACTTCGGCCTCCCATTTGCAGTGTCCTTTGACTTATTTCGATATCATTGACGGTGTAGGTGCAATCAAGCACGCCCACATCAATGACTCACCCTGTATAATAGTATATTATTTAACGAGTTTGAGTGTAAATCGGACGCTTTATTTGACGAGTGGATTTTTAAACGTCGAGTGAACCGATTTACACGAAAACAAGTTGAATACTTCTTCGAATTAGACTCAACAAGGCTTAAAATTGCTTTAAATCTGTTAAAAATAATCTGACGTTTCGTATTGACAGTTGTCAAAACTTCCTTACACAGGCGAAAAACCGTAAATTTTGACATTGTCGAAGAATAAAATATATTTGGCGCCTTAAAAATAAGGCTGAAACCTAAAAATGTAGCTGTATTTTGAGCTATCTGTTTTAATTATTATGGTTTATAGTAATGAAGATAAAAACTAAGACGACATTTACGTATAGTAGTTCCCTTAGGTAATTAGAGTTTTTAACTGGAACGTGGATGAACTCTCACAAATTAAAGCAACAAACTAAATTTACGAACCTGACCTTAACTGTTGTTGTGTTTTGTTGGCGTCCGAATTTGGTGAAAGAACGATTTCATATTTAATTTCTCTTTGCAATCTAGGTAATAACGAAAACCAGCCCCAGGTAATGCAAATGTTCGTTTTAATTGTGCGAAAGAAATCGCTTTCCATTTCTGATAATAATATAAGCAAAGACAGTGTACTTAACTTGCAGCTAAACAAATACAATTAGAGGTCGCTAACAAACGAACTAAAAGCGCCCCAAGGAATAAGCAGGCTGTTTATCAGCAGGGCTAGGCAGTTTCCATTTAGCACATCATTATTCCTTCCGTTATTACCCACGTGTGAGGAGATGCTTTGATGTGTTAAAATGACGCACCTGTTACTCGCACTTTTATCGGTTTACACAGTTAATTGATCACTGCTTTTCATCGATTAAAAATTCAGAGGGAGACAAGCAATGTCGTGGATGGACATTACCTTAAAAGCTTCGCCACTTCGCTTGATTGTCAACAGTATTTCATTTGAATTTCTCGTTTTTTTACGATTATTTATGACCTACATTAGCAATTTCGTGAGGATGTTTCTGCGTCTAAGCGCAAGAAATTAAATAAAATAACTCATTTTCGTAATTTCACCTATTTATACACATTAATCCGATTCCATTAAATTTTCGCCGGAAAAATCGCTCAGACTCGAGTAGCACAGATTGTTATTTAGCGGTTGTAAAAACGTTTTGGCAACAACTATTTGGTCACCGCAACAATTTATTTTTTGGCTATATAACGGTAATATTACCAAATAGTTGCCAACAATTTGGTTGTTTCAAAGCTCTAACGAAAGCTGTTGCTATTTTATGACTAAATGACAACTATTTACTACATAACCACCGATTTGTTGTTAATTGGCTATCGTTTCCAAAATACAACCCTACAGCAACTACAAAATAACATTTTATCTTTGGTTGTAATTTAGGAAAAATTGTGGGACATCAAGATCAAAATATAACAATATGGTAATTTAGTGGTCACTGAAGAGTCACGAAGAAATTGTTATATTATTCAATCCTTGTAGACATCATGGATGGCGATAAACATATTATACACGGTGTCCCACGAACGAGTGCAAATATTTTAACCATAAATTAACAATTAAAAATTAATTGATACGTATTTTTTATTTTAAAAAAAATTTGTTTTCGATTTATCAATTTTTAAAAATAGCCCCCCATCTTGAAAAATATTAAAACAAATTTTTATGAAATTTGGCATGCTTACATTATTTTTATTTGTCATATGACAGTGTAATTGGTATTTATGTAGGGTGCCCCCTTGAAATAAATTGTCTTATAACTTTTTAGCACAAATTAGTTTGGTTTTTCCATTATTATCATTTGAAATCCCATTTTGTTTATAAACTTTTTTGTTTCTTGCAATTTTTTCTTAGAATTAACGATTTTCGAATAAAATGTAAAAATGTAAAATGATGCAGTCAGCATCACAAAACATATCAGCGCTTATTCAAAGCTTTCTCTTGTGAAATCTGTCAAAATTGTGTTTCAAAATTGATTTTTGAAGCAAAATTGATTAAAGTAAATAGTGTTTTATATAGAAAGACACTGGATAACCTCATTGAAAAATAATGTCAAAACTTTAGCTGTAAATAAAAATGTAAACTTTGACACTTGGTGATTTAAAAGAACAACTTTTATGGTAATGCAGAATGCTTTTTTAAGAAGCTGAGCATTAAAGTGAAAGATACTTTGCCGCCTGCTTTGAATAAGCGCTGATTTGTTTTGTGATATGCTGACTGCATTGTTTTACATTTTTGCATTTTATTCGAAAACCGTTAATTTTGAGAAAAAATTACAAAACACAAAAAAGTTTCTAAATTGAATGGGCTTTCAAATTATAATAATGGCAAAGTCAAACTAAGTTGTGCTAAAAAGTTATAAGACAATTTATTTCAAGGGGGCACACACAGCCCCCTTTTGGGGCACCCTACATAAATGCAAATTATACTGTCATATGACAAATAAAAATAATGTAAGCATGCCAAATTTCATAAAAATTGGTTCAATATTTTTCAAGATATACAAATAAACGTCTTGCTTGGGGGCCATTTTTAAAAATTAATAACTCGAAAACAAAATTTTTTTCTGAAAAAAGAAAAAATACGTATCAATTAATTTTTAATTGTCAATTTATGGTTAAAATATTTGCACTTGTTTGTGGGACACAAATTCCAAATACTCGTTAACCAAGCAAAAAATTACTTTTCTGACAAATAAAAATACGATGCTTCAAAAAAATCGACGCGCCTTAAAAAAAACAATAATTTATTAAACATACTAATTTTTTTTTTCAAAAAATTAAGAGAGTTTTTCTTTTAAATTAATTTCAGTTATAAAAATGTATCACTTTTATTTATTAAATTTTATAAAATATCAGTAATTATGATTCTGACAACGACAAAGTTATTAAATGGTTATAAAATAGTTGTAAAATTGACACACATAAGAAAAATTTTAAATGGCCGCTGTCTGCGCTGTCATACTTGTCAAAAAAATCGCCATTTTTTATCTCTTCTCTGATTGTTAGGAAACTGACTCAGAAACCTAATATTGACTAAGTTAAAACCAAATGGTATTTAGTTATTTTTTACGTTTGAGGTGGCTTTTCTGGCTAAATAATGACTAAATCGAAACAAACTAAATAAGTTGAGACAGTCGTTCGACGTTTTAATTTTCTGTAATATGTACTGCTTTTCCTAAATCTTTTTAAGGAAAAAGCAGTTTGTTTAATGTCAACTTTAGGCATAATTCACACTCCACACTACAGAAAATACACTTTTGTTGGTATAGGAAACGTAAATGTGGTATTTGACAGTTAAAATGATGGGAAAATTATTGTGTAGCTACGAAAGGGTAGAGTTATAGACATTACTTGGTAATGACAGCTAAAATTTTGCTACCAAATTGCCACATTCTGCAGATAGATTTTCGTTATATTTTAGCTTTTTTATTTTTAAGGAAACGTTGCGGCAAATTCGGAAATTTGCCGTATAGTTATAAGATAGATTATTCACAACTATATGGCAGAATGGCCAAATGGTCATGAAATAGTAATATTTTAGACATTATTTTGTCATTAAAATATGTGTGATAACTATAATATATCAACTTTAAATAGCTGTGAAAAGGTTATTTTTTGGGTTTACGATGGACATAAAAGCATTATGGCAACCTAAAAAATAACTATTTAGTTACGTAGATACCAAATTAAAGCTAAATTGTGGTGCAACTATTAGGAGTCTAATATAAAGCCAAATGAGCATATTATAGCTTCTTCAAATATTAATCTAACTAAAAAACAACTTCATTTTAAAAACCTAATGCAATAACCAATCAGGTTGCCATAACGTTACTGCAACAACTTTTTAGCTGCCACAACCAAAAAGATATTTTGTGCAACTTGGGTAAAACTTTTGATTTGAAGAACAATTTGCGCCCTCCATTATATGAAATGACCGTAAACAACTCTGTTATTAGATTTAGAATTGGGAAGAGCTTTCGGAAGGTAACAGGTCACGATTTAATGAGTTATGTTGGGCGACAGGAAGTTGTGTTTCACTAAAACATCCTGTTATAGTTATAGGGAAATTATTACATAATGTCGCATCACTGAAAGCTATAAAAGCTCTGCACTAATACTATTTTACTATAGTTGAAAATTGTAAAGCGCCTAATTTGATTAAAGATTTAGTCTAATTAATTAACACAATAGTTGAGTCAACAACGCAGGGCCAGTTTAAAATAAAATCATTCGGACAAAAACAATTTATTCGGAAAGTTTGGAGTTAATTATGTTTTTCATATGTCCAGGGTTAAAACTTTTATTAATTAAAATGCAAAACGCTTAACAACTAGAGACCAGATCTTGGGCTATTGCCCCTAACTCACAATTTTTAAGAGCTTTTCTTCAAAATAGAAATTAATTTGTTATTTATTAAGAATGTCAGATTTTAAACTTTTCTACGACTTTTCAATTGGAGTATTTTTATTTCTGAAAATTCACGAGCCCTTGCAAAAGCACAGTATTATTCTACAATGTGTTCGAAAATGGTTGTTCATCAAGTCACCTATGAAATTTGAACGTAATGTGCCGCTTAATTTAAATTGTGAATGCCGTCAAAGTGACAGATCCGCGAATCCAAAAACTAAGAGTACACAACAATAAGAACTGCGGAAATACAAAACACAAATCAAGACAAACCCAACACTTGAAACAACTTTGCCGAAAAAGTGAGTAAAAAACTAATTCAAAGATTTGACAGAGAAACTACAATAGTCATTTGGACCAAGCGGCACATTGAACTTGAACTCCTGATATAACAAGTGTTCATTTAAAAAAAACTCTACAGGGTGTTTCAAGTTTTAGGTCCAGTCAAAAAATAAATACTTCTAGTTGTCCAAAAGAAAAAAATATATCTCAAACGATTTGACGCTTCAATTTGATGCTTTAATGTTATACGAAATTTTCATGGTATGAGCGTGAATTGTGAAAAACTAGATAAAAAATTTTTTGTTTCCAAATTATTGCAATCGTTTTCTCATAATAAAATTCCTCCTATTTTTTAAGTGAGACTTCCGAAACTGAAACAGTAAAAAACCCAAGGCGTATTGAGCAATTGAAATTTCAATTTGCAAAAGATCAAATAAATGTTTTATCTTAGTCACCTTTGAAAAAACAGAGCTCGTGTCTTTGCTTGATTCACAAAAAATTGAAACGTCATTAACTGTCCGACTAAAATTTTACTTGTCAATTAAAAAATGCCCTTTTTTTGCAAATTGAAATTTCAATTGCTCAATACGCCTTGGGTTTTTTACTGTTTCAGTTTCGGAAGTCTTACTTAAAAAATAGGAGGAATTTTATTATAAAAAAAATATTGGAATAATTTGAAAAAAAAAATTTTTAATGTAGTTTTTTGCGTTTTACGCTTATATCATGAAAATTTAGGATATCAGCAAAGCATCAAATTGAAGCGTGTTAGAAACTCTATCGTTTGCGATATATATTTGTTATTTTGGAATACTAGAAATATTTATTTTTTGACTGGACCTAAAACTTGAAACACCCTGTAGAGTGCTTTGAAATTAAAAAACAATTATTTTGCATGTCTGTGATTAATTCGTTCTCTCATAACCTTACTTTTTGACAATTAATAAGATAACAGATTTTCATAAAAATATTTATTTATTATTTATAAAAACTGTTGGAAATGTCTTCCTTGTTGTTCAACACACATAACACATCGCCTTTGAACACTATTTATCAATCTTATGTTATAAATTCTCGTGAGATGGTTTAGTAGGCAACCAACAATACAATGATAAAAATTGTTCTACGACTTCCGTAACAATCTCAGAGCATGCTGCGAGTTTTTTTAATAATGAACACCTGATACTTGTATAATAAACTACTAATCTTAAATTACCAGATTTTTTTTGCAACCTTATACAATAATAGATTGTAGATTAATGTGCATTAGCTGGATCCGGAACCTTGTTCGTTGAACAAAACCCGAATGAAAATAATTGCGATTTGATTTGCAAAAATCCAGTAATTATAAAATTGGGGTAGGTTTGAGCTAGCAAATCCCCAGAAAAATGTAATTTAAAAGGATTACAATATCGATTAGACCGACTTGCGACACTGATTGATTGCTTTGCATATTTTATCTGTTTATGTAGTAATTGATGATTAGTCGGAAGAATTAAACTTGGTTTTAAATTATTTTTTCCATGAATTTTAATAAAATAATAAGCCTGTGATTAATAAATTTCTATTTAATTCAGCTCGGTCGCTCGATTAGCATTGCACGCACTTAAACCCTGTCATTTTGTCATCAAACTCCACTTTGGGGTGAGCTTAACTAACCGAGTTTCGAATCCTGCAATTTGCTAGATACGTTGCACATTGTTGATATGCTCATTTGTGACTTTTGACGGATTAAAATCGCGTAATTCTTAACCGTTGTTAGTTAATTTTGCTGAAATAGCACGTCAAATTCGTTAAATTCACGTCACTCGTTATTATGTGCTGATTGGAGAAAATTTGAAGTGATAATTCACCATATTTATGCAAAAACAAGCATGCAATCGAGCATAGACTATTTAATAACGCAAATAACAAAAACAACTTAATCCACATTCAATGCTGGAAAATCACATAGCTATATCAAGCGTAATAACGCTGTTTTACAGCTGCAGGGGTAAATATTACTTCATGACAAATATAAAGTCGTACATATGATCAAAGAAATTCATATTTCAAATTTTAAAAGTTTTCAATTTTCATGATCGATGAGGCAAGTCGTGACTTTAATAATACAAAAACTTGGTAATTGCTTGTCGTACAAATGCACAAAAAAATGTGACATTTAATTAATTTTTGCTTCACTTAAAAATTCATAACTCGAAAACTAAAAGTCGTAGAGCAAAACGGTTTGTTCCATTGAATTCTGCGGCTCATTCTACGTATTATATTAACTTTTCATGAGATTTAAAATTTTGAATTTTTTTGCTAAAAATTTTAATGGTCAAGGCACTTACCTTCATAAAAATGAAAAAAATATTTTTTTTTAAACTTACTCTAGTAAAGTTTTATGGACTTTTGTATGCTCTTACAACCCTCTGGAGTTGTTAAAAGTATAAAAAAAATTAAAATGTTCGATTTAAAAAAATTTCATTTTTGCAATTTTTGTCGCGATTTTGGTCGATTTCCGGTACCCGGAACATTCATCGAGTAATAACTCCGGAACTATTAGAGATAACCCTATGAAGTTTATTATCGTTGGAAAGCTCTTTTAATTGTCTATCTTTTTCAAAAAAGGTTATTGTTCTCCGACTTATAGTTTTCGAGAAAATTTCGAAAAAAATCAAAAGTAGGTCAAATTTTAAAAAATTCATAACTAAAAAACTATTGGGAATTTGGCGATTTTCTCGACGCCAATCGATTCCCCGGATCATTTTGCATCGGTAAGGATAAAAATAGTTCCACATTTTCGAATAGTTTAGCCGTAATTGAGAAAATAAAAAAAATAAAAAATTTGTAAACACCCCCCCCTTCAAAATGTTTAATTTTTAAAGTGTCTCAAAATCAATTTAAACCCATCCTATCTTATAGATTTTGATGTGCTCTTTACAATGGAACAAAGCGTTTTCCTCTAGCTCTTTTAGTTTGGCCGTAATCGACGTTTGAAAATTGAATTTTTTTTTGCGAGATATCGCCTTGAAACCTATGCCATTATGTAGGGCTTTTTATACCGGTTCTAATCGATTTTGCCGTTTTTCTCTAACTCTTATAGTTTCGCCGTAATCGGCGTTTAAAAATTAGAAAAAAGTGAAAATGGCAACCTTTTTTGCGTTTTTCTCGGAAACTATAAAACTTAGAGCAAATTTTAAAAATGCATCAGATAGCGCTTAAAATTGTCTATTTTCTCGATTAAACCTGGAGTCGCTCCGGGCACCGGTTCCGGGTATAGAGGTATATAAAGTTTGACACTAAAAAAATTCATAATTAAAAAACTAAAAGTCGTAGAGCAAAACGGTTTATTCCAGTAAATTCTACGGCTCATTTTACATATTATATTAGTTTTTCACGCGATTTAAAAATTTGAAATTTTTTGCTTAAAATTGGGGTTGCCATTTCATAGTGGTACCTAATTGATCAATAAAAAAATTCGTAACTCAAAAACTAAAAGTCGTAGAGCAAAACGGTTTGTTCCAGTGAATTCTGCGGTTCATTTTCCGTATTATATCAGCTTTTCATGAGATTTAAAATTTTGAATATTTTTGCTTAAAATTAGGTCAGCCATTTCATAGTGGAGTATTTTATTCATCAACAAAAAAATTCATAACTTAAAAACTAAACATCGTAGAGCAAAACGGTTTGTTCCATTGAATTCTGCGGCTCATTCTACGTATTATATTAACTTTACATGAGATTTAAAATTTTGAATTTTTTTGCTAAAAATTTTAATGGTCAAGGCACTTACCTTCATAAAAATGAAAAAAATAAAAAAATTTTAAACTTACTCTAGTAAAGTTTTATGGACTTTTGTATGCTCTTACAACCCTCTGGAGTTGTTAAAAGTATAAAAAAAATTAAAATGTTCGATTTAAAAAATTTTGATTTTTGCAATTTTTGTCGCGATTTTGACGATTTCCGGTACCCGGAAAATTTATCTAGCAATAACTCCGGAACTATTAGAGATAACCCTATGAGGTTTATTATCGTTGGAAAGCTCTTTTAATTGTCTATCATTTTCAAAAAAGATTATTGTTCTCCGACTTATAGTTTTCGAAAAAATTTCAAAAAAAAGCAAAAGTAGGTAAAATATTAAAAAAATCATAACTAAAAAACTATTGGGAATTTGGCAATTTTCTCGACGCCAATCGACTTCCCGGATCATTCTTCATAGGCTTAAACTAAAATAATTCCACAGTTTCGAACAGTTTTGACATAAATGAAACTTTAAATTAAGCTTGTGTGGTAGCAATATTTTGCAATTCGTCTATTATTATGGGAAACGATCTTCTTGAAAGCGCGGTTGAATGGTAACAGAAAAGTATTTCCATTGCATTAGAATAAAAGCTCATATGTTAAAAGCTAGCTCCGGCTTTCAAATTACTGTCAAATCAATCCTAGCAATACTTCTGCACTAAGTTATTTCATCTTGGAAGGAACAAAAACGATCATCATTCATTTTTTAATACTTTCTGGAATAGAAGTATAGGCATAAATATTTAAATACGCAACTTCAAGTCTAATGCATCTCGAGCTTTAAAATTTTCATAAAGTTAAAGCTCCAGGTTAATGTATCCGAAATTATTTGGGTTGTGTTATTTAAAGTATGTATTTCTTTTCCCTTTGATTTTTATCAAGAGGGTTGTTGCACATAGTTGTCAAGAGAGCGTATCCAGGAGGTTGCAAATCAATACACCTGGAAGCGGGAGTCCAGTCCAGGGCCCCTTTGAATGTTTCAGCTTAATTACCTTGTACAAGCATAATGACTTTCCACCAGGCCACGTTTGAATTTTTCTTATAACGACTAAATGCGAGTTTAATAGCAGCTCCCTCAAAACTGTTGAGCTTCAAATTGAAAAAAATTGCTAGCGGGAATTAAATTCTATCGGCAAACTGTTGCTCCGACTCCAGGTGTTCGATATGCTCTAAGGGTTGCTCTCGCATTACACTTTAACACTAAATTATGATGTACGATGCTAAAATGTCACGCTAAATCACAGACGTTGCACAATCATTCGAAATGGACAATCGGACTTTTCGAAAAGTGTTAAAAAATTCAATTCATCACAAATTCGGCAAACGTGTTGAACCATTGAAATGCTAATAAAACGCAAAATTTAAGAAAAGGAAATCAATACTGCTAATAACCAACCTAATTTAATAATATTCCATGTATTATAGCTGTCGTGAATAGCAAAGTAAATTTATGTAACGTGCAATAACGTGTAATACCTTACTAATAGACATAAGTGCAGTTTGGTGTTTATTTCAACTTGCATATTAATTTGTTGGAAAGGCTCAATTAAATTTTTTCAACGATGAGACAAATTTGCCGGGTTTATGAGATTACCCTAATGGTGTTATTCAATCAGTTGTTTAACTCGATCGACTGTTTACCGTAACCTACAGTTTAACAAAACTGACCATTAGGATAATCGGATAAACGACAATTTCACGTGCAAGATGCAAAATCCTAACATGCGAAAATTTATGCGGCATAAATTATTACAAAATTTTGCCCTGCAAAATGGTCAATAATTGTTAAACTTCAACATTTGATTTAGTTTTTAGCTGGTTAAAAGTAAACCTGGTAAAGTAAAGTAACTTAGTCAGTCTGCCATCTTGTTTGAACTTCTTGAATGAAAATGGTGGACAAATCGGACATTTCTTTTAAATAATCTTTTAAATAAATTTATCGTATTTTTCGAAAGTTTACTCGATTAAAAATGAAAATAACGAGCTTCCGTTTTTTGTGATTTTTTTCAAAAACTGTAAGAAATATTTATATACAGGGCTTTCATTTCAAAAGAAGTCAGTCTCGATAAATTTTGACATTGAGCAAATCTATTTTTAAGCAAAAACAGGTCGATTAGGATCGCGAGGGGGAAGTTCAAAACCAACATTTGTTACATTTTAGGTTTCATCCCTTAATCGCTAACTACCCCTACTTTAAAATTTTAAATGGCACCCCCTACTTTTTCAAACATTTTCGGAAAGGGAAAAAATTTGCGGATCGAACTGTCAAAGAAAAAAATTTTTTGTTGATTCGTTTTTTAGTTAAGGGTGGTTTTATTTTTGAAATTTTTAATCCTAGTAGCCTTTGATTGGAGGCCAATTTAATTTAAATAAAAAATTTGTCGATTAGAGATGCAATGAGAGAGTTTAAATCCAACGTTAGTTACATTTTAGGTTTCATCCCTTAGTCGCTAGCCACCCCTAATTTAAAATTTTAAATGGCACCTCCTACTTTTTGGAACATTTTCGGAAAGGGAACAAACTAGCATACCTAACTATCAAAAAAATATTTTTCTATTCGTTTTTTAGTTAGGGGTGGTTTTATATTTGAAATTTTTAGTTATATTGGCTTTTGATTTGAAGCCAATTTTATTTAAATAAAAAGTAGGTTTGTTGTTTTGGATTGCACTGGGAGAGCTCTAAACCAACATAAAATATGTTTTAAGTTCCATCCCTTAGTCGCTAACCACCATTACTTTAAAATTTGTAATAGCACCCCCAACATTTTGAAACATTTTATGTTGGTTTTGAACTCAAAAACGAATCGAAAAAAAATTTCTGTTTTTATAGTTAGATAAGCTTTTTATCCCCTTTCCAAAAATATTTAAAAAGTTGGGGGTGCTATTTCAAATTCTCAAGTAAGGATGATTTGAAATTTGGGGATGAAATGTAAAATGTACTTTATCTTGAATTTGAACTATTTCATTGTACCTTTTATTGACAAATTTCTTATTTAAATTAAATTGGCTTCAAATCAAAGGCTACTAGGACTATAAATTTCAAAAATAAAACCGCCCCTAACTAAAAAACGAATCAAGAAATGTTTTTTTGAAAGTTAGAAACACTCATCTGTTCCCTTTCCGAAAATGTTTCAAAAAATAAGGGGTGCTATTTAAAATTTTAAAATAGGGGTGGCTAGCGACTAGGGGATGAAACCTAAAATGTAAGTAATGTTAGTATTAACTCTCTCATCGCATTTATAACCGACAATTTTTTTATTTAAATTAAATTGGCTTCAAATCAAAGACCATTAGAATTAAAAATTTCAAAAATAAATCCACCCTTAACTGAAAAACGAATCAACAAAAAAAATTTTTTCTTTGACAGTTAGATACGCAAATTTTTTCTCTTTCCGAAAATGTTTGAAAAAGTAGAGGGTTCCATTTAAAATTTCAAAGTAGGGGTAGCTAGTGATTAAGGGATGAAACCTAAAATGTAACAAATGTTGGTTTTGAACTTCTCTCTCGCGATCCTAATCAACCTGTTTTTGCTTGAAAACAGATTTGCTCAATGTCAAAAGTTATTGAAACTGGCTCCTTTTGAAATGAAAGCCCTGTATATAAAATTGCTTGGCCTGACTGACAAATCAACGCACAGCCTAGACGGCTAAGGTTAGAAACTTGGAATTTTTACAGTAGATAGCTTTTGTAACGTAGGGGTGTACTAAGAAAGGATTTTTGGAAAATCACCCCCTAAGAGGGTTAAATAGGGTGTTAAAATTTGAATAAAAATTCGTCATTTTTTAAGTTATATCTTTGAAAATTAGTATTTGGGCTTTCGGTTAAAAATAAAGAAAGACGTGTTTCAGGATTTTTGGAAAATCAACCCCTAAAGGGGTTAAATGGAGAGTTGAATTTAGAATTAGAGTTTAGAAAATCGGTCATTTTTAAACTTACATCTTTGAAAATTAGTATTTGGGCTTTTGGTTAAAAATGAAGAAAACGTGTTTCCGGATTTTCGAAAAATCAACCCCTAAGAGGGTTAAATGGCGTAATAAAATTTGTATAAATATTCGTAACTTTTGTATTTACATTAATTGAAGCTGGTTTTTGGGCTTTCAGTGAAAAGTGAAGAAACACGTGTTTTAGTTGGAAATACCAACCCCAATAAGGGGGTTGAACACGGGTTCAAATTTGGCTCCGAAAAAATAACCGACAGACAGATAACATTGTGAGTTAAATAAAAGCCTAGGTAGTTTTCAATCCTGTGTTCAAGAATAAAAAACGAAAAGTAATTTACTTTTGAGCCATCAACAAATACGAACAATTTCTATCGTAAACTTTGCATATGCCAAATGAATATTATGATTATGCTGGAGCACTAAATGTGTTGAGTTTAATGTGAATAGAGCAACGAGAGCTTTATTTTTATGCGCAGCCATAAAATAATACGAAGCAGCTTTTGTGAATAAATAATAAAAAATACAAAAAAATCACTTTGTGCCATTTTACAATGTTTTAATATTTGAAAACTGTAATGCAATAATTTCTCATTGTTATTGAGACAATTTGTGTTCACTTTATCTCAAGTTTGATGTCCTCTGTAATAAAAAATAAACGTGCAGCCAACACGCGATAAAAGTAATTGCATTTATGGTAATTCTTTTGTGTTTCTTGAAATGTGACACGAATTTGCCCTCATAATAGTCATTAGTCTCACTTTATTGGAAACGCGATATAATAATCAAGCCTAAAAAGTGTCACTTTGATTTTCTTGCTAATTGTATCAGGTGTTCATTATTAAAAAAACTCGCAGCATGCTCTGAGATTGTTACGGAAGTCGTAGAACAATTTTTATCATTGTATTGTTGGTTGCCTACTAAACCATCTCACGAGAATTTATAACATAAGATTGATAAATAGTGTTCAAAGGCGATGTGTTATGTGTGTTGAACAACAAGGAAGACATTTCCAAATGTTTTTATAAATAATAAATAAATATTTTTATGAAAATCTGTTATATTTTTAATTGTCAAAAAGTAAGGTTATGAGAGCACGAATTAATCACAGACATTCAAAA
Organism: Tribolium freemani; assembly: GCA_939628115.1. Taxonomy (NCBI): domain Eukaryota; kingdom Metazoa; phylum Arthropoda; class Insecta; order Coleoptera; family Tenebrionidae; genus Tribolium; species Tribolium freemani. Next base: position 16,147,449 of record OW626786.1, on the reverse strand, counting down.
TAATTGTTTTTTAATTTCAAAGCACTCTAGAGTTTTTTTTTTTTAATGAACACTTGTTATAAATATTTGCTACCCAACAATCAACTATGCATGATAGGGTCCTGTCAACGTCGATCATTCAGCGTTTTAGGATTCCGAACCATGAACAGATTAAACCTGGGTCACGTACAGTTGATGTGTCGTTCAACTAGAGAGTGAGACATTTCCGGATTTCTGATAAAAAAATCTTTCACAAGAAATGAAGCGAAAACCTTTGCAAAATTTCATGATATAAAACGGCAGGCTATTAATATTTCAAATTCGAAACGGGGATTTATTAGATTTTAAATTTTATTGTGTCGAGAGTGTCTTGGATAAAAATAGGTCGAGTGGGGAAAACTGCAATATACGGGAGAGGAACACACTTAATCATAACTTGAATTTTGTTCAATTTAAGAGGTTTAAAATAGAACTTGTAACGTTTGTTGTTCGATCGAAGTTGTAATTCCATGACAAAAGTAAGAATTTATAAGACCTGGAACTAAGAGGATTGCCGATATGACATGAGACAAAAACAACAAACATGTGGGGAGGTTTTTACGTGAAACACCGAAAATGTTTGGGCCTAAAATGATTTATAACAGGGCTGAGTTTCTCCGCCGCCCTCACAGAATAAAAATTACTAGAAAAAATATTTTTTATTTAGAAGTGAGTTTATTAATAAATTATTATTTCCAGTGGTGACTGTGAAAAATTTGATTGTCTTTCAATTTTGTTCGTTATAAAAATCTTAGAAAAACGAACAAACTTGTAATAACAATAAATATTAAACATAATATAAATTAAAAACAGTAAATGAAACTAAAACACAACTAAAACCAAATTCATGGATGTTTTTTCATTCGCAAAAAATTTGAAACTTTGGCCAAGTTCGAAAAAGCTTTGTAATGAGTTCGGAACGTAAATTTAAAGGCATTGGCAACTTAAAAAACAACTTTGTCTTAGATAATAGTACAGTAGTGAAAACCGTTTCTCTGTATCTGCTGTCTAACTCAAATTATTTCGATTTAAAGTTGAAATTATGACGTCATAACCGATTATCGAACATTTGGTCCAATATTAAGATCAAATGGTTTTTGACTTTTAAGTGACACTGCCAAAGTTTATCAAAAATTCCTAAGATGTTTTCACGAAAATTTCGAACAGAAATTGGTCGAAAAAGTAGTTAATTTTTGATTTTGTAAAAGATGTGTGAAAAATGTTCAGTATCTGTCACGTTTTTGGTGATTGAGAGCGGTTATGACGAGGTCACGATATCTTTCTTTCTCGCTTATTTTTCATCGCAGGAAATTTTGAAAAGAACCTACTAGTATAGAACGAAGGATTTTTTCAATTTCCTTTAAAACATAAAATAGGTAAAAAAAATACACACTGGTTTAAAGCAACAATATTGAATTACAAATCATTTTTAGAGCATAATCTTTCATATTAGCTGATTTAAAACTACCATAAAAACGCTAACGTCGCATTTTCTCTCAAAATTGGCTGTTATAAATTATTTATGCACTTCAAAAAAATAACAGCTAATGTAATTTATAGTTTCAATAATAATTAATAAGTATTTTATAATTTTAACAATTTTATTTAAAAAAATAATTCGGTAAAATGCGATGTTGGCGTTTTTATAGTTTTGAAACAACTAATACGTATCAAAAAAATCGCCGTAGTAGAATGCCAGTACAAAAATCTTTTTTTTGAATAACTCGAAAACTAAAAGGAATTTCGGAAAAATGTAACAAGAAATACTGAAATTAACTATTTAGTTACTTCCAAGTAATGTTCTAAGTAATTAGTATTTTATTTCGAAAGTTATTTTTTAAATAGCTGTGTAGTAGTATTTTATTATTTATTCTATTTTTATTTATTTATGGTATTTTATTAAAAAATAATGTTTTCAAAAATATATTTTACAAATTTTAGCAAATTTGCCGCCCCGGACAGGGGTCCGATTTGTCCGCCCCTACAGCCGGTCCTGGTGCAATGTTCGATTCAGAGAGGCATCGTATGCATGTATTTACGAAATATTGAGAGTTTATGCAAATTTTTGCTAATTATAATTATTAATTTTTAAATTGTTATTATTAAATTTTTTATCAAATAGAAAAAGAAGATAACTGTTGACAAAATTTGTTATAATATTCCTAAAGATATTGTAATTTTTTTTTCTTTGTGAATGATAAACTAATGCAAACTGAGGGAAAAATGTATTCTAACTAAATACTACCTGTGGAAATGTTTTTATTTGACTCTTCAGCTTGATAAATTATGATAATCAGCGTTTCCATACAAGTTAAAGTATTATTATTATTATCGATAAAGTAATAATTATTATTATTTATCGATAGACTTCGTACAAAACAGAGTGTGAATAAATTAAAAATTATTTGATAAAACTTTTTGTAAACGTTGTATCTGCAGGGTTCCAAGCAAATTATAATGACCAATGACAACCCGTTTGAGAAATGTTTTGGAAAATAATGTTCTTCTTTGTCGAACTCTCCTGTAGTATTTGATGAGTAATTTTTTGTTGTTTCAATAAGACACTTTTTCGATTTTTTAAATTTGTCATAGTACTACCCATGTTTCAAAAATTTGTAGGTTTGGTTGAACAAACGTTAATTAAAAAAATATTCCAAAGAAGTTCCTTATTATTTTAACTAATTTTTTACATTTGTCAACTTTATAAGAGTTATTTTTTTAGAAAGCTAAAAAATTGACGTTTTATTAACTGAAACGAGTATAAAAACATTTTCTAATCGAATTTCACAAAAATGCAAAAAATTAATAGTTACAGCAAAAAATTAGTGGTATAATATGTTAAGTAAAAAATTACTACTAGGGGTCGGTCAATTTATAGAAAGTGAAATTAAAATTTAATTCAATTAAAATTTAATTTTAACACGTATGGATTTTAAATCCGACCCAGGCGGAATGAAAATTTGAATAATGAATTTGAAAAGGATTTTATAAATCAATGTAAATCCTTTTCTAAAGATCAAGCAGTGAGTACCGAAATCATCTTATTTACTCCAACTTTGCCACAACAATGAGAACAAATCAAATTTACAATACAATACAATATTTTGCCTTAGGCGACAATTCAGACAGCTCAAATTTGAAGCGCCAACTGGTGGCCGGTGCCAGGACTAACAAAAAATTGTTTTTTGAGATAATCTCGAGAACGAACAAACATTTTTAAAAACGGCAAACGCCAAATCGTTTCAATCGACTACATCTAGTGAGATTACCAACTTTCTACAACAAATTTCGTTTCTTTCACAGAGATATCAAACGTATTTTTTTTAATTAAAAGTCAATTTTTTTCGGAAGTGGGTAATGTCACTAGATATTTTTGTGTGTTTTCAAATGGTCCCAGTCCGATTTATCTACGTATTATGGTTCTTAAGATTATCTCGATGAAGTGTTGAAAACATGGATATTTTGTGATTTTTATGTACATTATTGAAATTTGGTAAATACTTAGTGAAAGATGTTAACAGTAACATATACAAAAATCAAAGTCGTATCTCTTATAGTTATACAGACTGTTCCGTCTAAACCCCACATTAGAAGTATTGGGAGTTCTAATAATCATAGTCATCTGAAAATTTGTATACAACCATAATCTGTTACGTCCTGCTCAATGAAAATATTCTCAAGATGGCAGCACTTCCGGTTATACCGGAAGTCGCTATCAACTTTCTTATTTTAAATGGAATGCTATATTTTTTAATTCGTTTTTGAATTACTAGAGTTATTTTAAGGTAGTTTTCATAAGCTGTCCCTATACCTAAATTTAGCCGTTTAGGAAATATTTAAGGTTTTTAAAATTTCTTTGGATTTGCACCTTCCAGTTCAAAAATCGATAACTCTGCCATTTTTAAAAATTTGGAAATATTTTTGAGCTCATTTGAAAGAGAAAGCCTAGATCTTTCCTTTGGTGTTTTCAAATTTCTAAAAAAGAATAACAAACTCCAAATTTTTAAAATTAAGTTTGCAAAACTTTAAGCACCCATAACTCATTTTTTTCAAATGAAATGACAAAAGTTTTATTTCACTAGATGGTAGAGAATTTAATTCTGCTTCGATCTTTATTAACATTCCCTATACTTATGTTTAATAGTTTTCAAGTTACAATAACTTTTTGTTGGGATTGAGAAATTCATTAGCCATAGGCCTTTTCTCATAGGTTGCCATGGAAACGAATAAAAAAAGGTGAGAAATTAAAGTTTTTCAAACCAACACCCAATGAATTTAATTTGTTTTCACAGTCTGATAACACAATTTTGAACAGAGTTTGTCGTTTAAGTTTAATCAGAAATGTTTTTATGGCAAACTATGCAAAAATAGCTGTGGTTAATAAGAAATTTCCTACAATAACAAAAAAACCAACATAACTTGAAAATTATCACAGATAGGTATAGGGAATGCTAATACAGATAGATGCAGAAAAAATTCTCCTCCATCTGGTAGAATAAAAATTGGGACATCCCATTTGAAAAAATTAAGTTTTGGATACTTGAAGTTGTCCAAACTTAACCTTAAAATTTTTGGGTTTATTGATCACACTGAACAACAGATATAGGCTTTCTCTTTCAATTCTCCAAACATGATTTCGAAATCTCTAAAACTAAGCGAGTTACCGATTTTTTAAAGGACAGGTGCAAATTCAAAAATTTTCAAAAATCCTAAATTTCTCGAAAACGGTTAAACTTGGGTATAGGGAAAGCTGATAAAAACTCCCTTAAAATAACTCAACTAATCCAAAAACGCAGTAAAAACATAGCTTTCCATTTAAAATAAGAAAGTTAATAGCGACTTCCGGTATAACCGGAAGTGCTGCCATCTTGAAAATATTTTCATTGAGCCGAACTCAACGGATTATGCCTGAGTACCAATTCTCAGATAAATATCATTATTAGAATTTTCAATACTTCTAATGTTGGGTTTAGACGGAACATCCTGTATAGTTTAGTAGATATTAGTAGTTGAAGTTGACCAAAATCGCAAAGCGCCACCTTAATTGTTTTATTAAATAACTTCCCTTAAACCGCAACAGCGTCTCATAAAGCCATTTAAAGGGTTTAAAGTTCTAGCCAGGTTACAAAGAGAGCTGGCTTGAAAAGTTAGCACAAGTTTGACAGTTTTCCACAAAGTATAGTGATATTCACCCGACAGGTATCAGTTATTTATAGCCAAAGCCAACAATAAACTTTACAATTTGGAATAAATTATCTAGCGAGAAAAAGAGTGGCCAAAAAAAATTGTAGTTTCTAAATTTTCTCTTTGCGTGTCTATAAATATCCAATCAATCAAAATGTTTGTGCCGCTTGACGATGCTTGTGAAGCGAACAACAAGCGAAGCGAACTGGGTTAAAAATAGCGAACTAGACCAGCAGAGAGAGGGTGAAGGTCTGAACTACCTGTGGAGTGTTCTGTTCTATAGCGACCCTTGCTGAGTTAGTTGAGCACTTTTCCTGTCTCCTGATCGACATTATATTCCACACGGATTATCGCTACGCTTTCTTTTAAAGTGTGCGGAAATAAAATTACATTGCCAACCATTCGATTAGAAAGATTAAACGAAATACGGGAAATTAACAGACTCTGCGAAATGCAAAAATTACAAGTTCGTGTCTGAATAACATCGATCAAATACAACAATACAGACGATCGATGGTTAATAATGCACCGCATTATATTGCCCCAAAAGAGGGTTGCGAACCTTCCAAGGGGTTGCTTAATTGATAATTAAACTTTACACCCCATCGATTTAATAAAGACCAACTAATTGTCTTTATTCTTCTTTAAGGTGAAACCATCGACAACTCCTGTTATTATTATCAATTACTTTTATCCATAACCTGCAATTTTTAAGGAATTTGTTTAAAACTCACAATAAATCTGTTTTATCTTACAGGTGCGTTTTTTATGTACATTATATCAAATTTCTCTCACAAGAGAAATTTGACAGTAAATCTGACAGCTTTTTCTCTCTTGTGAGAGTAATTTGATTCTACCATTGCACATTATACCATTGTTTTCGGTGAGAGAAATCACAATTCTCTCACAAGAGAGATAAAGCAAAATTTGACAGTAAATCTGGCAGCTTTATCTCTCTTGTGAGAGAATTTTGATTTCTCTCACCGAAAATAATGGTATAATGTGCAATGCAATGGTATAAGATAAAAGAAGATAAAATGTCGAATATCACACGTGATCTAAATGCTATTATAAAGCTAGTGAGAAGTGTCCCACTGTCAATGTACCTATTATCGGTTCACTTTCATAAAAACCAGTCCTAGTGTAAATTCTTTAAATTTGGCCTGTGTAAGTCGGTCTTTAAACCTTGTTTTAAGTAATTTCTAGTGAGAAATTTGTCATAATTGACAGTGTGTACAAAAATAGGTTAGAAGCTCTGAAAGTTTTTAAAATCTATTAATTATTCTGCATTTTGCTGCATTTTGGATGTCCAAATAGGGAATCTCCCAAACAAAAGGTTTAGAGAAAAACGAGTGACACATTTTCGGGTCCGTTTTTTGTGAAAATAATTTTGATCAAAACCGCATCCCGCTATCGTCTTTTGTTTTCGACTTATAAACAAAAGTTGACATTTTAGCGAAATCTTAAAAAATTTATATCTTTCTTATTATAAAACATACACATTTGGCACTTTTTTCCAGAGACTTTGATAATGTTATCAGCTATTTTTTTTAACCATTCGTTTAGCTGTAATAACATAAAGTTGTATTTTTTTAAGTAGGAATCATAGTTGGCTATGACATTTTCGAAAAGCTTTTTTTTTTGAACTAAAAACAATATAAATACAGTTTGATATTTTTATATATTTTTGATAAAAAATATATTTAAAATATTTGAAAGTAGTTGGCCATGGAAAAATTATTTCACATAAAAGGTGTAAATAATCTAGAAATTTTGTGAACGGTTATTAAAGTAAAAAATGTGAAATTATAAAAATAGCTATGTTAAAGTTATTTTCAATTGAACAAATATACGATCTTCCCAGATTTTAATTACATAAGAAATGTGCAGAAAATTGAAAACAATGTGTCACTACCATTTGTTAACACTTTTTTATGATTTAGTGAAGTGCAATGGAAGTGACTTTGATAATGTTATGTATTTTTTTACCGCAGATGAGATTTAATATTGGTGTTTGGATTGACATTTTTTTGTAAAATAAAATTTCATTGACAAGCAATCACAAAATTAATAAGATTTTTCTTTTTCCGACATTGCATGTTTAATTAGAAAATAGAATAGCAATAAGTAAGCCTGCCATTTTAAATCTAAAAACAAATAATTTTTATTAATTGCAAAAATTTGATCTAATAATAATTTATTACGCTGTTTTTAAATTAATTAGTGTTTAAAAAATTATTAAATTATAAATACGTGTTGGGTAATATGTTTTTCATAGTTTTAATTGAAAATCCAAAATTTTTTCATGGCCTACTATAAAGAAAAAGCGAAATGTTATGTTTTTTTTTAAATATTTAAAAATAATGTATTACACAAATAGACATATCAAATCAGAAAAAAATTAACTTTTCAAAAATATCACAGCCGCCTATGATTCCTATTTAAAAAAATACAACTTTATGTTATTACAGCTAAACTAATGATTAAAAAAAATCACTGATAACATTATTAGATTCTCTGTAAAAAAGTGCCTGTATAATGTTTTTGTTTCAAATGTGTATCTTTTATAATAAGGAAGATATAAATTTTTTAAAATTTCACTAAAATGTCAACTTTTGTTTATAAGTCGAAAACAAAAGACGATAGCAGGATGCGGTTTTGACCAAAATTATTTTCTCAAAAAACGGACCCCAGAATGTGTCACTCGTTTTTCTCTAAACCTCTTAGTTTCGGAGATCCCCTATTCGGACATCCAAAATGCACCACCCTGTACAGTTGTGAAACTGGTCCAAAACTAGGGTATCAAGACTAATACTTTGTTTAAAAAAAATAACCATAGTTCAATTCAGTTCCTTACTGCGCTTGTACTAAGTGTCAAATTTTGAAAATGAATTAGTACTGCCAACCAGTACACTAAAAAACACTAGACAGCTGGTTGTTACCAAATGAAAACATAGTATAAGAGAAAACGTTGTATTATACACGTAAAGAAAAGTTGTCATCATCTGCTCGTGATTTTATTCCGAAGCGCGTGCGGAGCATGTATTTTTATACAGGGTGATTCATATAACTTTACGACCCTGACGAACTTTAAATGCAACCCATTATACATTGGAGGTTGAATTACGCCTAAATTGGCCAAAACAAAAACGCCAGAAACTGTAATAAGAACCTGTAAGGTTTGCAAGGAATATCCAAATCACAAACAAATTTATAATTATTAGTGGTTTTGAATCAAATTAAAATTGAGTAGTGTATTACTGGTTGCATTTAAAATCCGTCAGGGTCGTAAAGTTATGTAAATCACCATGTATTTGCAAAAAATTTGAAGAGTTTGAAGAGAATAAAAATATCTACGGGTACAACCTCTTCGGCTAAATAATAATTTATTTTTCGGCCGCAAAAATATTTAGTTTGCAATCTTTGATAATATGCACTTTCACAAACTTCTTTTTATTTTTTACTTTGCAGTTGTATAATTTTTTAATTTCTCACTATTTCAGTCACCTAGTTTTACAGAATTTCAATTTTACTGTTTTTAGTTTTTTTTGCTAATTTCACCTAAACCTCTTTAATTATATTTTTTTTTACTTATGAGAGTCGTATTTTGGTGGGTCAGAATAAAATATTTTATTGTTAAAGAATAGATAGTTTTCAAATGGCCAAACTGCGTGTTTATTATTTTTGACTGCTCCTTCTTCAACTTTCCCTCCTTTTAATATTTCACAATGTTTTGTTCGTGCTATCCCGACATTAAGGTATTTTCACAAGAGGGATTTGAACGCGTTTTTCTGGAAAACTAAGAGCTTTGCCATCATATGGAAATACCGTCAGAATCTGCCTTTTGACACAAAAATATCGATTAAAAAATTCGTAGTTGATATAAGAGCGTTTTACATTAATTAATTTATTTATAAACTCGACTATTTTACTTTGCGAAACTTCCACATTTCCCGTAAAATTTCCAGCAGCTTTTATTTTTTACTAAAGCTGAATTACGTTCTTAACAAAACTTAATAACTTCACCTGTCTCACAAGTGCGCTTCCCTTGAAAATTAAAACAAAAGTGACTGTTTAAACATAAAGAAAGGTAACAGAGGCTTCCACGAAGAAATTTAACATGTATTATTTTAACAGTCGGAATACAAAGGGAATGTTTTAAGAGATTACAAAAATTCCCTTTATTGCGAAATTCCAAAATATTGTATACAAGAAAACCGTTGTGTTATCACAATAAGAGAGAATTGGAAGGAAATTAATTGGGTCAAGGCTAGACGAGATAATCTCACGAACATGTGGGTAATTAATATTGAGGTAACAATACGTTATTATAAATAGGGGTTTTCGGGCACGTCAAGACTTCAATTTTGGATGATTTCAATAACAATTAATCGTAAGATTTGGGTTCACAAAGCGAAATTTCGAAGCAGTGTCGATCTATTTTTACGGACATGTGGGAAGGAAAATCGCTATAAAATCCAATAGAATTAAAATATTTATGCTCTAGTTAATCGCCTTAATTATGATTGGATTCGAGCCCAGATTTTTGACCAAAAATTGTGATTCAATTTCGCAATATCACAATACAACAGCCGAAGACAGTTGGATATCTGCCATAAATTTAACGACCAGTGAACACTTTTATTATCCTTCGTATTCCCTAACAAGGACTTTTTAAAAGATGTGATCTTGAAGCTTTTATGAGCTCCGGTTAGTCGAATAAAATAATAAATATAACCTAGTAGATCTGTTTAAAGCCGTTTATAACTTTTTTGCTATTGAAAATATTGCGATGCCGTTTTTATTATCCGAAAAACCAAAGTTATATTTTTTTAAATAGAACACTCTATATATTTTTGCATAATTAGATTCTACGTAAAAAAATAATGGTACTTTGTATAAACTATTATCGGCCTATCTTTTTCTGTTTCGAAATTATTCAACTTTTTGTGCCAAAAACAACCCTCTTTTAAAAAATCACTTTGAAGCCGCCAATGAATATTTTCCGACAAATTTGCGACAGAAAAGCTTAGAATATCTCGTAGTTTGAGCAAATAGTCGACTTTTCGTTAAAACGCACAGATAATGTACAGGGTGTGCCAAAACGCAAAAAGTTGAATTACTCATTTTTTTCAAATGGAACACCCTGTATTTGTTTACACCTATCAATAGTATTTTTGATAAGCTTTCTAATGATATGCGGTTTGTAAAGCAAATTTAAAAGATTTCTCGAGATTTTCAAAAAAAATGTATTTTATTACAAAAAAATTTATTTTTCAAATTGGCTACACAAGTGAGATGGTTATTTATCTCGCTAGTGTTATTAATTACTTGATACAAAAATAGATTTTACTCAGCAAGAATTAATCAACATGGTTTACTGTATTGGTGAAATGTTCAAGAAAACCCGAATTTAAGCACGCGGGAAATTTCTCGGCAAACAGATATTTCACAGAGCAGTGTCAACAGGATGATATTGAAACATAGATTTCATCCATACCATTTAAAATTACATCAAGAATTGCATGGCGAAGATTTTCGAAAGAGAATAAATTTTTCTGAAATTATGCGTAATTTGATTGCGGAAACAGAAATTTTATAAACAAAATTCTGTTGACCGATGAAGCAATATTTAAATATATTGTAAACCTTTTTGCCTCTCATTTCGAATCTGTTTATCTTGATCAACCTAAATTATCCGATTTAAAATTTTCTAAAAACAGTCAAAATGTACTTTTAAATACCGTTGAACTTTCTGCCGAAGCTATTTTCTCAAAATTGATAAACCTTGAAGACAACTACAAAACCGGACCCGATGATATATCTCAGCTGTTTTAAAAAAATTGTGCTTATGAATTGACAACTCCACTACAAATGCTATTCAACAAATCCCTTCGTCAGTTTCAATTTCCGGATATTTGGAAAATTTCTGATATCAGGCCTGTCTTTAAAAATGGTAGTCGTGAAAATATCTCCAACTATAGACCAATTTGCACCCCATTGTATATATCAAAAGTTTTTGACTCGATATATAATGGCTGACATTATATCATTTTCTGTAAAGCATTCTATTATTGAAGAACAAATGGGTTTTTAAAGGGTCGCTCTACGATGACCAATCTTTTTTTGTTTACTGATTATATTACGTTAAATCTCGAAAATGGATTTCAAATTGATTGTATATACACCGACATGTCAAAAGCTTTTGATCGCATTTCTATTGAGTTGTTAATTTTAAAATTAGATAATCCAGTTCTCAGTTGGATTTATTCTTTTTTATCCAATCGTGTACAGTACGTAACTATAAATGGTGTTAAGTCACGCGAAATTCGGCCATCCACAGGTGTACCTCATGGATCACATCTAGGACCAATTCTTTTTTTACCTCTATGTAAATGATATCTAAACAGCTATTGAAAGTTCTAAAATCCTTCTTTTTGCCGACGATTTAAAGATATTTAAAGTTATTAATAATCAAAACGACTGTGATATGTTACAATGTGATTTAAATAGTCTTTGTATGTGGTGTAAACAAAATAATTTAGAATTGAACATAAATAAATGTAAAGTACTAAGATTTTCTAGAAAATTACATTACAATTCACCGTCCTACTTTATATCAGGTAACCAACTTGAATGTGTCACACATCTTAGTGATTTAGGTGTTATTGTAGATAGCCAGTTAAGTTTTGATTTTCACATTAACTATATTTTGTCGAAAGCAAACAAAACATTAGGATTTATAAAAAGACAATGTTTTCATTTTTCAAGTTTACGTGTTCTACAATAGTTATGTTCGTCCAATTTTAGAATATTGCACAATTATTTGGCAACCTTGTTATAATGTACATATTAATCGTATTGAAAATGTTCAGAAAAAATTTGTTAAATTTGTATGTTACGATAAAAATAATTATATATACACTTTAAGCTATTTAGGACTATCCTTATTATCTTCCCGTAGAATATTTTATGACGCATCGTTTGTATATCGTATACTGTCTGGTAATATTAATTGTAATTCTATTTTATCACTATTTTTAATACATATACCTGTTTGTAATATTAGAGAACCTAGAATGCTTGTAGTCCCATACTACCACCGTACGACTTATGGAAAAAATTCTGTAGTTTCAAGACTCTCCAAAACATGTAACGAACTTTCAAATAATGTTGATTTTATAGGTTTACCAATAAATAAATTTCTAAAAAACTTAAAAACTGTGATTGAAAATAGTGATTTGAACTTTTTTTAAAATTTAACACTACTTTTATATGTTTACCAATTATATTGTATCTATTTATGTTTTAAATTTTATTTATATTAACTATTGTAATTGGCGTGGCCGTTAATAAACATTATTATTATTATTAAAAGTATTTGAAGTGTGAACAGACATAATATGACTACTACTCAGTTGAGAACCCACACTGGGTTACGACAAAAAAAAATGTATTTTATTACAAAAAAAAGCAGTTAAATTTTTCAAATAGGCTGCTGCTAGAGCAGTGAGTGAATTTATTTTTCACAAGAATTAATTTTCTTAATATAACTGAGAATTAAAATAACACAATGTTTATAGCAACATTAATATTCATCATAATTCCTATAGAAGAACAATTCACAATAACAAAAATGAACATTATTATTGAAAAATATTAAATAATAATGAAATAATAAATAATAAAAATATGAATAATAAAAAATTTAATGTAGATGTTCAAATAAACCATCGTTTTCCTCGTTACAAAACGCCAATTGCCTTTCAAAAGACAATTTGACTCTTGCTAACTTGTCTTGGCGGATTGACTGAAATGCTTCAGAAATTCTATTCCTCATAAATGTTGCTTCATCGGTAAACAGAATTTTGTTTATAAAATTTCTGTTTTCGCCAATCAAATTAAGCATAATTTCAGAAAAATTTATCATCTTTAGAAAATCTTCCCCATGCAATTAATTCTTGGTGTAATTTTAAATGATATGGATGAAATTTTTGTTTCAATATAATCCTGTTAACTTTGCTCTATGAAATGTCTAACATTAGCAAAACATCTATAGTTCACCAATACAGTAAACCATGTTGATTAATTCTTGCTGAGTAAAATCCATTTTTGTATCAAGTAATTAATAACACTAGCGAGATAAATAACCATCTCACTTGTGTAGCCAATTTGAAAAATATATTTTTTTGTAATAAAATACATTTTTTTTGAAAACATCGAGAAATCTTTTAAATTTGCTTTACAAACCGCATATCATTAGAAAGCTTATCAAAAATGCTATTGATAGGTGTAAACAAATACAGGGTGTTCCATTTGAAAAAAATGAGTAATTCAACTTTTTGCGTTTTGGCACACCCTGTACATCATCTGTGCGTTTTAACGAAAAGTCGACTATTTGCTCAAACTACGAGATATTCTAAGTTTTTCTGTCGCAAATTTGTCGGAAAATATTCATTGGCGGCTTCATAGTGATTTTTTAAAAGTGGGTTGTTTTTAGCACAAAAAGTTGAATAATTTCGAAACAAAAAAAGATAGGTCTATAATAGTTTATACAAAGTACCATTATTTTTTTACGTAGAATCTAATTATGCAAAAATATATAGAGTGTTTCATTTAAAAAAATATAACTTTGGTTTATCACCCTGTATACAACATCCTGTATAAAATATATAAAAACGGCATCGCAATATTTTCAATAGCAAAAAAGTTATAGACCTGGGTCACGCTGTATTTCCCGGATGGAACTAAGCCCTTTACTTGTGTACCTCAAAGCTCTCAATTAAATCTTTAATATTTAAGCAAATATTGGAAAAAACGTGAGAAAAACTCGTTCTCCGGTATTTTTATCATCGAACTCGCAGCTTATTCTAACCGAAAACATTGATTCAACTCCGAGTCCTGTTTCTCGTTATTTATAATTCAGGAGCATTCATCTGAAGCAGCGTCTCGAATGTCGATTATTTTTAAAATCGTGTTATTTAAGTAAATTCAGGTAATTTGAAACATCTGGTTTTAACTAAAACTTGTCCAACTCAAGTTTTGACCAACCTGAATGTAAAGAGAGATTCGAGTTTTCACAAAGCTGTTCATTTGCATTCAAGTTGGGCAAACCGCCGACTCGTGAGCGCCTGTCAACTATGTATTAACAGAAAATGAATTTCAAAATGAAGGAAAATTTATAATGTAGGGTCGGTGATTAAATTTGCCTTTAGCACTCGATACAGCAAGGCAACGTTCCTCTGATTTGCTCATCAGGTATTTAATCAAAATTTTCTGCATTCATAAGATTTATAAACTCAAATAATGAACAAACGCGCATCCAATTTTAATTATTATTTATCACATTGTGTTGAATATAATATGTTGGTTAAATCATTTTCTGCTTGCTTGAATTTGACAGTTTGAATTACAATAGAAGCTGCCGGATTTGAAAACTGGAATATGAACATTTTGTTTGCACACGTGGGAAAACCGAGTTGACTTTAGTTCATTGAATAAATACTGCTGAACGATTTGCACTAATTATTCACGACCTTTGCAATTAAAACGCTACCCATCTTTTTGGTTGTGGCAGCTAAAAAGTTGTTGCAGTACCGTTATGGCAACCTGATCTTAGTCATAATTTGGTTATTTCATTAGGGTTTTTTAGTTAGATTAATATTTAAAAAAGCTATAATATGCTCATTTGGCTTTATATTAGACTCCTAATAGTTGCCCCACAATTTAGCTTTAATTTGGTATTTACGTACTTAAATAGTTATTTTTTAGGTTGCTATAATGCTTTTATGTCCATCGTAAACCCAAAAAATAACCTTTTCACAGCTATTTAAAGTTGATATATTATAGCTATCACACATATTTTAATGACAAAATAATGTCTAAAATATTACTATTTCATGACCATTTGGCTATTCTGCCATATAGTTGTGAATAATCTATCTTATAACTATATGGCGAATTTCCGAAGTTGCCGCAACGTTTTCTTAAAAATAAAAAAACTAAAATATAACGAAAATCTATCTGCAGAATGTGGCAATTTGGTAGCAAAATTTTAGTTGTCATTACCAAGTAATGTCTATAACTCTACCTTTTCGTAGGTACACAATAATTTTCCCATCATTTTAACTGTCAAATTTTTGTCGTTTACTATACCAACAAAAGTGTATTTTCTGTATGTGGAGTATGAATTATGCCTAAAGTTGACATTAAACAAACTGCTTTTTCCTTAAAAAGATTTAGGAAAAGCAGTACATATTACAGAAAATTAAAACTTCGAACGACTGACTCAACTTATTTAGTTTGTTTCGATTTAGTCATTATTTAGCCAGAAAAGCCACCTCAAACGTAAAAAATAACTAAATACCATTTGGTTTTAATTTAGTCAATATTAGGTTTCTGAGTCAGTTTCCTAACAATCAGAGAAGACATACAAAAATGGCGATTTTTTTGACAAGTACGACAGCGCAGACAGCGGCCATGTTAAATTTTTCTTATGTGTGTCAATTTTACAACTATTTTATAACCATTTAATAACTTTGTCGTTGTCAGAATCATAATTACTGCTATTTTATAAAATTTAATAAATAAAAGTGATACATTTTTATAACTGAAATTAATTTAAATGAAAAACTCTCTTAATTTAAAAAAAAAAATTTGTATGTTTAATAAATTATTGCTTTTTTTAGGGCGCGTCGATTTTTTCGAAGCATCGTATTCATATTTGTCAGAAAAGTAATTTTTTGCTTGGTTAACAAGTATTTGGAATTTGTGTCCCACGAACGAGTGCAAATATTTTAACCATAAATTGACAATTAAAAATTAATTGATACGTATTTTTTATTTAAAAAAAAATTTTGTTTTCCAGTTATTAATTTTTAAAAATAGCCCCCAAGGAAGACGTTTATTTGTATATCTTGAAAAATATTGAACCAATTTTTATGAAATTTGGCATGCTTACATTATTTTTATTTGTCATGTGACAGTATAATTTGCATTTATGTATGGTGCCCCAAAAGGGGGCTGTGGGTGCCCCCTTGAAATAAATTGTCTTCTAACTTTTTAGCACAACTTAGTTTGGCTTTGCCATTATTATAATTTGAAAGCCCATTCAATTTAGAAACTTTTTTGTGTTTTGTAATTTTTTCTCAAAATTAACGGTTTTCGAATAAAATGCAAAAATGTAAACCGATGCAGTCAGCATATCACAAAACATATCAGCGCTTATTCAAAGCAGGCGGCAAAGTATCTTTCACTTTAATGCTCAGCTTCTTAAAAAAGCATTCTGCATTACCATAAAAGTTGTTCTTTTAAATCACCAAGTGTCAAAGTTTACATTTTTATTTACAGCTAAAGTTTTGACATTATTTTTCAATGAGGTTATCCAGTGTCTTTCTATATAAAACACTATTTACTTTAATCAATTTTGCTTAAAAAATCAATTTTGAAACACAATTTTGACAGGTTTCACAAGAGAAAGCTTTGAATAAGCGCTGATATGTTTTGTGATGCTGACTGCATCATTTTACATTTTTGCATTTTATTCGAAAAGCGTTAATTCTAAGAAAAAATTGCAAGAGACGAAAAAGTTTTTAAACAAAATGGGATTTCAAATAATAATAATGTAAAAGCAAAACTAATTTGTGCTAAAAAGTTTTAAGACAATTTATTCCAAGGGGGCACCCACAGCCCCCTTTTGGGTCACCCTACATAAATGCTAATTACACTGTCATATGACAAATAAAAATAATATACGCATGCCAAATTTCATAAAAATTTGTTTTAATATTATTCAAGATGGGGGGCTATTTTTAAAAATTAATAAATCGAAAACAATTTTTTTTTTAATAAAAAATACGTATCAATTAATTTTTAATTGTTAATTTATGGTTAAAATATTTGCACTCGTTCGTGGGACACCGTGTATAATACGTATATCGCCATCCATGATGTCTACAAGGATTGAATAATATAACAATTTCTTCGTGACTCTTCAGTGACCACTAAATTACCATATTGTTATATTTTGATCTTGATGTCCCACAATTTTTCCTAAATTACAACCAAAGATAAAATGTTATTTTGTAGTTGCTGTAGGGTTGTATTTTGGAAACGATAGCCAATTAACAACAAATCGGTGGTTATGTAGTAAATAGTTGTCATTTAGTCATAAAATAGCAACAGCTTTCGTTAGAGCTTTGAAACAACCAAATTGTTGGCAGCTATTTGGTAATATTACCGTTATATAACCCAAAAATAAATTGTTGCGGTGACCAAATAGTTGTTGCCAAAACGTTTTTACAACCGCTAAATAACAATCTGTGCTACTTGGCTAGTTACCTACCTACAGCCATTTAAAGATGAAGCCAACGGACTGACCTATATATACTGGTTAAACCCTCGTGTTATTTATAGCATCCCAATATTGATAAATGTGTTCATCCCTTCTCCAATTATCAAGCTTTGAATATCTAAATATACAAATTTTGGCGCATTGAAGTCGCATTTTGTAGCTTGAAAATTCTCATGTATGCATCCCTGAACCAATCTTTAATTCAAACAGAAAAATAAGAGTTTCCATCTCGCAGACAAATATTTCCAAATTGTAATTAAATTTCAAGTGCACAATGTGTGTTCACAACATGTGTAACCTAGTAATTTAGTAAACCACTTGTATTTAGAGAAAGCTTTAGCAACGTGATACCATCCAAGCGAGACGATGTCAACAATGTAATACTTGGAAACAACAAAGACACCTACTACAAGGATTTTAACTCCCCTTTAAGCACACTCGAATTTAATTGCACCGGCTGCTGGATACATTACTATGCCAATTTTCGGGGATTTACCCAAAAATGTCACTTTTATACATCCAGACGTGCTTTCATACATCACTGACAACCGCTGAAAGTTATGATATAAAGTGCACTTTCATGTCCAACAACAATCATCTTTTATTAATCATATCATTATTCGGGATCCAAATGACCAAGAAACAATTTTTTATATTTAGTTGTTTCATTTTTAATTAACTTGAACATTTGCCTCGTTTTGCAATCAACTTTATTCGTATAATTTAATTTATAGGGTCTAAAATAAACGTTACAACTCTTTACAGCATGTTATGTCAATTTTTTTGTTAAAATTTTCATTTGCAGGGGTTTATTTAAAATAATGAATGAACCTCATAAATGAAAATTTGTAAAAACAATTGTTACATGTCCAAAACTATGACAGATAAAATGCGAATTCAAAAATAGATGGTTACAATCTGAAATTTCAAAGTTGGCGCCAATTTATTATCGTTGTGGAAGCCATTTTGAAAATAATAATCTACTTGTTTTAAAACTATAGAAAAAAAATTCTGTATTAAATTGGACTCTGGTGACAATTTACTGCCATGAAAAAACTCACTAATTAAAAGATTAAATCACTTACGAAAAGGGACAGTTGTTTTTATATTAAATAAAAGTAAAAAAATAAGACTGTATTATGAGACAAGGAATGTCATTATCTCGACACAAAATTCACTTTAAAATCCCGAATTGTTAACGTAAAAACTTTAAATCACCACAATGCTATTTAGCCGATTTAACATTAAAATGGACAATGCAAAAGCACTGAAATTTTCCACAATTAATCCCGATTATAATGATTTAGCCTGAAGGGGACAGATTTCAGCAAACATGATCAAATCTGAAGCGATTTTCTAAAAATATGATGCAAGGTTTTTCATTTTACCACATCTCGTTTGTTTTACAACGTGTAAGAAATGAAATCCATTGTTTTTTAATAATTTTCCCCTTGTGTTCATTAAATTTTGATTTTCTTTCGGCGGCTTTTGTGTTGTTATAAAGTTGGGAACAAATTAATTACCATCACTTATTGGGTGCCCGAGGAATAAAAATTTGCAATTGCCATTCGAGTTATGAGTGTTTCTGGTTTGTAGTAATAATTAATTAAATGTCCATTAGAGACACAGAGATGTATTAATTAACATAACGTTAATCTGGTCGGTTTATAGAGGTGTAGTAACATCAGAAAATGTCAATAGAGTCTTTGCCAGAGGGATTATCTTTAATGTAAATGAGATTATCTCTGAGTATACGATTTTCCTCGATGAAAAATAAAAAAGTGTCCTTTGAACTTTGTGTATAGTTTTCAAAAAAAAAAAACTGTGTTCTTGACAATTTTTTTTAATAATGATCGATACAAAAAGTAAATACAATTCATTAAATAGGATTATAAGAACCTTCTGAACAAACTCGACCTATTCAAACGATGAAAAGCAACAGTTAGCCACTAGACTGTGACCGTTCGCGTTGCAAACAAGCGACCTTGTCACAGTCTAATTACCTTTCCATACAGTCAACAATACAAATACACATTCTCCTTGTAAACGAGCTTATTCACTAATTTTCTGTGCGCATGTTACAGGTATATTGATTCTGCGCCGTTTTACAGATAAATTCGTGTATCTCACGCACTCCAAACGCTCTCTCTTTTCCCAGATGAGGGGCAAAATGTCCGAGCCAATAACTTTTAATCCTAAAAGCAGTAATTAATTTCTATTATTAAAAGTTTCTAATGGCTTCGATAGGCGGTCACTTTTTGCATGTTTGTTTGCATTGCCAGCTTAACACTTTAAGCTCTGATGGCTTTAAACCCAATCAGCAGACTTTCTGTGACGTTATTATTAATATTGCACGTTGAGACTATTTTATTCAGTCTTCATTAGGAGAGAATCCCGAAAGGCGAGCTCACTTGAGCGGCTTTAAAGGAAATTTTTCATTTTGTTACAAATTAACCGGAGACTGAAGAGAGATTTATAAAAAGCTTAAAAGCTGATCTGAATTGTCGTGTTTCTCCTTTTACACGAAACACTTGCCTTTAAATTCCTTCATCACTAATTAATTACACTGTACAGGGTGATTCACATAAATTTACGATCCTGACGAATTTTAAATGCAACCAGTAATACATTACTCAATTATAACTTGATTCAGAAACACTAATAATTATAAATATGTTTGTGATTTGGTTATTTATTCCAAACCTTACAAAATTAGGTTCTTATTGCAGTCTCTGGCGTTTTTGTTTAGGCAAATTAAAGTTATGTGAATCACCCTGTATCAAAAATCTATTACTAAAAATTTTACGCGCTACATCATTTTCCTTATTAAATTTCGATTCAGAATCATAAGAATAAAGAAGGGAAAAAAAGTTATATTTTGCAGATCAGTGTTATTATACAGGGTGTTTCGTCTAAACCACACATTAGAAGTATTGAAAGTTCTAATAAAGATATTTATCTGAGAGTTGGTACTCAGGCATAATCCGTTGAGTTATGTTCAATGAAAATATTTTCAAGATGGCAGCACTTCCGGTTATACCGGAAGTCGCTATTAACTTTCTTATTTTAAATGGAAAGCTATGTTTTCCATTGCGTTTTTGGATTAGTTCAGTTATTTTAAGGTAGTTTTTATCAGCTTTCCCTACACCCAAGTTTAACCGTTTTCGAGATATTTAGGATTTTTGAAAATTTTTGAATTTGCACCTGTCCCTTAAAAAATCGGTAACTCGCTTAGTTTTAGAGATTTCGAAATCATGTTTGGAGAATTGAAAGAGAAAGCATATATCTGTTGTTCAGTGTGATCAAAATTGGAATTGAAGTTAATAAACCGAAAAATTTTAAGGTTAAGTTTGGACAACTTCAAGTACCCAAAACTTAATTTTTTCAAATGGGATGTCCCAATTTTTATTCTACTAGATGGAGGAGAATTTTTTTCTGCATCTATCTGTATTAGCATTCCCTATACCTATCTGTGATAATTTTCAAGTTATGTTGGTTTTTTTGTTATTGTAGGAAATTTCTTACTAACCACAGCTATTTTTGCATAGTTTGCCATTAAAACATTTCTGATTAAACTTAAACGACAAAATTGTGTTCAAAATTGTATTATCAGACTGTGAAAACAAAATAAATTCATTGGGTGTTGTTTAATTTCCCACCTTTTTTCATTCGTTTCCATGGCAACCTATGATAAAAGGCCTATGGCTAATGAATTTCTCAATCCCAACAAAAAGTTATTGTAACTTGAAAACTATTAAACATAAGTATAGGGAATGTTAGTACAGATCGAAGCAGAATTAATTTCTCTACCATCTAGTGAAATAAAACTTTTGTCATTTCATTTGAAAAAAATGAGTTATGGGTGCTTAAAGTTTTCCAAACTTAATTTTAAAAATTTGGAGTTTGTTATTCTTTTTTAGAAATTTGAAAACACCAAAGGAAAGATCTAGGCTTTCTCTTTCAAATGAGCTCAAAAATATTTCCAAATTTTTAAAAATGGCAGAGTTATCGATTTTTGAACTGGAAGGTGCAAATCCAAAAAAAATTTAAAAACCATAAATATTTTGTAAACGGCTAAATTTAGGTATAGGAACAGCTTATGAAAACTACCTTAAAATAACTCTAGGAATTCAAAAACGCATTACAAAATATAGCATTCCATTTAAAATAAGGAAGTGCTGCTATCTTGAGAATATTTTCATTGAGCAGGACCTAAAAGATTATTTTTGTACACAAATTTTCAGATAACTATGATTATTAAAACTCCCAATACTTCTAATGTGGGGTTTAGACAAAACAGCCTGTAGTTAAATCGTTACGTATTTAAATTGCAAATAAAGTCAATCCGACGGTTTTGCCAACCGCACAAAACAAATAAATGCTAGTTATCGACAATAAACATTATGTTAAAAGTAAATAAACGGGAACTGTTTGCATAAACTCTTAATTAAACACAAAATTCTTTCAGTTTAATTAATTTAATTGAGCCAACAAGTAGAGATAAGCTTTTTGTGTAACACTTGTGGAATGTTCAATTATTTCAAATTTGTTCATCTTGAACATGAATAAAATATTAAACACGCGCAGAACTAAATGTTTTCGTAAATATTTAATCAACAACCTGTCAGCTTGATGTTAAAAGGGATAACGCTATTTATTATTAACACATGACCATTAAAAATGTAACATTTTTTTTTTGGATAATTTATGAACGTGTCGAAACGTCGGGCCTGTATCAATCAATGTAAGGTTTTCAAGGTGCATTCACCATTTCAAAATGTGGTTATTCAAAACGTTTCATTTGCAATAACTATTTTAGTATGAAAGGGATATAATTTCAGTTCTGACATGAAATAAAGTTAACAAGTTGGAGCTTCCGGTTGTTTATTGTGTAAAATATAAGCTGAAATGTGGTATGTTTTCGTAAGTATCATCTTTTTGCGAAATATTTTTTAAGGCGAATAAATAAATAATTGAGTCAAAAATAGGCCGCTGTCCTGATTGAAATGGAACAGCGTGTTTGTTAGTCAGTCCATTACAAATTGTTCAAATCCCAGTAGTGACAAATCGCAAGATAGAACGAACGACAACCGAAACAGATCGAGCGAAGCTGTTTCTATAACACATCGTCTTCAACTCGTACACGATGCCATCTATCAAAGTCACTATTTGTCGGAACTATCATACCACAAAATGATGTATTATGTCTTGTGTTAAGTAATGCATTGCTGTCCATGTAAGACGGCTTCTTTCAAGACAAATTTTAATCAAAAAAGCAACGAGACAAAAACGGACATAACGTCCATTCTCATGACAAATGTGCATCATTTCAGCTCAAAATCCCAATGCATTGTTATCCGCTAAACAATGTATGTTTTTATGGCTTGAGCTAATCTCACCAATTTGTAAGAATATTTGGCAAAATAGCACAATAAAATGGTAGGGCTTCTTTCTAAAACTAAAAATACTAAACTACGGCGCATTTTACATATTAGATTTAAAATTTTTTTGCCTAAAATTAGAGAAATACTGAATTCTTCAATAAAAAAATTAATAACTCAAAAACTAAAAGTCGTAAAGGAAAACGGTTTATTCCAGTGAATTCTGCGGCTCATTTTTCGTGCGATACCAGCTTCTTTACAACACTAGTTTACTCGAGCACATTGTTAAAAAATTATTTTCAGATTTAAAAAATTGGTGGATGCGCCGGGTTATTTATTAAAAAATTCATAACTCAAAAACTGAAAGTCCTAGAGCAAAACGGTTTGTTCCAGTGAATTCTACGGCTCATTTTACATATTATATTAGTTTTTCACGCGATTTAAAAATTTGAAATTTTTTGCTTAAAATTGGGGTTGCCCCTAATTCTTCAATAAAAAAATTCGTAACTTAAAAACTAAAAGTCGTAGAGCAAAACGGTTTGTTCCAGTGAATTCTGCGGTTCATTTTCCGTATTATATCAGCTTTTCATGAGATTTAAAATTTTGAATTTTTTTGCTTAAAATTAGGTCAGCCATTTCATAGTGGAGTATTTTATTCATCAACAAAAAAAATCATAACTTAAAAACTAAACATCGTAGAGCAAAACGGTTTGTTCCATTGAATTCTGCGGCTCATTCTACGTATTATATTAACTTTACATGAGATTTAAAATTTTGAATTTTTTTGCTAAAAATTTTAATGGTCAAGGCACTTACCTTCATAAAAATGAAAAAAATAAAAAAATTTTATACTTACTCTAGTGCAGTTTTATGGACTTTTGTATGCTCTTACAACCCTCTGGAGTTGTTAAAAGTATAAAAAAAATTAAAATGTTCGATTTAAAAAAATTTCATTTTTGCAATTTTTGTCGCGATTTTGGTCGATTTCCGGTACCCGGAACATTCATCGAGTAATAACTCCGGAACTATTAGAGATAACCCTATGAAGTTTATTATCGTTGGAAAGCTCTTTTAATTGTCTATCTTTTTCAAAAAAGATTATTGTTCTTCGACTTATAGTTTTCGAGAAAATTTCGAAAAAAATCAAAAGTAGGTCAAATTTTAAAAAATTCATAACTAAAAAACTATTGGGAATTTGGCGATTTTCTCGACGCCAATCGATTCCCCGGATCATTTTGCATCGGTAAGGATAAAAATAGTTCCATATTTCGGATAGTTTAGCCGTAATTGAGAAAATAAAAAAAATAAAAAATTTGTAAACACCCCCCCCTTCAAAATGTTCAATTTTTAAAGTATCTCAAAATCAATTTAAACCCATCCTATCTTATAGATTTTGATGTGCTCTTTACAATGGAACAAAGCGTTTTCCTCTAGCTCTTTTAGTTTGGCCGTAATCGACGTTTGAAAATTGAAAATTTTTTTGCGAGATATCGCCTTGAAACCTATGCCATTTTGTAGTGCTTTTTATACCGGTTCTAATTGATTTTACCGTTTTTCTCGAACTCTAATAGTTTCGCCGTAATCGGCGTTTAAAAATTAGAAAAAAGTCAAAATGGCAACCTTTTTTTGCGTTTTTCTCGGAAACTATAAAACTTAGAGCAAATTTTAAGAATGCATCAGATAGCGCTTAAAATTGTCTATTTTCTCGATTAAACCCGGAGCCGCTCCGGGCACCGGTTCCGGGTACAGAGGCATATAAAGTTTGACACTAAAAAAATTCATAATTAAAAAACTAAAAGTCGTAGAGCAAAACGGTTTGTTCCAGTGAATTCTACGGCTCATTTTACATATTATATTAGTTTTTCACGCGATTTAAAAATTCGAAATTTTTTGCTTAAAATTGGGGTTGCCATTTCATAATGGTACCTAATTCTTCAATAAAAAAATTCGTAACTCAAAAACTAAAAGTCCTAGAGCAAAACGGTTTGTTTCAGTGAATTCTGCAGCCCATTATATCAGCTTTTCTCAAGATTTAAAATTTTGAATTTTTTTGCCTAAAATTAGGATAGCCATTTCACAGAAAATTACTTAATTCTTCAATAAAAAAATCATACATTGAAAACTAAAAGTCTTAGAGCAAAACGGTTTGTTCAAGTGAATTCTGCGGCTTATTTTGCGTATTATACCACCTTTTTTTAAGATTTAAAATTTTAAATTTTTTTGCTTAAAATTACGATAGCTATTTCACAGAAAATTACTTAATTCTTCAACAAAAAAATTCATATCTCGAAAACTAAAAGTCATAGAGCGAAACGGTTTGTCCCATTGAATTCTGCGACCCATTTTGAGTATAAAACCAGTTTTTATACAATACTATCTTAATCAAAAATATATTTTAAAAATTATTTTTAAATTAAAAAATGGTGAATGCGCCGGGTTATTTATTAAACTTGTATAACTCAAAAACTAAAAGTCGTAGAGCAAAACGGTTTGTTGCAGTGAATTCTGCGGCTCATTTTCTGTATTATACCAGCTTTTCACGAGATTTAAAATTGAAATGAAAAAATAATAAATTAAAAAAAAATTTAAACTCACTCTAGCAAAGTCTTATGGACTTTTATATGCCTTTACAACTCTCTCGAGTTGTTAAAAGTACAAAATAGTCGATAGGTTCGGTTTTTAATATTTGATTTTTCCCATTTTTCTCGAGATTTTGGTCGATTTCCGGTACCCGGAGCATTTATCGAGCAATAACTCCGGAACTATTAGAGGTAAATGTTGGAAAGCTCTTTTAATTATCTATCTTTCTAAAAAGAGATAATTGGTCTCCGACTAACAGTTTTCGAGAAAATTGCAAATAAATGCAAAAACTATAGGGAATTTGGCGATTTTCTTGACACCAATCAGTTTACATACGAATTTATTAAAATAGTTGCACTTTTTCGTAATTGTGAAAATAAAAAAATTGCCAGACATTGTAGCCAAATCCTAATTTCAGTTTCCATTGTATCCATATCCTTTATACTTTAAACTAAAAGACTTGTATAACCCGCATTTGTGTTTGTATACAGTGTCTGACACAACTTTGTCATATATGCATGATATAACTTTTATTTTATTGTTTTCTTTCTTTGAGGCAAAACACGTGGGTTAAAATTAATCTGATATAACAGAAAGTGAGGTGAAAGTGAATCACTAGAACAATAAGTCCACAGATTACAAAATATAGAAAAGCAATCAAGCCTAATTGGCAATTTGGGGAAGAAAAACCTTTTATTCATGGATATTATCTTGCACATGTCTTTTTTTTTTGAGGGTAGGTTTGAATCCAATTACGTTGTACAATTAGAGATTGCAAGCAATTAAACGTTCTTCCATCGATCATTAAACACTAATTGACCGTAGCTTTCAATTTATAACTGATCCAAACCGATCCAGTTTCCTCTAATTAAAACGAGTCCCCACTTTCCCACATAACTCGCTTTTGATATTATTAGAGAAGAAAAAAATCAATCTATAATTTTGATAGGCAATTAATTAAATTTATAAGTAGGTCCTATTTACTTAAACTTGTTAACTAGAACTTGAGTTTAACACAACCGCAGGCACGAACGTCTGAATACAACAACCTGTTTAATTATTTATTTGTAAATACGGCACAACTTGATATCTGCATCTAAATTGCCTTAATTATATTTTAACTCACTTTGGCCTTTGAAGCTCGAACAAAGCCGCCTTATTTCATAAAAACGCTTTATTCACGACTTGCACAAAATTAAATATGAAATTTTGCTTCTTCTAAATAAACTGTCACTCAATTTCTACAAACTCGTTCGTCTTCATATAATGGAACATTTTGTCGTAAGGTATAACTACCGACTTCCCTATTCTCAAGCTAAGTAAAGAAATAAATAACTCTCTACGACTTGTTTGGGCTGCTTTGTGATCTTTCAGGCAGCTTTATGACAACTGAAACAACAAAATGGACACTGAGCCATAAAGACGGACAGATTACACAATTTAATTTCGACGTTTATCTACAGGGTGTTTCAAGTTTTAGGTCCAGTCAAAAAATAAATACTTCTAGTTGTCCAAAAGAAAAAAAATATATCTCAAACGATTTGATGCTTCAATTTGATGCTTTAATGTTATACGAAATTTTCATGGTATGAGCGTGAATTGTGAAAAACTAGATAAAAAATTTTTTGTTTCCAAATTATTGCAATCGTTTTCTCATAATAAAATTCCTCCTATTTTTTAAGTGAGACTTCCGAAACTGAAACAGTAAAAAACCCAAGGCGTATTGAGCAATTGAAATTCCAATTTGCAAAAGATCAAATAAATGTTTTATCTTAGTCACCTTTGAGAAAAAACAGAGCTCGTGTCTTTGCTTGATTCACAAAAAATTGAAACGTCATTAACTGTCAGACTCAAATTTTACTTGTCAATTAAAAAATGACCTTTTTTTTGCAAATTGAAATTTCAATTGCTCAATACGCCTTGGGTTTTTTACTGTTTCAGTTTCGGAAGTCTTACTTAAAAAATAGGAGGAATTTTATTATAAAAAAATTATTGGAATAATTTGGAAAAAAAAATTTTTTAATGTAGTTTTTTGCGTTTTACGCTTATATCATGAAAATTTGGGATACCAGCAAAGCATCAAATTGAAGCGTGTTAGAAACTCTATCGTTTGCGATATATATTTTTTATTTTGGAATACTAGAAGTATTTATTTTTTGACTGGACCTAAAACTTGAAACACCCTGTACAACATTAAACCCTTTTACGGATTATTTTTAACACAAATATCACAGATTGCCAGATTATGCAAAAATTACAATTAAATTAAAATAAGGTCATTTCTTGTTTTTAATACACTGGAATCTCATATCTCGAAAATTCGACAAGTCGAACGGATTGGCTTTTAAAAAAAGAAAAAAGAAAAAAATGCAGCAAAAGGTAAGCACATCATAAAGGCGCTAATTGTAAACGTAAGACCACAACTTAAAAAAGTATAAACACCGTTCAATAAACGTAATTATTGAGTAAATATAAGAATAAAAATATATAAAAAATGTTTTTTAAAAAAAGCTTTTATTTAAAAGATGCACTAAAAAGTAAGAAATAATGTATTTCAATCACAGGAGAATATTTTTTCCTACAGGTTAAAATTCTAAAATTTATAAAAGCTTTGGGAGTTGTCAACTGAACAAAGTAATTCTGTAATGCCGTAGTTTTATAACTCCCAAAGCTTTTATAAATTTTAGAAAAAATATTCTCCTGTGATTGAATTACATTATTTTTTACTTTTTAGTGTATCTTTTAAATAAAAGTTTTTTTTTAAACATTTTTTTATATATTTTTATTTTTTGCTTTATAGTCTTTATTTATTGTTATTACACTGTGCATCTACCGTGACGTCCAAATGACCATACCGACATACCGTCTATGTCGGTATAAGTTGCGGTATATACAAATCGAGAACCCCTTTGTAAACATAACCTAAAACTCTAAAACCCCATTTAACCCCTTTCGGGGGTATTTAACTACATAGGATTGCATTGACACGCAGATTAAGTAAGTATGCAAAATTTCAATTCAGTGGGACAACGGGAACCCTTTCAAATTTGGCTCCGAAAAAATAACCGACAGACAGATAACATTGTGAGTTAAATAAAAGCTTTGAAAAAGGTCGTAAACGTAAACGGTAAGAGAACTAAAAAATGTATGAGCACAATGACTTGACTATTTCATTTCTAATTTGACCTGACAAAAGAAAACTTTTATTTTTTAAAGATACGAGTATTAGCAAATTATACAGGGTGCTGCATTTTGGATGTCCGAAACTAAGAGGTTTAGAGAAAATAAGTGTGGCCAAAATCGCATTCCGCTGTCGTCTTTTGTTTTCGACTTATAAACAAAAGTTGACATTTCAGCGAAATTTTAAAAAAATCATATCTTCTTTATTATAAAAGATACACATTTAAAACAAAAACATTATACAGGCACTTTTTTACAGAGAATCTAATAATGTTATCACCGATTTTTTTTAACCATTCGTTTAGCTGTAATAACATAAAGTTGTATTTTTTTAAATAGGAATCATAGTTGGCTATGACATTTTCGAAAAGCTTATTTTTTTTTTGAACTAAATACAATATAAATACAGTTTGATATTTTTATATACTTTTGATAAAAAATATATTTAAAATATTTGAAAGTAGTTGGCCATGGAAAAATTATTTCACATAAAAGGTGTAAATAATCTAAAAATTTTGTGAACGGTTATTAAAGTAAAAAATGTGAAATTAAAAAATAGCTATAATTGAACAAATATACGATCGTGGCAGATTTTAATGGGGGTTTCCAATGTTTTTTTTTTATTTTTTTAAATCAAAGTTTAATGCAATTCTAGGCGAAATGTGAGATTTCAGCGGTCAAAACGTTTTCTAAATGCTCTAAAAAAATTGTAAAGTATAAGGCGGGAAAGTGGCGAATTCAAAGCGAAGTCTTATGAAGACTTAACAAAGGCTTGTTGCCAAATTTCTCAATTGAATTATTTTTTTAAGGCTTGAAAAATTAAAGAAAACGACGTAAAAATTATCTTAACATATACGGTTTTATATTTTACACCTAATACTATGCATTGAACATAGTAATTTATTTTCTTGGGCAAATATTCGTTCACTACAAGTTGAGATTTGACAACGTCGCATGTTACTTTAATTTTATTGGTTCAGCGGTTTGCCGCCGAAACAGTCAAGTTTAAAATGGTTAATTGAAAACTTGCTTTTTCATAATTTTTTATAGTGACTATTGATAACTTTTTCTCATTTATTTTTTTAGATTCGTAGGTTATGGAATACTTTGAATATCTATTAACAAATTTTTATTCTACCATTCACTGGAAAAAGAAAAATCTTATTAATTGTGTGATTGTCAATGAAATTTTATTTTACAAAAAAATGTCAATGTAATGGGGGTTATTACATTGACATTTTTTTGTAAAATAAAATTTCATTGACAAACAATCACACAATTAATAAGATTTTTCTTTTTCCGACATTGCATGTTTAATTAGAAAATAGGATAGCAATAAGTAAGCTTGCCATTTTAAATCTAAAAACAAATAATTTTTATTAATTGCAAAAATTTGATCTAATAATAATTTATTATGCTGTTTTTGAATTAATTAGTGTTTAAAAAATTATTAAATTATAAATACTTGTTGGGTAATATATTTTTCATAGTTTTAATTGAAAATCCAAAATTTTTTCATGGCCTACTATAAAGAAAAAGCGAAGTTATGTTTTTCGTAAATATTTAAAAATAATGTATTACACAAGTAAAAATATCAAATCAGAAAAAAATAAGCTTTTCAAAAATATCACAGCCGCCTATGATTCCTGTTTAAAAAAATACAATTATATGTTATTACAGCTAAACTAATGATTAAGAAAAATCGCTGATAACATTATTAGATTCTATGTAAAAAGGTGCCTGTATTTCAAATGTGTATCTTTTATAATAAGGAAGATATAATTTTTTTTTTAATTTCGCTAAAATGTCAACTTTTGTTTATAAGTCGAAAACAAAAGACGATCGCTAGATGCGGTTTTGACCAAAATTATTTTCTCAAAAAACGGACCCGAGAATGTCACTTGTTTTTCTCTAACCTCTTAGTTTCGGAGATTCGGACATCCAAAATTTATGTGAACTTAATCGATTTTCTTCTATTAATTTTATAATTATTGTCAAATAAAACGATTTTGTGGCACTTGTATTGTACTTTTGATAGCTTTACTGTAACGTGATTTACTTTCCTCTTTTTATTTTTATTTTTATTTTCATTCTTGTTTTGAACTCATTTTGTTTATCGCCTTAATTTTTGTTGTTATTATTATTATTATAATTATTTTGTTTTTCTGTATTTTTTTTAATCGGGTTAAGTTGGAGTAGCTTTGGCTAAACTTCGCCCATAATAAAGACTATTTATTATTATTATTTAAATTCCACATTGTTTTGCAAGTCAAAAAGTTTTTCCCAAATAAACCAAACGTGATTGGTTATGGATTAGGTTTTGACTTTTGACCTTAATTACAAAGCTGGAATCTAGACATAGGACAAAAAGTGAATCGCTATTGAAACAAAGCCCAAGTTTAAGCGAGATACAAATCAGTGGGAAATCCGATAAGGCCTCAGATTTTAATTGGTGGAATGTTACAGTTGTCTCGCTTATTCCAGACTTGCAAACTCTTCGGCATTCCTTCCTTGGCTTTGATGGAATGGAACGTTTCAATTTATCGCTGGGTAAATTGCTGGATCACTTTGGCTCAAATGTGGCCCTTGAAACATGTAAAAACAGAGGTGCTCTCGTTTTTGTCTCGTTGTTAAAAGAGCCGGATTACTGCAATTCTAATTAAAGTGGCAGAAAAAAGCATTTCAACTTCTTAACAATGTTCATAATTCCAGCCTCGCAAAAAGATCAGGCTTCTCATTTGATTTATTAAGTCAAAAAGTGAGTTTTCGTGTCACGGCATATAAGCCTCTTACATGGTAATTTCATTAAAACGAAAAATCAATACAAACACAAGCAATTCATTTTTAATTAAGTCCAGACAAAGAATTCTTGTATGCTAAATACCCAACTTTATAAAGTTGGCAACCACAAAGTCTGTCTTAATACTTATTCCAACATTTTGGCACGTTGACAAATTACCTAAAACTTGGAATATTTTCCTGACAGCTTACGTGAATACATTTCTCACTTCAACAAGTGGTTCTAAGCCTTTCCTCCTACATGTAATGCCAGTATTTAGTTATCGCTTCTGACAAGTTTTTGGTAATAATAATTTTATAAAATAATTGAATTTGTCTAAAGTTTCGCCTCACTTAGCTGATACCATAGTTCAATTAAATTATAGGAAGCGGTAGACTCACTATAATTTGTCAATTAAACAATCCATCAATTATTCATGAAGTACTTACTCTATCTCATGGGATGAGAGATCTGTTACTCTCAAATTACTATTACTTTCTTTATTTTGTTTAATCTAACTTTGGGATCCCACACCTGATGCTAACTAAACTTTCAGATAACATTTTAATTCACCTCATTTAATTCAAAAGAAGTTATTCTGACTCTAGCACTGTAACTTTTGTGCGCTTTGCCACTCTGAGGACACATTTTTATGAATTGTCATTTTTGCTGAAATTAAGAAATTTAATTGCAATGCACTGGAAAAGTTGCGCTTTAAATTAATTTTAGTTTTTCACAACTTTTATTATGCGAAATTGTTTCATCAATTTAAATGAATTGCTAAGTTTTCTATTGATTTTTGCCTGTTTTATTATTGCTATCAACTGACATGTGTTATAATAACACAAACATACAGCGTGACCTAGGGGTGCGTAATCGGTCTATAACTTTTTTGCTATTGAAAATATTGCAATGCCGTTTTTATTATTTGATAGTCCACAAACTAAAAATATTTATATTTTATACAGGGTAATAAACCAAAGTTGTATTTTTTTAAATGGAACACTCTATATATTTTTGCATAATTAGATTCTACGTAAAAAAATAATGGTACTTTGTATAAACTATTATAGGCCTATCTTTTTTTGTTTCGAAATTATTCAACTTTTTGTGCTAAAAACAACCCACATTTAAAAAATCACTGTGAAGCCGCCAATGAATATTTTCCGACAAATTTGCGACAGAAAAACTTAGAATATTTTGTAGTTTTAGCAAATAGTCGACTTTTCGTTAAAACACACAGATAATGTACAGGGTGTGCCAAAACGCAAAAAGTTGAATTACTCATTTTTTTCAAATGGAACACCCTGTATTTGTTTATATCTATCAATAGCATTTTTGATAAGCTTTCTAATGATATGCGGTTTGTAAAGCAAATTTAAAAGATTTCTCGATGTTTTCAAAAAAAATGTATTTTATTACAAAAAAATATATTTTTCAAATTGGCTACACAAGTGAGATGGTTATTTATCTCGCTAGTGTTATTAATTACTTGATACAAAAATGGATTTTACTCAGCAAGAATTAATCAACATGGTTTACTGTATTGGTGAACTATAAATGTTTTGCTAATGTTAGACATTTCATAGAGCAAAGTTAACAGGATTATATTGAAACATAAATTTCATCCATATTATTTAAAATTACACCAAGAATTGCATGGGGAAGATTTTCTAAAGATGATAAATTTTTCTGAAATTATGCTTAATTTGATTGGCGAAAACAGAAATTTTATAAACAAAATTCTGTTTACCGATGAAGCGACATTTATGAGGAATAGAATTTCTGAAGCATTTCAGTCAATCCGCCAAGACACGTTAGCAAGAGTCAAATTGTCTTTTGAAAGGCAATTGGCGTTTTGTAACGAGGAAAACGATGCTTTATTTGAACATCTACATTAAATTTTTTATTATTCATATTTTTATTATTTATTATTTCATTATTATTTAATATTTTTCAATAATAATGTTCATTTTTGTTATTGTGAATTGTTCTTCTATAGGAATTATGATGAATATTAATGTTGCTATAAACATTGTGTTATTTTAATTCTCAGTTATATTAAGAAAATTAATTCTTGTGAAAAATAAATTCACTCACTGCTCTAGCAGCAGCCTATTTGAAAAATTTAACTGCTTTTTTTTGTAATAAAATACATTTTTTTTGTCGTAACCCAGTGTGGGTTCTCAACTGAGTAGTAGTCATATTATGTCTGTTCACACTTCAAATACTTTTAATAATAATAATAATGTTTATTAACGGCCACGCCAATTACAATAGTTAATATAAATAAAATTTAAAACATAAATAGATACAATACAATCGGTAAACATATAAAAGTAGTGTTAAATTTAAAAAAAAGTTCAAATCACTATTTTCAATCACAGTTTTTAAGTTTTTTAGAAATTTATTTATTGGTAAACTTATAAAATCAACATTATTTGAAAGTTCGCTACATGTTTTGGAGAGTCTAGAAACTACAGAATTTTTTCCATAAGTCGTACGGTGGTATGGGACTACAACCATTCTAGGTTCTCTAATATTACAAACAGGTATATGTATTAAAAATAGTGATAAAATAGAATTACAATTAATATTACCAGACAGTATACGATATACAAACGATGCGTCATAAAATATTCTACGGGAAGATAATAAGGATAGCTTAAAGTGTATATATAATTATTTTTATCGTAACATACAAATTTAACAAATTTTTTCTGAACATTTTCAATACGATTAATATGTACATTATAACAAGGTTGCCAAATAATTGTGCAATATTCTAAAATTGGACGAACATAACTATTGTAGAACACGTAAACTTGAAAAATGAAAACATTGTCTTTTTATAAATCCTAATGTTTTGTTTGCTTTCGACAAAATATAGTTAATGTGAAAATCAAAACTTAACTGGCTATCTACAATAACACCTAAATCACTAAGATGTGTGACACATTCAAGTTGGTTACCTGATATAAAGTAGGACGGTGAATTGTAATGTAATTTTCTAGAAAATCTTAGTACTTTACATTTATTTATATTCACTTCTAAATTATTTTGTTTACACCACATCCAAAGACTATTTAAATCACATTGTAACATATCACAGTCGTTTTGATTATTAATAACTTTAAATATCTTTAAATCGTCGGCAAAAAGAAGGATTTTAGAACTTTCAATAGCTGTTTAGATATCATTTACATAGAGGTAAAAAAAGAATTGGTCCTAGATGTGATCCCTGAGGTACACCTGTAGATGGCCGAATTTCGCGTGACTTAACACCATTTATAGTTACGTACTGTACACGATTGGATAAAAAAGAATAAATCCAACTGAGAACTGGATTATCTAATTTTAAAATTAACAACTCAATAGAAATGCGATCAAAAGCTTTTGACATGTCGGTGTATATACAATCAATTTGAAATCCATTTTCGAGATTTAACGTAATATAATCAGTAAACAAAAAAAGATTGGTCATCGTAGAGCGACCCTTTAAAAACCCATTTGTTCTTCAATAATAGAATGCTTTACAGAAAATGATATAATGTCAGCCATTATATATCGAGTCTAAAACTTTTGATATATACAATGGGGTGCAAATTGGTCTATAGTTGGAGATATTTTCACGACTACCATTTTTAAAGCCAGGCCTGATATCAGAAATTTTCCAATTATCCGAAAATTGAGACTGACGAAGGGATTTGTTGAATAGCATTTGTAGTGGAGTTGTCAATTCATAAGCACAATTTTTTAAAAACAGCTGAGATATACCATCGGGTCCGGTTTTGTAGTTGTCTTCAAGATTTATCAATTTTGAGAAAATAGCTTCGGCAGAAAGTTCAACGGTATTTAAAAGTACATTTTGATTGTTTTTAGAAAATTTTAAATCGGATAATTTAGGTTGATCAAGATAAACAGATTCGAAATGAGAGGCAAAAAGTTTTACAATATATTTAAATATTGCTTCATCGGTCAACAGAATTTTGTTTATAAAATTTCTGTTTCCGCAATCAAATTACGCATAATTTCAGAAAAATTTATTCTCTTTCGAAATCGAAATTTTTTAAATGGTATGGATGAAATCTATGTTTCAATATCATCCTGTTGACACTGCTCTGTGAAATATCTGTTTGCCGAGAAATTTCCCGCGTGCTTAAATTCGGGTTTTCTTGAACATTTCACCAATACAGTAAACCATGTTGATTAATTCTTGCTGAGTAAAATCCATTTTTGTATCAAGTAATTAATAACACTAGCGAGATAAATAACCATCTCACTTGTGTAGCCAATTTGAAAAATATATTTTTTTGTAATAAAATACATTTTTTTTGAAAATCTCGAGAAATCTTTTAAATTTGCTTTACAAACCGCATATCATTAGAAAGCTTATCAAAAATGCTATTGATAGGTGTAAACAAATGCAGGGTGTTCCATTTGAAAAAAAATAGTTATTCAACTTTTTGCGTTTTGGCACACCCTGTACATTATCTGTGCGTTTTAACGAAAAGTCGACTATTTGCTAAAACTACAAAATATTCCAAGTTTTTCTGTCGCAAATTTGTCGGAAAATATTCATTGGCGGCTTCATAGTGATTTTTTAAAAGTGGGTTGTTTTTAGCACAAAAAGTTGAATAATTTCGAAACAGAAAAAGATAGACCTATAATAGTTTATACAAAGTACCATTATTTTTTTACGTAGAATCTAATTATGCAAAAATATATAGGGTGTTCCATTTAAAAAATATAACTTTAGTTTATCAGCCTGTATACCATATCCTGTGGACTTTAAGTTAATCAATCGGATAATAAAAACGGCATCGCAATATTTTCAATAACAAAAAAGTTACCTGTGACAGATAAGTACCAACAACTAGGGTAAATTTTATTCAGTTTGAGAAGGTGAAGACAAAAATGCAATAAAAATGTATGGTTGTTATTTAAAATTTCAAAGTTGGCGCCAAATTCTCGTAGCCATTTTGAAAATAACTTAGTTGAACTCAAAATGGTCGATTTGGATCGTATACAAAATTTAAAAACTCTAACTATCTTAAAGTTAAAAAGTTTCTAAAGTACAATAGGCCCTAAAAGAATCACCCTGTATGTGTATTAAATTTAAAATATAACAGACAGATGAATAAATTGTCGCAATAAATTTCAGTTTTTACTGACTCCACTACTAAAAGCTTTCTAAAGGATTTATTCACCGCTCAAAGGAAAAGAGAGTACAGATAGTGTGTATTTAACGGAGATTTGTGTGATATTTATCATATATAGCTTTATTTTACGTTCATTTGAGTAATAAATTTGTATTGCCGTTTAATTTATTATAAATTTGTGCGGCTTTAAAAAACGTATAATTCCCGTCTTTAATAACATTTATCTTGTTAAACTAGCGTTGTAGCTTAATTTAAAAAGTGATTAATTGTAAAAAAGCGGCCCCAAAATAAACCAACAAAACTTGCTTCCCTTATTCGGGATCTTCTCTATAAAACTATTGGTAAAACACTGGTTGGATACACAAAGGGCTGTGTGTTATTTCGACCCACAATACCTACAGTGAAGTGAAAGTCAATAGTCGATTTTAAATGAAATTATAAGCCGGGACAAAGCAGGTTTGCCATTCCGCATCTTGGATGTTTTATTCATCTCTTTAATTTCCTGTTAAACAACATCACATAAGCAATGGGAAATGGGTCACGACGTACGAAATTTAATAAAATGTCAGTGTTTTATTTAGGCAAAATTTAAAATCGATCTAAAGCGAAGTTGTGCTACAGCAGGTAGACAAAACTCAAAGTTAATTTGCTAAGGAATTATATTCTGAATGACCACTTGGCCCTTCATAACTATTTTGAGGTAAATTCGGAGCTCTTGGACGAGTTTTAGTCCGAAACAGTAGAACTGAGCAAACTTAACGGTCTGCCATTTCCTGTTGAAAATTTCCTTGGAGTTTGCAGGAAATTTAATACCTGTTAAGTATCAAGCTTTTACTTTAATCACGTCATTTTTTACTACTGATGAATATTTATCACACACATATTAGTCGTGTACCTAAATATTAATTAATTAATATTGAAGACACAAGGATTACAAACCATGAAAAATCTACTCACCTTATTAATGTTGGCTTCCTTGCTTGCGCTGAAAGTAATTAAAAGAGGACATTAGTAACAACTTTAATTAACAAATTGAAAACAATTGCGTTTCACAAAATTCCATTCTGACAAACTTTTAACAAGTGTTCAACTTTGGATTGACTTTTGCTTCATCAAACGAAACAACCCAACTTCTTGCAGGTAATTTATTTAACTTCACTTTGCTAAAATTACAACCGCACAAAATTTTTTCAACAAACAAAATTTTATTGAATAAAAAACTGTATAATAACCCAAGTAGCACAGCTTCAACCATTTGGCAATTGCAGCCAAAATATAGTCACGAAAACGTCATCAAAACCGAATCAAATGTCTTTCATTGCTGCGAATAAATCATACAATTTCAACTCATGTCTAAGCCAAAATACAGCCACAGCATTATCTTCCATTTTTAAGTTGGATAGTGTTATTAAAGGTATATGTTAAAAGCCAGTTAACAGCAAAAGCCTAATGATCCATTTAGTAAAGCCAGAAAATATCAATTCCAGCAAAAAAAATGCCAATATACAGCTACAGCCAAATGACTGATTTTGAGACATTTGCTTAGCTTTCCTAAACCTTATGCAACCATATTACAGTTCTATAGCTGTGAAAATTTTTTGGCTTTTATTAAGTCATGAAAGCCAATACGTTGCATTATCAGTGTTGCAGCATTTGAATGAAAAAATGGCTGTTTATACTTATTTTTAGCTAAAAAGTCTGTTGTCCAAAACATTGCTTAGAGTCTTATTACAACCTTATTTTCGTTATGTTAGCTGTTAGTAAGCAATAAAAGCCAATACGCTGTGATATACCGTTACGGATCTGTGGAAACATTTTAGCTATTGATAAATTATGCACAATTATGCTCCGATTTGACTGCTGGATTTTATAGTAGCTACTACCTAACAAAAATTATAGGTACAAAGAAATTTGTGGCCAATTGACATAACGACATAACCGATGTTGTGGAATTTGTTGAAGCTCAAAGTAGGTTACAGCATAATAAGATTATTAAGCACACTTTAGTACCAATTTTTTTAATCAAATATCAAAATATAATTCACTAAAATAGCAACCGCACTGCAGTTTTTTATTGTTATACAACAAAAATTTTGTTGAATAAAAAACTGTATAATAACCCAAGTAACACAGCTTCAACCATTTGGCAATTGCAGCCAAAAGATAGTCACGAAAACGTCATCAAAACCGAATCAAATGTCTTTCTTTGCTGCGAATAAATCATACAATTTCAACTCATGTCTAAGCCAAAATACAGCCACAGCATTATCTTCCATTTTTAAGTTGGATAGTGTTATTAAAGGTATATGTTAAAAACCAGTTAACAGCAAAAGCCTAATGATCCATTTAGTAAAGCCAGAAAATATCAATTCCTGCAAAAAAAATGCCAATGTACAGCTACAGTCAAATGACTGATTTTGAGACATTTGCTTAGCTTTCCTAAACCTTATGCAACCATATTACAGTTCTATAGCTGTGAAAATTTTTTGGCTTTTATTAAGTCATGAAAGCCAATACGCTGCATTATCAGTGTTGCAGCATTTGAATGAAAAAATGACTGTTTATACTTAATTTTAGCTAAAAAGTCTGTTGACCAAAACATTGCTTAGAGTCTTATTACAACTTTATTTTCGTTATGTTAGCTGTTAGTAAGCAATAAAAGCCAATACGCTGTGATATATCGTTACGGATCTGTGGAAATATTTTAGCTATTGATAAATTATGCACTCTAATATGCTCCGATTTGACTGCTACATTTTATAGTAGCTACTACCTAACAAAAATTATAGGTACAAAGAAATTTGTGGCCAATTGACATAACGACATAACTGAAGCTGTGGAATTTGTTGAAGCTCAAAGTAGGTTACAGCATAATAAGATTATTAAGCACACTTAGTACCAATTTTTTTTATCAAATATCAAAATATAATTCACTGTCTTTAAAGATGTCTCATATCAAAGAAGAGTTCTTTGAAGATATACAAAAAAAATTCAACATTGATGCTTCTCTGATAATTGTTTATTGGGTGAAGTAAAAAGACTTCTCTTTTATTTCGACTTTTACATAATTTCAGTCATACTTCAATGATTAGAACAAAATCGAGTTAGTAAAAAAGTCAATAAAATCTGGTAACTTTTCATGTCATTCAGCCACATTGGGGTGGTTTTATTGTTATCTCTTTCTAACACAACGGTACAATGCGGTACTTTCGATACCTAAATTTTTTCGCCATCTGCCTCATCTCATTGTCACAGATCTTTCCTGCTATTTTAGAGGAATTTATAACCAAAGGCTCAAATCCCTCACAGACAGAAAGAGAAAGTGTAAGACATTAGTAAGTTAGAAAGAGATAACTGCAGGTACCAGTCTTGGTCTGCCGGCCAGATTTCAGCCAAATAGCTGTAAAATACATTTTAGGGAAAATTAAGCTGAAAACTAACATATTATTCCACATCACAGCCTTATAGTTTTAAATGGCGG
Source organism: Tribolium freemani (assembly GCA_939628115.1). NCBI lineage: Eukaryota > Metazoa > Arthropoda > Insecta > Coleoptera > Tenebrionidae > Tribolium > Tribolium freemani. The sequence continues at coordinate 16,107,332 of OW626786.1, read as the reverse complement.
TACAAGGGAGCAGGAGGACATGTTGGATGAAAACGAAAGATCCTCCATGTTGTTTTAAAATTAAAAAAAAATAGCAAATAATAAATTTTACCGTCGCAATATACAAGTGTAACGTTATTAAAGATGTAAAAATTTTTTTTTCAAATTAAAAGTTTTTTTAAAAATGAAATGAAAAATTTATTGTATTTTCTGTTATTTTAAAGGCGCATTACTTTTTCGGATCATTTTTATGCGTATTTGTCAATAAACCTCAGTCCGCACAAACTTTTATATTACTGGGACTGAATATCAAGCCTAATATTATTTATCAAGAACACAAAAAAAGTAACATCATCCGCCATTCCTATAACATCTTACATCTGGTGTATCCATGTTATAGTTATTTAGTTTTCTGGATGGATGCATAGCAGCATTTACAAGTTTTTGCTCTTCTTTATCTACAATATAACCATTTTCTCCCCAAAAGCGCAAATATTTTGACCATTTGGCCATAAGAGCAAATGAGGTTAAAAAGATGTTTTTATAACTATTTAGCTTTTTTTCCTACATTTTAGCTTGTTAGCTTTAAAAGCTTAAAAGCTGCTACTTTGCAATTCTCACAGCCAAACGGCTGTATTTCAGCAAAAATATTGATGGCTGTTTTAAAGCTGTAAATGCCAAAAATGGTGCCAGTACAACGTCACAGAAACCTGACCAAAGCGCTTCTGTGGATAGCTGTAAAAGTTAAATGGCTGTTCATTTTGCTGCGAAAACGTTTTGGTGACCAAATAAAATTTGATTCTCATTTTGATGGCAGTTATGTTAGTTAATACGTCAGTAATTGTTCTTTTGCTCTTAATACTACTATTATCATTATTTTTTGTTATTGCACACTTGATTTCGCTTGAATATTGTCGGATTTAGTTCAAATAACATTGGGTTTAAAACATATTGACATATATGTTAACAGCAAATGCCATGAATCCATGAATCTGCAATTCTGTGGCTTGTTGTTATTTGCAAAATATGACTAATTATATCCGAATTGTTATGCATATATGAAGTGGCAAACAATACAAGACCTGGATTCAAAATTTCGGAGTACCAGAAAAGCATTTATTTCATGTTTTTGTCTAACGATACGAAGCGAGACTTTGTTAAATTGAAATTGAAAGCAACTTTATTAATTCGACTAAGAGGATTATGTTTCTGCTGAAGAGATGAACCAATCCATTTAGTTCATTGTTAAATGAAATTATCATAATATGGAATTACTAAAATAGAGAAAAAGTTTCGATTTGTTGATCGTAAACCACGAGTGAATAATATTTATTTATAGATTGGGGTGTTTAGTGTTATGATGTAATATTTTGCAACCCCACAGGCACACACATGGCCACTAATAGCTCGTGAAATTTTAATATTCGAGCGCATTTCTTGCGTTTTGCTACATCTTTATGGATCGTTATGCAAAATGCCGGCTATTAAACAAAATGGCACACGAAAATTGATCATTTTTCTTCTTAGTCTAGAAACACATTAAGTGATTAAGGCTCATACTTCCATTAATTAATTTAACCATTTAGGAAGTAATTAGAGTGAAAAGCAGCAGCTAAGGCCCTTGTTGGAGCATTCGTTACAATCCGACAAACGAAACTGACACACTCGGCTGTATCAACACTCACCCCCTATTCTAACAATATTAGTTCTATAGAAATGAAAAATAAACATTGCTCAAGCACTGCTTGATCAGTTTAATGGAACCGAACAGACAGGTAAAAGGCAAACATTGCTCCAAGATTAAGTCAATTAAACTGCATAAGATTTCGCAGGATGTTCAGATCAATCATTAACTGATTGAATACGGACCTATTGTCTCGATGTATTACAATAAAGGCCTTTGTGATGTACGGACTTGTGGGTGTTCATCACCAACCTGAAAATTAATTATTAAATCCGGTTACAATAATCTGCTGTTAATACGCTGCGTTGGTTTATTGATTTTGATAAGACTTATTGCTGCTGTTCCTTTGCAAAGTTTAAACAACTGATCGGAATTGCTCTTAGATAAGAAAAAAACACTACTCTAAAATGGGTGATTCTCTACACTTTAGAATTATTCAGTCAAAATCTTAAACTATTGTTTGGTGTAAGAAAGCAATCTTTGCTTCATAAATTTACATCTTCCAAACCAGATTTAGTTCAACAATGAAATTTTGTACAGTTACAGTCCACGATAATGTCTATTTATTCCCGAAACGGCATTAAAAAATATTAGCTATAACTAAAAAAATTTTTGTTTGTGTGAAAAGGCAAAAATCTAATTCTCGTTCAACTCCAATTAAATTCATATCTTCCGAACCCAACTTTTTTATTAAATGGGATTTCGGACAATTACAGAACTGGGCAATAGCTATTATCCCCCAAAATTTAGTTAAAAAATTTTAATTGGAACTGTGCCAAAAAAATCGTAATTGGTGTAAGAGGGCAAAAATCTAATTTTACTTCAACTTAACTTTAAAACTTTATATCTTCCAAACCCAATTTAGTTGAACAATGAAATTTTGTACAGTTACAGTCCACGATAATGTCTATTCATCCCCACAATGACAATAAAAAATATTAGCTACAACAATCTGAAAAAATTTTTGTTTGTGTGAAAAGGCAAAAATCTAATTCTCGTTCAACTTCAATTAAATTCATATCTTCCGAACCCAACGTTTTTTTTAAATGGGATTTCGGACAATTACAGAACTGGGCAATAGCTATTAGCCCCCAAAATTTAGTTAAAAAATTTTAATTGGAGCTGTGGCAAAAAAAATCGTGATTAGTGTAAAATGCAAAAAATCTAATTTTCCTTCAACTTCACTTCAAAAATTTATATCTTCCAAATCCGATTTAATCTAACAATGAAATTTTGTACAGTCACAGTCCACGATAATGTCTATTCACTCCCGAAATGGCATCAGAAAATATTAACTAGAACTGAAAAAATTTTTGTTTGTGTGAAAAGGCAAAAATCTAATTCTCGTTCAACTCCAATTAAATTCATATCTTCCGAACCCAACTTTTTTTTTAAATGGGATTTCGGACAATTACAGAACTGGACAATAGCTATTAGCCCCCAAAATTTAGTTAAAAAATATTAATTGGAACTGTGCCAAAAAAAATCGTGATTGGTGTAAGAGGGCAAAAATCTAATTTTACTTCAACTTAACTTAAAAACTTTATATCTTCCAAACCCAATTTGGTTGAACAATGAAATTTTGTACAGTTACAGTCCACGATAATGTCTATTGATTCCCAAAATGTCATTAAAAAATATTTGCTACAACAGTCAACAAAAATTTGTTTTTGTGAGGAGGCAAAAATCTAATTTTCCTTCATCTTCACTTCAAAAATTCATATCTTCTTAACCCGTATTATTTTAACAATGAAACTTTGTAGAGTTACAGTCCACGATAATCTCTATTCATTCCCGAAATGGCATTAAAAAATATTAGCTAGAACTGAAAAAATGTTTGTTTGTGTGAAAAGGCAAAAATCTAATTTTCGTTCAACTCCAATTAAATTCATATCTTCCGAACCCAACTTTTTTTTATATGGGATTTCGGACAATTACAGAACTGGGCAATAACTATTAGCCCCCAAAATTTAGTTAAAAAATTTTAATTGGAACTGTGCCAAAAAAAAACGTGATTGGTGTAAGAGGGCAAGAATCTAATTTTACTTCAATTTCAATTCAAAAATTTATATCTTTCAGACCCAATTTAGGTTAACAATGAAATTTTGTACAGTTACAGTCTACAATAATGTCTATTCATCCCCACAATGACAATAAAAAATATTAGCTACAACTGTCTGAAAAAAATGTTGTTTGTGTAAGGAGGCAAAAATATAATTTTTCTTCATCTTCACTTCAAAAATTCATATCTTCTAAACCCGTATTATTTTAACAATGAAATTTTGTAGAATTACAGTCCACGATAATCTCTATTCATTGCCGAAATGGCATTAAAAAATATTAGCTAGAACTGAAAAAATGTTTGTTTGTGTGAAAAGGCAAAAATCTAATTTTCGTTCAACTCCAATTAAATTCATATCTTCCGAACCCAACTTTTTTTTAAATGGGATTTCGGACAATTACAGAACTGGGCAATAACTATTAGCCCCCAAAATTTAGTTAAAAAATTTTAATTGGAACTGTGCCAAAAAAAAACGTGATTGGTGTAAGAGGGCAAGAATCTAATTTTACTTCAATTTCAATTCAAAAATTTATATCTTTCAGACCCAATTTAGGTTAACAATGAAATTTTGTACAGTTACAGTCTACAATAATGTCTATTCATCCCCACAATGACAATAAAAAATATTAGCTACAACTGTCTGAAAAAAATGTTGTTTGTGTAAGGAGGCAAAAATATAATTTTTCTTCATCTTCACTTCAAAAATTCATATCTTCTAAACCCGTATTATTTTAACAATGAAATTTTGTAGAATTACAGTCCACGATAATCTCTATTCATTGCCGAAATGGCATTAAAAAATATTAGCTAGAACTAAAAAAATATTTGTTTGTGTGAAGAGGCAAAAATCTAAATCTCGTTCAACTCCAATTAAATTCATATCTTCCGAACCCAACTTTTTTTTAAATGGGATTTCGGACAATTCCAGAACTGGGCAATAGCTATTAGCCCCCAAAATTTAGTTAAAAAATTTTAATTGGAACTGTGCCAAAAAAAATCGTAATTGGTGTAAGAGGGCAAAAATCTAATTTTACTTCAACTTAACTTAAAAACATTATATCTTCCAAACCCAATTTAGTTTAACAATGAAATTTCGTACAGTTACAGTCCACGATAATGTCTATTCATCCCCACAATGACAATAAAAAATAAAAAATAAAAGTCTGAAAAAAAATTTGTTTGTGTGAGGAGGCAAAAATCTAATTTTCCTTCATCTTCACTTCAAAAATTTATATCTTTTAACGCCGTATTATTTCAACAATGAAATTTTGTATAGTTACAGTCTACAATAATCTCTATTCATTCCCGAAATGGCATTAAAAAATATTAACTACAACTGAAAAAATGTTTCTTTGTGTGAAGAGGCAAAAATCTAATTCTCGTTCAACTCCAATTAAATTCATATCTTCAGAACCCAACTTTTTTTTTAATGGGATTTCGGACAATTACAGAACTGGGCAATAGCTATTAGCCCCCAAAATTTAGTTAAAAAATTTTAATTGGAACTGTGCCAAAAAAAATCGTGTTTGGGGTAAGAGGGCAAGAATCTAAGTTTACTCCAATTTAACTTAAAAACTTTATATCTTCCAAACCCAATTTAGTTGAACAATGAAATTTTGTACAGTTACAGTCCACGATAATGTCTACTAATTCTCACAATGTCATTAAAAAATATTCGCTACAACAGTCTGAAAAAAAATTTATTTGTGTGAGGAGGCAAAAATCTAATTTTCCTTCATCTTCACTTCAAACTAAAGCCGTATTATTTCAACAATGAAATTTTGTAGAATTACAGTCCACAACAATGTCTATTAATTCCCAAAATGGTATTACAAAATATTAGCTACAACATTATTTCAAAGCAAAATCGACCAACTACAATTTAGCTTATACCATCAAAAAATGTAACAAAATATAGGCTGTAGCTAATTTCGGAAACACCCCGTATACTTGAAAAATGAAAATTTTGGTGAGTCAGAAGATTAAGATTAATTTTCCAACATTTTACGGTCAATAATGGATGTCATATCGCTGTATTTATTCCGTAATAAAAATCGTAAAATAACGCTCCAATTTTTTCGTCTGTTCGAATTTTTGTAAATTTTGGTCCGGCCCATTGTTTCAGTGCTGACATTGTCCTAACAAAGCCTGTTCTTGTAAAGAGTCTTACGGTGGAAAAGTTGAACAAAGCTACGCTTTCATGTTTTCTTTATCAGGAAAGTTAAAGCGAGAAAAGTTATTTTCACCTCCAGCCCGGCCATTGCCTTCAAGTCCATAAAATCAAATTAATTGATAATTTTTAAATTCAACTTAAATGAATTTGTTCGGGTTTGAGTCTATTCTTTGGTGCTTTTCGACTCACGCTACACTGCCTTTTGATGCAATCAAACAAATGACATTTTAGCGAATTCATGGACCATTGCTAGCGACAGTTTTCTCTTTAAATCAATTTACTGCTTGTTTAGATAAACTAAATACGTTCCAACACATAAATTAATTATTTTCAGCGAAAAACCGGCTTTATCTACAGGGTGATTCACATAACTTTACGACCCTGACGAACTTTAAATGCAACCCATTATACAGGGTGTTTCAAGTTTTAGGTCCAGTCAAAAAATAAATACTTCTAGTATTCCAAAATAAAATATATATATCGCAAACGATAGAGTTTCTAACACGCTTCAATTTGATGCTTTGCTGATATCCCAAATTTTCATGATATAAGCGTAAAACGCAAAAAACTACATTAAAAATTTTTTTTTTCAAATTATTCCAATAATTTTTTTATAATAAAATTCCTCCTATTTTTTAAGTAAGACTTACGAAACTGAAACAGTAAAAAACCCAAGGCGTATTGAGCAATTGAAATTTCAATTTGCAAAAAAAAGGGCATTTTTTAATTGACAAGTAAAATTTTAGTCTGACAGTTAATGACGTTTCAATTTTTTGTGAATCAAGCAAAGACACGAGCTCTGTTTTTTCTCAAAGGTGACTAAGATAAAACATTTATTTGATCTTTTGCAAATTGAAATTTCAATTGCTCAATACGCCTTGGGTTTTTTACTGTTTCAGTTTCGGAAGTCTCACTTAAAAAATAGGAGGAATTTTATTATGAGAAAACGATTGCAATAATTTGGAAACAAAAATTTTTTTATCTAGTTTTTCACAATTCACGCTCATACCATGAAAATTTCGTATAACATTAAAGCATCAAATTGAAGCGTGTTAGAAACTCTATCGTTTGAGATATATTTTTTTTCTTTTGGACAACTAGAAGTATTTATTTTTTGACTGGACCTAAAACTTGAAACACCCTGTACATTGGAGGTTGAATTACGCCTAAATTGGCTAAAACAAAAACGCCAGAGACTGCAATAAAAACCTAATTTTGTAAAAACAAATTTATAATTATTAGTGTTTTTGAATGAAATTATAATTGAGTAGTGTATTACTGGTTGCATTTAAAATTCATCAGGGTCGTAAAGTTATGTGAATCACCCTGTATAACAGGATTCATACGAAAAATTTAACTCATGGTCCGGAACCATCTTATACACCCATTACATGCAAGGCTAAACCCACAAACTGAATATTTTAACAACACTCCACTCTCTCGCAGATGATTCAAATCCGCAAAGTCTCCCTTTGAGCATTTTTAATTATTTAATACCATGATTGTAAAAAACCGCATTAAAAATACATGCCAGTGAAAGCCTGTCCTTTTCGGCCCTTGACATGCACTTGATTACTTTTAAGACAATATTCAGTTGAAAAAGAACCAACCATTCATCAAGTTTTGAATTTACGATTTCAATTACGGGAAATTATTATAAAAGCTGCATAAAATAAACACATCAATCACTTTTTCGTTTTATTACATTCATCGGAAAGTTATATCAGTTTTATATTAGATCGATTAAAAGTTGCAACAAGTTTGCAAAATAAACAAACAATTTAACTTCTAATATACGATCCAAATCGTGATAAAAAAATCATGAAACAAATCATTTACAATCTCAAGTTTGCATTGATTACAATGAAGCTTGAAGGGATAGAAAAGATTGTTTCTATTCAATCCAACATTTGTTTCAGGGATTTATACGTTCCTCGAATTAAACATTTAATAGTTTGAAAGTTTGGAAAATCGAACAATGCAAAACTTAGTATAACAAAAAGTAGAAACACAAAATTTCAACTTATTCCCTGTTTAACCCTCTTGTGAATCCTGAAACACATTTTGGTGGAATTTCTAAAAATCCTGAAATATACGCCTCTTCCTTTTTAACCGAATGTCTAAGATATCAATTGATAACTTCAACAATAAAGAATTTTTTATATGTATAACTTCAACAATGAAGGATTTTTTGTTTAACCCCCTTGGAGTGGAGTTTTCAACAAACCTGAAACACGCGTTTTTTATATTTAGACGAATGCCCAAATACCAATTCTCTTGGTTATAACTTCGAAAATGACATATTTTTATATTCAACCCTCTTGGGGGTGGAACTTTCAAAATCCAGAAACACGTCTTTTTTCATTTTTAACCGAAAGATCATTAATATAGCTTCAAAAATGACGATTTTTTTATGTTTAACCCTCTTTGGGGGTGGAATTTCTAAAAATAATAAAATACCTGTTTCTTTATTTTTCACCGAATGCCCAAATACCAATTTTTATAAATATAAGTTCAAAAATTACGCATTTTTATATTTAACCCCCTTAGGGGTGGAAATTCCAAATGTTCTTAAACACACGTTTTTCATCTTTAACCGAAAGCTCAAGTACCATTTACATGGATACAAATTAAAAATTACGGATTTTTATACAAATTCTAACCCGTGTTCAACCCCCTTATTGGGGTTGGTATTTCCAACTAAAACACGTGTTTCTTCACTTTTCACTGAAAGCCTAAATACCAGCTTCAATTAATGTAAATTCAAAAGTTACGAATATTTATACAAATTTTATTACGCCATTTAACCCTCTTAGGGGTTGATTTTTCGAAAATCCGGAAACACGTGTTTCTTCATTTTTAACCAAAAGCCCAAATACTAATTTTCAAGGATGTAAGTTCAATGTAACTTTAAAAATGACAAATTTTCTAAACTCTAATTCTAAATTCAACTCTCCATTTAACCCCTTTAGGGGTTGATTTTCCAAAAATCCTGAAACACGTCTCTCTTTATTTTTAACCGAAAGCCCAAATACAAATTTTCAAAGATATAACTTAAAAAATGACGGATTTTTATTCAAATTTTAACACCCTATTTAACCCTCTTAGGGGGTGATTTTCGAAAAATCCTTTCTTAGTACACCCCTACGTTACAAAAGCTATCTACTGTAAAAATTCCAAGTTTCTATCCTTAGCCGTCTAGGCTGTGCATTGATTTGTCAGTCAAGCCAAGCAATTTTATATACAGGGCTTTCATTTCAATAGGAGCCAGTCTCAATAACTTTTGACATTGAGCAAATCTATTTTTAAGCAAAAACAGGTCGATTAGGATCGCGAGGGGGAAGTTCAAAACCAACATTAATTACATTTTAGGTTTCATCCCTTAATCGCTAGCTACCCCTACTTTAAAATTTTAAATGGCACCCCCTACTTTTTCAAACATTTTCGGAAAAAGAAAAAATTTGCGTATCTAACTGTCAAAGAAAAAAATTTTTTTGTTGATTCGTTTTTTAGTTAAGGGTGGATTTATTTTTGAAATTTTTAATCCTAGTAGCCTTTGATTTGAAGTCAATTTAATTTAAATAAAAAAATTGGCGATTATAGATGCGATGAGAGAGTTAATACTAACATTACTTACATTTTAGGTTTCATCCCTTAATCGCTAGCTACCCCTACTTTAAAATTTTAAATGGCACCCCTTATTTTTTGAAACATTTTCGGAAAGGGAACAAATGAGTGTTTCTAACTGTCAAAAAAAATTTTATTGATTCGTTTTTTAGTTAGGGGCGGTTTTATTTTTGAAATTTATAGTCCTAGTAGCCTTTGATTTGAAGCCAATTTAATTTAAATAAGAAATTTGTCAATAAGAGGTACAATGAAATAGTTCAAATTCAAGATAAAGTACATTTTACATTTCATCCCCAAATTTCAAATCATCCTTACTTTAAAATTTGAAATAGCACCCCTAGCTTTTTAAATATTTTTGTAAAGGGGATAAAAAGCTTATCTAACTGTAAAAGCAGAAATTTTTTTTCGATTCATTTTTGAGTTTAAAACCAACATAAAATGTTTCAAAATGTTGGGGGTGCTATTACAAATTTTAAAGTAATGGTGGTTAGCGACTAAGGGATGGAACATAAAACGTATTTTATGTTGGTTTAGAGCTCTCCCAGTGCAATCCAAAACAACAAACCTACTTTTTATTTAAATAAAATTGGCTTCAAATCAAAAGCCACTATAACTAAAAATTTCAAATATAAAACCACCCCTAATTAAAAAACGAATAGAAAAATATTTTTTTGATAGTTAGATACACTAATTTGTTTCCTTTCCGAAAATGTTCCAAAAAGTAGGAGGTGCCATTTAAAATTTTAAATTAGGGTTGGCTAGCGACTAAGGGATGAAACCTAAAATGTAACTAATGTTGGATTTCAACTTTCTCATTGCATCTCTAATCGACAAATTTTTTATCTAAATTAAATAGGCCTCCAATCAAAGGCTACTAGTATTAAAAATTTCAAAAATAAAACCACCCTTAACTAAAAAACGAATCAACAAAAAAATTTTTTTCTTTGACAGTTCGATCCGCAAATTTTTTCCCTTTCCGAAAATGTTTGAAAAAGTAGGGGGTGCCATTTAAAATTTTAAAGTAGGGGTAGTTAGCGATTAAGGGATGAAACCTAAAATGTAACAAATGTTGGTTTTGAACTTCCCCCTCGCGATCCTAATCGACCTGTTTTTGCTTAAAAATAGATTTGCTCAATGTCAAAAGTTATCGAGCCTGGCTCCTTTTGAAATGAAAGCCCTGTATATACAGGCTGATTCTTTTAGGGCCTACATTAGAAACTTTTTAACTTATAGTATAGCTAGAGATTTAGAATTTTGTATACTATCCAAATCGACCATTCTGAGTTCAACTAAATTGTTTTCAAAATGGCTGAACTTCCGGAACGATGAGAAATTGGCGCCAACTTTGAAATTTTAAATAGTAACCATCTATTTTTATTGCATTTTTGAATTCACCTTTTGAAACTGACTAAAATATACCCTAGTTGTTAATACTTATCTGTCATAGTTTTTGAAGTATGTCAATTTTTTTCTGCAAATTTTCATTTGCGAAGGTTTATTTAAAATAGCACAGCTTTTGAACCCTTTACAATAATTGAATAATTTTTTTTGCATTTGATAGACAAAAGTTCGAAGCTTCTCTAAAATCTTCAGAATTTTGAACTGTCAAATTACAAGGCTACTATGATTTTTTTAAAATGATAATCAATGAATGATTATAACACAATTTTTTCAAATGGAATGACCCTATTTTTTCAATGGCAATCAAAACAACATCGATTTTTATGGAGACTTTTATCAACAATTTCTATACCTATCTCTTATAGTTTTTGAAATAATCGCAAAAAACGAAATTTTAGCTCATTATTTTCATTTTTAATCGAGTAAACTTTCGAAAAATACGAAGTTGTGTTATTACCCAAAAGAAATGTTCGATTTGTCCACCATTTTCATTTAAAAAGTTCAAAATTAGATGGCAGACTGATTGAGTTATTTTACATAATTCACTAAGTTATAATAAACCATAATTAAATATTATTGTTTTACTGTTTATTCCACAATCAACCAGCTAAAAACTAAATAAAATGTTGAAGTTTGACAACTGTTGACCATTTTGCAAGGCCTACTTGATTAACGATGAAAATTACAAAGTAAAATCCGTTTTTTGTGATTATTTCAAAAACTGCGAGAGATAGGTATAGGACATGTTGATAAAAGTGACCATAAATGTCGATGTTCTTTCGATTGTCGTTAACAAAATAGGGTCGTTCCATTTGAAAAAACTGAGTTATAACCGTTTTTTGATAACAATTTAAAAAAAATCATACTAGCCTTGAATTTTGACAGTTAATAATTTTGAAAATTCCGGAAGGCTCTTCAAATCTTTGGTTATCGAATGCAAAAAAAATTATTTACTTATCGCAAAGGATTCAAGAGCTGTGATATTTTAAATAAACCCCTGCGAATGAAAACTTTAGCAAAAAATTGACATATGTCAAAAACTATGACAGATAAGTACCAACAACTTGGGTAAATTTTACTCAGTATGAGAAGGTGAATTCAAAAATGCAATAAAAATGTGAGGTTACTATTTAAAATTTCAAACTTGGCGCCAATTTCTTGTAGTTCCGGAAGTTCAGCCATTTTGAAAATAATTTAGTTAAACTCAGAATGGTCGATTTGGATCGTATGCAAAATTTTAAAGCTCTAGCTATATTAGAAGTTAAAAAGTTTCTAATGTAGGCCCTAAAAGAATCACCCTGTATAGATAAATAACAAAGTTAAAACTCAATTCCAAGTGGGCTTTTAAGTAGTTAAAATAGCAAAACAGTGATTCAGTACTTTTCGGTTTGTCACAGAAAAATTCCGCATTGAGGCAGAGATGAAAGATTTAAATTGACTCGGAATAACATCATTAATAACTGTCATCGAGCACACGCCAGCGAAAAGAAATGCGTCTGAAAGAGTAATCAAAAAGTGTCTCTCTGTATTAGTAATTGCCCAAGTTTGCAATTTGCATTTATTTGTAATGTACCTAAGTTTGAGCGTTTGTCAATTCTCCCCTATATAGAAAATCAATGTCCGTAGTATAACAGAATGGCTTTAATACTCCTTGACAGTTTCCGGTTATCTTGTTATCATATCCGTGTAAAACAGGCGAAATACACACAACCACATAAATTTTCAGGATGAAATGGAGCTTTGCAAATGCAATAATTTACAGCTTTGACTTGAGAGATGTGAACACAAATAAATGGATTAAATTATAAAGCGGCCCGACTTCGATTTTCACCTATAAATAGATTAAAAGAACGCCAAGCAATTAAAACCCTTTACTATTGCCTTGATTTATTGTTAGATATTGGCCAACCATGAATTTTTCATAGGGTATAGATGTATCAGACTTTTGGCTAAATTTATTGTATCCCTCCAACAATTATTAATTTTTGCATGATCAAAGAAAGTGTCTGCACGTGACAGAAAATTTCAAAACAGGTTAAAAGCTTCACTTCTGTACAACTTTACACCGATCGATATTCATTTAGCTAACATTTTTCTTAATTTACTGCACATCAGCTTATCAATATTTAGTGTGATTTCACTAACTCAATTCGATGACAAAGGCTACGAACAAATAAATCCAAAAAGAACGGTAATTTGATACACAGAGATAAAAGAGCCTGTGACGGGTGATGAAAGAGAAATGAAATTAGATAAAAACATAATAATAAACTGGAAAAAGTTGAATCGGAAATTATGCAGGGTGATTCTTTAACTTCTAACATGGCTAGAGCTTATACGATCCAAACCGGCCATTTTGAGTTCAACTAAATTAGTATTTTCAAAATGGCTGAGCTGACGGAATGACCAGAAATTGGCGCCAAATTTGAAATTTTAAATAGTAACTGCCTATTAGCTGTTTCAAAAGTATGAAAACGCCAACGTCGCATTTTACCGAATTTTTTTTTAATGATTTGATCAGTTATTAAAACTATAAATTACATTAGCTATAAGTTTTTTGAAGTGTATAAATAATTTATAACAACTAATTTTGAGAGAAAATACGACGTTGCCGTTTTTATAGTTTTGAAACAGCTAATATTTCTATTGCATTTTTTAATTTGCCTTTTGAAACTGGCTAAAATGTACCCTAAAATGTACTTATCTGTCATAGTTTTTGACGTATGTCAATTTTTTATGCAAATTTTCATTTTCAGTGGTTCATTTAAAACATCACAACTCTTGAACTCTTTACAATACCTAAGTGAATAATTAATTCTTTTTGCATTTGATAACCAAAAGTTCGGAGAGTCTAAAATCTTCAAGATTGTCAAATGTCAAATTTCAAGACTACTATGATTTTTTGAAAGTAATGAATGATGCTCAGAAATGATTATAACACAGTTTTTTTAAATGGAATGACCCAGTTTTTTCAAAAGAACATCGATTTTTATGGAAACTTTTATCAATAGCTTCTATATCTATTATTATATTGTCCACTATAGACTAAGAAGTCTATTGGAAATAAATTCTATTATTATTATTATTATTATTATTATTATTATTATTATTATCTATCTGTTACAATTTTTGAAAAAAATTACAAAAAACAGAATTCATTATTTGCATTTTTAATCAAATAAACTTTCCAAAAATACAATAAAGTTGTACTTTGAATAAAAGAAATGTTCGATTTGTCCACCATTTTCATTAAAGAAGTTTAAAACTCGAGGGTAGACTGACTGAGTTACTTTACGTAATTCTATAAGTAAAAATAAACCATAATTAAATGTTATTGTTTTTCTGCTTATTCGATAATAAGTCAGCTAAAAACTAAATAAAATGTTTAAGTTTGACAGTTGTTGACCATTCTGCAAGACCTACTTGATTAACGATGAAAATTACAAAGTAAAATCCATTTTTTGTGATTTTTTTCAAAAACTGTAAAAATAAGTATACGATAAAAGTCACCATAAATGTCAATGTTTTTTCGATTGCCGTTAGGAAAATTGGGTTATTCTATTTGAAAACTCTGAGTTATAATCGTTTTTTGATAACCATTTTGAAAAAAATCATAGTAGTCTTGAATTTTGACAGTTGACAATTTTGAAAATTCTAGAAGGCTCTTCGAACCTTTAGTTAGGGAATGCAAAAAGAATTATTCACGTATTTAAAGGGTAAAAAAAATGTTCATAAAAAACTGACAAAGTATGTCAAAAACTATGACAGATAAGTACCAACAACTGGAGTAAATTTTACTCATTTTGAGAAGGTGAAAAATGTGTGACTATTATTTAAAATTTCAAAGTTGGCGCCAATTTCTTGTAGTTCCGGAAGCTCAGCCATTTTGAAAATAATTTAGTCGAACTCAAAATGGTCGATTTGGATCGTACAGAAAAGTTTAAAGCGCTGGCTATATTAATTAATAAAAGTTAAAAAGTTTCTAAAGTAGAACCTAAATAAAAGGGTCGCCAACCATGAATTTTTCATAGGGACCCAAAGACAAATTAAGATGTATCAAACTTTTGGCTAAATTTATTGTTTCCCTCCAACAATTATTAATTTTTGCATGATCAAAGAAAGTGTCTGCACATGACAGAAAATTTCAAAACAGATGTACCAGTAGGTTAAAAGCTTCACTTCTGTACAACTTTACACCGATCGATATTCATTTAGTTAACATTTTTCTTAATTTACTGCACAGCTTATCAATATTTAGTGTGATTTCACTAACTCAATTCGATGACAAAGGCTACGAACAAATAAATCCAAAAAGAACGGTAATTTGATACACAGAGATAAAAGAGCCTGTGACGGGTGATGAAAGAGAAATGAAATTAGATAAAAACATAATAATAAACTGGAAAAAGTTGAATCGGAAATTATGCAGGGTGATTCTTTAACTTCTAACATGGCTAGAGCTTATACGATTCAAATCGGCCATTTTGAGTTCGACTTTAGTATTTTCAAAATGGCTGAGCTGACGGAATGACCAGAAATTGGCGCCAAATTTGAAATTTTAAATAGTAACTGCCTATTAGCTGTTTCAAAAGTATAAAAACGCCAACGTCGCATTTTACCGAATTTTTTTTTTAATGATTTGATCAGTTATTAAAACTATAAATTACATTAGCTATAAGTTTTTTGAAGTGTATAAATAATTTATAACAACTAATTTTGAGAGAAAATACGACGTTGCCGTTTTTATAGTTTTGAAACAGCTAATATTTCTATTGCATTTTTTAATTTGCCTTTTGAAACTGGCTAAAATGTACCCTAAAATGTACTTATCTGTCATAGTTTTTGACGTATGTCAATTTTTTATGCAAATTTTCATTTTCAGGGGTTCATTTAAAACATCACAACTCTTGAACTCTTTACAATACCTAAGTGAATAATTAATTCTTTTTGCATTTGATAACCAAAAGTTCGGAGAGTCTAAAATCTTCAAGATTGTCAAATGTCAAATTTCAAGACTACTATGATTTTTTGAAAGTAATGAATGATGCTCAGAAATGATTATAACACAGTTTTTTTAAATGGAATGACCCAGTTTTTTCAAAAGAACATCGATTTTTATGGAAACTTTTATCAATAGCTTCTATATCTATTATTATATTGTCCACTATAGACTAAGAAGTCTATTGGAAATAAATTCTATTATTATTATTATTATTATTATTATTATTATTATTATTATCTATCTGTTACAATTTTTGAAAAAAATTACAAAAAACAGAATTCATTATTTGCATTTTTAATCAAATAAACTTTCCAAAAATACAATAAAGTTGTACTTTGAATAAAAGAAATGTTCGATTTGTCCACCATTTTCATTAAAGAAGTTTAAAACTCGAGGGTAGACTGACTGAGTTACTTTACGTAATTCTATAAGTAAAAATAAACCATAATTAAATGTTATTGTTTTTCTGCTTATTCGATAATAAGTCAGCTAAAAACTAAATAAAATGTTTAAGTTTGACAGTTGTTGACCATTCTGCAAGACCTACTTGATTAACGATGAAAATTACAAAGTAAAATCCATTTTTTGTGATTTTTTTCAAAAACTGTAAAAATAAGTATACGATAAAAGTCACCATAAATGTCAATGTTTTTTCGATTGCCGTTAGGAAAATTGGGTTATTCTATTTGAAAACTCTGAGTTATAACCGTTTTTTGATAACCATTTTGAAAAAAATCATAGTAGCCTTGAATTTTGACAGTTGACAATTTTGAAAATACTATAGAAGGCTCTTCTTGGTTAGAGAATGCAAAAAGAATTATTCACTTATTTAAAATGTAAAAAAAATGTTCATAAAAAAAGTGGCATAGTATGTCAAAAACTATGACAGATAAGTACCAACAACTTGAGTAAATTTTACTCATTTTGAGAAGGTGAAAAATGTGTGGTTATTATTTAAAATTTCAAAGTTGGCGCGAATTTCTCGTAGTTCCGGAAGCTCAGCCATTTTGAAAATAACTTAGTCGAACTCAAAATGGTCGATTTGGATCGTACAGAAAAGTTTAAAGCGCTGGCTATATTAATAAAAGTTAAAAAGTCTTCTAAAATCTTCAAGATTGTCAAATGTCAAATTTCAAGGCTACTATGATTTTTTGAAAATAATGAATGATGATCAAAAATGATTATAACACAGTTTTTTCAAATGGAATGACATCAATTTTTATGGAGACTTTTATCAACAGCTTCTATATCTGTCTACAGTTTTTGAAAAAAATCACAAAAAACAGAATTTTAGTTCATTATTTGTATTTTTAATCAAATAAACTTTCCAAAAATACAATAAAGTTGTGCTTTGAATAAAAGAAGTGTTCGATTTGTCCACCATTTTCATTAAAGAAATTTAAAACTCGAGGGTAGACTGACTGAGTTACTTTACGTAATTCTATAAGTAAAAATAAACCATAATTAAATGTTATTACTGTTTTTCTGCTTATTCGATAATAAGTCAGCTAAAAACTAAATAAAATGTTTAAGTTTGACAGTTGTTGACCATTCTGCAAGACCTACTTGATTAACGATGAAAATTACAAAGTAAAATCCATTTTTTAGTGATTTTTTTCAAAAACTGTAGAAATAAGTATACGATAAAAGTCACCATAAATGTCAATGTTTTTTCGATTGCCGTTAGCAAAATTGAGTTATTCTATTTGAAAACTCTGAGTTATAACCGTTTTTTGATAACCATTTTGAAAAAAATCATAGTAGCCTTGAATTTTGACAGTTGACAATTTTGAAAATACTAGAAGGCTCTTCGAACCTTTAGTTAGGGAATGCAAAAAGAATTATTCACGTATTTAAAGGGTAAAAAAAATGTTCATAAAAAAACTGATAAAGTATGTCAAAAACTATGACAGATAAGTACCAAAAACTTGAGTAAATTTTACTCATTTTGAGAAGGTGAAAAATGTGTGGCTATTATTTAAAATTTCAAAGTTGGCGCGAATTTCTCGTAGTTCCGGAAGCTCAGCCATTTTGAAAATAACTTAGTCGAACTCAAAATGGTCGATTTGGATCGTACAGAAAAGTTTAAAGCGCTGGCTATATTAATTAATAAAAGTTAAAAAGTCTTCTAAAATCTTCAAGATTGTCAAATGTCAAATTTCAAGGCTACTATGATTTTTTGAAAATAATGAATGATGATCAAAAATGATTATAACACAGTTTTTTCAAATGGAATGACATCAATTTTTATGGAGACTTTTATCAACAGCTTCTATATCTGTCTACAGTTTTTGAAAAAAATCACAAAAAACAGAATTTTAGTTCATTATTTGTATTTTTAATCAAATAAACTTTCCAAAAATACAATAAAGTTGTGCTTTGAATAAAAGAAGTGTTCGATTTGTCCACCATTTTCATTAAAGAAGTTTAAAACTCGAGGGTAGACTGACTGAGTTACTTTACGTAATTCTATAAGTAAAAATAAACCATAATTAAATGTTATTACTGTTTTTCTGCTTATTCGATAATAAGTCAGCTAAAAACTAAATAAAATGTTCAAGTTTGACAGTTGTTGACCATTCTGCAAGACCTACTTGATTAACGATGAAAATTACAAAGTAAAATCCATTTTTTGTGATTTTTTTCAAAAACTGTAAAAATAAGTATACGATAAAAGTCACCATAAATGTCAATGTTTTTTCGATTGCCGTTAGGAAAATTGGGTTATTCTATTTGAAAACTCTGAGTTATAATCGTTTTTTGATAACCATTTTGAAAAAAATAATCGTTTTTTGATAACCATTTTGAAAAAAATCATAGTAGCCTTGAATTTTGACAGTTGACAATTTTGAAAATTCTAGAAGGCTCTTCGAACCTTTAGTTAGGGAATGCAAAAAGAATTATTCACGTATTTAAAGGGTAAAAAAAATGTTCATAAAAAACTGACAAAGTATGTCAAAAACTATGACAGATAAGTACCAACAACTTGAATAAATTTTACTCATTTTGAGAAGGTGAAAAATGTGTGGCTATTATTTAAAATTTCAAAGTTGGCGCGAATTTCTCGTAGTTCCGGAAGCTCAGCCATTTTGAAAATAATTTAGTCGAACTCAAAATGGTCGATTTGGATCGTACAGAAAAGTTTAAAGCGCTGGCTATATTAATTAATAAAAGTTAAAAAGTTTCTAAAGTACAGCCTAAATAAAAGAATCATTTGTAAAAATATATTAGAATAAAAATAACACAAGGTTTCCTCTAATTTAATTATTTTAGCAAAAAGAGTTGTGAGCACGACTACGTTATGGAAATTTGAGAGAAAAAATTAATTATCCCTCGAAGAGAAGCTTTTTAAAATCAGCTATGTTATTAAAACCGGAAAAAAGCTAGACAGCAGCGCATCAATCGATGAACTATGTTAAATACAAGCCAAAATTAACTATCTGCCACAGCTAGAAAATTATTTCAGGATATTGATTGATTCACTCGAACTGGGAAATGTTGTTATTATTATAAAATATGAAATCATATACTCGTATTTGCATAGAAGCGTAAACAATTTTATCGACAAATTGATACTTTATTAAATTTCCAACTCTTTTTCAACTCAATCGTGATTTATTTAAGTTGTTCGAAAGGAAAATTAATTCACGACGCCGACGACAAGTTCCGTCACAAAATTAAAGCTCACTTCTTTATGCAAATTTCGGACAAATATTTGATTGCCAAACTAAACGTTTCAATCATCGCAAAAAAGTAACGCATAATCTGTATCTATATACAGGGTGTTTCAAGTTTTAGGTCCAGTCAAAAAATAAATACTTCTAGTTGTCCAAAAGAAAAAAAATATATCACAAACGATTTGATGCTTCAATTTGATGCTTTAATGTTATACGAAATTTTCATGGTATGAGCGTGAATTGTGAAAAACTAGATAAAAAATTTTTTGTTTCCAAATTATTGCAATCGTTTTCTCATAATAAAATTCCTCCTATTTTTTAAGTGAGACTTCCGAAACTGAAACAGTAAAAAACCCAAGGCGTATTGAGCAATTGAAATTTCAATTTGCAAAAGATCAAATAAATGTTTTATCTTAGTCACCTTTGAAAAAACAGAGCTCGTGTCTTTGCTTGATTCACAAAAAATTGAAACGTTATTAACTGTCAGACTAAAATTTTACTTGTCAATTAAAAAATGCCCTTTTTTTTGCAAATTGAAATTTCAATTGCTCAATACGCCTTGCGTTTTTTACTGTTTCAGTTTCGGAAGTCTTACTTAAAAAATAGGAGGAATTTTATTATAAAAAAATTATTGGAATAATTTGAAAAAAAAAAATTTTTAATGTAGTTTTTTGCATTTTACGCTTGTATTATGAAAATTTGGGATATCAGCAAAGCATCAAATTGAAGCGTGTTAGAAACTCTATCGTTTGCGATATATATTTTTTATTTTGGAATACTAGAAGTATTTATTTTTTGACTGGACCTAAAACTTGAAACACCCTGTACATTATTTTAAATGGAATGCTATATTTTTTAATGCGTTTTTGAATTACTAGAGTTATTTTAAGGTAGTTTTCATAAGCTGTCCCTATACCTAAATTTAGCCGTTTACGAAATATTTATGGTTTTTTAAATTTTTTTGGTTTTTTTGGCACCTTCCAGTTCAAAAATCGATAACTCTGCGATTTTTAAAAATTTGGAAATATTTTTGAGTTCATTTGAAAGAGGAAGCCTAGATCATTCCTTTGGTGTTTTCAAATTTCTAAAAAAGAATAACAAACTCCAAATTTTTAAAATTAATTTTGCAAAACTTTAAGCACCCATAACTCATTTTTTTCAAATGAAATGACAAAAGTTTTATTTCATAAGATGGTAGAGAATTTAATTCTGTTTCGATCTGTGTTAACATTCCCTATACTTATGTTTAATAGTTTTCAAGTTACAATAACTTTTTGTTGGGATTGAGAAATTCATTAGCCATAGGCCTTTTCTCATAGGTTGCCATGGAAACGAATAAAAAAAGGTGAGAAATTAAAGTTTTTCAAACCAACACCCAATGAATTTATTTTGTTTCCACAGTCTGATAACACAATTTTGAACAGAGTTTGTCGTTTAAGTTTATTCAGAAATGTTTTTATGACAAACTATGCAAAAATAGCTGTGGTTAGTACGAAATTTCCTACAATGACAAAAAACCAACATAACTTGAAAATTATCACAGATAGGTATAGGGAATGCTAATACAGATAGATGCAGAAAAAAATTCTCCTCCATCTAGTAGAATAAAAATTGGGACATCCCATTTGAAAAAATTAAGTTTTGGGTACTTTAAGTTGTCCAAACTTAACCTTAAAATTTTTGGGTTTATTAACTTCAATTCCAATTTTGATCACACTGAACAACAGATATAGGCTTTCTCTTTCAATTCTCCAAACATGATTTCGAAATCTCTAAAACTAAGCGAGTTACCGATTTTTTAAGGGACAGGTGCAAATTCAAAAATTTTCAAAAATCCTAAATATCTCGAAAACGGTTAAACTTGGGTATAGGGAAAGCTGATAAAAACTCCCTTAAAATAACTCAACTAATCCAAAAACGCAGTAAAAAACATAGCTTTCCATTTAAAATAAGAAAGTTAATCGCGACTTCCGGTATAACCGGAAGTGCTGCCATCTTGAAAATATTTTCATTGGGCATAACACAACGGATTATGCCTGAGTACCAATTCTCAGATAAATATCTTTATTAGAAATTTCAATACTTCTAATGTGGGGTTTAGACGGAACACCCTGTATAAAAATTGCTTGGCCTGACTGACAAATCAACGCACAGCCTAGACGGCTAAGGATAGAAACTTGAAATTTTTACAGTAGATAGCTTTTGTAACGTAGGGGTGTACTAAGAAAGGATTTTTCTAAAATCACCCCCTAAGAGGGTTAAATAGGGTGTTAAAATTTGAATAAAAATCCGTCATTTTTTTAGTTATATCTTTGAAAGTTAGTATTTGGGCTTTCGGTTAAAAATAAAGAGAGACGTGTTTCAGGATTTTTGGAAAAATCAACCCCTAAGAGGATTAAATGGCGTAATAAAATTTGTATAAATATTCGTAACTTTTGAATTTACATTAATTGAAGCTGGTATTTGGGCTTTCAGTGAAAAGTGAAGAAACACGTGTTTTAGTTGGAAATACCAACCCCAATAAGGGGGTTGAACACGGGTTAGAATTTGTATAAAAATCCGTAATTTTTAATTTGTATCCATGCAAATGGTACTTGAGCTTTCAGTTAAAGAAGAAAAACGTGTGTTTAAGAACATTTGGAATTTCCACCCCTAAGGGGGTTAAATATAAAAATGCGTAATTTTTGAACTTATATTTATAAAAATTGGTATTTGGGCATTCGGTGAAAAATAAAGAAACAGGTATTTTATTATTTTTAGAAATTCCACCCACAAAAAAGGGTTAAACATACAAAATCGTCATTTTTGAAGCTATATTAATGATCTTTCGGTTAAAAATGAAAAAAGACGTGTTTCTGGATTTTGAAAGTTCCACCCCCAAGAGGGTTGAATATAAAAATATGTCATTTTCGAAGTTATAACCAAGAGAATTGGTATTTGGGCATTCGTCTAAATATAAAAATCGCGTGTTTCAGGTTTGTTGAAAACTCCACTCCAAGGGGGTTAAACAAAAAATCCTTCATTGTTGAAGTTATACATATAAAAAATTCTTTATTGTTGAAGTTATCAATTGATATCTTAGACATTCGGTTAAAAAGGAAGAGGCGTATATTTCAGGATTTTTAGAAATTCCACCCCAAAAAGAGTTCAACGCAAAACTCCTGCATTTTTGAAGTCATATCCAAGAAAATTGTCATTTGGACTTCCGGTTAAAAATAAAGAAAATGTGTTTTAGGATTTTTGAAAATTGAAAATTGTTTTTCTGTGTTTCAAAGTGGTTGAAGCCGTGGCCAACTGTTAGTTAGGATAATAAAAGGACAAAAAACCGTTTAAATAAATATCTCAGCTTTGGCAATACCAACATCAAAATCCTACCATTAATTTAATTAATGCAAGTAATAACATCACGTCTATGCCCAAAACTAAATTTAATTGGAAAGCTGCTTTACATCTCGAATCTTGAGATAATTCCGAATGTTTCTTTGAACGAAAGACTGGCCGCGAAAAGGGATATTGAAACAAATATTTGGAGGACAAACAAAGCAGTTGTACAATTTTGATTTTGCTTATTTTTTCTTCAAGATATAACTTTGTATTCGGGTTGTGGTCCTTCGCTCAGAAAGTTTAACGTTCATCACTAGAATACGAAATAATTCTGATTACATCGTGAGATTTGGACGCAACAGTGGAAAGATAGGAAACTTTAATTTACTGTGGGACGACTATTTGTCACTTAGGCCCGGTTGCTCAGTTCGAGCTTAAACCGAGTTTAACTAAGCTTAAGCTTACCATTGGTTTAACTAAGGGGCCGATGTTGGCCGCTTAAGCATTGGCTTATCTCTAAATACTTTTATTAATATACATAACTTTATAATTTTATTGAAATCGTTAACAGAATTTTACGCACAATGAAAATAAAATTGCTTAATTTTATTCAAATAACACTAGAGTGTAAAAAAGTTACTTGCTTTTGTTCGATGAAAAAAATAGACCATGGCCCAAATTGCACTAAGATTTAATGCAACAGCAGACACCTACATTACGAAAAATATGCGACAATTAAAAAAATCATAAAATATGCAGACCAACAATGTTATAAAAAATAGACTGGTGGAGGGCCATCAAGCCCATATACTACTTACTTTCACAATGGAAAAAAATTGCTTTTAATGATAATTAGTGATAAGGAACCAATAAATTTGCTGATGATGCACAGAAACAGCTTTTTTTAATAAATTTCAGTTCAGTTTGAGCTAAACTTGTAATAAACAAATAAATTTGAACAATAACCAGGGTTGCCAGGTCTAGGGATTTATCCCGAATCTAGTGATTTTTAAACTGCTGAGGGACAAAGGGATTTTTTCAGTTTTTTCGGCATAATCCAGGGATTTTTGGGTGTTTTTGTGTTCAGAGTCACAAATTAGAGAACAATTTAATAATTCACATGTTTTTAACAAAACATTAAAACAATTAATCTTTCTAGCGATGAAAAGTTGAACAAACTTATCACAGGAAGGGAATTATGAAGATTACTCATTACCTACTGACCTATTGATGTATTTCGAGAGGGAATTACCAAAATTTAATTATCACATCTGACTTTTTTAATTAAATATTGTGTAATTAATTAAATGGTTAAAGCAAAAATGGTTAGATAAACTTTTCTTCGAAATCCTAATTGTTTATGAAACCCAATGTTATAGGGTGTCTCGTAAAACAATTTCTTGAAAAATTTACTTTATTTTGGAGTAAAAAAATCTTTAATTTTTGGAATTTTTCTTAAAAATGAAATGGAAAATTGCAAAGATTTTTTTACTCCCAAATTAAGCTAATTTAGTGCACCTTCAAACCATTGTATTTTCGTGGGGAAGTCCCGATTCTTTATTTATTTATTTTTCTATATTGGACCACTGAAGTTATTCTTTTCAATGCTCTGAACTCGGAATTCACCAATTTTAAAATATCCTGTATACCGAAAGTGGAAAGTGCAATGTCTAGGGATTTCTAGGGATTTTTGACCATAGCATCTAGGGATTACAAAAAATTTCACCTGGCAACACTGACAATAACAGTAATGAGTAGAGGGCCATGGCAACAACATGTTGTAAGTTAGTATATTAAAAAAAACTAAAAAAAAGTATAATGATAATAATTTACTTACTTATTTTTATTCTAGTATTAAACATGATTTTTTTAATTGCTGCAGCAGAATCCGGCAGTCAAGGAAAGAATGATATTAGAGATGACTGATATGTAAATCTTATGTGATTTTAATTATAGCACAAATTTTGAAACAGTTAAATTATTTATATAAAATTGTTATGCTTCAAAACTTTAAATGCACAAAGGCAACAAATAAACTGTGCAAATCAATTTATTGCTGTGCTCTGAAAGGAAACGATGAATTGAATTTTTTCAGAAGGAAGCACAATTTGAATATGCCGCGCATGAAATAAGAAAAAAAACATTCTAGTAATTAATAATTATATTGAGATACATTTTTAAACATATTATAGCGATATTGTTCCTCCAATGTACTAAAATAATGATTCATCTGAACCTAACTTTTCAAAATCAGAACTGTCAAAACAAGTTGAATGCGCAAGCGTACAGTACTACCAACCGCATAAGTGACAAGTGACAACTTTCCTCTGAGCAACACAACTGTGGTTTAAACTTAGTTTAAATTTAAGCCGAGTTTACGTAAGCCAAAACTTAAGCTCGAACTGAGCAACCGGCCCTTAGAGAACGGTTTAATTCGTCATCAGTTGTAAAAAATTGTTGTAGATTGTCTAAAACTCTTGTTTATTCTAATTTTATTACTTGTAAGACTGTTTCATAATCATAATCAAAACACCCTGTATGTGGATTTCACAACTGCATATTTTATTTTATTAGCGTTATGCGCTTTTGACCAAAATTATTTTCTCTAAAATACACCTGTTTGTTTTAAGTCTTAAAAAATGTTAAATAATGTCATTGTAATAATAAGACAAACCTCTGTTCGAACTTTGGTTACCTAAACAGATTACAGTTTTTGTCAATGATATTTTTACACAATTATTAAAGTGCCGTTTTATTTTATCAGTTTGTCACTTGCTCTTGTCACGAACGGGCGCCTCTTAAACTTATTTAATTAAATTAAATTAAGCATTTTGGTGATTTTCGGAGTAAAACTTATTAAATTAAATTAAATAAAGACAAATTAAAGACATAAAACTGTCTTTCGAAGTTCGGTGCTGTTGTGAATTTTCGAGACATTTAGTTGTGTATTTTTTGAAATTTTGAGTGTTTACCGTGTGCTAATGAATTGGATCTCCAAGCATAGATGGAGGAGAAAAAAGGTTAGTTACAATCCTGTTACAATTGCTATAAACAAAGTGTTTTAACGATTTAATCCAAGTTGCACCGTTTAACAGTTAGAGGGCGCCAAATTTCAAAAATTATTTTCGATTTTCTTTAATGAGTGTAATTCTTTTTTTATTCGAAAGGTCTTTAATTTTGAACAATTTTTGTGTCAAAAGTTTAGATGTTCGTCCATTTATTATTATTGGTTTTAAATTCATTTTTTATAATTTTGGCTTTAGTTTTTTATGTACGTGTATGTTAGATAACAATAATGTAAATTGTTATTAATTTAAACCAAAAAAGGGCATTTTCCCATAAAATTATGAATACCCAAAACAGTAATTACAGTTCATTTTTTTAAATAATCATCTGTCAGTGTCAAAATTCTGATAAAGATCATCCTAAAAGTTTCTGTTCAACTACTTTCGAAACAAGCTGTATACGGTAAATGACATTTTGCACACCAGATTTGACAATCGGGACGTAAGTTTTAGGTTAGGTTACGCAGTCACTAAAATTTGGATTCGTAAATCGCGGAATTAAATCCATGTTGTAACTTAAAGACAAATTTAAGAATTTGTAAAGATTTTTAAACTGAATTTGCCAGGTAAGCGCTTATACCAACTGTAACTCAAAAAATTTACTATTTATGGTGATACCAACCTGACGACTCTTTGACAGTTGATTATAAAAAAAATCGACTATAATTAAAATCTATTAGCCGTTTCAAAACTATAAGAACGCCAACATCGCATTTTCTCTCAAAATTAGCTGTTTTAAAATATTCATGCACTTGAAAGAAATAATAGCTTTAATTAATTTATTTATACTTTCAATAAGAGATCAAATCGTTGGCGTTTTTATAGTTTTGAAACAGCTAATACACTGTTGTTATGGAAAAATTAATGATTACAATTTTAATAATTAAAGTAATAATTATATAATTAAAGGATTTTTAAAACCAATAACAATAATGATTGGCTAACGTCTGAAATACTGACACGTCCACTCTTAAATAATTTTTTTATTCCAAAACCAAAGCCGATACAAACATTTTATTAGATACAAATTCTAATAATATAACAAAATTTGTCTTAAAATAACAAAACTTAGACACTGACAAATCCAAAAAATTTTTTTTGTCTGTTTCTATCGAACTTGAAATTTTTGTAACAATTCTTTCTCCTACTGCAAAAGCATTTTATCTAAGAAAATTAACCAACTGATGCACATTGTTACGCTTTACGAATTTTTTAAATAGCAAATAAGGTGCCAAAAAATACTAACAACTCACTTCCATAAGGTCCACTTATTATACAATGTGTTTTTGAATGATTCTCATCTAGTTAACTTTGAAATTGGTTTGTGCCGCTCTGTTCAATTGAATTCTCTGTCAATTAATGTCAAAACTGTCAGTTGTGAAATTCGCAAATTGTCAATTAATTAATTTTAAAAATTTTGTTAAAGTGCAACTAAATTGTTACACTGTGCAGAAAACATTTTTATTATCGAAGCTTATTTCCGAATTCGGTGTCAAAATGCCTGTCATTAATTCTATAAAGGGACATTGTATATTTAAACAATTGTTTAAAGAGCGAATTACACCAGGAGATGGACGCAATGAAAGTGAGCTGACTGTACTACAATAAAGTTTTGCCTGTGTATAAAAATCTCCATTTTTAAGAACTGATTTAATAAATAATATACAGGGTGTTCCATCTAAACCCCACATTAGAAGTATTGAAAGTTCTAATAAAGATATTTATCTGAGAGTTGGTACTCAGGCATAATCCGTTGAGTTATGTTCAATGAAAATATTTTCAAGATGGCAGCATTTCCGGTTATACCGGAAGTCGCTATTAACTTTTTTATTTTAAATGGAAAGCTATGTTTTTCACTGCGTTTTTGGATTAGTTGAATTATTTTAAGGGAGTTTTTATCAGCTTTCCCTATACCCAAGTTTAACCGTTTATTTAGGATTTTTGAAAATTTTTGAATTTGCACCTGTCCCTTAAAAAATCGGTAACTCGCTTAGTTTTAGAGATTTCAAAATCATGTTTGGAGAATTGAAAAAGAAAGCCTATATCTGTTGTTCAGATCAAAATTGTAATTGAAGTTAATAAACCCAAAAATTTTAAGGTTAAGTTTGGACAAATTCAAGTACCCAAAACTTAATTTTTTCAAATGGGATGTCCCAATTTTTATTCTACTAGATGGAGGAGAATTTTTTTCTGCATCAATCTGTATTAGCATTCCCTATACCTATCTGTGATAATTTTCAAGTTATGTTGGTTTTTTGTTATTGTAGGAAATTTCTTACTAACCACAGCTATTTTTGCATAGTTTGCCATTAAAACATTTCTGATTAAACTTAAACGACAAAATTGTGTTCAAAATTGTATTATCAGACTGTGAAAACAAAATAAATTCATTGGGTGTTGTTTAATTTCCCACCTTTTTTCATTCGTTTCCATGGCAACCTATGATAAAAGGCCTATGGCTAATGAATTTCTCAATCCCAACAAAAAGTTATTGTAACTTGAAAACTATTAAACATAAGTATAGGGAATGTTAACACAGATCGAAGCAGAATTAATTTCTCTACCATCTAGTGAAATAAAACTTTTGTCATTTCATTTGAAAAAAATGAGTTATGGGTGCTTAAAGTTTTGCAAACTTAATTTTAAAAATTTGGAGTTTGTTATTCTTTTTTAGAAATTTGAAAACACCAAAGGAAATATCTAGGCTTCCTCTTTCAAATGAGCTCAAAAATATTTCCAAATTTTTAAAAATGGCAGAGTTATCGATTTTTGAACTGGAAAGTGCAAATCCAAAAAAATTTTAAAAACCATAAATATTTCGTAAACGGCTAAATTTAGGTATAGGGATAGCTTATGAAAACTACCTTAAAATAAGTCTAGTAATTCAAAAACGCATTAAAAAATATAGCATTCCATTTAAAATAAGGAAGTTGATAGCGACATCTGCCATCTGGAGAATATTTTCATTGAGCAGGACGTAACAGATTATGGTTGTACACAAATTTTCAGATGACTATGATTATTAAAACTCCCAATACTTCTAATGTGGGGTTTACACAAAACAGCCTGTAAAATTAGGTACTCTGCTGCAATTTTTTTTTAAATCTAAAACTTGCGCTATAAAGACAGTTCAGTTTTTCGCTGAATTAAATTATTAAAACCTCGATTTTGAAAAACTGGAAAAAGCTGTGAACATATTGATGCCTTTGATAGGTCAAGCACAAACCGGAGTCGCTTGATAAATACGAAATTTACCGCTTTTAAGCAAAAATATAAAATTTGTTCTTTAAAAAAAAACAACCCTCGTGGAAATTAACAATTTCCCCGTTTTGGATGGTAAAAAAGCGGCGCCGCCTTCGACCCACCCTCTTAGCCCAAAAAATAGCGTTCAAAAATAGAAATTACGTACCTTGTAGCGTGGGCGTCGAGACCGCGTGTCTCTCCCGGAATCGCAGCAAATGCACACTACCCTTGTTGGAGACGCGCTGTCTAGGGCGGCTGGGCCGACGACAACCGACGATCGCCCGCCACAGCCACCTGTAGAAATCTCGTGCCGACCAGAAAAAACTCTATCAGCTACGCGATCTCTTTCCCCTGAGACGTGCTGGTCAAGAGTGCTATGAAAATTTTATGTCAATAGTTATCTGTCAAATTTGACATTCACAGCACTTTTGATATGACTATTTCCGAGCCGGTTTGAGGGAAATGGAAGCGAAAAGCCCAAATGACATTAACGTGTTTATTTTAATTTATACAGCTTACAAATTGATTATCAGAAAATCAATACAATAACAAAATAGATAAATATTTATCTTGTGTTTGTTGTTTTCCTCAATATACATACTAGGTACAATATTTTGATATATTCAATATTCCGAAGGAATCAAACGTCAAAGATAGACATGGTCATATTTAGCTTTATTTAATTACATATGACAGTGACCTCTAAGAAATAACATCAATAACGTGAAAATACACTAAAAATGACAGTTCTTTGTAATAAAAAACTCAAATAAAACGTCCACTAACAATAAACTCGCTAAAACGGTATAAAGATCTAACATCTTGCCAACATTTAAACAGTTTACTCGATTTGCACCCTGGTATTACTCTACAGGGTGATTCTTTTAATATAATATAACAATATAATATAGACAGAGCTTTTTGTGGTATAACTAACTATTTTTGAATTCGCCTTTTGAAACTAATTAAAATGTACCTGGTTGTCATAGTTTTTGACGTATGTCATAGACTTGGTAATAAATGCTAAAAAACTGTTTTTATTTTTTTGCCTTTCATCTTCCATTTTAAAGAATTCTTTTTTATTTCTGGTTTCTTGAGATTGGCAACGGCTTTTCTTCTGATGGTTCTTTCTCTTATAGTATTTCTTTTAGTTCTTAAGTAATTTTTAGATTTATTTTTGCTGTTAAATTATTGTTTATATTTTATTTTATTTTTTTTATATAATTTTTATTAATTTTCAATTTAGGTTAAGTTGAATAGCTATTAGCTAGACTTCGCCCCTTTTCTGTTTTTATTGTTTACATTTTTTTTTTCTTTCTCAATAAAGCCCTTTATTATTTTTTTTTTCATGCACAGGTACATTTAAAATATCACAGCTTTTGAACCCTTTACAATAAGTGAATAATTCTATTTACATTTGATAACCAAAGGTTTGAAGGATCTTCTAAAATCTTCAAGATTGTCAACTGTCAAATTGCAAGGCTACTATGATTTTTTGAAAATGATGATCAATAAATGATTAACAGTGTTTTTTCAATGACAATCAAAAGAACTTCGATTCTTATGGAGAAATTTATCAACATCTACAGGGTGTTTCAAGTTTTAGGTCCAGTCAAAAAATAAATACTTCTAGTTGTCCAAAAGAAAAAAAATATATATCAAACGATAGAGTCTCTAACACGCTTCAATTTGATGCTTTAATGTTATACGAAATTTTCATGGTATGAGCGTGAATTGTGAAAAACTAGATAAAAAATTTTTTGTTTCCAAATTATTGCAATCGTTTTCTCATAATAAAATTCCTCCTATTTTTTAAGTGAGACTTCCGAAACTGAAACAGTAAAAAACCCAAGGCGTATTGAGCAATTGAAATTTCAATTTGCAAAAGATCAAATAAATGTTTTATCTTAGTCACCTTTGAGAAAAAACAGAGATCGTGTCTTTGCTTGATTCACAAAAAATTGAAACGTCATTAACTGTCAGACTAAAATTTTACTTGTCAATTAAAAAATGCCCTTTTTTTGCAAATTGAAATTTCAATTGCTCAATACGCCTTGGGTTTTTTACTGTTTCAGTTTCGGAAGTCTTACTTAAAAAATAGGAGGAATTTTATTATAAAAAAATTATTGGAATAATTTGAAAAAAAAAATTTTTTTAATGTAGTTTTTTGCATTTTACGCTTATATCATGAAAATTTGGGATATCAGCAAAGCATCAAATTGAAGCGTGTTAGAAACTCTATCGTTTGCGATATATATTTTTTATTTTGGAATACTAGAAGTATTTATTTTTTGACTGGACCTAAAACTTGAAACACCCTGTATATCTAAGTCTTACAGTTTTTGAAAAAAAAACACAAAAAATAGAATTTTAGTTCATTATTTGCATTTTTAATCGGCTAAACTTTCGAAAAATACGATAAAGTTGTGTTATTAATTAAAAGAAATGTTCGATTTGTCCACCATTTAAATCAAGAAGTTTAAAACTCGAGGCTAGAATGACTGAGTTACTTTACATAATTCACTAAGTTATAACAAACCATAATAAAATATTATTGTTTTATTGCTTATTCGATCAGCTAAAAACTAAATAAAATATTGAAGTTTGACCATTTTACAAGACCTACTTGATTAACGATGAAAATTACAAAATAAAATGAGTTTTTTATGATTTTTTTCAAAAACTGTAAAAGATAAATATAGGACGTGTTGCTAAGTCACCATAAATGTCGATGTCTTTCAATTGCTGTTAAGAAAATAAGGTCGTTCCATTGTTTTGTCATAACCATTTTGAAAAAAATCAAACTAGCCTTGAATTTTGACAGTTGACAATTTTGAAAATTATAGATGGCTCTTCAAATTTTCGGTTATTCACTTATTGTAAAGGGTTCAAGAGCTGTGATATTTTAAATCAACCTATGCAAATAAAAATTTTAAGAAAAAAATTGACACATGTCAAAAACAATGACATATAAAGGTAAATTACACTCAGTTTGAGAAGGTGAATATAAAAAATTCAAAATGGCCAATTTGGATCGTATACAGCCATAAAAGAATCACCCTGTATAAAAATTTTACTCCTTAATTAAAAATAGTTTTCATTCTGTACTAGAGAGAGAAATATACTGTATTATTCGCCCCTTGAACAATTTGTCAGTCACTTATAATGCGCCGATACTTTTTATTTGGGGGCTGAATATCATCATCATCATCATCGAAATGTTCATAAGCGTATTCTGGCAGGAATTTTTCCAACTGTTCGTCAAAGAATTTCTCCAAGACTTTAGCATCGACATATACTTGAGAATCCTCCTTCAAAAAGTCACAAATTCAAAACTAAAACCAATCAAAGAACTGTTGTTTTACTTACAGGATTATATGTGTATGCATTTTTAAACATTAACCGCACATCTTTGATTAACTGCTCCATAGTGGTGTAATGTTCCGGTGAGTTCCAGTTCAATTTCTGACGTATTGAATCAAGAGCAATCGGTGTTTTAATAATTGCATGATATTCCTCATTCTACAAACAATTAACATGTATTAAATAATAAAAAAATTGCTACTTAATTTAGGTACCTCAGGCCCGATAACTTCCCGAAACGGTAAACTAGGATCATACTGACAATATAATTCCAATACTATTCGTTCGGCAATTTTCTTGTCTTTGTAACAAAGTTCCCCTTCTTTTTTCTCATTTGAAATATCATCGGACAAGTCGGCAAAGTTTGTACACAACAAACACTGCCATGTATCATTTTCCCTTAAAATAAATCAGAACAAATACAGGGTGTTCCGTCTAAACCCCACATTAGAAGTATTAAAAGTTCTAATAAAGAGTTGGTACTCAGGCATAATCCGTTGAGTTATGCTCAATGAAAATATTTTCAAGATGGCAGCACTATTAACTTTCTTATTTTAAATGGAAAGCTATATTTTTCACTGCGTTTTTGGATTAGTTGAGTTATTTTAAGCGAGTTTTTATTAGCTTTCCCTATGCCCAGGTTTAACCGTTTTCGAGATATTTAGGATTTTTGAAAATTTTTTGAATTTGCACCTGTCCCTTAAAAAATCGGTAACTCGCTTAGTTTTAGAGATTTCGAAATCATGTTTGGAGAATTGAAAAAGAAAGCCTAAATCTGTTGTTCAGTGTGATCAAAATTGGAATTGAAGTTAACAAACCCAAAAATTTTAAGGTTAAGTTTGGACAACTTCAAGTACCCAAAACTTAATTTTTTCAAATGGGATGTCCCAATTTTTATTCTACCAGATGGAGGAGAATTTTTTTCTGCATCTATCTGTATTAGCATTCCCTATACCTATCTGTGATAATTTTCAAGTTATGTTGTTTTTTTTTGTTATTGTAGGAAATTTCTTACTAACCACAGCTATTTTTGCATAGTTTGCCATAAAACATTTCTGATTAAACTTAAACGACAAACTCTGTTCAAAATTGTGTTATCAGACTGTGAAAACAAAATAAATTCATTGGGTGTTGTTTAATTTCTCACCTTTTTTCATTCGTTTCCATGGCAATCTATGAGAAAAGGCCTATGGCTAATGAATTTCTCAATCCCAACAAAAAGTTATTGTAACTTGAAAACTATTAAACATCAGTATAGGGAATGTTAGTACAGATCGAAGCAGAATTAAATTCTCTACCATCTAATGAAATAAAACTTTTGTCATTTCATTTGAAAAAAATGAGTTATGGGTGCTTAAAGTTTTGCAAACTTAATTTTAAAAATTTGGAGTTTGTTATTCTTTTTTAGAAATTTGAAAACACCAAAGGAAAGATCTAGGCTTCCTTTTCCAAATGACTCAAAAATATTTCCAAATTTTTAAAAATGGCAGAGTTATCGATTTTTGAACTGGAAAGTGCAAACTCTTTACTCTTTAGAAAACTGTTATCAAATTTTAGATTTAGGTGTTATTATGGATAATGTTTTATCATTTACACCCCATATATTACATATCACCAGTGCCGCAATGAAGTTATTAGGTTTTATATACAGGAACACCAAAAATTTTGAGAATATTCAATGTATTAAGCTATTATTTTAAGTTCTAGTCAGATCAAAACTCGAATACTGTTGCGTTATCTGGAATCCATATCATCAAACATACATTGATCTAGTAGAAAATGTGCTAAGAAAATTCGCTAAGTACTTACATTTTAAAAGCTTTGGATATTATCCCCCCAGACATTTCGACCAAAAAAATCTCCTTAAAGTTATTAATGAGACATCACTAGTTTTTTTTACAAAAAATCGTTTCTAGTCAAACACTACTTAGTTATATACAATTTAATGTTCGATGTCCCGCCACTTTTTCATACAGTACCACCAACAGTTATCACCATTTTAATTGTCCCATGTTATATTGTGTCTGCCTGTATAATTGTATATGTAACAAATTCGATATATTTTTTCATAATTTTGCTAATCCGTCGGTCAAGAGACAATTATTGTGTCTGCTCTAGAAATAGTTGAATGTTATATAATCATCTTGTCTTGTTATTTATTTGTTTTTTTTTGTAGTATCTTTATGCTTTATTTTGTTATTCAAAAATTTTTCATTTGTTTTGAATTATATTTTGTAATACTTACATGTAATTATCCACTATAGACATTTTTGTCTGTTGGAAATAAATTTACTATTATTATTATTATTATTAAATCTAAAAAAAATATAAAAACCGTAAACGGCTAAATTTAGGTATAGGAACATATAGCTTATGAAAACTACCTTAAAATAACTCTAGTAATTCAAAAACGCATTAAAAAATATAGCATTCCATTTAAAATAAGGAAGTTGATAGCGATTTGAAAATATTTTCATCCGAAAATCCGAAATCCGAGATTGTTTGTTGCAAAAAACAGTGCCGTTCTCGAAATAATTTTGTAATAACAATAAAATTGAATTAAATTAATACCCGAAACGAAGCAGAGGGAGTAAATAAATTTTCTGTCAGTGACAAAAAAATACCTACTCGACACTTAAATTGGGAATGTGACAGTACTGATGAAAAACCTTGGGACATTTATCACAACAGACCAATTCTCCTCCATCCATACACACAGCACACCAATCCTCATTCGGATCATCTTTGCCTGTTTCCATTGGATCACTTTTAATTTTTCCAGATGGTCCTGCATCACCTGTTGAACTATCAACATGTGGTGAACCTCCAGTTTTCTGTCTTCCTTCAGCTACAACTTGCACTCCATTCGAATCCAATTTTGCAATAGTTGCCATTAAATCTTTGACTGAATCTTCACAAAACTTATCAAGACTTCTTTCAGTATCACTGCGACCTTGAATATGATTAGGACTTGGTGTTTTAGGAATGGTTGAGGTAACAGTCGCTGGTAGGTTTCTACACTCTGATTGGTTCTGTTGTTTTAGTGTGATTTTAAAATTATCATTAATTGTCGGTAAGATCATGTTGCGGTTGCCCCCTTGTATGTTATTATTATTATTGGCTAATTGTTGTTGTGGAATGTGCCATCTGGCAGAGCCCCCATGCATTTGAAACTGTCTTTGAGGGCGATTTTGGTTCATCATCATGGGGTTCATTGGACGATACGATTGTGATTGGTTAGGAAAACGATTTTGGTATTGTTGGGCCATATGTGGTTGGACTGCTTGATATTGAGCTGGTCCTGTCTGTATATATACAGGGTTATTATTTACTGGTTGTAATAAACATCGCAGATTGCTACGATCTGATAACATATTTTGTGGATGTGTTGATGATGAGACCTGCTAGTAAAAAAAATTGTTTCACTCTTCTAAACCTTCAAAACGATTCAAGATTAAATTTACCTGTTGTTGATTCAAACCGCCAGAATTTGGTGGCATTCGAGGTAGTAAAGGCCTCGCCATTTGCCTCGGCATTGGCATGCGATTGGCTGATAATTGTTGGGCTAATGAAATCTGTTGCGCCATTGGTGGACCCATTACTCTCGGCCCTATTTAATCAAAATTTAACTTACAAACTTAACAAACCCGACCTGAAAACCATAAAGTTCTAACTGCATTTTTTTATTAAGCCGTGAATATCCTCCGAAAAATATTTTAAAAAATATCCTGCAGATGGAGCAGTGATCTGAATTCCTAGTTATTATGCTCGAATGCCATATGAACTATTTCGGCCACAAACCTTGTTTTAAAGTTTCACTTGGGACAAAAATTTTTCTAGTGGAATATAGAGGGCGCACTCAAAAATTGAAAAGCACAGTTGAAAAGTTTTAAAACAAAGGTATAATAGAATAATGATCGTTATTTTGAATGTTAAAAAAATTATAAACTGGGACGTTTTAACTCATGTATTAAATATAAATGCATTTTATTAAAATACTAATAACTGTATTACACTCTGATCAAATTTTGGAAAACCAATACTATTGTATTAACATTTCTTAGAAGGAATTCCTAATTTATTTTGAGTAAGAGACAAACACTCCAAATTTTTAAATCTTCTATTTAAGAGACTTGTTCGGAAAAATGGGTTCCTATTACCTATTACATAGTGAAATCATATTTAATAAAATTAATGAAATGAGAATGGACCCTGTACAGAGCATCGATTATTTATCTTAGATCTTTTGACTAGGTGCAAATTATATAAAATTATATATAAAGAAGATCCTTCTTTAATAAAAAAAAGAAAATTTCCAAATTTAGGATATTTCCTAAAACATAATATTATTAAGCTTTTATAATTTATAATCCTATTTCATCAATTTCAATACTATTTTTAGTGAAGCGATAATTTTGCCGGTCAGTGTATTATAATATTATTAATCATTATACAGTCTGAACAAAAAGTAACGCACAAAATTCATATTTTTGTTAATGGTCAGAATCTGTGATGGTCGATTTTATTTTTTAAAATGGTATATTTTGATATCATATAGTAACATTTTAATGTTGTGTTTTTGAGTTGTTATTTTAAAATTTATTATTCTTCGACAATGTCAAAATTTATGGTTTTTCTCCTGTGTAAGGAAGTTTTGACAAATTTTAGCAGATTTAAAGCTATTTTAAGCCTTGTTGAGTCTAATTTGAAGAATAAAATGTTGTATCCAACTCGTTTTTGTGTAAACCAAACTTGTTAAATAAATGACTATTATATGACAACCGACATTTTTGTTTACTGGTTTGCATATATATGTACAACACATATTTATCTTTCTGATAATAAGAAAAAATCATCTACATATTTACTTTTAATATAAATCTTTTAATGTACAACTTATTGTGGTGTCTAAGGTGTTTTAATTGTAACATTTTTTGTAATAAATACATTTTTTGAAAAATTTGTTTTATTATTTGAATCCTATTAATCATCAGATAACACGTAAGGAATGATAAATTACTTTAACAAATAAGCGAAATCACTTCAAATAGATTCAAATAACTCTACATCAAATAATTACATTTACGTATCATTGGTAACGTAAATTAGATCAATGCTTTGATGTTTTTTTTTTTCAGATTAAACATAGCGCTATGTTGCTATAAACATTGTGTTATTTTAATTCTCAGTTATATTAAGAAAATTAATTCTTGTGAAAAATAAATTCACTCACTTCTCTAGCAGCAGCCTATTTGAAAAATTTAACTGTTTTTTTTTTGTAATAAAATACATTTTTTTTGAAAATCTCGAGAAATCTTTTAAATTTGTTTTACAAACCGCATATCATTAGAAAGCTTATAAAAAATGCTATTGATAGGTGTAAACAAATACAGGGTGTTCCATTTGAAAAAAATGAGTTATTCAACTTTTTGCGTTTTGGTACATTATCTGTGCGTTTTAACGAAAAGTCGACTATTTGCTAAAACTACGAGATATTCTAAGATTTTCTGTCGCAAATTTGTCGGAAAATATTCATTGGCGGCTTCATAGTGATTTTTTAAAAGTGGGTTGTTTTTAGCACAAAAAGTTGAATAATTTCGAAACAGAAAAAGATAGGCCTATAATAGTTTATACAAAGTACCATTATTTTTTTACGTAGAATCTAATTATGCAAAAATATATAGGGTGTTCCATTTAAAAAAATATAACTTTGGTTTATCACCCTGTATACTACATCCTGCATAAAATATAAATATTTTTAGTTTGTGGATTTTAAGTTGATCTATCCAGGGCCGGCTCTAGGGGCGGACAAATCGGACCCCTGTCCGGGGCGGCAAATTGGCTAAAATTTGTAAAATATATTTTTGAAAACATTATTTTTTAATAAAATACCATATATAAATAAAAATAGAATAAATAATAAAATACTACTACACAGCTATTTAAAAAATAACTTTCAAAATAATACTAATTACTTAGAACATTACTTGGAAGTAACTAAATAGTCAATTTCAGTATTTCTTGTTACATTTTTCCGAAATTCCTTTTAGTTTTCGAGTTATTCAAAAAAAGATTTTTGTACTGGTATTCTACTACGGCGATTTTTTTGATACGTATTAGTTGTTTCAAAACTATAAAAACGCCAACATCGCATTTTACCGAATAATTTTTTTAAATAAAATTGTTAAAATTGTAAAATACTTATTAATATTATTGAAACTATAAATTACATTAGCTGTTATTTTTTTGAAGTGCATAAATAATTTATAACAGCCAATTTTGAGAGAAAATGCGACGTTAGCGTTTTTATGGTAGTTTTAAATCAGCTAATATGAAAGATTATGCTCTAAAAATGATTTGTAATTCAATATTGTTGCTTTAAACCAGTGTGTATTTTTTTTACCTATTTTATGTTTTAAAGGAAATTGAAAAAATCCTTCGTTCTATACTAGTAGGTTCTTTTCAAAATTTCCTGCGATGAAAAATAAGCGAGAAAGAAAGATATCGTGACCTCGTCATAACCGCTCTCAATCACCAAAAACGTGACAGATACTGAACATTTTTCACACATCTTTTACAAAATCAAAAATTAACTACTTTTTCGACCAATTTCTGTTCGAAATTTTCGTGAAAACACCTTAGGAATTTTTGGTAAACTTTGGCAGTGTCACTTAAAAGTCAAAAACCATTTGATCTTAATATTGGACCAAATGTTCGATAATCCGGTATGACGTCATAATTTCAACTTTAAATCGAAATAATTTGAGTTAGACAGCAGATATAGAGAAACGGTTTTCACTACTGTACTATTATCTAAGACAAAGTTGTTTTTTAAGTTGCCAATGCCTTTAAATTTACGTTCCGAACTCATTACAAAGCTTTTTCGAACTTGGCCAAAGTTTCAAATTTTTTGCGAATGAAAAAACATCCATGAATTTGGTTTTAGCTGTGTTTTAGTTTTATTTACTGTCTTTAATTTATATTATGTTTAATATTTATTGTTATTACAAGTTTGTTCGTTTTTCTAAGATTTTTATAACGAATTAAATTGAAAGACAATCAAATTTTTTTTATTTGACTTTCACAGTCACCACTGGAAATAATAATTTATTTTTATTATAGTAGTTTATCGGATAATAAAAACGGCATCGCAATATTTTCAATGTGAAAAAGTCAGTTAGAACCTCATTGTTTTCAGTCGCAATTAAAATTACCGCACTCTTACCCATATTCGATTGTGGACTAATATTTTGATTTTGTGGATATTGTGGCCCATTGTTAAATTGTCCATATGCTGGAGGTAATCTGGGTGATTGTTGGAACCCTGATGGTTGTTGTTGGTAAGGGGGTGATTGTTGGAGTAATTGATTGATGGGTGATTGTTGTTGGGGTGGTCTGGAATGACCAGGACTGGGAGAACCATGTGGGGGTAGTTGAGATGAGGGTGAAACAGATTGTGAAGGGTAAATTCTACCATCAACCACAATTTGACCGATTGTTGACATGACTGAAATAAATTTCTAATTAAAGTGATCTGTGACTAATTTCAGGCCACTTTAATCACACATTTTGCACCAAAGTAGGCCTTGAAAGGGATTATCTTAAGTTGGCAAAATGATTAGTACTCAAGTTTCAGAAAAAACTAACAAAGTAATTAATATGGGGTGGCAAATTACATTTGTTCCGAATGACATTAATGACAGTTGTCAGTCGGCCATTAAATTAAAAATAAATAAATTACCTGTTGATAAACCTACCAATGAAAGCACAAAAAATCAAGCAAAAATTTAGTCCAAGCATTTAAATCAAGACAAACACTTACCTTTAACAAGATCTGGAAATTTATCCAAAGCCAGATGAATTCGGACCGGAATTTCTGGATTTGGAATATCGGCTCGTTTGCATTTAATTCGACGCAAGTGATCGGTGACTTGTTTTTTACTGTATAATAGAGCCATATCACTGCCATTATCTAAAGCATGTTGGGTGAACTCAATACAGTGATCTGTCATACGTGAAAGCTGCTCTAGAGCTTGCTTTTTCTCTTGTAATGTCTTTTGTTTACTGTCACACACTTCGGTTAATTTCGAAACTAGTTGTTTTCCTCTAACATTAATCGTATTTGTTAACCTTCCCCCCCAAAAAAAAATTAATTAAATTTAATCGAAAAATTGTAATAATCAATTACTTGACCACTAATTGTGTGATTTCCTTAACAAGTGCCTGCTTTTTGTCAACAATCAAATTTTGACGATCGTCAATTACCTTCATGGCGCTACACAACAACGCCCTCTTGTAACTGAAAAAATATATTAACGTAAGTGTTTGGATAAGTGCCGAATTTTTCGAATTAAGGTGGCGCTCTGCGAAAAAGTGCTGATTTTGGTCAAATTCAACTACCAATATCTACGAAACTTTAAGAGATGCGATTTTGATTTTTGTATATGTTACTGTTAACATCTTTCACTAAGTATTTACCAAATTTCAATAATGTACATAAAAAATCATAAAATATCCATGTTTTCAACACTTCATCGAGATAATCTCAAGAACCATAATACGTAGATAAATCGGACTGGGACCATTTGAAAACACACAAAAATATCTAGTGACATTACCCACTTCCGAAAAAAATTGACTTTTAGTTAAAAAAATACGTTTGATATCTCTGTGAAAGAAACGAAATTTGTTGTAGAAAGTTGGTAATCTCACTAGATATAGTCGATTGAAACGATTTGGCGTTTGCCGTTTTTAAAAATGTTTGTTCGTTCTCGAGATTATCTCAAAAAACAATTTTTCGTTAGTTCTGGCACCGGCCACCAGTTGGCGCTTCAAATTTGAGCTGTCTGAATTGTCGCCTAAGGCAAAATATTGTATTGTATTGTAAATTTTATTTGTCCTCATTGTTGTGGCAAAGTTGGAGTAAATAAGATGATTTCGGTACTCACTGCTTGATCTTTAGAAAAGGATTTACATTGATTTATAAAATCCTTTACAAATTCATTATTAAAATTTTGATTCCGCCTAGGTCAGATTTAAAATCCATACGTGTTAAAATTAAATTTTAATTGAATTAAATTTTAATTTCACTTTCTATAAATTGACCGACCCCTAGTAGTAATTTTTTACTTAACAGATTATACCAGTAGTTTTTTGCTGTAACTATTGATTTTTTGGATTTTTGTGAAATTCGATTAGAAAATGTTTTTATACTCGTTTCAGTTAGTAAAACGTCAATTTTTTAGCATTCTAAAAAAATAACTCTTATAAAGTTGACAAATGTAAAAAATTAGTTAAAATGATAAGGAACTTCTTTGGAATATTTTTTTAATTAACGTTTGTTCAACCAAACCTACAAATTTTTGAAACATCGGTAGTACTATGACAAATTTAAAAAATCGAAAAAGTGTCTTATTGAAACAACAAAAAATTACTCATCAAATACTAGACGAGAGTTCGACAAAGAAGAACATTATTTTCCAAAACATTTCTCAAACGGGTTGTCATTGGTTATTATAATTTGCTTGGAACCCTGCGGATACAACGTTTACAAAAAGTTTTATCAAATAATTTTTAATTTATTTACACTCTGATTTGTACGAAGTCTATCGATAAATAATAATAATTATTACTTTATCGATGATAATAATAATAATACTTTAACTTGTATGGAAACGCTGATTATCATAATTTATCAAGCTGAAGAGTCAAATAGAAACATTTCCACAGGTAGTATTTAGTTAGAATACATTTTTAGTTAGAATACAAAGAAAAAAAAATTACAATATTCTTAGGAATATTATAACAAATTTTGCCAACAGTTATCTTCTTTTTCTATTTGATTAAAAATTTAATAATAACAATTTAAAAATTAATAATTATAATTAGCAAAAATTTGCATAAACTCTCAATATTTCGTAAATACATGCATCCGATGCCTCTCTGAATCGTGAAAGAACGATGAGTAATATTTTGAATATTTCGATTCATAACAAGCCACTAGCCCTGTCCGAAGTACAGTCACCCAAAATGAAAATGACCCCTGCTATAAATCATTAGAGATCGTAAACTAGTTTTGAGTCGCATTCCACATTTCATTTATCGGCTTTTGAAATGTTTAAGGATTTCTTGATGGAAATTGTTGGTTATCCCAAATGTGAAATAATACAATTTTTAAGTTTT
This sequence comes from Tribolium freemani, assembly GCA_939628115.1. Classification (NCBI taxonomy): domain Eukaryota; kingdom Metazoa; phylum Arthropoda; class Insecta; order Coleoptera; family Tenebrionidae; genus Tribolium; species Tribolium freemani. The sequence goes on along the minus strand of OW626786.1, from coordinate 16,064,550 downwards.
CAGAGAAGGTCACAAAAATAAAATTGTTAGTTGGTTTGCAAATTTAATTTATTATTTGGTTGATGCAAAATAAGTTTTAGTGTTCAATTAAAATCTGCAAAATAAAAAACACGGCAAAACATGGATTCTTATTTCATTTTGTTTAAATTATCATTAAATTAAATTTTGCGGATTGTGATGCGATCGCGAAACGATCACTTTGATATCCATTGTCCAAAAATTATTTCAATTCAAAATAATTATTATACTTAAAATCTGATTGTCACAAACTGTAACTAAAAATTTGATCGTCTTTATAGTTTATTTCTTAAGAATATAAAACTTATTGCAATAATAGTTGTGCATAAAACAAGATAAAATAAAAATATCGAAATCCAATTGTTATTTTAAATTTCAAGCAAAGACGTCTACACTCTTAATGGTTTTAATTATTAATTGCACAATCGTTTTTGTGAACATTTTGGTTACTAGTGCCGGTTTATAGAAAATTCCATTAAATTTTAATTCCTTGTTAAAAGCTAACTATCATTGATAACTTTTATTCTGAATATTCCAATTTTTTTAAACGTCTTTGTTTGATATTTGAAATACAATTGGATTACAATTTTTGCTTTAATAGTAAATACTTAATTAAGACAAGATTGAGTACGAAAATAAGTTGTAATCTTAAAATTCCAAAAATTGAAACCGGTCTCAAAAATAAAATCTAATTTTATCGTGTTGTATAATAAATAACTAAACTACTTATAATAAGTATTTAATTTTATTCATGAATTGGAAATAGTATTATAACAGTTTTTTTTGCATCAACTAAAATATAATAAATTAAATAAAAAAAAATACATTTTTTTGATCTCTCAAAGTGACGAAATGTGGCGACGAACATGAAACTTTTTTTTACTTCTCATTTGTCTTCCAAGAAAATTTATAAATGTTTGTGTTATGAAGAATTTGAAAATTCTTTCCTTGAAATTTTGGCCTTTAGTTATCCCCTGCGGTAAGAGTTTGTTTGTCATTTCCTGTGAACCTTATTTGCAGTAATGGTCAGAATTTCATTCGGGTATTTCCATGAATGAATTGCCGTAACGTCATTGATAACTTTTATTCTGATTATTCCCATTTTTTGAAATGTCTTTGTTTAAAATTTGAAATACAATTGCATTAAGACATTTTAATTTTAATAGTAAATACTTAATTAAGACACGATTGACTACGAAAATCTTAAGATAAAGAAGTTATAATTAACAAAAATTAGTGGTAATTCAATTTTAAAGAGGGAAACATTTTTAGTGATCTTTTTGTGGGTTCTTCTAAAATTTAAACAAATGCAGAAAACAGTAAAAATTTAACTACTTATAATATTTAATTTTATTCATTATTTCGAAATGGTATTCTAAAATCAATAAGACTTGAAGTGTTTATTTATTATAATAAACTTAGTTTAACTTATTTTGCATCAATTAAATAGTAAATTAAATTTGCAAAAAACAAATTGATTTTCTTTGACCTCTCAAAGTGTCGAAACGTGGCGACGAACATGAAACTTTTTTTACTTCTCATTTGTCTTCCAAGAAAATTAATAAATGTTTATCAATTCGGAGAAGAATTTGAAAATTCTTTCGTTGCAGTTTTGGTTTTAAGTTATCCCCTGTAGTGTTACGGGTTTGTTAATTATTTTCCAGTGAATCTTATTTGCGGTAATAGTCGGAATTTTAATCCGGGTATTCCCATGAATGAATTGCCGAAACATTTATTCTGGCGATTCTAATTTTTCAAAACATTAAGGACAGGCTTATAAAAAACTCCATTAAAATTTAACACGTTGTTAACAAGGAATTAAAATTTAATGGAACTTTCTATAAACCGGCACTAATAAACTAAAATGTTCACAAAAACGATTGTGCAATTAATAATTAAAACCATTAAGAGTGTAGACGTCTTTGCTTGAAGTTTAGAATAACAATTGGATTTCGACATTTTTATTTTATCTTGTTTTATGCACAACTATTATTGCAGTAAGTTTTAAATAAACTATAAAGACGATCAAATTTTTAGTTACAGTTTGTGACAATCAGATTTTAAGTATAATAATTATTTTGAATTGAAATAATTTTTGAACAGTGATCGTTTCGCGATCGCATCACAATCCGCGAAATTTAATTTAATGATAATTTAAACAAAATGAAATAAGAATCCATGTTTTGCGTGTTTTTTATTTTGCAGATTTGAATTGCACACTAAAACTTATTTTGCATCAACCAAATAATAAATTAACTTTCGCCACCTTAATTCGTAAACAAAACTTTTGAGATGATTTTCGAGAAATATAATAATAAAACTCTGACAACACGAAAAAAATACACTGAAATTTGTCCGATTTGGCAAAATATAAAAAGCCAAAATTCACACAAAATTTTCCAAAACAAAAAAATACGTACCCAACATCTTTCAGCATATCAGCTATAAATTTTCGCGTCTCTGACGCAATCTCATTGGTAAATTTATACTTGTGTTCCCTATGTTCGATAAGTTGGCAATCACGACAAGTTAATTTATCGCACGTTTCGCAAAACAGTGATAATTTCTCCTGTGGATGAATCTGACAAAACAGATTAGGGGCAGAATTATTTGTAGATGATTGGCTGTCAGTAAGTCCCTCTTCTTTAGGTTTGATGGTGTGGTCTTTAGTTATTTTTAGTCTAGTAATTAAAAATTAAAAATCAATTGATTTTAATGAATAAAATACCTTTGATGTGCTTGTACACAACTATCACAAATGTATTCCGAACAATCAACACACCAACTTGTAGCAATGGCATCATCACTGCAACTGCTACATTTCAACTCTGCTAATTTGGTCGAGTTGTCTTCATTATTAGCAAGCTCTAGCAAAAAATGATTTTCGATTATTTTATTTGGCTCACATACTATATTGCACTGTGGACATTCAACAGTATCTGAAATAAAATATTGACTTATTGATTATGAGCAATAGTTGGCGTACTTTTCTCCAACTCTTCGTACAGCTTGTTACCAATGCAGTTACCACAAGCATTGTGCAAACACTCCAAGAGTTTTGGTTCATCACTGCCATTCAACACCTGTTCACAGAAGACACACTTAAAAGTGTAAGTCTCCCCAGTTGTTGGACTCTCTACATGTTCTTCAGTGCCTTCAGCAACTTCCTTAACTTCAAGGTCTTTCGACTCTTCCACAGAATCATCACAAATCATTTCACTCTGTTCACTCTGAACTGAATCAATCACATCCTTGGTAGCGTCTTGCTGATTCATATAATTGCCCTCGGTGTAATAAATATTTGATTCAGCCATCGTGGACAATATTAGAACCAATTAAAAATGAAAAATTGATGATGTTGGGGGAGAGCCTTTAAAATTTTAATCACCACCTTGATTGGGGCTGTTTGCCTAGCATTCGACCAACACCGTCTTCACTCATTTTTCGCATTATTTACACTTTTATTTACTTTTTTCCCAATATTTTGGGGACGCTTTTCCAGAAAACACACAACCTCTCAAACTTCACTCAACTGTTACCAACATTACCAAAACCACGACCCTAACTTTTTCAAAGACAATAGTCACAATACGTTAACACAAACACTGAAATAAAGAAATAATCAGATTTGAGAGGAATACGAGACGAGATTTGACCCGAATTTGCCTCATTTTTTTCGCGTCAAGGTTGGCGGTATTTTTTGGCGCATTCAAGACGCCACCACTGTTTTTACCGTATTTAAATTTAATTCCACTTTGTGTGACACTTTATCGTAGTTTAAAATACGGGTCGCGTTAATTTTTTATGAAATGATTAATTTATTTAAAAATTGGGGATGCGCGTGCGTCGTCACCTCAGACACTTCCATTGAATAAGAGAGAGGGAGAAGCGAATTTCTCTGTCTACCCCTTGTTTTTACCGAAAGCGCTACCTGACAAGAATCAAGCGAACTAACTCGACAATAGCGGGAAATTCAAACAGGACATTTTATTTATTTTCCATATTTAAATGTTTTTGTACCCATGCACTGTTACGAGACAGTTGCAGTAGCACAAAAACCTTTAACATCGCTTAATAAAATGAAACAAAGTCCTTCCCATAAAAATTTATTTAAAAAATAACGGCATGGAATGTATAGGGTGTTTCAAGTTTTTGGTCCAGTCAAAAAATAAATACTTCTAATAATCCAAAATAAAAATATATATCGCAAACGATAGAGTTTCTAACACGCTTCAATTTGATGCTTTGCTGATATCCCAAATTTTCATGATATAAGCGTAAAATGCAAAAAACTAAAATAAAATTCCTCCTATTTTTTAAGTAAGACTTCCGAAACTGAAACAGTAAAAAACCCAAGGCGTATTGAGCAATTGAAATTTCAATTTGCAAAAAAAAGGGCATTTTTTAATTGACAAGTAAAATTTTAGTCTGACAGTTAATGACGTTTCAATTTTTTGTGAATCAAGCAAAGACACGAGCTCTGTTTTTTCTCAAAGGTGACTAAGATAAAACATTTATTTGATCTTTTGCAAATTGAAATTTCAATTGCTCAATACGCCTTGGGTTTTTTACTGTTTCAGTTTCGGAAGTCTCACTTAAAAAATAGGAGGAATTTTATTATGAGAAAACGATTGCAATAATTTGGAAACAAAAAATTTTTTATCTAGTTTTTCACAATTCACGCTCATACCATGAAAATTTCGTATAACATTAAAGCATCAAATTGAAGCATCAAATCGTTTGAGATATATTTTTTTTCTTTTGGACAACTAGAAGTATTTATTTTTTGACTGGACCTAAAACTTGAAACACCCTGTATAGGCAAAGTTATTTCAACTCGAATTGTTCTTTATAAACATACTCATATGTAGTAATGTAAATACAATGACCAAAATATAAATACACCAGTTTTATTGGTTTCATTCACAGGTTTCATTACTTTTCTGCACACAGTTCAGAAAAGCAAAAAAATTATCAAAATTTTGATAGTAACGTTACGAAATATACGTTAAAACAACATTAGTCAAATTTTTGAGTTCCTAAGGCTAAATTTTACAATTTTCAGATAAACAAACTCCCGATTAGTTATTTGTGGCTCGCTATTTTAAACAATTTCTGCAAAGCAATGGTAAATGTAATGTAGTTTTTCGACATATTATCTTCTTATAGACCCTAATACTATTTACACACTTATTATGACTGAATTTTTAGTCATCAAAGCATGATGCATGAGCTAATCCATGTATACAATTGTTTCAATGTATTTTTCGAAATTTATTCCCGGTTATAAAGTTAAGGACGTTTGTAAAAGCGGCCCTAAAACGTATAATAGTTTGATGTTGAAGTTCTTGATAAGTTTTGTAATTTTTTTAAAAGTAATCTAAATTGCATTATAGTTATTAGTAAATTACTCATGCACAAGAAAATTACTAAAGTTTGCTAATAAAGTTATTTTAAATTTGTACCTAATTATGACACAATAAATAGTGTGATATCTGTTATCCATTACTGTAATCGAAAGTTAACTGTTTCAAAACTATAAAAGCGCCAACGTCGCATTTTACCAAATTATTTTATTAAATAAGGTTGATAAAAATGTAAAATAGTCATTAATAAATAGATCTCTCATTGAAACTATAAATTACATTAGCTATTAATTTTTTGAAGTGCATGAACAATTTATAAGAACAATTTTTTAAATAAAATGCCACGTTGGCTTTTTATATTTTTGAAACAGCTAATACCATGAAATAATTTGAATTTATAATTAGAGTAGGCTTTAACTTGTATGAAAAGTTTGATTATTTGGAAAATTGAAACGGTAATATTCAATTACAATACATTTTTTCGCTCAGTTTCTAATAGTTTAGCTATAACAAAGAAAAACCTCCTACTCTAATTATAAATTCAAATAATAATATGGTATAATCTTGTTTCATAAACAAATTGATGTAAAGTGATAGGTAGATAGGTATTCAATCTAATAAATTATCAAATTATACTGACTATTCACTCCTATTTGAAATTTTTCTGACAAATTTTGATTGTCAGTCTAAAGTGTCAATTAAAAATTAAAATTTTTACGGATTATGATTGGTCACATATTTTCTTAGTTTTGTTTTTGTTTGCATTTTTTGCCAGCAGATAGAGCTAGCTAAGGAGAAAATTTTTAGGTTAGGAGAATCAGTCAACGGAGACTTTTGTTACGGCCATAATGGAGCGTAGCGACAACTGGAAATCGCAATTAATTGTTGTACACACGTTTTAATAACGTTTACCTTCATTCATCCTCCTAGTTCAATTGAACACTGACGATTTACACTATACACTAGATCAATATAAAGGATCGAAATAAAAAAAGAAATAAAAATCACGTTAAATCGTGTCCTGATATCTTTAAAACACTGTTAAACAAAATGTTGCCAAAAACCATTAACAAGTGGCTTTACAGATTCCTTTAAATTTGCAGATTTCTTTGCTACCGACGCGACCTCAGACGTACAGCAATTGAACTATTTTACCCGTTTCCCCCCTTTACCCCCCCGCTTCCAGTGAACCACCAATCACATTAAACCTTCAGGGGCCGGACACTTCCAAAGGTTGGTAACAACGCACCACTTCCATTTTTGACATTTCAAAAAGCGCGTTAAATTAGTGGTTATTTTATTAAAATTTGCCGATAAAATGACAAGGTGAGTGTTGGAACGGTGTTTTCGTGCAGTTACAAGTGTGTATTTCAGAGCTAATATCGAGTTAGGTAACGTAACCCCACATAATATCAAACAACTAAAGCGCCTAAACAGCGTGGTTTTTCCCGTCTCTTACAACGATAAATTCTATAAAGATGTGTTAGAGGCGGGCGAATTGGCTAAATTAGCCTATTACAATGATATAGTAGTTGGTGCAGTGTGTTGTCGAATTGATACGTCTGAAAAATCTCGTCGTTTGTACATCATGACTTTAGGCTGTTTGTATCCTTACCGTAGACTTGGTATAGGCACACTTATGGTCCAACATGTCCTATATTACGTGGAACAGGATGGCAACTTCGACAGCATATTCCTGTAATTGTTATTACTTGTATTAAACCCAATAACACGTTCTTTCAGCCACGTGCAAGTAAACAACGAAGGAGCGATTGATTTCTACAAAAAATTCGGTTTCGAAATCGTCGAAACTAAAGAACACTACTACAAAAGAATAGAACCGGCAGACGCTCACGTTTTACAAAAAACTTTAAGGAAAAAAGGACAAAGCAACGGAAACGCCGAGTAAAACAAAACATGATTTTTTTTTTGTTACAGTATTTTTAAATTTCAATAACACATTGTATAATTGTTTAATAAAGTCATCGTTTGAGTTGATTTGATTATCGGCAACCACATGCCGAAATTATCATTTCGTTGTAAAACTTCATAATAATGTTGCCAAATCTGTCGTAAAACATTATAGCAAGGGGTTTATACTTTGTAGGGCCACAACAAGGGTTTTTACGCCCTAGTTCGGGAAAGTAATTTGTGGTTTTGTGGTGGTTTGGTAAGTGTTCGGTTCGGTAACACGTCCCGTGACAATTGTAAGCGTTATAACCAGCAGGTGAGATAATAAATTTCATCCAATTTAGTTTTTGGAAATCGACGTATAAATCATGTCTTCTGCAAGTGTTACTTTCGGTGATTTCATCATTTTTTCCTACAATACAATTAACAATACAGGGTGATTCACATAACTTTAAATGCAACTTGATTCAAAGACACTAAGGGCCGGTTGCTCAGTTCGAGCTTACGTAAACTCGGCTTAAATTTAAACTAAGTTTAAACCACAGTTTTGTTGCTCAGTTAAGCCGCGCTGAACTTGTCACTTATGCGGTTGGTAGTACTGTACGCTTGCGCACTTCAACTTGTTTTGACAGTTCGGATTTTGAAAAGTTAGGTTCAGATGAATCATTATTTTAGTATATTGGAGGAACAATATCGCTATAATATGTTTAAAAATGTATCTCAATATAATTATTAATTACTAGAATGGTTTTTTTCTTATTTCATGCGCGGCATATTCAAATTGTGCTTCCTTCTGAAAAAATTCAATTCATCGTTTCCTTTCAGAGCACAGCAATAAATTGATTTGCACAGTTTATTATATATAAATAATTTAACTGTTTCAAAATTTGTGCTATAATTAAAATCACATAAGATTTACATATCAGTCATTTCTAATATCATTCTTTCCTTGACTGCCGGATTCTGCTGCAGCAATTAAAAAAATAATGTTTAATACTAGAATAAAAATAAGTAAGTAAATTATTATCATTATACTTTTTTTTAGTTTTTTTTAATATACTAACTTACAACATGTTGTTGCCATGGCCCTCTACTCATTACTGTTATTGTCAGTGTTGCCAGGTAATTTTTTTTGTAATCCCTAGATGCTATGGTCAAAAATCCCTAGAAATCCCTAGACATTGCACTTTCCACTTTCGGTATACAGGATATTTTAAAATTGGTGAATTCCGAGTTCAGAGCATTGAAAAGAATAAATTCAGTGGTCCAATATAGAAAAATAAATAAATAAAGAATCGGGACTTCCCCACGAAAATACAATGGTTTGAAGGTGCACTAAATTAGCTTAATTTGGGAGTAAAAAAATCTCTGCAATTTTCCATTTCATTTTTAAGAAAAATTCCAAAAATTAAAGATTTTTTTACTCCAAAATAAAGTAAATTTTTCAAGAAATTGTTTTACGAGACACCCTGTAACATTGGGTTTCATAAACAATTAGGATTTCGAAGAAAAGTTTATCTAACCATTTTTTCTTTAACCATTTAATTAATTACACAATATTTAATTAAAAAAGTCAGATGTGATAATTAAATTTTGGTAATTCCCTCTCGAAATACATCAATAGGTCAGTAGGTAATGAGTAATCTTCATAATTCCCTTCCTGTGATAAGTTTGTTCAACTTTGCATCGCTAGAAAGATTAATTGTTTTAATGTTTTGTTAAAAACATGTGAATTATTAAATTGTTCTCTAATTTGTGACTCTGAACACAAAAACACCCAAAAATCCCTGGATTATGCCGAAAAAACTGAAAAAATCCCTTTGTCCCTCAGCAGTTTGAAAATCACTAGATTCGGGATAAATCCCTAGACCTGGCAACCCTGGTTATTGTTCAAATTTATTTGTTTATTACAAGTTTAGCTCAAACTGAACTGAAATTTATTAAAAAAAGCTGTTTCTGTGCATCATCAGCAAATTTATTGGTTCCTTATCACTAATTATCATTAAAAGCAATTTTTTTCCATTGTGAAAGTAAGTAGTATATGGGCTTGATGGCCCTCCACCAGTCTATTTTTTATAACATTGTTGGTCTGCATATTTTATGATTTTTTTAATTGTCGCATATTTTTCGTAATGTAGGTGTCTGCTGTTGCATTAAATCTTAGTGCAATTTGGGCCATGGTCTATTTTTTTCATCGAACAAAAGCAAGTAACTTTTTTACACTCTAGTGTTAGTTGAATAAAATTAACCAATTTTATTTTCTTTGCGCGTAAAATTCTGTTAACGATTTCAATAAAATTATAAAGTTATGTATATTAATAAGGTTAATATTAAAAGTACTTAGAGATAAGCCAACATCGACCGCTTAGTTAAACCAATGCTAAGCTTTGGCTTAGTCGATATTTCGGTGCCGGCTTAAGCTTAGTTAAACTGGGTTTAAGCTCGAACTGAGCAACCGGGCCTAATAATTATAAATTTGTTTGTGATTTGGATATTCGTTCCAAACCTTAATTAGGTTCTTATTGCAGTCTCTGGCGTTTTTGTTTTGGCCAACTTTGGCGCAATTCAACCTCCAGTGTATAATGGGTTGCATTTAAAGTTCGTCAGGGTCGTAAAGTTATGTGAATCACCCTGTATAAATATGAACAAGTTATAAAAATCACTAACCATCACTTCTTGACGATTCTGACTTCAAGATGAGAAAAGTCCGAAAGGCATTTCTATCACTATCGTTAAAAAGATTGAATTGTTCGTCGTTTGGTTTCGAAATCGTGATAAATAACGACAAATCCGTTGGTTTTTTAATCCAGTTATGCAACGATTTGGTTAATTTAAACACCTGAAAATAATTTTTTGCTAATTGAAAATTGAATTTAACTGTTACCTGCCAGCCACTTTCAGCCTGATAAATGTAAATCACATTGAGCAGTTTGTGTGAGTCTGGATTTATCAAAGCCGTTTCATTCAAGTCATTTTCGACTTGATAAAGGCGCAAAATTAGCGATTTTTGACTCAAATTTGTCTCAACTTTGTGATAGAAATGTAACTCAACCTCCACAACATCGCCCAATTCACTTGAATTAAATTTGATTACGGTTGAGTTTAACTGATTTGTGTTGAAGAGAATGTGAACAGGACCTGCCACATTTTGCGAAAAAACTTCGTAATATTTGTAGATGTAAGACGGTAGTTTATTTCGCGTAATGTTAGACCAATTGTAGTTCCATTCGGGGTCTAGAACTGGGTGAATGTAGACTTTTGTGCCCTGAAACAATTTTTAAAAAATTTGAAACTACAATTCGTATTATTACATTCGTATTAGTGGCAATTTTACGTGTGACGTTTCTATTGTTCCTGAGTTCGCTTATTTGAATTGTGGGATAATTCGTTTGATTAAAACTGACACGATTCCGAACCATGAACTCATTTGTGGTTTTATTTAAATTAAAATAATACGTTTTGGCTTCGATTTGGGCCAACGCCAGGAACAGGACAGTTAGCAACCGCATTTTACACAAACTAAATAATTTAACAACGCCTAACAATCCAGGAAATTGCAAATTCTCTCATTTAGGGCAATTTTCAAATTACGCGCCACTTTGTCCTTGAACTGTCAAATGTGAGGTTATGTTTAAAAAATAGCAAAAACATGACTTTTGTGCTAAAAACTTTACGCAATCATTGGAAGAAATCGACTTTCGCAGCCGTGGCCCTAATGTACGGGTTTGAATACGGCAAGGAACGTCTGGAGTGAGTGACATAACCTCACATTAACCCCCTCAAATTTAATTTCATGTTAGGACTCAAGATTTGATGCGTGTTTATTGCGAAAGGGCGGCAAGGTTTGGGCTTGAGCCAATTCGGGTGGATGCTGACCCCCGTAACGTTACGGTAATTCTAAACCCCAATGCAAATAAGCGTAAGGCTGGTGACGAGTTTGAGAAATATTGCGCCCCCTTGTTGCATTTGGCCGGTATTTGTGTCAATGTTGTTAGGACGGAGTCCGAAGGGCATGCCAGGACTCTAATCAATGATTTAAACGGGACAGATGCTCTGGTTGTGGCAGGGGGCGATGGAACTGTCTCTGAGGTGATAACGGGGCTTCTGAGGCGTACGCAGGAAAACACCAACGGTTTGATACCAATAGGTTTGTATTAGTGGGGTTTGGGTGAAAATAATCACGGTTTGAAGGTGTCTTACCTTTGGGTAAAACAAACTCGGTTGCTAAAGTTTTGTTTCCTTGTGGGGGTCATTTGGAGAAGGTTCGCTTGTTGGCCGATGCCACGATGGCAGTTGTTGAAGAGGTTGTGAAACCTATCAATGTTTTAAAAGTTGAGGTGTTGGAAAATGAAAATAAACCCATTTATGCTGTCTCTGGGATCAAGTGGGGGGCTTACAGAGACGCCGAAATGAAAAGAGACAGTTATTGGCTTTATGGCAAATTTCGCAATTACGTGACCTATTTATTCAACGGATTAAGGAATAACTTGACTTGGAATTGTTCAGCTGAACTTCATTACACACCACCTTGTTCAGGCTGTTCAAATTGTGCGAAACAGTCACAACAAAAAAAGTGGTTTCAAAGGTAAGTAGTGCTTGATTTTGACAATTTTTTATACAAGGCGTGTTTAAAATGATTTTCATCTAGTTATTATTATTATTGATTTCTGCTACACCACAGTCGAAACCAATTATTATGTAGCCTATGTAAAATTTAGAAAAAGTATATTTTATGAAGAGAAATAAGTACGTAAAATATTACAAAAAGAATTGGAATTCATAAAAAATATGTCTATATTATTAATTCGGTTCATTTCAGAGCACATCTTAAATATTGGTGATTTTTTTTAAAGTTTGTCCGACTAGCATCCAAGTAAAATAATTGTTTATTTCTAGAGTTTTGACGAGGTACACGAAAATTTATTTGTTTTAGCAGTTGAGGGCAATCAATTTTATTGTGTATAATTTTAAAAAGAAACGTTAATGTAGCAAATTTATATCTAATTTCAAGACTAGATACTTGAAACCTATTTAATAATATTTCTTGCGGGAAACCAACTGGAGGATAAGTTCCGTCATTTCTATAAGCCAGAAATTTCAAAAACCTTCTTTGTACATTTTCAAGCTTTTCCGTAAATAGGAGACCAAACAACTGATGCATATTCCAAACATGATCTAACAAATGAAAAATATAGTAATTTCAAAGTGTTAATTTGTGAAAATTCAGAACCATTTCTTATAACAAAACCCAACATCTTAGAAGCTTTTAGTATGACACTATCAATATGATTAGAAAACGTGAACTGTGGATCAAAAGTAACATCTAGATCTTTTAACATAATCCAGTTTTTTTAGGAGTAAAGAATCAATAAAATAATTAAACTTTATGACTGATTTGTTAGAAAATTGCATTAAAAAACATTTTGACAGATTAAGATTTAACTCATTTTTCTGACACCATTCTAAAAGATTAAGAATATTCTTCTGCAGAACATTAGTCCAGAGAAGTTTTTGTTCTACAAAAAAATTTTAAATCGTCAGCGTATAGGAGGCAAGGTATGTCAAAAGAAGTTACAATGTCGTTAATAAAAAAAAAAAAATAAATTAAAAATATAAAGGTAGTAATCTATTAAATGATTATGAACAATTTTGTGTGTAAACATATGACCAGTGTAAAAATGCCACAAGGAATTGGAAAAAACAATTTCTTGATCAAGTAGAACAAAATATTATAACTAATAGTAGAGCATTTTGGTCATATGTCAAATCAAAAAATACTATACAGGGTTATCCAAAAAAATTCACTTAGTGGGATTGTAAACCTTTTTGCCTCTCATTTCGAATCTGTTTATCTTGATCAACCTAAATTATCCGATTTAAAATTTTCTAAAAACAGTCAAAATGTACTTTTAAATACCGTTGAACTTTCTGCCGAAGCTATTTTCTCAAAATTGATAAATCTTGAAGACAACTACAAAACCGGACCCGATGGTATATCTCAGCTGTTTTAAAAAAATTGTGCTTATGAATTGACAACTCCACTACAAATGCTATTCAACAAATCCCTTCGTCAGTCTCAATTTCCGAATATTTGGAAAATTTCTGATATCAGGCCTGTCTTTAAAAATGGTAGTCGTGAAAATATCTCCAACTATAGACCAATTTGCACCCCATCGTATATATCAAAAGTTTTTGACTCGATATATAATGGCTGACATTATATCATTTTCTGTAATGCATTCTATTATTGAAGAACAATTGGGTTTTTAAAGGGTCGCTCTACGATGACCAATCTTTTTTTGTTTACTGATTATATTACGTTAAATCTCGAAAATGGATTTCAAATTGATTGTATATACACCGACATGTCAAAAGCTTTTGATCGCATTTCTATTGAGTTGTTAATTTTAAAATTAGATAATCCAGTTCTCAGTTGGATTTATTCTTTTTTATCCAATCGTGTACAGTACGTAAATATAAATGGTGTTAAGTCACGCGAAATTCGGCCATCCACAGGTGTACCTCAGGGATCACATCTAGGACCAATTCTTTTTTTACCTCTATGTAAATGATATCTAAACAGCTATTGAAAGTTCTAAAATCCTTCTTTTTGCCGACGATTTAAAGATATTTAAAGTTATTAATAATCAAAACGACTGTGATATGTTACAATGTGATTTAAATAGTCTTTGTATGTGGTGTAAACAAAATAATTTAGAATTGAACATAAATAAATGTAAAGTACTAAGATTTTCTAGAAAATTACATTACAATTCACCGTCCTACTTTATATCAGGTAACCAACTTGAATGTGTCACACATCTTAGTGATTTAGGTGTTATTGTAGATAGCCAGTTAAGTTTTGATTTTCACATTAACTATATTTTGTCGAAAGCAAACAAAACATTAGGATTTATAAAAAGACAATGTTTTCATTTTTCAAGTTTACGTGTTCTACAATAGTTATGTTCGTCCAATTTTAGAATATTGCACAATTATTTGGCAACCTTGTTATAATGTACATATTAATCGTATTGAAAATGTTCAGAAAAAATTTGTTAAATTTGTATGTTACGATAAAAATAATTATATATACACTTTAAGCTATTTAGGACTATCCTTATTATCTTCCCGTAGAATATTTTATGACGCATCGTTTGTACAGGGTGTTTCAAGTTTTAGGTCCAGTCAAAAAATAAATACTTCTAGTATTCCAAAATAAAAAATATATATCGCAAACGATAGAGTTTCTAACACGCTTCAATTTGATGCTTTGCTGATATCCCAAATTTTCATGAAGCGTAAAACGCAAAAAACTACATTAAAAATTTTTTTTTTCAAATTATTCCAATAATTTTTTTATAATAAAATTCCTCCTATTTTTTCCGTAAGACTTCCGAAACTGAAACAGTAAAAAACCCAAGGCGTATTGAGCAATTGAAATTTCAATTTGCAAAAAAAAAGGGCACTTTTTAATTGACAAGTAAAATTTTAGTCTGACAGTTAATGACGTTTCAATTTTTTGTGAATCAAGCAAAGACACGAGCTCTGTTTTTTCTCAAAGGTGACTAAGATAAAACATTTATTTGATCTTTTGCAAATTGAAATTTCAATTGCTCAATACGCCTTGGGTTTTTTACTGTTTCAGTTTCGGATGTCTCACTTAAAAAATAGGAGGAATTTTATTATGAGAAAACGATTGCAATAATTTGGAAACAAAAAATTTTTTATCTAGTTTTTCACAATTCACGCTCATACCATGAAAATTTCGTATAACATTAAAGCATCAAATTGAAGCGTGTTAGAAACTCTATCGTTTGAGATATATTTTTTTTCTTTTGGACAACTAGAAGTATTTATTTTTTGACTGGACCTAAAACTTGAAACACCCTGTATATCGTATACTGTCTGGTAATATTAATTGTAATTCTATTTTATCACAATTTTTAATACATATACCTGTTTGTAATATTAGAGAACCTAGAATGCTTGTAGTCCCATACCACCGTACGACTTATGGAAAAAATTCTGTAGTTTCTAGACTCTCCAAAACATGTAACGAACTTTCAAATAATGTTGATTTTATAGGTTTACCAATAAATACATTTCTAAAAAACTTAAAAACTGTGATTGAAAATAGTGATTTGAACTTTTTTTTAAATTTAACACTACTTTTATATGTTTACCAATTGTATTGTATCTATTTATGTTTTAAATTTTATTTATATTAACTATTGTAATTGGTGTGGCCGTTAATAAACATTATTATTATTATTAAAATAAAAAGTACAAAAAGAAGCGGACCGAGTATCGACCCTTGTGGCACTCCAGATGTAACTTCAAATACGTCAGAAACAAAACCATTTAGGAAAACATACTGTCTTCTTTTAGTAAAATAAGATTGAAAAAAAATTATAAATTATCAAAGAGTCTGAAAGACCAAAGTAATAAAGTTTGGAAAGCATTTACGCTATCAAAAGCCTTTGAAAAGTCTGCATAGAAAACATCAAGTTGCATACCAAGATCTAAAAATTTGTTACAGTAGACCTACCAGACACAAAACCGTGTTGTTCATTGCATAAGTATTTTTTAACATGAACACTTACTACATTGTAAATAAGCGTTTCAAAGCACTTGCTGAAGTTATTAATTAAAGAAATGGGTTGGTAGTTAGTAATTGTCACTTTTGTCCCCCTTTTTGTAAATAGGCATTACAGAAGATAATTTAAATGCATCAGGAAAATCAGAAGTTCTTAGAAAAAGATTAACAATTAGAAAAAAAGGATAAGACAATATATCAGCACAAAGGCTGGAATTCCATCTGGTCCAACAGTCCTCTTAGGCTTTAAACTTTTTAAAGAAGAAAGCACATCTGACTCTTCAATAAAATTTAAAGTCAGTATTTCATTATTATTAAAACGATTTTCAAAAGCAGAGCAATTATTAGATGCAGGAAAGTTGTTCTGAAAATAAGATGCAAAACCATTAACAATATCCATAGGAGTATTAAAACATCTACTTTCAAAACGCATAACATTGGGAATAGATTTAGTACATTTTTTGTTATTTACATAAGACCAAATTTTTTTAGGATCATTAGTAACGTCTTTTTCCATACTGGAAAGATATTTTATTCGAGCAGATTTAATTTGCAACTTAATTTGAGATCGAAGTGATTAAAAATCAATAACTTTTGCACGTTTATACTTTTTCCAGAAATGAAACTTACTTTTTATTAAGGTAATAATTTTACGGTTAAACCAAGGAGTTTAGTTTAGTTTAGTTTTTGGAAGACACACATTAAAAATTGATCATAAAATTTTTGACACACTTCATTGACATCAGTAAAACAGTTTAAGAAAGACTTTAGACTTTGAATTTCAAATTGTGCCGCTATACTCAAATAAATCGCTGTCAACAAATGTCAAAAATTCACAAATTGTCAGTTAACGTTAAAACGAACACTTTTATTATCGAAGTTTATTTCCGATGTCTGAATGCTTATCATTAGTTCTATAAAGCGGCATTTCTGATTTTCTACGCCTACTAGATGAAATCATAACACACCTTGTACAATTGTTTAGGTTTGCTAAAGACCAAAAACCGGGCTTTTCGAATATTCTTAATCCGGAATGTCAGATGGTTTATCAAAGGGACATTTCAACGGTTGATTTTAATCTACAAGTTGATAGTGAACAAGTCCCGAAATTGGTGGTCAAAGTTGGCCCTAAAACTGTCGATTATTTCGATTTTGTTAAAGAAGGATGGAAGTCGGAAAAGGGGGAAAAAAGAAAAGTGTGGGAAATGATTGAGGCGAGATCGGTGGAAATTCAACCGAAAATCAATAAAAATGAGGAGAAATGGTTTTCGATTGATAACGAAAATTATGAGCTGAAACCGGTCAGAGTTACACTGTTACCGAAATTGATTAATGTGTTTTGTAAAAAAGAAAATAAATAAAATGAAACTGTATCCA
The DNA here is from genome assembly GCA_939628115.1 of Tribolium freemani. Lineage (NCBI taxonomy): Eukaryota > Metazoa > Arthropoda > Insecta > Coleoptera > Tenebrionidae > Tribolium > Tribolium freemani. The sequence goes on along the minus strand of OW626786.1, from coordinate 16,047,279 downwards.
AATTGTTTTTTTTTTTGTTGACAATAAGGTTGAAAGTCGCCGTTTTGATGTAAATTTATTTAAATAACAAAGAAATTAGGAATTCATAGATCGCATAATTTTACACTATCATCATCTACATTGCTGAGAATCATTGCATTTTTTCCGTCAACTAAATCGTGAATGATTAATTGTAACTGCACATGACGTAAATAAATAAGTGTATCGATAAATACAGTTCTAGTGATTATTCATTAAGTTAAGTATTTACAAAACAACTCTCGAGTTGTTTTTCAGTGCGTTATCTTTAGTCAACCGTTTGCCAAATTGTATAAAATCGTACTGAACAAACAACTCTCAAGCTTCATGTACAAACTGGTATTATATTTTGAACACATTTACCACTGTACTTGCGGTAGTGGATTGGTATGGCCCTGGCTTGGAAATTACTTTTTTTTTTTCACTTGAGGTATGTTTACAACCAAACGGAATCACTTATTGGTTCAATACTGTTGCACTAAATCTAGTTACACTTGATTGACAACAAAAAAAAAACTAAAAAAACAAATATAATCTGGTGTTAAAACAACCAGAGCCAACTTGCATACAGTTAACGGTAAATCATAGGAAACATGTATACATATGTGGTTACTCGCTAGAATTAATCATTAATATTTAAATACTAGGCATAAATTACTTTATCCTCATTTTTAACTTAATTCCTAGTAAAAATTTCAAGTTTCTTTCTTCAAGTCAAAACACAACAGAGCTTCAATGCGCCCTAAGTCTGTTGTTTGTCCACGTGTGTTCACATCACTATAATCCTCCACAACTAAACAACTTTCTTAAAATAAACAAAAACAAAAAAAAATTATATGAAGAAGAAACACAAATTATCCTCAATGTATTGCGACCGAATTGTGCTGAACGCAAACCCCAACCATCGGACTGTCGTCTCTGTCATTTGTTGTCGATTTAGGTGGCTGTGGCCCATTGGTTGTTTTGGTGGTGGTGGTGGGGGCACTGTTTTCGGTCATGGGAACCCCCGGATATGGGGCGTACTGTAATGACGTCACTCCGTAGGGCTGGTGGTAACGCTGTTGCTGCTGACGGTGATGATGTCGTGAAGGAGATGGATCACATTCCATTGTAGTGTAATTTGACAGCTCTCGAGAACGTCCCACCAAATTTAACCCTAGAATTTGGACATTCGGTACTACCAACTGTCACACCAACACATAAACAAAAAAAACACTACTTGTTCTGTTAACACAAAAACAAAACTACAATTTTTCTCATCAATACCTGTGTTAGTAAGAGTAGTTACGGTTCGGCACCGTATCACTATGTTAGTCATCGTTGATTTCCCGTAACGTCTGCACACACATACAAAAATTTAAAAAAAAAAATTACACCATTTGATGCAATTTCCAAACGCAACACCAAGGGCGGATCCAATAATTTAAAAGCTTAATGAACAAATGTTTTTTAAATAATCACATTAAGTCTTTTTAATGCTCATTTTTTAATAAATAAATACATAAATTATTAAGTTCTAATGTGTTTGTGTCCACTTAAAAAATCACAATTTTCTGGCAACGTTTCGTCATAATTTAACCTTCTTCAATCCGTTTATAAAAAACAATTGACGGCCTAAAGAAAATTAAATTAACATCGAAACGTTTCCAGAACGTTGTATTTTTTTAGATGATAGCCAAAAAATACCAAATACCTTTCCTTACAATGGAAATAAATTATTACCACTTAATAAAATATTATGCGAAGATTCTCGAAAAGTAAAAAACAAGGAAGTTGCTTAGAAATTTTTTTACGTCCAGAATTTTTTATTACTTAAACTTACTTAACTGTATGTAAATTAACATTGTTTGTTGTATTTTATGTTGTGTTTTTTTTTAATAATAAAAAAGAGTGTGTTGTTTTTGTCAATGAGAACTAATTATTTCAAAAACTTAGCGAAACCGACTAGTAAAAAAAACGTTATGATCAACAACTACCTATGAATATCCAAAAAATGCACAACATATAGTGTGTTTTATTTGAGAAAATATGAATTGGCATTGTAAAATTTTTTTGGAAAAAAGTTTTTTGGGCTTAAATTTTGTGCAAATTTATTTAAATACAGGCTGTTTTGTCTAAACCCCACATTAGAAATATTGGGAGTTCTAATAATGATAGTCATCTGAAAATTTGTGTACAACCATAATCTTTTAGGTCCTGCTCAATGAAAATATTCTCAAGATAGCAGCACTATCAACTTCCTTATTTTAAATGGAATGCTATATTTTTTAATGCGTTTTTGAATTACTAGACTTATTTTAAAGTAGTTTTCATAAGCTGTTCCTATACCTAAATTTAGCCGTTTACGAAATATTTATGATTTTTAAAATTTTTTTGGATTTGCACCTTCCAGTTCAAAAATCGATAACTCTGCGATTTTTAAAAATTTGGAAATATTTTTGAGCTCATTTGAAAGAGGAAGCCTAGATCTTTCTTTTGGTGTTTTCAAATTTCTAAAAAAGAATAACAAACTCCAAATTTTTAAAATTAAGTTTGCAAAACTTTAAGCACCCATAACTCATTTTTTTCAAATGAAATGACAAAAGTTTTATTTCACTAGATGGTAGAGAATTTAATTCTGCTTCGATCTGTGTTAACATTCCCTATACTTATGTTTAATAGTTTTCAAGTTACAATATTTTTTTGTTGGGATTGAGAAATTCATTAGCCATAGGCCTTTTCTCATAGATTGCCATGGAAACGAATGAAAAAAGGTGAGAAATTAAAGTTTTTCAAACCAACACTCAATGAATTTATTTTGTTTTCACAGTCTGATAACACAATTTTGAACAGAGTTTGTCGTTTAAGTTTAATCAGAAATGTTTTTATGGCAAAATATGCAAAAATAGCTGTGGTTAGTAAGAAATTTCCTACAATAACAAAAAAACCAACATAACTTGAAAATTATCACAGATAGGTATAAGGAATGCTAATACAGATAGATGCAGAAAAAAATTCTCCTCCATCTAGTAGAATAAAAATTGGGTCATCCCATTTGAAAAAATTAAGTTTTGGGTACTTGAAGTTGTCCAAACTTAACCTTAAAATTTTTGGGTTTATTAACTTCAATTCCAATTTTGATCACACTGAACAACAGATATAGGCTTTCTCTTTCAATTCTCCAAACATGATTTCGAAATCTCTAAAACTAAGCGAGTTACCGATTTTTTAAGGGACAGGTGCAAATTCAAAAATTTTCAAAAATCCTAAATATCTCGAAAACGGTTAAACTTGGGTATAGGGAAAGCTGATAAAAACTCCCTTAAAATAACTCAACTGATCCAAAAACGCAGTGAAAAACATAGCTTTCGATTTAAAATAAGAAAGTTAATAGCGACTTCCGGTATAACCGGAAGTGCTGCCATCTTGAAAATATTTTCATTGAGCATAACTCAACGGATTATGCCTGAATAACAACTTTCAGATAAACATCTTTATTAGAACTTTCAATACTTCTAATGTGAGGTTTAGACAAAACAGCCTGTAGGGTATTTTATTTGAGAAAATATAAATATGCATTGTAAAATTTTTTTGGGCTTAAATTTTATGCAAATTTATTTAAATATGTATTTTAACATAACAAAAGCTTCATTCAATAGCTTCACCATGCTAAAAATGTTTGGAAGCCTGGATCCGCCCCTGCGCAACACCACAACAAATTTTACTTCAGCAACTTTTAGACACTGTACAGGGTGTTTCAAGTTTTAGGTCCATTCAAAAAATAAATACTTCTAGTATTCCAAAATAAAAAATATATATCGCAAACGATAGAGTTTCTAACACGCTTCAATTTGATGCTTTGCTGATATCCCAAATTTTCATGATATAAGCGTAAAACGCAAAAAACTACATTAAAAAATTTTTTTTCAAATTATTCCAATAATTTTTTTATAATAAAATTCCTCCTATTTTTTAAGTAAGACTTCCGAAACTGAAACAGTAAAAAACTCAAGGCGTATTGAGCAATTGAAATTTCAATTTGCAAAAAAGGGCATTTTTTAATTGACAAGTAAAATTTTAGTTTGACAGTTAATGACGTTTCAATTTTTTGTGAATCAAGCAAAGACACGAGCTCTGTTTTTTCTCAAAGGTGACTAAGATAAAACATTTATTTGATCTTTTGCAAATTGAAATTTCAATTGCTCAATACGCCTTGGGTTTTTTACTGTTTCAGTTTCGGAAGTCTCACTTAAAAAATAGGAGGAATTTTATTATGAGAAAACGATTGCAATAATTTGGAAACAAACAATTTTTTATCTAGTTTTTCACAATTCACGCTCATACCATGAAAATTTCGTATAACATTAAAGCATCAAATTGAAGCATCAAATCGTTTGAGATATATATTTTTTCTTTTGGACAACTAGAAGTATTTATTTTTTGACTGGACCTAAAACTTGAAACACCCTGTAATTTTGAAGCTGCTAAAGTAAAAAATGAATGACCACAAAATAACTCAATCACTTACCGTGTTGACTACTCGAACTATTCGTCAAAGAAGACATATCCATTGAGGCAACGGCTGGACTGGAACTGTTACTATTAGGCGTTGAAGTACATTCATCTGTTGTTCGTTTGAAAAAATTATGTTGGAGAGCGTAATACGATGTTATCCTAGATTTAGGATCGTAATCGAGCATGCGTAAAATCAGATCCTTGAACTTGAGATATTCGCCAGTTGAATGACCTGGTTCGCCGGCCCTTCGCCCTCCAGGACCTCCACTATCCACTCCGAGGATGTCGTGCAGTCGACGCGTTCCAGGCAATTTGTACTTTTTGCCGTCTTTCGCCTTTTTCAACACGTATCTGAACAAAAATCAATTACAAAATTTTAAATTAAAGCCCTCAATTTCGAAATCGTATTTCGAGAATTAAAAGAGAAAGCCGTGACCGATGTATAGGTGGCATTTTTTGACAAAACATAGTCGTGTGTAATTTGTTTTTACATGCCATTATTATTATCAATTCTTTCGTGGAAATTTTTGCAAAACACAACAACTGATGGGTCTAGGAATTTAAAGCCAGATGTGTGTTTACACTGGATAAAGAAAATATTAGGTAAACAAGTTGATTGATATCTTTTCAAATTAATTCTTTTACATCGGACACATACTTTTAAGCTATCTATCTATACAGGGTGAGTCACTGATATGGGCATGCTCGATTACACCTACACCGTCAATGATATCGAAATAAGTCAAAGGGCACTGCAAATGGGAGGCCAAAGTGCATTTTCTAAAATTATTTTGCTCTATACAGGGTGTTCCATTTTTACAGTACAGCCTATAACATAGTTTTTTTAAATGGCACCTCCTGTATATTTCTGCATATTTCAATTTGCACTTCTTTCAGCTTTAAAAATCCGTTTAGTTTTTTTAATTTGCTTCAACCGTTCACAAGTTATTTAATTTTTTCTACAATTTAGTGCGTCTGCAGGCACATTATTAAAAAATCGCAATACCCTTGGTTTTCGCGATATCAAGTTGGGACTTTGTCCATATGGAAACAACTGTTTGAGATATCTTTTGGTGGCAAAATCGTCCATTTTCATTGTAGCATCTCCTTGCTGTGACACATTCATTTTAGGAAACTTTGAAGGACCGTAACTTAATTATTTTAAATAGCACCCCCTGTATTTTATTATTAGGTCCGATTCAGTGTCTCATCTTACATCTTTTTTACCTCTTAAGTTTTTTCCTAAAAGTTGATAGTTTGGGAAATAAATCGTTTTTTCTGAAAAATACACACAATGAAGCGTGCTATGAAAAACAATACATTCTGGCATACCAATGTCAAAATGGCATTTATAGTATGTCACGTTTTGATTTTCTTGTGACATTGATTTATTTGTTCGCGTAAAATGCAAATCTACGAATCTCATAAAGATATAAATTTTGACAAGAAATTATTAAATAAAAATGAAAGAAATTTACAATGAAGAAATAAAGAAATAAAAAAATATTTACTGAGGTATAAAAATCAATAGCGATAACATTTTACTTGCAATTACAAAACTGTTTAAAATGACGGCTTTCTTAAGCAATAAAGCACAACATTCGTCAATTCTTTTTAAAAATTCACCCCTTCTAATGTGGCATAATCTATTCTATGAAAAGCCTTTATAATTCTTTCTTGCATATTTTCTCTGGTAGAGCCGTCGTTTCTTTCATTTTTGTTTAATTATTTCTTTTCAAAATTAGAGTTTATATCTCTATGAGATTGTATGCATTTAACACGAAAAAATCATTTTCACAACAAAATCAAAAAGTGACGTACAATAAACGCCAGTTTGATGTTAATATGTCAGAAGTTATTGTTTTTTATGACATGCTACATTAATATTCAAGATATTTTGTGTGCATTTTTCAGAAAAACCCAATTATCTCCCAATCTATCAACTTTTAGGAAAAAACTTAAGAGGTAGAAAAGATGTAAAATGAGACACTGAATAGGATCTAGTAATAAAATACAAAGGGTGCTATTTAAAAAAATCAAGTTATGGTCCTTCAAATTGTCCTAAAATGAATGTGTCACAGCAAGGAGATCCTACAATAAAAATGAACGATCTTGCCACCGAAAGATACCTCAAACAGTTGTTTACATATGGACAAAGTCCCAACTTGATATTTCAAAAACCAAGGGTACTGCGATTTTTTAATAATGTGCCTGCAGACGCACTAAATTGTAGAAAAAATTAATTAACTTCTGAACGGTTAAAGCAAATTAAAAAAACTAAACGGACTTTGAAAGCGTAAAGAAATGCAAATTGAAATATGTACAAATATACAGGGGGCCCATTTAAAAAAAACATGTTATAGGGTGCACTGCAAAAATGGAACACCCTATATAATTAATATAATTTAATTATATAATAATAATTTTAAAAAATGCACTTTGGCCTCCCATTTGCTGTGACATTTGATTCATTTCGATATCATTGACGGTGTAGGTGTAATGGAGCATGCCCATATCAGTGACTCACCCTATATATATAAAATTGCTTGGCCTGACTGACAAATCAACGCACAGCCTAGACGGCTAATGATAGAAACTTGAAATTTTTACAGTAGATAGCTTTTGTAACGTAGGGGTGTGCTAAGAAAGGATTTTTCGAAAATCACCCCCTAAGAGGGTTAAATAGGGTGTTAAAATTTAAATAAAAATCAGTCATTTTTTAAGTTATATCTTTGAAAATTAGTATTTGGGCTTTCGGTTAAAAATGAAGAAACACGTGTTTCCGGATTTTCGAAAAACCAACCCCTAAGAGGGTTAAATGGCGTAATAAAATTTGTATAAATATTCGTAACTTTTGAATTTACATTAATTGAAGCTGGTATTTGGGCTTTCAGTAAAAAGTGAAGAAACACGTGTTTTAATTGGAAATACCAACCCCAATAAGGGGGTTGAACACGGGTTAGAATTTGTATAAAAATCCGTAATTTTTAATTTGTATCCATGCAAATGGTACTTGAGCTTTCGGTTAAAGATGAAAAACATGTGTTTAAGAACATTTGGAATTTCCACCCCTAAGGGGGTTAAATATAAAAATCCGTAATTTTTGAACTTACATTTATAAAAATTGGTATTTGGGCATTCGGTGAAAAATAAAGAAACAGGTATTTTATTATTTTTAGAAATTCCACCCCCAAAGAGGGTTAAACATAAAAAATCGTCATTTTTGAAGCTATATTAATGATCTTTCGGTTAAAAATGAAAAAAGACGTGTTTCTGGATTTTGAAAGTTCCACCCCCAAGAAGGTTGAATATAAAAATATGTCATTTTCGAAGTTATAACCAAGAGAATTGGTATTTGGGCATTCGTCTAAATATAAAAAAGGCGTGTTTCAGGTTTGTTGAAAACTACACTCCAAGGGGGTTAAACAAAAAATCCTTCATTGTTGAAGTTATCAATTGATATCTTAGACATTCGGTTAAAAAGGAAGAGGCGTATATTTCAGGATTTTTATTAGAAATTCCACCCCCAAAAGAGTTGTTTCAGGATTTTGTTTAGGTACTGACCTCCCTTCTGGCAATTTTTCGAAGAATTTTCGCGTCTTATTGGCCTGATCGAGTAGACTTTTCGGCGGCATTCCCAACACTTCAACGATTTTATTCATCTGATCGATTTCGTTGGCACCACTAAAAAGTGGTTCCCCTGTATGCATTTCGACTAGGATACAACCCAACGACCACATATCGATCGCTAGATCGTACGGTATACCTAGTAGGACTTCGGGTGATCTATAAAACCTCGATTGTATATATTGGTATATCTGTAAAAAATAATTCGACAAATTGAAATTATGTTTTGTTTTATCAAGTCACTTATTATTACCCTCTGTCCGAGCTGGCAAGAACTTCCAAAATCGACAATTTTAATAGCCGATCGTTTCGGATTGCACAAAAGTATATTTTCCGGTTTCAGATCGCAATGGATGATGTTGAGTTCGGGCGTTGAGAGGAACAATAGAGCCGTGCACAGTTGCTGGGCAAACTTTCTCGTGAGATTCAATGAAACACCTCGGAAGTTTGTATTTCGCAACAGATCATACAGATTATACGAAAGCAGTTCGAACACTAAGCACAGGTGGTTTCGCCACATAAAATGACGCTTTAATTTAACTGAAAATTTATAATAATAATAATAATAATAATAATTAAAAATATTTTCAATAACCCACCTATATAATACTTATTTTCGGCATCCGCTCTGTTCATCATCTCCAACAATTTCACCTCGATCTGTGCCTGATTGAGAAACGGTTTTTTGTTCTTGATAATTTTGATCGCCACGTGACATTGTTCCACGTGATCATAGGCCTTAACGACCTGTCCGAATGATCCTTTTCCTATAAGTGAGTCGATTTCGTATCGGTCGAGGAACTTTTCACCATTCTTCACGATATAGTCGTGATTATCGTCGTCATAACCGTCATTGTATAGTTTTCTCTCTTTTTTATGAGAGGTGTCTTCTTGGGGTTGCGCCGCTCGTCGTTTCTTCTTCGCATAATACACCTAACAAGAAAAAAAATAACATTTCTACTTTAATTTATTTTGATTTTTTATTTTTTAATTTAATTTCCCTCAGGATGACGTGATGATTCAAATTTAGTTCGAATAATTAAAGTTATTTGCATTCGGGAATTAACTTCATTTAGACGATGCCTATTAATAATAAAAAAAATGAATGCAAAAAAAAAACACATCGATAAGACTTGAATTTATTTTTTGAGGGCATACATTAGAAACTTTTTAATTTTTAATAATAGGGGGAGACTATTTGTCGTCAGGTTGGCAACAAATTTGAAATCTTAATTTGGCAACTTTGATTTAAATGTCAAAATTTTATACTCAATTGTCATTCACTTCCGATTGGCGATTGCCGGCATGGCAGTCAATTGTAATATTAATTATTGTTGACTTATCCTATGTACAGGGTGCTGCATTTTGGATGTCCGAAACTAAGACATCTTTTGTTTTCGATTTATAAACAAAAGTTGACATTTCAGCGAAATCTTAAAAAAATCATATCTTCCTTATTATAAACGATACACATTTATTATACAGGCACTTTTTTATAGAGAACCTGATAATGTTATCAGCGATTTTTTTAATCATTAGTTTAGCTGTAATAACAAAGTTGTATTTTTTTAAATAGGAATCATAGGCGGCTGTGATATTTTTGAAAAGCTTATTTTTTTCTGATTTGATATGTCTATTTGTGTAATACATTATTTTTAAATATTTAAAAAAAACATAACATTTCGCTTTTGCTTTATAGTAGGCCATGAAATAATTTTGGATTTTCAATTAAAACTATGAAAAATATATTACCCAACAAGTATTTATAATTTAATAATTTTTTAAACAATAATTAATTCAAAAACAGCATAATAAATTATTATTAGATCAAATTTTTGCAATTAATAAAAATTATTTGTTTTTAGATTTAAAATGGCAAGCTTACTTATTGCTATTCTATTTTCTAATTAAACATGCAATGTCGGAAAAAGAAAAATCTTATTAATTGTGTGATTGCTTGTCAATGAAATTTTATTTTACAAAAAAATGTCAATCCAAACACCAATATGAAATCCCATCTGCGGTAAAAAAATAGATAACATTATCAAGGTCACCTCCATTGCACTTCACTAAATCATAAAAAAGTGTTAACAAATGGTAGTGACACTTCGTTTTCAATTTTCTGCACATTTTTTATGTAATTAAAATCTGCCTCGATCGTTTTTTTGTTCAATTGAAAATAACTTTAACATAGCTATTTTTATAATTTCACATTTTTTACTTTAATAACCGTTCACAAAATTTCTAGATTATTCACACCTTTTATGTGAAATAATTTTTCCATGGCCAACTACTTTCAAATATTTTAAATATATTTCTTATCAAAAGTATATAAAAATATCAAACTGTATTTATATTGTTTTTAGTTCAAAATAAAAAAAAGCTTTTCGAAAATGTCATAACCAATTATGAATCCTATTTAAAAAAATACAACTTTATGTTATTACAGCTAAACGAATGGTTAAAAAAAATCGCTGATAACATTATTAAATTCTCTGTAAAAAAGTGCCTGTATAATGTCTTTATTTCAAATGTGTATGTTTTATAATAAGGAAGATATACATTTTTTAAGATTTCGCTGAAATGTCAACTTTTGTTTATAAGTCGAAAACAAAAGACGATAGCGGGATGCCGTTTTGATCAAAATTATTTTCTCAAAAAACGGACCCGAAAAAGTGTCACTCGTTTTTCTCTAAACCTCTTAGTTTCGGAGATCCCCTATTCGGACATCTAAAATGCAGCACCCTGTAGATATTGATGTATTTAATGGAGACAAATAATTTCATCTATCTATCTAATAGATTATTTTGCTTCAATTTTTAAAAGTCACCCGGTATACCCTGAGTTCAACTAAATTATTTCCAAAATGGCTACCAGAAATTGGCGCTAACTTTGAAATTTTAAATAGTAATCATCTATTTTTATTACATTTTTGAATTCGCCTTTTGAAACTGAATAAAATTTACCCTAGTTGTTAGTAATTATCTGTCATAGTTTTTGACATATGCCAATTTTTTTTGCAAATTTTCATTTGCAGTTTTTTTTTGTAAATATCACAGCTCTTGAACCTCTTTACAACAAGTGAATAATTTTTTTTGCATTTAATAACCAAAGGTTCAAAGAGTCTTCTAAAATCTTCTGGATTGTCAACTGTCAAATTGCAAGGCTACTATGATTTTTTTTAAATGATCAATTTTTCAAATGAAATGACCTTGTTTTTTCAATGGCAATCAAAAAAACATTTTTATGGAGACTTTTATCAACATCTTCTATATCTATCTTCTACAGTTTTTGAAAAAAATCACAAAAAAACGCAATTTTAGTTCATTATTTTCATTTTTAATTGAGTAAAGTTTCGATAAATACGATAAAGTTGTGCTATATTAATTAAAAGAAATGTTCGATTTGTCCACCATTTTCATTCAAGAAGTTTAAAACTCGAGGGTAGACTGACTGAGTTACTTTACATAATTTACTAAGTTATAATAAACCATAATTAAATATTATTGTTTTACTGCTTATTCGATTATGAACCATCTAATAACTAAATAAAATGTTGAAGTTTGACAACTGTTAACCATTTTGCAAGGCCTACTTGATTAACGATGAAAATTACAAAGTAAAATCCGTTTTTTGTGATTTTTTTCAAAAACTGTAGATTGGTATAGGACATATGATAAAAGTCACCACAAATGTCGATGTTTGTTCGATTGCCGTTAGAAAATAAAGTCGTTCCATTTGAAAAAACTGAGTTATAGCCGTTTTTTGATAACCATTTTGAAAAAATCATAACAGCCTTGAATTTTGACAGGTGACAATTTTGAAAAATCTAAAAGGCTCTTCAAACCTTCGGTTATCGAATACAAAAAAATTATTCATTTATCACAAAGGGTTCAAGGGCTGTGATATTTTAAATAAAACCCTGCAAATAAAAATTTTTTTACATGTCAAAAACTATGACCAATGACTTATGTAAATTTTACTCAGTTTGAGAAGGTGAATATAAAAATGCAATAAAAATATGTGATTACTATTAAAATTTCAAAGTTGTCGCCGGAAGCTCAGCCATTTTGAAAAAAATGATCGACTGAAAGCTCTAGCTGTATTAGAAGTTAAAAAGTTTCTAATACTGACCCTAAAAAAAAACACTAAGTATTTCGAATCAAATGACCAGTGACTAATTCATTTGATTCTATATATTTTAAAAGTTGGCAATGTTGCCAACTTAAATTTCAGAATCTAAACCAGTTTGATCTGAATTTTCTTTAAATAATTTTCAATGAAATTTTTATGTTTGTACAAATTGTACAAACTGGTGTATTTACATTTTAATTTTTATTGGTTTGAAAATAAAATGCCAAAATTTAGTAGTTTTCCATTAGATAAAATCGAAAATTTGGTGGAAAATCGTCGTAATCCCGTAACGACCACTCAGAGACCTGTTACTCTGTTATGGTTAAGGTTAATGCCTCTGTTATGGTCTCTAGTTTGTGAACAATTATAATGGCAATTACGACACGCGTCAGCGACGGTTCGCCCTAATTAATTACAACACCATCGTGTTGATTTAAATCGGTACAAAAATATAGAGAAAAAAAAAATAATATGGAAATTTGAGGCCGATCACGAATCGACAATGTGTCAAGTGTCATTGTTGTCATCACTCTTCTCTTCACCATAAGTTTTAGTTGGGGTGCATGTCCTGCATCCTCAAACAGATAATAACTTGGCAAACGTAGACTAATATACAGGGTGTTCCGTTTAAACCCCACTTTAGAAGTATTAAAAGTTCTAATAAAGATATTTTTCTGAGAGTTGGTACTCAGGCATAATCTGTTGAGTTCTGCGCAATGAAAATATTTTCAAGATGGCAGCACTTCCGGTTATACCGGAAGTCGCTATTAACTTTCTTATTTTAAATGGAATGCTATATTTTTCACTGCGTTTTTGGATTAGTTGAGTTATTTTAAGGGAGTTTTTATCAGCTTTCCCTATACCCAAGTTTAACCGTTTTCGAGATATTTAGGATTTTTAAAAATTTTTGAATTTGCACCTGTCCCTTAAAAAATCGGTAACTCGCTTAGTTTTAGAGATTTCGAAATCATGTTTGGAGAATTGAAAGAGAAAGCCTATATCTGTTGTTCAGTGTGATCAAAATTGGAATTGAAGTTAATAAACCCAAAAATTTTAAGGTTAAGTTTGGACAACTTCAAGTACCCAAAACTTAATTTTTTCAAATGGGATGTCCCAATTTATATTCTACTAGATGGAGGAGAATTTTGTTCTGCATCTATCTGTATTAGCATTCCCTATACCTATCTGTGATAATTTTCAAGTTATGTTGGTTTTTTTGTTATTGTAGGAAATTTCTTACTAACCACATCTATTTTTGCATAGTTTGCCATAAAAACATTTCTGATTAAACTTAAACAACAAACTCTGTTCAAAATTGAGTTATCAGACTGTGAAAACAAAATAAATTCATTGGATGTTGGTTTGAAATACTTTAATTTCTCACCTTTTTTTATTCGTTTCGATGGCAACCTATGAGAAAAGGCCTATGGCTAATGAATTTCTCAATCCCAACAAAAAGTTATTGTAACTTGAAAACTATTAAACATAAGTATAGGGAATGTTAATAAAGATCGAAGCAGAATTAAATTCTCTACCATCTAGTGAAATAAAACTTTTGGCATTTCATTTGAAAAAAAATGAGTTATGGGTGCTTAAAGTTTTGCAAACTTAATTTTAAAAATTTGGAGTTTGTTATTCTTTTTTAGAAATTTGAAAACACCAAAGGAAAGATCTAGGCTTCCTCTTTCAAATGAGCTCAAAAATATTTCCAAATTTTTAAAAATCGCAGAGTTATCGATTTTTGAACTGGAAGGTGCAAATCCAAAAAAAATTTAAAAACCATGAATATTTCGTAAACGGCTAAATTTAGATATAGGGACAGCTTATGAAAACTACCTTAAAATAACTCTAGTAATTCAAAAACGCATTAAAAAATATAGCATTCCATTTAAAATAAGGAAGTTGTGAATATTTTCATTCAGCAGGACGTAACAGATTATGGTTGTATACAAATTTTCAGATGACTATGATTATTAGAACTCCCAATACTTCTAATGTGGGGTTTAGACAAAACAGCCTGTATTACTAACTGTGATACAGCGTGATTCTTAAATAAACCGACAAACTTCTACCCATGGTAGTATCAAATGAGTACATACTGGGAAAAATATTAAAAAAATTCTTTGTATAACCGTTTTCTAAATAAAAATTTTTAAAGTTATGTTGAAGATAAAGCGTACGCCACTGATGTGTTCGTAAGTGGTATTAATACAGTTAGTAAAAACCATGATAACCATTTGATGACAATGTACTTGATCAATGCAACAATGATCACTGTGTATAATCGATATTCATGATGAAGATAAGCACTTTTTTTCCAATTCAACTAATTTAAACTCATGAACGCCGTAAGTGGCACGGATTAAGGGGTTTCTACCCCTACGAAATAAAAACATAAATATGATACAAATCATCTCTACTTATCCTTGGAAGACTGTGATAAAATCTTGTCGGTCTATTTAAGAATCACCCTGTATATCTTACCCACAACGAATCAAACAAGAAAACAAATTACCGAAAGGTTAATTAATAATTTTTATTCATTTCATCAAATAATATGAAAACTTGAAACTTTCATTAACCCTTGACCTTTTTTCTTTCAACAAAATTCCAAACAACAAGACCACCACTTACAAATAATGAATTTCTAGGTAAATATTAAACCGACCGAAAAATCTTCACACAATACTAACTAACAAGCGGTATCTAGGCTAGGGGATTTTTTCCCGATTTTTTTTTTCCTTCAGGGATTTCCCTTTTTCACGTATTATCTTATTATGTTTTTTCCATCTACGTTTTGCGAATGCAGCAAGGTCACGACTCAGATATTGCATGGCAACAGCCGCCGACACGACCTCACATTGTTGTTTCGAGTTCGCCGGTGGGAGATTAGTTCGCGTCTGGAGGGATACATATACAGGGACGTCCAAAAAAAAAATAATAATAGCAACATATACTACGTTACTAATTCAAATTTACATAATTTACTTGGATGTGTTCATTTTGAGTCGGTTGTCGTGCTTTCGTATCAAAAAAAAATTAAAACGTATACACCATTCACGATTGTTTCAAATTCGGGATATCTATGAAAATCTGACATTTAATTTGGCACCACTGTGAGTTGACATAAAAAATCTATTTTAGGTTATAATTGATGACAACCAAGCATTGTTGTCAGTTTGCTTTTTTACTTAATATTATTAGATAAAAAGTCCGATCTGTCTTTCTTGTATTCTTCAAAGCAACTTTTGATACGTTTTCTTATCAACAGAAATTACTTTCGGCACTTTAAATTAACAAAAAGTAGAACTGACAACAAGGCGAATTTTTGAAAGGACAACGTCATAAAGACAGCACCTGACCTGACCTAAAGTCAACCTAACAAAACTATATCTAGGCCTGCTGCGTGTTTAAAACAATCGTGAACGGATAATAGGTGCATTTAGGTATAAAGGTGTAAGAAATTAATTTGAGGATAAAATGTAGGTAAATGCCAACCGAATTTATCTAGGTCGCGTCCTCGACACTATTAAAATAATAATACTCAATAAATTTAAACAATGGTTACCTAACCTGACCACTATAATTTTAGGCAAAAATTTTTAAAATTCAAATGTAATACGCAAAATGAGCCGCTGAATTCACTGGAACAAACCGTTTTGCCCTACGATTTTTAGTTTTTGAGTTATGATTTTTTTTTGTTGAATTTTTCTCAATTACGGCAAAACTATTCGAAAAATTGGAACTATTTTGCCGTAAACCTATCTAAAATGATCCGAGGAATCGACTGGTGTCGAGAAAATCGCCAAATTCCCAATAGTTTTTTGGTTATGAATTTTTTAAAATTTTACCTATTTTTCTTTTTATTTGCAATTTTCTTAAAAACTATTAGTCGGAAAACAATAATCTTTTTTGAAAAAGATAGATAATTAAAAGAGCTTTCCTACGATAATAAACTTGATAATAATAGAATTATTGTTCGATAAATGTTCCGGGTACCGAAAATCGACCAAAATCTCGACAAAAATTGCAAAAATCAAATTTTTTTAAATCGAACATATTAATTTTTTTATATACTTTTAACAACTCCAGAGGGTTGTAAAAGCATAGAAAAGTCTATAAAACTTTGCTAGAGTGAGTTTAAAAAAAAATAATTTTTTTTCATTTTTATGAAGGTGCCTTGACCATTAAAATTTTAAGCAAAAACTTTAAATCTCCTAAAAAGCTGGTATAATACGGAAAATGAGCCGTAGAATTCACTGGAACAAACCGTTTTGCTCTACGACTTTTAGTTTTTGAGTTACGAATTTTTTTATTGAAGAATTAGATACCACTATGAAATGGCAACCCCAATTTTAAGCAAAAAATTTCAAATTTTTAAATCGCGTGAAAAACTAATATAATATGTAAAATGAGCCGTAGAATTCACTGGAACAAACCGTTTTGCTCTACGACTTTTAGTTTTTTAATTATGAATTTTTTTAGTGTCAAACTTTATATGCCTCTGTACCCGGAACCGGTGCCCGGAGCGGTTCCGGGTTTAATCGAGAAAATAGATAATTTTAAGCGCTATCTGATGCATTCTTAAAATTTGCTCTAACTTTCATAGTTTCCGAGAAAAACGCAAAAAAAGGTTGCCATTTTCACTTTTTTTGAATTTTTTAACGCTATTAGAGTTAGAGAAAAATCGATTAGAACCGGTATAATATAATTTAGTTATGATTTTTTTTAAATTTGACCGACTTTTGCTTATTTCGTAATTTTCTCGAAAACTATAAGTCGGAGAACAATAATCTTTTTTGAAAATAATAGACAATTAAAAGAGCTTTCCAACGATAATAAACTTCATAGGGTTATCTCTAATAGTTCCGGAGTTATTACTCGATGAATGTTCCGGGTACCGGAAATCGACCAAAATCGCGACAAAAATTGCAAAAATCAAAATTTTTTAATCGAACATATTAATGTTTTTTATACTTTTAACAACTCCAGAGGGTTGTAAAAGCATAGAAAAGGCCATAAAACTTTGCTAGAGTGAGTTTTCATTAACCCATTAAAATTTTAAGCAAAAACTCTAAATCTCCAAAAAAGCTGGTATAATACGGAAAATGAGCCACAGAATTCACTGGAACAAACCGTTTTGCTCTACGACTTTTAGTTTTTAAGTTATGATTTTTGTAAGTGTAAAACTTGTACCCAAAATTAAAAATCAAACAAAAAATCGAAGCAGTTGATTTTTTTGCACGTTTAATTAATAACTCACACAAAACTTTGCTACAGCTACAAATTTAAAAAAAAAATATATATATATTTTTTTTAAATTTGAGACTGAAAAACGGCTTGGTGCTTTAAATACCTCGTTGATGTGCTTGTAGGTCTTGATGAGGTCCACACTAAGTTTGCGTAAAGGTGCCGCTGACGAGTCTCTAAAAGTGTGTGGTATTCGTGCTTGCATTGCTTGAATATCCGCTGGTGGATTTGACATATGACCCATACCCAGCTGATCTTCAGGTACCAAACGTCCATATAAGGGCACATGGCGCTGTCTAAGGGTGTCCCCGCTACCGCTCGATGATACCGGCACTGAAATCACAACAGAATATGGGGCTGTTTACATTTCGGATCATAAATACGGGTGTCCCACCGAAAAGGGCACCCCCCTCATAACTTTTTTATTTTTCAATTAATCTAGGCGAAATTAAAATTACACATGTTAGCACTGAAGGTCCACATTTTGGAGTAACTACTTTTTTTGGGGGGTTTATCGTTTGTGAGATAAAAAATTAATAATTATGAAAAAACGTATAAAACCTTTAACATTCATATTATTAGAAGAAGCCAGGTTACATTAACATATTGACAAACTTTGTTTTAACAGAAATCATTCAGATACCCTCAAATCTTTTTTGAAAAATCTCGTCAAAAATCTTTTTTTTTAGTGCGAAATATCGTCGTCTATGGAGCGGTGTTGTGAGATTGTTAAAGCTACCTGTGAATTTATACTGTCACTCTGACATTGAAATCTCAAAAAATGTTGTCTAATCAGGATTGTGTCTTACAGGAAAATAAACCCTTTTAGGTTTAACCATTGATTTGATAACATTTTTGAAATTAGTTGTCAACAGTAGTTGTCAACAGGTTGTCAAAATCTTACAGGTAATTGTTTACAGCAATCTCACAACACCGCTCCATGGACGATGATATTTCACACAAAATTTTCATTTTTTTTTGAAATAATATGCAATTTAAGGATTTTGCATCTTTTTTCATGATTTTTATTTTTTATCTCACAAATGGTAAACTCCTCAAAAAAATGTGGACCTTTGGTCCAAACATGTGTAATTTAAATTTTGTTCGAATTGATTAATAAATAAAAAAGTTATGAGGGGGGTGCCCTTTTCGGTGGGACACCCTGTACATGAATTATGTATGATGATGTTATTGACGTCAGTGGCGAGAGAAACCAAATAAAACATTATTTAAAACGCCTTTTTCCAATTCTAGACGAGTCGCACATGAGTTTTTTGTCCAATACAAAAATGTAAATATTTTTCTTGCTTGTAGTTACCTCAACGGATTATCTTTTTTGTGAATGACAATTTATCCATATTCTTACATAATTATTGATGTGCCGTTTTATTTTATTCAGTTTGTCATTTGCTCGCGTTGTAAACGGACGGATTAAATAAATTTTGAGTGGTTACTATTTTCAACTAATTTCATTAATTCTGTGAAGAAGATGCCACAAGGTAAGTCAATTTTTTTCTCTCAGCGCTAAGTTAATTAAACGTAATTTTTCAATATTTTGTAAATAATCTTGCAACGTATTTGTGTAAGATCGGTGTTTTTATCTCACTTGAAGGTGGCGAAATCTTGGCAAAATTTGTTATAATATTTCTAAGAATATTGTAATTTTTTTTCTTTGTGAATGATAAACTAATGCAAACTGAAGGAAAAAATGTATTCTAACTAAATACTACCTGTGGAAATGTTTTTATTTGACTCTTCAGCTTGATAACTTATGATAATCAGCGTTTCCATACAAGTTAAAGTATTATTATTATTATCGATAAAGTAATAATTATTATTATTTATCGATAGACTTCGTACAAAACAGAGTGTGAATAAATTAAAAATTATTTGATAAAACTTTTTGTAAACGTTGAATCTGCAGGGTTCCAAGCAAATTATAATGACCAAGGACAACCCGTTTGAGAAATGTTTTGGAAAATAATGTTCTTCTTTGTCGAACTCTCGTGTAGTATTTGATGAGTAATTTTTTGTTGTTTCAATAAGACACTTTTTCGATTTTTTAAATTTGTCATAGTACTACCCATGTTTCAAAAATTAAATTAAATTAAATTAAAAAAATATTCCTAAGAAGTTCCTTATCATTTTAACTAATTTTTTACATTTGTCAACGTTATGTTATTTTTTTAGAATGCTAAAAAATTGACATTTTACTAACTGAAACCATCGCCAACTGCGCTCCATTAAGGCCGTAACAAAACTTCCGTTTCCATTGTTGAATTTGATTCTCCTAACCTAAAAAATTTCTCCTTACGTAACGCCATCTGTTTATTATCTGACAAACCAATCACTAAATTGATTTCAAAAATCGTTTCGCTATTTTCTTTAAAACAAGCAATTTTTGGTATGATTCTAACTAAATCGTTAATAGACATATTCTTATTTAAGATAACGTTATACGACAATAATTACTAAGCTCAATAATTAACAAAAACAGTTTAAAATCCCGTCACACCAAACGTTTATTTCAAAAACACAACGCGTTTCAACCACAAAGTGGTCATCCTCAGGTGAGAATATAAACAGTTTATATTATGAAATGCGTTGTGTTTCAAATAAATGTTTGGTGTGACGGGATTTTAGACTGTGTTTTTGTTAAGAATTCCACGCCAAAGAAATCCAACAAGAAGAAGCTCAATAATGTTCAAAAACAGGACAGATTGTAAGAATAGTTTTAAGACAGGAAATGATCGAATTCGGTATTTTATTGATGTAAAGTGATTTTTATTACAAAATACAAAAGCAATTCAAAAATAAATTAAACCATAGTTAAACTTCGTTGCAGACATCTTTGTTGTAAGTGTAGTTGTTTTTTTAAAGTAATAAAACGCATCAAATCAAGTTTCCACCACATGCAGTACTTTGATTTGTATCAATAGGACAGTCAAGAGAACAACTTGTGTTCCATATTCTTTAATAACGTTAGTGAGTCTGCTGGTGGATTCAAATTATGTCAGATTTCAGCAGAGGCTTAAAAATGGTCTTAAGTTTAGTCTAAAATTTAAAAAATCTCTTCCTTACTATTTATACATTTTTGTAAGCTTCCACAACTACTTCAAAGTTATAATTTTTGCATCTTTGTCTTAATGTAAGAAAACAGAAAAATTCAACCAATGAGTATTTACATAATGAGTCCATTTTTACCATTTTTTGCAAACTATTGATAATTTTGGAATAATTTTACTTGACGGATACCAAAATTATTGTTCAAATCGTTTTGTTCAAATTTAGGTTTTGGAAATTGTTGTTTTTCCTAGTATTTCATTACATCCTACACAATCGTACTCAGTTAATTCAAAAATCATATTAAAAGAACGTTCCACATGGGTGCAAATGTTCAAAATCCACTTTTGACAAGATGAGAACTAAGCCAAACAAGTTTCATTATGGTTATTAACGGTTAAATGGACCATAATCCATTTCAGCGAGGTAAATGTTATCTCAAAGCAATGTGCACCTGAAAATACCAAATAATTATCTGCTTTCTCAATGTTTTTCAATTTTTGTGTTCCTACCTTGCTTTTTACAGTTTAGATAGGTATTCAATCTAATAAATTATTAAATTATACTGACTATTCACTCCTATTTGAAATTTTTCTGACAAACTTTGATTGTTAGTCTAAAGTGTCAATTAAAAATTAAAATTTTTACGGATTATGATTGATCACATATTTTCTTGGTTTTGTTTTTGTTTGCATTTTTTGCCAGCAGATAGAGCTAGCTAAGGAGAAAATTTTTAGGTTAGGAGAATCAGTCAACGGAGATTTTTGTTACGGCCTTAATGGAGCGCAGTGACATTTGATGTAAATTTTTCTAATTTTCTAATCGAATTTCACAAAAATCCAAAAAATCAATAGTTACAGCAAAAAATTAGTTAAGTAAAAAATTACTTTACTAGGGGTCGGTCAATTTATAGAAAGTGAAATTAAAATTTAATTCAATTAAAATTTAATTTTAACACGTATGGATTTTAAATCCGACCCAGGCGGAATGAAAATTTGAATAATGAATTTGAAAAGGATTTTATAAATCAATGTAAATCCTTTTCTAAAGATCAAGCAGTGAGTACCGAAATCATCTTA
Source organism: Tribolium freemani (assembly GCA_939628115.1). Taxonomy (NCBI): domain Eukaryota; kingdom Metazoa; phylum Arthropoda; class Insecta; order Coleoptera; family Tenebrionidae; genus Tribolium; species Tribolium freemani. The sequence goes on along the minus strand of OW626786.1, from coordinate 16,025,614 downwards.
TTTACTCCAACTTTGCCACAACAATGAGGACAAATAAAATTTACAATACAATACAATATTTTGCCTTAGGCGACAATTCAGACAGCTCAAATTTGAAGCGCCAACTGGTGGCCGGTGCCAGAACTAACAAAAAATTGTTTTTTGAGATAATCTCGAGAACGAACAAACATTTTTAAAAACGGCAAACGCCAAATCGTTTCAATCGATTATATCTAGTGAGATTACCAACTTTCTACAACAAATTTCGTTTCTTTCACAGAGATATCAAACGTATTTTTTTCGGAAGTGGGTAATGTCACTAGATATTTTTGTGTGTTTTCAAATGGTCCCAGTCCGATTTATCTACGTATTATGGTTCTTAAGATTATCTCGATGAAGTGTTTTTTGTGTCAATTGTTGTTTTATGTACATTATTGAAATTTGGTGAATACTTAGTGAATGATGTTAACAGTAACATATAAAAAATCAAAACTTTTTCGTAAAAAGCCACCCGATTAAAACAATAACAGGTTAAGATTGCCACTGCCAATTTTAAATTGCAGTGCATTTAAAACTTAAAAAGAAAAAAGTCACATGACGTGGAATTGTCTCGTCCATTCGAACAGGTTTCCCTCAGGAATTGCATCGGAAAATGGATGAGAGAAAAGAGAAATTCCGTTGACGCATGGAAAATGCCTTGACGGTTCCGTGACCACACTTTCTTGTCCTTATTTTTGTGTTTGCTTTCTTATATTACAACCCACGTGTTGGTCACTTTTTATTTAAACACTGGAAAATATGCACTGAGGATTATTTTTCCGGCGTCTCGTCGTCTGGAACGCCCCTCCCCGAAATAATAAATTTTCAATTATCGAAAAATATACAGTGCTCAAGAACGTATTTATGCGTCTGGATGTCGAAAATAATAATGATACTCAGTTAATGTTATTTCGACTCTCTTGTTACATTAAATCAAATCCGAGAGACCACCACCATAAATTTAAGGGTCGTGTTCACTTCAGCAACAGTTCGCCTGCTTGAAATTAAAGCAAGAAGCGCACAACACTTGGAAACTTTGATTTACACACGCAAAAACTAGGAGAAGTTGCGCCAGGATTATGCATCCAGGATTATTTATATGAATAAATTTACTGAAATAATTAATTATTTGGCTAAAATTTTAAAAAACATTTCAAACGTTTCTCATTTGAAACGATTGTTAAAAAAATAAATAAATAAAAATTAAAACCACGCGAGCCGTTCGTTAAATCAAGATGTATTTTTTAAATGACCAACACAATTATTTTGCTTTTCTTTGGTCAATAATACTCCATTTTTTAAAAGCTTTTATTTAACTCACAATGTTGTCTGTCTGGCGGTTATTTTTTCGGAGCCAAATTTCAAAGGGTTCCCGTTGTCCCAATGAATTGAAATTTTGCATACTTACTTAATCTGCGTTACAATGCAATCCTATGTAGTTAAATACCCTCTAAAGGGGTTAAATGAGGTTTTAAAATTTTAGGTTATGTTTACAAAGGGGTTCTCAATTTGTACATACCGTAACTTATACCGACATAGACGGTAGATGCACAGTGTAATAACAATAAAGACTAAAAAGCAAAAAATAAAAATATATAAAAAATGTTTTTTAAAAAAGCTTTTATTTAAAAAATGCACTAAAAAGTAAAAAATAATGTATTTCAATCACAGGAAAATATTTTTTCTTACAGGTTAAAATTCTGAAATTTATAAAAGCTTTGGGAGTTGTCAACTGAACAAAGTAATTCTGTAATGCCGTAGTTTTATAACTATATTCTCCTGTGATTGATATATATTATTTTTTTACTTTTTTTACACTGTTCCGTCCAATCCCCACATCAGAAGATTGAAAGTTCCAACAAAGATATTTATCTGAAAGTTGTAGTCGCTATCAACTTCCTTATTTTAAATGGAAAGCTATATTTTTACTACGTTTTTGGATTAGTTGAGTTATTTTAAGGGAGTTTTAATCAGCTTTCCCAATACCTAAGTTTAACCGTTTTCGAGATATTTAGGATTTTTTGAAAATTTTTGGATTTGCACCTGTTACTTAAAAAATCGGTATACTCGTTTTCAAAATAAAAGATATCGCGGTAGGCCGTGACTGTATAAAACAACCTTTACGATTGATTGTCAAAACTCAAAATGTCAAACAAAATTTGAGGTTAAGAAAATTGTGTCAAAATAATGGTTAATTCAGCCAGCTTCTACTGTAAAACCCCTTGACATAACCACAATGGGTTTATTTTTTTTTATTTAAATCGGTAACTAACTTTAACTAGTTGGAAAACAAATACCAACTATTAATATGTGAAGATACTAAAAATTGCAGTATAACCAACTTAAATTCAAATTTCCACAGCCTACTGGGATATCATTTAATTTGAAAAAAAGTATAACTCTCTTAGTTTTAGAGATTTCGAAAACATATTTGGAGAATAAAAAGAGAAAGCCTATATCTGTTGTTCAGTGTGATCAAAATTGGAATTGAAGTTAATAAACCCAAAAATTTTTAGGTTAAGTTTGGACAACTTCAAGTACCCAAAACTTAATTTTTTCAAATGGGATGTCCCAATTTTTATTCTACTAGATGGAGGAGAATTTTTTTCTGCATCAATCTGTATTAGCATTCCCTATACCTATCTGTGATAATTTTCAAGTTATGTTGGTTTTTTGTTATTGTAGGAAATTTCTTACTAACCATAGCTATTTTTGCATAGTTTGCCATAAAAAATTTCTGATTAAACTTAAACGACAAACTCTTTTCAAAATTCAATGTTGGTTTGAAAAACTTTAATTTCTCACATTTTATCTAGTGATTAATAAATTTCTCAATCCCAACAAAAAGTTATTGTAACTTGAAAACTATTAAACCCAAGTATAGAGAATGTTAATACAGATCGATGCAGAATTAAATTCTCTTCCATTTAGTGAAATAAAATTTGTGATATTTCATTTGAGAAAATTGAGTTCTGGGTGCTTAAAGTTCGGCAAACTTAATTTTAAAAATTTAGGGTTTGTTATTCATTTTTAGAAATTTGAAAACACCAAAGGAAAGATCTAGGCTTCCTCTTTCAAATGAGCTGAAAAATATTTCTAAATTTTTAAAAATGGCAGAGTTATCGATTTTTGAACTGAAAGATGCAAATCTAAAAAAAATATTTCGTAAACGGCTAATTTAGGTATAGGGTAGAACCGGAAGTGTCGCCATCTTGAAAATATTTTCATTGAGCAGGACTTAAGAGATTATGGTTGTTTATATATTTTTAAGTTGACCATCATTTTTTTTTGTTAAAATTTAATTCGTTGTTAAAAGTTAACAACGCGAATGGACTAATCAAATTGCTTCAATTTGGTCACGTGATCAGTTAATCACGCATTTAATTTAATGACGCTTCTATAAACCGGTCCTTAATAGTTCTAATGTGGGGTTTAGACGGAACAGCCTGTATAAAAAAATTCAAACCAATGGCGGGTATTATTTTTTCAATGCAAATCTCAGAGAAACCATTATCAAAATTTCTCATTGTCACATTGTGTAAATCTAATCGTATCAATCTGATTAGCACGAGATAGAAACACTCTGGAAACTGCATTTAACCGAATTAACTGGTGTAGCATCACAATATTGCAGCTATTACGTTATTAATCCCCAACAAAACAGTGTTGTTTGACCAAAAAACCCAATTCCAACTCCAAAAAAATAAAGACAATAGTAACTTAAAGCAGTCCACTTTGATGTTAATTTAAATAGCTGGGAGGGAAAGCTGTTGACCCTTATTGTTTGTTTACTTGCAAAACTATCACACATCAAATGCGAACAAACCGCATCAAAAGATTTTTTTTCCAAACACAGGAATCAAGATTGTGGAAATAAGTGTTTGTCGACACTTAAAAAAAAAATTACCATGCACTTATGTTTCACACTTTCGGTGGTAAAAATAAATAAAGTAACACGACATAAAACAATTTAATATTTAAATCACGAACAACCAAAAACAGACCTTTCAATCAATAATTCACAAAAAAAAAATGAACAATTCGCCCATCATCTGAAATAGTTTTTGACCTACCCAAACAAACAACACGACGCCGTTATCGATCCAAACGCCGCCGCCGCCGCCGCCGCCGCCGCTTCCGCCGCCGCCACAGCCTCTCGCAGATTTCCCACCAACTTCGTGACACATAAATCACGTCGCCTTGTTCGAAAATCAATTCGGAATTCGGCGACGAGCGAACGAACCCAAATTCGCAATTTTTATTTTTATCTCCGGTCTGATGTAATTACTAATTAGCAAAAACATTGACCTACTTTAGTACAGATAAAAATTTATAAATAGCACCCAAACAAAAGGGCACTAAAACGATCAAGAACCACAATAACACGTGGCTTTGTGCAAGTCATTGTGCAGTTGAGAGATTTTGTTATGATTATGAATCATTTGATACGCCTGAAAAACTACTAACGTAATGTCAATGACTAGCTTTTGGACGTTGATGGTGAAGTCAACGGGCTATTTATTAATCTATACAGGGTGATTCTTTTATTGCCTACATTAGAAACTTTTTAACTTATAATATAATATAGCTAGAGCTTTAAAATTTTGTACACAACTCAAATCGACCATTCTGAGTTTAAATAAATTATTTTCAAAATAGCTGAACTTCCGGAACTACGAGAAATTGGCGCCAACTTTGAAATTTTAAATAGTAACAACACATTTTTATTGCATTTTTGAATTCACCTTCACAAACTGAATAAAATTTAACCAAGTTGTTAGTACTTATATGTCATAGTTTTTGACATATGTCAATTTTTTTGTTAAAATTTTTATTTGAAGGAGTTTATTTAAAATATCACGCTTTGCAACAAGTGAATAATTTTTTTTACATTCAAAATTTTCAAAATTGTCAACTGTCAAAATTCAAGGCTAGTATGATTTTTTTAAAATGGTTATCAAAAAACGGTTATAACTCAGTTTTTTCAAATGGAACGACAATTGAAAGAACATTGACAATTATGGTGACTTTTATCAACACGTCCTATACCTATCTCTCGCAGTTTTTGAAATAATAATAAAAAAACGGATTTTACTTTGTAATTTTCATCGTTAATCAAGTAGGCCTTGCAAAATAGTCTCAACAATTGTCAAACTTCAACATTTTATTTAGTTTTAGCTGGTTCATTATGGAATAAACAATAAAACAATAATATTTAATTATGGTTTATTATAACTTAGTGAATTATGTAAAGTAACTCAGTCAGTAGTACAACTTTATCGTATTTTTCGAAAGTTTACTCGATTAAAAATGAAAATAATGAGCTAAAATTCCGTTTTTTGCGATTTTTTTCAAAAACTATAAGAGATAGATATAGAAAATGTCGATAAAAGTCTCCATAAAAATCGATGTTCTTTTGATTGCCATTTGAAAAAATTGTGTTATAATTATTTTTTGATCATCATTTTCAAAAAACCATAGTAACCTTGCAATTTGACAGTTGACAATTCTGAATATTTTGGAAGACCCTTCAAACCTTTGGTTATCAAATGCGAAAAGAATTATTCATTTACTGTAAAGGGTTCAAGAGCTGTGATATTTTAAATGAACCTCTGTAAATGAAAATTTGCATAAAAAAAAACGAAATACGTCAAAAGCTATGACAGATAAGTATTAACAACTGAGTAAATTTTAATGAGTTTTAAAAGGCGAATTCAAAAATGCAAAAAAATAGGTGGTTACTATTTAAAATTTCAAAGTTGGCGCCAATTTCTCATCGTTCCGGAAGTTCAGCCATTTTGAAAATAATTTAGTTGAACTCAGAATGGTCGATTTGGATTGTGTACAAAATTTTAAATCTGTAGCTATACTAGAAGTTAAAGTTTCTAATGTAGGCCCTAAAAGAATCAGCCTGTATACAGGGACATTTTTTTAACTCTGAACATAGCCCTATGTTCAATCTGAAAAAAAACATATCAAATTTACGTTACCAATGATACGTAAAGGTAATTATTCGAGTTATTTGAACCAATTTGAAGTGATTTCAAATATTTGTTAAAGTAATTTATCGTTCCTTACATGTTACTATGACCTGATGATTAATAAATTTCATAAAAATTAATTTTTCTTTACTTGAATAATCATCGAACATTTAATTGACAGGTTGAGATTTTTGACAGAGCGTAGAATAATTAGTTGCATAGCAAAACTCGCAATGTGTTGATCTGTTTTTTTTTTCAGATTGAACATAGGGAATAATGGGTATGTTCAGAGTAAAAAAAATATCTCTGTATACAGGATGTTCCGCGAGGTAGTGCATATATTTTAACCATAGTTTGAGCATTAAAATTAAATGGACCCGTATTTTTTATTATTAGCCCCCAAAGTTGCTCCAAAAATACAGATTATAATTTTTATCTCTAATAATACTTAACCAATTTTTATAAAATTAGGCATACAGTCGTTATTTTAAACACTCATTTAACAGTGCAAATTGTAAGCCTGTAGGGCATTGTTGAAGGGGGCTGCCGGGACCCCCTTGACATAAATTGTTTCATAACTTTGTACCACAAATTGGTTTGGCTTTGATGCTACTAGAATTTAAAAGGCTTGAATTTTGTCTCTGGTACATTTTTTGTAAAATGTACCATTTACGAGTAAAATAATAAAATATGAAAAGATGCAGTCGATATCAGCACAGCTACAGTGTTTTTAAACAAAGCGGCATTGACTTCAGACCTGTTAAAAGTGCAAATATTTTTCCGTTATGGTTGCTTATTTTACAAACCAGGAATTTGAAAACGAAATTTGACAATAAAATTTTCACTTTTGACTGGTTTGCAATCAAAGCCGTTTAGGTGCGATACTGATGCTTATACCGACTGCATCTTTTCACATTTTATTATTTTACTCGAAAACAGTAGATTTTACAAAAAATTTACAAGAAACAAAAAAGTAAGTATCAAAGCTAAATTAATTTGTGCTACAAAGTTATGAAACAATTTATGTCAAGAGGATTCTGGTAGCCCCCTTCAACAATGCCCTACAACCTTACAATTTGCACTGTTAAATGAGTGTTTAAAATAACGTCTGTACACCAAATTTTATAAAAATTGGATAAGTATTATTAGAGATAAAAATCTGTATTTTTGGGGTAACTTTGCGGGCTAATAATTCCACACAAAAATTTTTTTGAAACAAAATAAAAAATATGGGTCCATTTAATTTTAATGCTCAATCTATGGTTAAAATATTTGCATTAACTCGTGGGACACCCTGTATAAAATTGCTTGACCTGACTGACAAATCAACGCACAACCTAGACGGCTAAGGATAGAAATTTGAAATTTTGACAGTAGATAGCTTTTGTAACGTAGGGGTGTACTAAGAAAGGATTTTTCGAAAATCACCCCCTAAGAGGGTTAAATAGGGTGTTAAAATTTGAATAAAAATCCGTCATTTTTTAAGTTATATCTTTGAAAATTAGTATTTGGGCTTTCGGTTAAAAATAAAGAAAGACGTGTTTCAGGATTTTTGAAAAATCAACCCCTAAAGGGGTTAAATGGAGAGTTGAATTTAAAATTAGAGTTTAGAAAATCTGTCATTTTTAAAGTTACATTGAACTTACATCCTTGAAAATTAGTATTTGGGCTTTTGGTTAAAAATGAAGAAACACGTGTTTCCGGATTTTCGAAAAATCAACCCCTAAGAGGGTTAAATGGCGTAATAAAATTTGTATAAATATTCGTAACTTTTGAATTTACATTAATTGAAGCTGGTTTTGGGCTTTCAGTAAAAAGTGAAGAAACACGTGTTTTAGTTGGAAATACCAACCCCAAGGGGGTTGAACACGGGTTAGAATTTGTATAAAAATCCGTAATTTTTAATTTGTATCCATGCAAATGGTACTTGAGCTTTCGGTTAAAGATGAAAAACGTGTGTTTAAGAACATTTGGAATTTCCACCCCTAAGGGGGTTAAATATAAAAATCCGTAATTTTTGAACTTATATTTATAAAAATTGGTATTTGGGCATTCGGTGAAAAATAAAGAAACAGGTATTTTATTATTTTTAGAAATTCCACCCCCAAAGAGGGTTAAACATAAAAAATCGTCATTTTTGAAGCTATATTAATGATCTTTCGGTTAAAAATGAAAAAAGACGTGTTTCTGGATTTTGAAAGTTCCACCCCCAAGAGGGTTGAATATAAAAATATGTCATTTTCGAAGTTATAACCAAGAGAATTGGTATTTGGGCATTCGTCTAAATATAAAAAACGCGTGTTTCAGGTTTGTTGAAAACTCCACTCCAAGGGGGTTAAACAAAAAATCCTTCATATAAAAAATTCTTTATTGTTGAAGTTATCAATTGATATCTTAGACATTCGGTTAAAAAGGAAGAGGCGTATATTTCAGGATTTTTAGAAATTCCACCCCCATTGTGTTTCTACTTTTTGTTATACTAAGTTTTGCATTATTTTCAAAGTGGTTATGGACATGCGTGCAAAGCCGTGGCCAACTGCTAGTTAATTAAATGTTGAATGAAAAACCACTGTTTTTGTGTGCGTAAATCTCTTGGACTTTGTTCGGCTCGTGTGCCTCTAACCTACGTCTTATTATTATTATTATTGAAATTGTTCGCTTCGACGAAATAATCGCGCGATTGACTTGCTTCAACGGTACTGTGAATTTTAAAACAGGTGCATTATAATCGTCATCATATACCTACACAAGGTTGTTGATGTGTTGTCTGTTGCTAAGCCGAACCGAGCTATTAAAACGATTGTTTACTTGACAATTATCGAGTTAAATAACCTCCAAATGAACAAACAAACAAACCAACAACTTGGGGGAATCTCTCGGAAGTGTCCGAGCTGCTGCAACTGTAGGTTGTATTATGAATAGCAGCAACAAGTACAGGCAGACGAATCGGTCAGACCCAGACCACAACGATGGATGATCTTCCGGAGAGGTGAAGAACCGCCACGGAACGAAGAGAATGCAACCGACGGTCATTTACAGACATCATCCGCTTTTCTCACATTATTGTTGGTTGTTACCACACGAAAAAAAAAAAAAATTAAGAGAAAACGAAAAGACAACTTGCAGCCTCACAGTGGTACGAAATCCGTGATCAAAACCTCGATCTTGTAAACTAACCGTTCAATTAGTTGAAATTTTGTATTCGGGGGTTTTAAACTATGAAGAATATGCTTATCATACCAAATTTAATATAACATTTTGTTTATAGGGGTAGATTGGGGGTAGAATGCGCAGAAATAGCAAATATTGTGTTCTGGCAAAAATGCTCGAACACGTCAATTTCCTTTTTAAAAAATACACACTTCTCAATTTGATTTAAAATTTTACACTTTTTATATTTTGAGTAATGACGTCATCCACACTTTTTGTTATGAAACCCCTTAATTTTTGTAGCCATTTCGATAGATCTTTCATTATCGAAATGGCAATATTAAAAATTGCTTAAACAAAGCTAAATGTGAAAAATCAAAATTTTAAATAAAAAATAAACAAAATACTAATATGTAAGGAAAAAAGGATCAATTCTTTATTTAAAAAATATTTTCGAAGTGCCCTCCACTAATCTCTTGCCAATAAACTTGCCTATGGAAAAAGTTTTCTTGTACAGTCCGGATATTCTTCGTAATGGACATTTTTCAATTTAGTCGAATATTGTACAGGGTGTTTCAAGTTTTAGGTCCAGTCAAAAAATAAATACTTCTAGTTGTCCAAAAGAAAAAAAATATATCTCAAACGATTTGATGCTTCAATTTGATGCTTTAATGTTATACGAAATTTTCATGGTATGAGCGTGAATTGTGAAAAACTAGATAAAAAATTTTTTGTTTCCAAATTATTGCAATCGTTTTCTCATAATAAAATTCCTCCTATTTTTTAAGTGAGACTTCCGAAACTGAAACAGTAAAAAACCCAAGGCGTATTGAGCAATTGAAATTTCAATTTGCAAAAGATCAAATAAATGTTTTATCTTAGTCACCTTTGAGAAAAAACAGAGCTCGTGTCTTTGCTTGATTCACAAAAAATTGAAACGTCATTAACTGTCAGACTAAAATTTTACTTGTCAATTAAAAAATGCTCTTTTTTTGCAAATTGAAATTTCAATTGCTCAATACGCCTTGGGTTTTTTACTGTTTCAGTTTCGAAAGTCCTACTTAAAAAATAGGAGGAATTTTATTATAAAAAAATTATTGGAATAATTTGGAAAAAATTTTTTTTTAATGTAGTTTTTTGCGTTTTACGCTTATATCATGAAAATTTGGGATATCAGCAAAGCATCAAATTGAAGCGTGTTAGAAACTCTATCGTTTGCGATATATATTTTTTATTTTGGAATACTAGAAGTATTTATTTTTTGACTGGACCTAAAACTTGAAACACCCTGTATATATTTTTTTAGTTGAGCTGTTCGAGCATTTTTGCCAAAACAAAATATTTGCCGTTTTAATAAGATTATTCCATAATTTTGGCGCTCACTGTATTTAATTATTCACATATTCACATCAATTTCTCTTTATATTGACTTGTTGACTAAATATATTATTTACAATAATGCACATTTTCACACTTTTTAAGTTTACATTGAGGTTTATATCAAATATCTTTAATTTTATTGACTTTTTTTCTTCGATTTCTACCCCCAATTCACCCCTCTAAACAAAAAGCTACGCCAAATCTAATACGGCAGATGTATTCCCGATAGTGAAATAAAGCTAAAACATCCATCTTTCAAGCTTTGTACATAACAAAATCGAATCTTAAAGCATTTAGCTTATACACGTAAAAGGACGAGCGCATTTTTATGTTGAATTTTTACTGTTAAAGAAATGAGAGATTTTTGTGAACTTTAAGTGCCCACAGCTCTGATATGGATCTGGTGACGAAAGCTATAGTAGTTATACAAAAGTTAAATTAGGATAATATGAACCTCATGTGTTAATTTGAACATCATAGAAAAAAGTCAAAATTTGGGGTTTTGTGCACGGATTTGAGCATTTTGTAACCACAGTGAGCCGCCTCTGTACGATCTCGTCTTGTGTGGGTTGCACGAATGCCAAATGTCCTTTTTAAGGAACGGCCTATTCACCCAATATTACACACCTACAAACTGTTTCACAATTCCACACCTCATGCACCACCTGACGATATCAAATCTGCTTTTTAATTCATTCGTGGGACAATTTTAAATAACACTAGTTTACAAAAAAAAAATACTTTTACCAAGAGATAATTTATACTGACTGTTTTCTTCTTACTCACTGATAACTAAAGTATACAGGGTGATTCTTTTAGGGCCTACATTAGAAACTTTTTAACTTATAGTATAGCTAGAGATTTAGAATCTTGTATACTATCCAAATCGACCATTCTGAGTTCAACTAAATTATTTTCAAAATGGATGAACTTCCGGAACGATGAGAAATTGGCGCCAACTTTGAAATTTTAAATAGTAACCACCTATTTTTATTGCATTTTTGAATTCGCCTTTTAAAACTCATTAAAATTTACTCAGTTGTGAATACTTATCTGTCATAGCTTTTGACATATTTCATTTTTTTATGCAAATTTTCATTTACAGAAGTTCATTTAAAATATCACAGCTCTTGAACCCTTTACAGTAAATGAATAATTCTTTTCGCATTTGATAACCAAAGGTTCGAAGGGTCTTCCAAAATATTCAGAATTGTCAACTGTCAAATTGCAAGGTTACTATGATTTTTTGAAAATGATGATCGAAAAATAATTATAACACAATTTTTTCAAATGGCAATCAAAAGAACATCGATTTTTATGGAGACTTTTATCGACATTTTCTATATCTATCTCTTATAGTTTTTGAAAAAAATCGCAAAAAACGGAATTTTAGCTCATTATTTTCATTTTTAATCGAGTAAACTTTCGAAAAATACGATAAAGTTGTACTATTAATTAAAAAAAATGTTCGATTTCTCCATCATTTCAGTTCAAAATTCGATGGCAAACTGACTGAGTTACTTTACATAATTCACTAAGTTATAATAAACCATAATTAAATATTATTGTTTTACTTCTTATTCCATAATAAACCAGCTAAAAACTAAATAAAATGTTGAAGTTTGACAATTGTTGACCATTTTGCAAGGCCTACTTGATTAACGATGAAAATTACAAAGTAAAATTCGTTTTTTTTTTATTATTTCAAAAACTGCGAGAGATAGGTATAGGACATGTTGATAAAAGTCACCATAAATGTCGATGTTCTTTCAATTGCCGTTAAGAAAATAGGATCGTTCCATTTGAAAAAACTGAGTTATAACCGTTTTTTGATAACTATGTAAAAAAAATCATACTAGCCTTGAATTTTGACAGTTGACAATTTTGAAAATTCTAGAAGGATCTTCAAACCTTTAGTTATCGAATGTAAAAAAAATTATTCACTTGTTGCAAAGAGTTCAAGAGCTATGATATTTTAAATAAACCCCTTCAAATGAAAATTTTAACAAAAAAAATTGACATATGTCAAATACTATGACAGATATAAAATAAATAAAAATTTTGAAATCTCACGTCATGAGACCGTTTGATATCAAAAAAACGAGTACATACAACTTTAAAAAACAAGAAAATCGTAATTTCATATTTTTTTAAACTCTAGGTTTATAATTATAAATCAGATCTACTTATTCATCAAAAGCAACGACAAATAAAGAAATTGGATTTCTGTTTACGCAAGTGTCGATATCTTTACCAGAGAAGCCGTTTATAGAACACTTATTTTTTTATTTTTTGAATTTTTCTTTCATTTCATCGTTTCCTTATGCTTACTAAATCATTCCAGCACTTATTTTTTATTACTGTTACATGTTACAAACTGTTACTCCTTGCAATGTTGGAATGACGGCTTCGTATAGAACTAAATATATTGTCTTACTCCAAGTGTAGCTACAAACGCTACTAAAATATTTCTTCCCTATATCAAGGGATAAGATATTAAAAAAATAGTTTCTTAGAATAATTATTAATTAATTAGTTAAGATTGTGATTGTAAAACAAACTAGGCTTAAAATTTTGTCAAACAGTAATAAATTAAATAAAAAATGAAAAATTCCAATAAAAGTAATTTTGGGGTTAGCAACAATTTTTTTATATATTTTTTACACAAAACATTTTGCAAGCATCGTTTGTTTTAGAATGACACTAGAAATCATAAAATGTTCAATACTTAATATTTTAAAATTTTTAAAAATAAAATAATATTTTATTAATATAAATACTTCTTATTATTTAGTATTTATGATTTATAAGGAATTGTAGAAAAACTCTGAAAAAATTCGAAGGCATACAGAAAGAATTAAAGTATTTAATAGCAAACGCTGATTTTGGTGTGATTATTAAAACGAATTATTTTTAGTTATTATAATGATTTATTACAGTATCTACCTTAAATAAATTACTCGAATCATCACAAACAACAATTTCTATCAATATTTCTTTCTTTCAAGTCAATAAAATTATCCAAAGATCTGAACATAATGCCGAAAGGAACAGTAGTGTACCTTGTGAACAGTTTATGCCGCATGACGTCATCAGGCTCAAAGCGGGACTGCTGTCAAACCGGCAGACAGAAAAGCTTATATTTTTGTCATTTTTAAAGTTATTGAATTAATTTTTTTGCATTTAATTTCTTGATTTGAGCTGAATTGAAAAATTGGAAACTTCCTCATTCGCCAATTTTGAGACACCCCTGTAGTGCATTTTCCGCATGAGGTTATCCCGAGATTTGACTCACAACAGAAATCTCTCTCTTTCTCTTCGACTTGTTTGTTTATGTCTGCGACCTTTCGGAATTCGTGTTGATTGCGGAAGAAGTAACTTTTGAGGCATACACGTGAAGACGCCATGTTATCTATCAAGGTCATTGTATTCGCAATGTTTGTAAACAGACACACACACATACAATAAACGTTCATTTTCGACGCAATTTTTTATATTATCTCCTCCACCACCTGTAGTATTGTCGACCGACATCTGCGAGACGAGAATTGTGAGGACCTTGAACTGCTCTTCCAATCGAAATATGATTTTTTATCGAGTCTCGTTTTAAATACAGGGTGTTCCGTCTAAACCCCACATTAGAAGTATTGAAAGTTCTAATAAAGATATTTATCTGAAAGTTGTTATTCAGGCATAATCCGTTGAGTTCTGCTCAATGAAAATATTTTCAAGATGGCAGCACTTCCGGTTATACCGGAAGTCGCTATTAACTTTCTTATTTTAAATGGAAAGCTATGTTTTTTACTGCGTTTTTGGATTATTTAAGTTATTCAAAGGGAGTTTTTATCAGCTTTCCCTATACCCAAGTTTAACCGTTTTCGAGATATTTAGGATTTTTTGAAAATTTTTGGATTTGCACCTGCCACTTAAAAAATCGGTAACTCGCCTAGTTTTAGAGATTTCGAAATCATATTTGGAGAATTAAAAGAGAAAGAACATATCTGTTGTTCGTTGTGTTCAAAATTGGAATTGGAAGTTAATAAACCCAAAAATTTTAAGATTAAGTTTGGACAACTTCAAGTACCCATAACTTAATTTTTTCAAATAGGATGTCCCAATTTTTATTCTACCAGATGGAGGAAAATTTTTTTCTGCATCTATCTGTATTAGCATTCCCTATACCTATCTGTGATAATTTTCAAGTTGTGTTGGTTTTTTTGTCATTGTAGGAAATTTCTTACTAACCACAGCTATTTTTGCATAGTTTGCTATAAAAACATTTCTGATTAAACAAACGACAAATTCTGTTTAAAATCGTGTTATCAGACTGTGGAAACAAAATAAATTCATTGGGTGTTGGTTTGAAAAACTTTAATTTCTCACCTTTTTTTATTCGTTTCCATGGCAACCTATAAGAAAAGGCCTATGGCCAATGAATTTCTCAATCCCAACAAAAAGTTATTGTAACTTGAAAACTATTAAACATAAGTATAGGGAATGTTAACACAGATCGAAGCAGAATTAAATTCTCTACCATCTAGTGAAATAAAACTTTTGTCATTTCATTTGAAAAAAATGAGTTATGGGTGCTTAAAGTTTTGCAAACTTAATTTTAAAAATTTGGAGTTTGTTATTCTTTTTTAGAAATTTGAAAACACCAAAGGAAAGATCTAGGTTTTCTCTTTCAAATGAGCTCAAAAATATTTCCAAATTTTTAAAAATCGCAGAGTTATCGATTTTTGAACTGGAAGGTGCAAATCCAAAAAAATTTTAAAAATCATAAATATTTCGTAAACGGCTAAATTTAGGTATAGGGACAGCTTATGAAAACTACCTTGAAATAACTCTAGTAATTCAAAAACGCATTAAAAAATATAGCATTCCATTTAAAATAAGGAAGTTGATAGCGACTTCCGGTATAACCGGAAGTGCTGCCATCTGGAGAATATTTTCATTGAGCAGGACGTAACAGATTATGGTTGTATACAAATTTTCAGATGACTATGATTATTAGAACTCCCAATACTTCTAATGTGGGGTTTAGACGGAACAGCCTGTATGTATGTAATAATATGCAAAACATTATCGGAAGTATCATTGTGTGTAGTAAGGGGAAGTAATAAATTCCCTACGTGAATGTGGTGTTAAATTCTGGACGAGTTATGAATGAAACTTGCGACAGGAAGTCACACTTTTTAACTGTATTGAAAAATCAATCATACAGGCTGTTCCAAGTTTTATGGCCGAGGCAAAAATAAATATTTCTAGTAGAGTAAAAAAATAAATTAATAGCCTAAACAATAGGGAATTAATTACGCTACCATCTGATACTTTGATATTGTTCAAAATTTTTAAGGTATTGCTGTGAGGCATTAAAAACCAATTTTGATAAAAATTTAGTTTAAGTTATTGGCGTATTTTCTATTTGGTAATATTCCTTTAATTTTTAGAGCTGTAATTGCTAAAATAGAATTATGCGAAAATTGATAGCTTTTGAATAATTAATAATTGAAGATCTAAGGCTATCAACTTTCGCATCATTCTATTTTAGCAGTTATGGTCCTAAAAATTATCATATAGAAAATACGCCAATAACTTAAAAAAAAATCACAAAACTGATTTTTAATGTCTCACAGCAATAACTTCAAAAAATTTGCACTATATCAAAGTATCA
The DNA here is from genome assembly GCA_939628115.1 of Tribolium freemani. Taxonomy (NCBI): domain Eukaryota; kingdom Metazoa; phylum Arthropoda; class Insecta; order Coleoptera; family Tenebrionidae; genus Tribolium; species Tribolium freemani. The sequence continues at coordinate 16,009,411 of OW626786.1, read as the reverse complement.
AATGGTAGCGTCAATAATGCTCTATCGTTTAGGCTACTAATTTATTTTTTTATTCGACTAGAAATATTTATTTTTGCCTCAACCATAAAACTTGGAACACCCTGTACAACGTTTTTTTTCCAGTAGAGTAATCAACCCAAAGTCTGACACTGAAGTCGAAAAAAAATTAGGGCGTCTAAAGTATCAGTATTTGTCCATTTTTGCAACATCAAAAATGTCACAGACTGCTTATTATAATGTCCAATTGTCTTAATTTAGTGATTTTTCAGCCAGATTATTTAGTAAAAACTGAGAATTTTGTTTATAAGCACAAATTTTGTGTTTTTTTTTGCTTAATTTTTTTGTGGTTTTCATTTCAAAACCAATAACTAATCGAAAGAAACAGGAGAAAATTTGGATGTTTTTTCAGCCAGTTTTGCTTTAATAAAATGTTAAGTTTAATTTTTTGTTGCTTGTTTTTAACAAAAATTTTACAAAATGTTGCATCTCTGGCTGAAAAGGCGAAAAATAAAATAATTATTTTATTAATTGGATCAATTTTCGAGAAAATCGTTAATAAAAACTAGTGATTTGAAATTGTGAAATTGTTTAGAGATAGTACTATTATAAAAAAAAGCTTAGTTTGTACTTCAAAAACGTGCTTAACCCTGTAAAATTTTGCGAATTAATTATGTTTCCATCCAACTGGCAAACGTATTAAAAAAACAAGTAGAAACAGTATCATGTAACAGAATTTTGTTAAACATTTTTCAAACAAAGCCACTATTTTTGAATTAATTCACTGATTTTTTAGCTTATTGTTTTATGCTCAAACGGTCGAAAAAAAGCAAAATCAATGTCATATACAGGGTGTCCGTTTTTCGAGGTCCACCATGGGGAGTTAGAGATACGAGGTCGGTTAATTTAGGGCAAAGTTGCGCATTTTTATGCTGAACAATTACCCGAAAGAAAATTTGATGTCATTTTTAGTTTTTGAATTATTGAGAAAAATCAAAAATTTATAATTTTCGTTTTTATTTTTTTAAGCGAACACTAAGAAAACTAAAATTTTAAAATTTATAAAAGCGTTGGGACTTATAAAACTACGGCATTACAAAATTACTTTGTTCAGTTGACAACTCCCAAAGCTTTTATAAATTTTAGAATTTTAACCTGTAAGAAAAAATATTTTCCTGTGATTGAAATACATTATTTTTTACGTTTTAGTGCATCTTTTAAATAAAAGCTTTTTTAAAAAACATTTTTTTATATATTTTTATTTCTAATGGCAATCAAAAGAATCATCGACATTTATGATGAATTTTATCAACACGTCCTATCTCTACAGTTTTTGAAAAAAATCACAAAAAACGTGTTTTACTTTGTAATTATCATTGTTAATCAAGTAGGCTTTGCGAAATGGTCATCAATTATCAAACTCCAACATTTTATTTTGTTTTTAGTTGATTTATTATTTATAATGTAACTCAGTCAGTCTACCCTCGAGTTTTAAACTTTCTTTTAATTAATAGCACAACTTTATCGAATTTTTCAAAACTTTACTCGATTAAGAATGAAAATAATGAGCTAATAAAATTCTGTTTTTTGTGATTTTTTTCAAAAACTGTAGAAATGTAGAGATAGGTAAGGAAGATGTTGATAAAAGTCTCCATAAAAATCAATGTTCTTTTGATTGCCATTGAAAAATCTGTAATAATAATTTTTTGATCATTTTCAAAAAATCATAGTAGCCTTGCAAAATGACAGTTGACAATTCTGAAGATTTCACAAGACTATTCGAACCTTTGGTTATCAAATGGAAAAAGAATTATTCACTTATTATAAAGGATTCAAGAGCTGTGATTAAATGAACCCTCACAAATGAAAATTGACATACGTCAAAAACTATGACAGATAAGTACTAACAACTAGGGTACATTTTAGTCGGTTTCAAAAGGCGAATGCAAAAATGCAATTAAAATAGGTGGTTACTATTTAAAATTTAAAAAAATGCTCGATTTAGATCGCATATAAAATTTTAAACCTTTTTTTTTTCTAATGCAGTCCCTAAAAGAATCAGCCTGTATAATTTGTGCACACAAAACTCACAAAACTATTCAAGAATTAAAAACAGTCAACAACTAGCTGCTATCATACTGATAAAGCTATTGTGATAGTCCGGTGATGGGAAAGAGAAACTCCAGCACTTTACTTCTAACTACTACTATAATTTATTAAAATTTGGAATTTGGAATTGACATTAGGTCGTACAGTAACAACTAACTTATTCTGACTGCCCTATAACATAAAAATGATTTCTTATATATAGAGGGATGAAAGGCGATAAGCGGAAGAATGTACAAATAAAAGTGGACTCGAGATAGTAAAGTAATTAGGTACAAAGTTGAACATGCCGGATGTAGATGATACAAATTAAATTTAAGACGTTTGCTAATGATAATGAAAGATGTTTACTAATGATAATGATAATTATAACGTTAAAGGGATATTTATAATGGGTACATTACACCTCCCTCCGTAAAAGAAAATTAAGAATACGATTTATCGGTTCTTAATTTTGGTAGTGATGACGATGTATTTGGCGCAACCGGACTTATATCTACTGCTGATGAATGAGATTCTGAATGTGAGCCTGCTGAACTATCATATTTTACATTATAAGATGGAGCTGATGATGATTTTTTACATAGATTAAATATCGAGTGATTTGAGTGACGTTTCTTACAATATTTGGACAGCGAATATAATGAGAATATTATGAAAATTACGAAAATCAAAAGAAAAATATGATTAGTATAACTAGTATCCTGGAAGAAAGTTAAATCTTTATTTAATAATAATTCGTCTGTTGATTTGGCAATATCTTGTAATTTATGGCTTGCTTCTTTTAATGTGTCGATGTGAAGATTAGTAGGTGTTATAGGTAATAGATTTAAAGAAAAATTTTTTGTTTTAGTTAAATTAATGCAACAATCGTCATTTAATTTTAACTGAGGTACAACAGCATTGTGTGTACTATTACGAATTGTTTTATCGGTTAAGAAAGTTGCGGAACTTGTGTATAATTTACAATTTGAGTTAATTTTTAAAATTCCAGTATTTTCTAAGAAAAGGGTTATGTGTGACATTTGAAAGCAATTTAAGGCGATATCAGTTCTTTTGGGTAAAATATAAATCCATGTATTCGGTTTATCCAATTTATGCCAAATTTCTAAGCGAGAGGTTATAATTCTTATGTTGCAATTTATTGGGATATTGAGAGGAGATTTTAAAAGTTCGGTTTCACATATAGGTCTAGAATTTGTATAGTAGAAAGGTTCCGAAGTTACACAAATAAAAGTTGATTCATCTAAATTTTGACAATTAGTTAACTCATTTAAACCTAAATACAAATTATGGTTTTCGGAGATTGCTAGATAATTGAATGACGGTAAAATAAATTTATAATAAGAGGTTGAGTTGTCTAAAACCGGTAATGGAATTAATTTATAAAGATTAAATTGATTTCGATTTACAAGAGGTATTGATAGAACATAGCCAATTCTGTTGTCGGTGAAGAAACATTTGATTGTGAGTAATTCTAAATATTTGTGTGCATTTTCGCGGCTAACTGGTAAAGGATACGTAGATGAACTAGGTAAATGTGGAATTGTTTTACTCAATTCTTCGATCAATTGAAATGGTGTTATGACATAAGGGTGTAAAATGTTTGATCTAGAAAGTAAAATCGTGTCCATAACGGTCGTTATTTCGTTTTGTAATGTTGTAATAACTAGATTTAATAAAGAAAAGTGTTCGTCTAAATTTTGTTTTAATTCTAATGCAAGATACCTATTGTTTATTTTACGGGAATAGTTACTTATTTGTATAAGATTTTCTTCAAAAATTTTGGAGTTCTTATTCAAATCTGTGATGGTATTGTTAAAGTTCGCTATTGTCGAATTTACTACCATTATTTGTTGTTTTAAAAGTTTGCCTAAATTATATTCGTTTTTGTTTATCTGATTTATAATTCCATTATAATATTTAGCATCTGCTTCATCAAGTGTACCAAAAGCAGTTTTTAGAGCATCGCCAACGATATTTAACCAAGCGCGTTTAGTTCTCTTATTATTAATAAGATTTTTGAGATCTACTTCTGATTTATGCAAATAAGGTACTATATGTTTTAATAGTTTTAACGATGATTGACATAACGCCATTAATGAATGTTGATTACTTTGGCAAAGATGCAAAGTTTGATTATAAGCATGATCAATGAACGATAACTTATCTTCTAATGAACTTATATCGAGGTAGGATACTATTTGCCAATGTGTCTCTTGAAATTTCACATTATTTATGTGTTCAAAATATATACCAGAGAAATGGTTAATCGGTGTTACGGTGTACTGTTGTTGATCGGTGATTTGTGCGTATTCAAGTGTTGCTAATAAGCTGATAGACAGAATGAGTTGCCTGGAATAATAAAGGAAAATTAGTGATAAAAATTGATAAGTAAAAATAGTATAAAAATGCCTTAAATATAAGCAAGTTTTAATTTATTACTATGAACTTTATGTTTTTTATTTTTAATCAAAATAGTGTAATTTACTGGTGAATTAATTTCTGTAATTTCATAAGGACCTGAATAATTTGGAGAAAGTTTCCTTGACCTATTTAATTTTGATTGTTCGTTTAATAGAAATACTTTGTCACCAATTTTAAAATTTTGGTTTTGACAGTTCTTATCATAATATTTTTTAGATTGTTCTTTTGAATCTAAGATGTGCTTTCTCGCAATTTCGTGAGATTTTTGCAGTTTTAAAGTTAAGTTATCCATGTAGTCATCGTAAGTGTACTTAAATTCAGGAGATTTTGTTATGCTTGTAGGCAAATTTGCTTTAGTTCCGAAAATTAATTCAAAAGGTGTATATTTGGTTGAAGTATGAACTGTTGTGTTGTAGGAAAACATTGCAAAATCTAACCATTCATCCCAGTCTGTTTGGTTTTCTCTAATGTAGTGTTTTAAATAATCAGCTAAAGTGTGATGACTTCTTTCCAATGCACCATTAGATTGGGGATGGTATGCCGTACAGTTTATCTGTTTAATTTTAAACAGTTTTGCAATTTGTTTTAATAAATTTGAGGTAAAATCTTTTCCTTGATCAGTTACAATTGTTGAAGGTATACCGTGTTTGCAAATAAAGTCGTGAACTAATTTTTTAGCAATTGTTCCTGCTTCATGATTTGGAATTGCATAAGCTTGAGAATATTTAGAAAGATCATCCTGCAATGTCAAAATAAATTTATTACCATTTTCTGATAACGGTAGCGGTCCTACTATGTCCAAAAATATGCGTTCAAAAGGAGTTTCACTTGTTGTTGTAATCACCATTGGTTCTTTACTTTTCTTTCGAACCAATTTATTTTTTTGACATGACTCACATGTTTTTATAAAATTCTTGATATCAGATTTCATTCGTGGCCATTTATAATATTGTTTGATTCGATTATAGGTTCTATGAAAGCCCGAATGTCCAGCACAAGGATTTGAATGATATTCCGTTAAAATCTTCTTAATTTCTTCTTGAGTGTTCAGAATTACGATTTCATTTGAAAGTATGTAAATTTTAATGTTAGTTTTTCTAAAAATGTATCTTATCATTGAACGAATTTTGTGAAAATGGAGTTTATCAAAGGAAGAGTTTAATTTAGGTAAGCTTATGGATTTTACGTTATCAGCAATTAATCGGTTTTTTAATTTTTGTAAAATATTAAACAAATCTTCGTATGATATAGATTCCCAATAATGTTCTTTTGTTATCATATAGTAAATATTTTTGTTATTTGCTGAATTTATTGGTATTTTGATTACTTCGTTGACGTTTAAAGTTTCTGTTTGTAACATTTGATAGCTGTTAGTAAATTTCTCTTTTATTTGTATTTGGACTAATTCCTTACATTCGAGATCCTTTGAAATGCATAAACAGATGTTATCGGTTGAGTCGATAATATTACCATTAACTTCTTCAATATTATCATTGGTGATAAGAGTTGTTCTTATTTTTTTTAAGAAATTCGCATATGATTCATCGTCGTCCTCAGTTCGGAAATGATTGACACACAGATTATCTAGAGGAATTCGGCTGAGGGCATCTGCATTTTTATTTAATTTACCTGGTTTATAGAGAATTTCGTAATCATACTCCTCTAATGCTAGTCGCCAACGTATTAATCTAGAACCCGGATCTTTCACATTAAATAACCACGTTAATGGACGATGATCAGTTATGATTTTAAATTTTCTACCATATAGGTACGGTCGAAAATGTTTTACACTCCAAACAATAGCAAGAAGTTCTTTTTCCGTCGTTGAATAGTTTGATTCGGCCCTATTCAAAGTTCTACTAGCGTAAGCTATTGGTAAATCATTAGGAGGTTCACTTTGCGACAAAACTGACCCGATAGCAAAATTACTTGCGTCCGTTGTCAAATAAAATGTTTGTGTAAAATCTGGATACTGCAATAAAGGTTCATTGGTTAATATTGATTTTAAATTTTCAAATGCGCGTTGTTGTTCACTAGTCCAAATAAATTCTGCGTTTTTTCTTAATAATTTGGTTAACGGTTGTGTTAAAAAAGAAAAATTTGGAATAAACCTTCTGTAATATCCGATTAATCCAAGGAATGTTTTGACATGCTTTTGTGATTTTAGAATAGGATACTCTGAAATAGTTTTAACTTTATTGGGATCAGGTTTAACACCTTGATCAGTGATTTTATGTCCTAAATACATTACTTCGTGACGTAGAAATTCGCATTTGTTTGGTTGAATTTTTAAATTGTGTTCTGATAGTCTTTGAAATACCTCTCTTAATTTTTTATTATGATTTTCTAAAGTATCTGCATGAATTACTATGTCATCTAAATAAACAAAACAACGGTTATTTTGAATTCCAGATAAAACATTATTCATTAATCGTTGAAATGTCGCTGGTGCATTTTTTAATCCAAATGGCATACGATTAAATTGATAGTGACCTGTGTGAGTAGAAAAAGCAGTTTTAGGAGCATCTTCTGTAGACATTTTTATCTGATGAAAACCTGATGTTAGATCTATTGTTGAAAAATATTTTGAATGTCCTAACTGGTCCAAAATTTCAGAGATATTAGGAAGCGGATATGAGTCACCGACAGTTATATCATTGAGCTTACGATAATCGACAACTATTCGCCATTTTTTCATTCCGGAAGAGTCTGATTTTTTAGGTACAACCCATATAGGAGAATTCCATGGTGAATTAGATGGTTCGATAATATTTTCATCGAGCATTTGATTAATTTGCTTATTGACTTCTTCTTTATGAACTTCTGGAAATCGGTATGTTTTAGCGTTAATTGGTACTTTCGATGATGTAGGAATATTATGCGCGATTGTATCTGTAAATGTTAGTTTGTCACCATCGATATAAAAGATATGATTAAATTCATGACAAATTTGTAGTAAAGATTGTTTTTCTTCTGAATTTAGATGATCAGTTCGTAATAAATTTGAAATTTTTTCTAAACGTTCTGATTTGAAATTATTATCAGAGGTACTCGTACGTAATGAGGAAATATTCGCACTATTTTCACTATAATCGATTGGATCTAATGTGACTTCGATATTTTTAATATTAACGATTTTTTCGGTAGTGTTTAAAATTGAGGTTATTATGTTGCTATCTTTGTCAACCTTTACAAAACTTGGACAGAGATAAACGCCTTCAAGTATATCAATATTTGGACAAATGCCTTCTTTTATTTCTCCGTTTATGGCTTTAATTTTTACAATTGTTTCTGTTCTAGGAGCTAGTTGAAATTTTACATTTGAATCAGTTTGATTGTTTTTTATTTTATTTGAAGAAAATTTTTCATTGTAAGCAGGAATGTTCTGACTTAATGGAGGATTAGAATTAGATTGTGAAAATTTTGATTTGTAATCGCGTTGAATTTGCGCACGTATGGGATATTCTAAATGGAATATATCTAGATGTTTATCATTTATAAATAGTTTATCATTTTGATAATCAATTAGGCAGTTGAACGATTTTAAAAAGTCGTTACCTAAAAGACCGTCGAAAGGAATCGGAAAATTATCGGGAACTGCATGAAAAATATGTGTAAATTTCTGATTGCCGATATAGAAATCTAAATAAGTATAGCACAATGTTTTCGTATGCTGAGTCACGTTTATATCAATACCCTTCAGAGTGATAAGATTGTCTTCATAACAATGAGTTTGACCTTTAAGATGAGAAATTTTTACAAGCGAAATGTCAGCACCGGTATCTAAAAGGAATTTACCTGGATGATTTTTTAATTGAGCAATATTTAATGGAATATAACTTGTTACAGCAGCAATGTTTAATGTTGCAATTCGGCGGAAATTTGGTGGGCAGTCCTCGAGTTCTCCGCCAACGTCGAAGAGCCCGGGCAGTTTAAATTACTGCCGTTTGAATTTTGTAGGGACTGTGATGAAGATCTAATGCGGGAATTATTATTTTGTTCCTTTCGCGACTGGTTATATTGTAATTTACGACACTCGTTAATTAAATGACCATTGTTCTTGCAGTAATTACAGAATTTTCTTTGAAAATCATTGTTAGATCTTGGCTGGATTTTAGAGGAAGAATTATTATTATGGAAATTGTTACGATTAAATTTTGAGGAATTACTGGTACTTGGAGAATTGATATGTGTGTGATTCTGAATTCGGTGAACATTATTAAAATTTTTGTTCTGGTTGTGTTGTTGATTTTTGTTCCGACAATTAAATGAATTATGACCCGATTTGTTACAATAATTACAAAATCTACTTGACGAATTATTATTTACGTTTTGATATTTATGAATTTCGTATTTGGATTTAAGTTCCTGTTCCTCGTTAATCGCGATCGAGATTGCTTTTTCTAATGTATCCGGTTTTTGAGCTTTAACTAAAATTGACAAATCTTTATTTAATCCCGTGATAAAAACGTTCAAAGCTTCATTTTGCAGTAAATCAATGTTTCCGTTGCGTACTTCTTCAGTTAAATTGTCACTTAACGAATTTATTAATTTTACGTAGCATGTTTCTACACGATTTGAAAAAGAAACGACACTTTCATTGTGATTTTGCCGACAGGAATTTAACTCCAATTGCCATTGACCAACTGTACGTTTATCTGAATACAAATCTAGTAAATGTTTCTTTAATTGTTTCCAATTTGCAAATTCTCTATTACGTGTTAAAGTTCTCGCGTTATGCGTTAATTTGGTTTTAATAATTGAAAGTAAAAGTGGTTGATTTGCAACTCCAACAAGATTATGAGCTTGATCACAATTATCTATAAATTCGAACAACATTGATTTGGTTCCATCAAACTTAATTAACATTTTTTCTGCTAACTCTAGTGAAATCGACATGTTGGTGAGATTTAAGTTAGGGTTAATTAAATTACTAGATGATTGAATACTTAAATTATTGAGGCTACTTTGATCCGAATTGGGCGTAACGGAATCAATCGTGTTAGTTTCTTCTGAACCGATTGAATGTGGATTAGACGCGGTAGCTCCTTCTAAATTCGTCGTAGCTTCCTTTTTGTGTTTTGACATAGATCTCGTTGTTGGCATCAAACAAATAAATTCACTTACACAAGGGAAGATAACTGCTGGAATCCCATTATGTTACACTGGACCACACGATTTTCGAAAACCTTCACGTCTGGGGTTGAATATCGCCGTTTGTCACCTATGGTAGCGACGATGCAGCAGGTAGCACGAATACACGAACCTTGAAGACCTGGATGTTGCACCACTGGATGATGGACGATAGCCCAAATCGAAGTTTCCCAAACTTGCTGATTGAAATTTCAAATTGAATTTGAAATAAATTTTCCAACCGCACTATTACAATCCCACTTCTGACACCAATTTTGTGATAGTCCGGTGATGGGAAAGAGAAACTCCAGCACTTTACTTCTAACTACTACTATAATTTATTAAAATTTGGAATTTGGAATTGACATTAGGTCGTACAGTAACAACTAACTTATTCTGACTGCCCTATAACATAAAAATGATTTCTTATATATAGAGGGATGAAAGGCGATAAGCGGAAGAATGTACAAATAAAAGTGGACTCGAGATAGTAAAGTAATTAGGTACAAAGTTGAACATGCCGGATGTAGATGATACAAATTAAATTTAAGACGTTTGCTAATGATAATGAAAGATGTTTACTAATGATAATGATAATTATAACGTTAAAGGGATATTTATAATGGGTACATTACACTATTACTTTAATAATTATCATAGCCTACTTTATTTTATCACACGTGTAAACCTCACAAAAAAAAAGCATCCAATTTGATTGTAGTAAAAAATATCAACGATGCAAAAAATTCCATCCCTTATTATTATCAAGTGTATTTTCTGCAAAACTTTAGATATATTTCAAGTTGAACATCGCATTTGTGAGAGGTGGCATTTTGGAGTGCGCTGCGCAGATCAATATACCTCCACACTTCTCCCCTTGACCACGATCAGGGAGGAAGGAGGAGAGGGAGTCCGGCTGGAACGAAAAGGGGATCGAAACGAAGGCACCTTGTGCAGGTGGGGCCGCGACCTGTTTCGGACATAATATGATCAACATCATCAACCACCTGACCTCAATTTACGATAAAAAAAAGTTTACACTATTTTTAACTTTAGATATTATTGCATCAGAAACGCATTTGGCCACGTCGATGATGGCGTAACATGTGACATAACTAAATGACTCAGCACCCACTTCTTTATAAGACACACTTTTACTTTACTTACAAAAGGGACAATCTTTATTTATTTACAACCTATCGATTTAAAAATTAGGCACAAGAGGAGTGAAAATAAAAACAAAAATTTAAAAAAGCTTTACTCAGCATCAAAACTTTAATTTGCCTTCCTTACTTACACAAATTCGCTTTATTATTAAGAAAGATGATTCACAAAAATGAATTTTATACCAAACGTATTTCGCTTAGTCACAAATTAAGTTTTAACGGACAACTAACATTTGTTCGAATGTTTATCTTATAATAAATAATAAAAAAAAACAATAAAAGAATTTATCGAAAAATTAGACCCGCCCACTGGCCTGAATTTTCTACTGTTGCCTTGATGTATCTTTTATTTTTTAAATATCTTGGCACGGTAGTCTTAAGGTGGCGAAAGTCGATGAGGACACTTATTCCCGCACAGGGGTCGCTCAAATCGAAAATGTTTGGGCCTAAAATGATTTATAACAGGGATGAGTTTCTCCGCCGCCCTCACAGAATAAAAATTACTATAAAAAATATTTTTTATTTAGAAGTGAGTTTATTAATAAATTATTATTTCCAGTGGTGACTGTGAAAGTAAAATAAAAAAAATTTGATTGTCTTTCAATTTAATTCGTTATAAAAATCTTAGAAAAACGAACAAACTTGTAATAACAATAAATATTAAACATAATATAAATTAAAAACAGTAAATGAAACTAAAACACAACTAAAACCAAATTCATGGATGTTTTTTCATTCGCAAAAAATTTGAAACTTTGGCCAAGTTCGAAAAAGCTTTGTAATGAGTTCGGAACGTAAATTTAAAGGCATTGGCAACTTAAAAAACAACTTTGTCTTAGATAATAGTACAGTAGTGAAAACCGTTTCTCTGTATCTGCTATCTAACTCAAATTATTTCGATTTAAAGTTGCAAATATGACGTCATAACCGATTATCGAACATTTGGTCCAATATTAAGATCAAATGGTTTTTGACTTTTAAGTGACACTGCCAAAGTTTATCAAAAATTCCTAAGATGTTTTCACGAAAATTTCGAACAGAAATTGGTCGAATAAGTAGTTAATTTTTGATTTTGTAAAAGATGTGTGAAAAATGTTCAGTATCTGTCACGTTTTTGGTGATTGAGAGCGGTTATGACGAGGTCACGATATCTTTCTTTCTCGCTTATTTTTCATCGCAGGAAATTTTGAAAAGAACCTACTAGTATAGAACGAAAGATTTTTTCAATTTCCTTTAAAACATAAAATAGGTAAAAAAATACACACTGGTTTAAAGCAACAATATTGAATTACAAATCATTTTTAGAGCATAATCTTTCATATTAGCTGTTTCAAAACTACTATAAAAACGTTAACGTCGCATTTTCTCTCAAAATTGGCTGTTATAAATTATTTATGCACTTCAAAAAAATAACAGCTAACGTAATTTATAGTTTCAATAATAATTAATAAGTATTCTACAATTTTAATAATTTTATTTAAAAAAATAATTCGGTAAAATGCGATGTTGGCGTTTTTATAGTTTTGAAACAACTAATACGTATCAAAAAAATCGCCGTAGTAGAATACCAGTACAAAAATCTTTTTTTGAATAACTCAAAAACTAAAAGGAATTTCGGAAAAATGTAACAAAAAATACTGAAATTAACTATTTAGTTACTTGCAAGTAATGTTCTAAGTAATTAGTATTATTTTGAAAGTTATTTTTTAAATAGCTGTGTAGTAGTATTTTATTATTTATTCTATTTTTATTTATATATGGTATTTAATTAAAAAATAATGTTTTCAAAAATATATTTGACAAATTTTAGCCAATTTGCCGCCCCGGACAGGGGTCCGATTTGTCCGCCCCTAGAGCCGGCCCTGGATAGATCAACTTAAAATCCACAAACTAAAAATATTTATATTTTTTATGCAGGATGTAGTATACAGGGTGATAAACCAAAGTTATATTTTTTTAAATAGAACACTCTATATATTTTTGCATAATTAGATTCTACGTAAAAAAATAATGGTACTTTGTATAAACTATTATAGGCCTATCTTTTTCTGTTTCAAACCGCATCCCGCTATCGTTTTTTGTTTTCGACTTATAAACAAAAGTTGACATTCTAGCGAAATCTTACAAAATTTATATCTTCCTTATTATAAAACATACACATTTTAAATAAAGACATTATACAGGCACCTTTTTACAGAGAATTTAATAATGTTATCAGCGATTTTTTTTAATCATTCGTTTAGCTGTAATAACATAAAGTTGTATTTTTTTAAATAGAAATCATAGTTGGCTATGACATTTTCGAAAAGCTTATTTTTTTTAACTAAAAACAATATAAATACAGTTTGATATTTTTATATACTTTTGATAAAAAATATATTTAAAATATTTGAAAGTAGTTGGCCATGGAAAAATTATTTCACATAAAAGGTGTGAATAATCTAGAAATTTTGTGAACGGTTATTAAAGTAAAAAATGTGAAATTATAAAAATAGCTATGGTAAAGTTATTTTCAATTGAACAAAAAAACGATCGTGGCAAATTTTAATTACATAAAAAATGTGCAGAAAATTGAAAACAATGTGTCACTACCATTTGGTAACACTTTTTTATGATTTAGTGAAGTGCAATGGAGCTGACCTTGATAATGTTATGTATTTTTTTACCGCAGATGGAATTTGATTTTGGTGTTTGGATTGACATTTTTTTGTAAAATAAAATTTCATTGACAAGCAATCACACAATTAATAAGATTTTTCTTTTTCCGACATTGCATGTTTAATTAGAAAATAGAATAGCAATAAGTAAGCTTGCCATTTTAAATCTAAAAACAAATAATTTTTATTAATTGCAAAAATTTGATCTAATAATAATTTATTATGCTGTTTTTGAATTAATTAGTGTATAAAAAATTATTAAATTATAAATACTTGTTGGGTAATATATTTTTCATAGTTTTAATTGAAAATCCAAAATTTTTTCATGGCCTACTACAAAGAAAAAGCAAAATGTTATGTTTTATTTAAATATTTAAAAATAATGTATTACACAAATAGACATATCAAATCAGAAAAAAATAAGCTTTTCAAAAATATCACAGCCGCCTATGATTCCTATTTAAAAAAATACAACTTTATGTTATTACAGCTAAACTAATGATTAAAAAAAATCGCTGATAACATTATCAGATTCTCTGTAAAAAAGTGCCTGTATAATGTTTTTGTTTCAAATGTGTATCTTTTATAATAAGGAAGATATGAATTTTTTAAGATTTCGCTGAAATGTTAACTTTTGTTTATGTCGAAAACAAAATATGATAGCGGGATGCGGTTTTGACCAAAGTTATTTTCTCAAAAAACGGACCCGAGAATGTGTCACTCGTTTTTCTCTAAACCTCTTAGTTTCGAAGATCCCCTATTCGGACATCCCTGTACATTATTGAAATTTGGTAAATACTTAGTGAAAGATGTTAACAGTAACATATACAAAAATCAAAGTCGTATCTCTTATAGTTTAGTAGATATACTTGACCAAAATTTCGCAGAGTGCCACCTGTGTGTTAAATTTTTTTTTTCCAATTTTTGAATGTAAAACTTTTTGTGAACACCTAGTAACAAACAAAGCACGCTTTCTATAAATACCTGGCGCTTTGTCTGGCCGGCAGACGAACTGGAAATAGACAGAGTAGCATTGCTAGGAAGTCATCTAACCAAAGCTCGCTCACTGGCTATTATCGTATCATCGACTCTTATTCTAATTATTAAATTAATCCAACTTTAGAATTTTTCGTTTCGGAAATTTTATCGTTTTTATTGTGTGGATTTTATTGTCACAAGCAAGCCAGGATGTCGTAATACAGCATTGTGTTACCTTGATTAGCATTAGAGGGGTTTCTTTTACGTTTTTTTTTTTTTGGTTGCGACTCAACAATCGGAAAAAAGAAAAAGGGGGGAATACATTTAATGATTGTTGTTTCGTAACTGACGAAAAGGAAGTGATAGAAAATAGTTCTTTTTCTATTTCTGTTACGCTCTGGCATGAACTGTGCATGTGGTTTATTTTTAATTTTTATTAATAGTCATAGAGGAAATACCTTCCTGAAGGTACTACTTGTGTTGAACAATTTTATGTAATTTTTTTAGATAATTTTTACCGACTAGAAAAGTCTAAGACTATTCTGCTAGTCATATGAACGGACAAGTACCTAAGTGACTTCTGCAACAAATGTTTTATTCTATTTTTTTGGTTTCAACCTTCATTTATGTTATTTGTTAATTAAAATTAAAATATTCTCTAATTATTTTTACATTGGTTGTGGACAGGTTGCAATTACATCAATTTTTTCTCATCTACAGAGTGTCCCAACGAGTTGGGAAAATCCATTATTGACCTTTAAATGTTAGAAAATTATTTTTTTTTTACAAAAGCTGTAGATACTAATCCCCCGACTCACCTAAAATTATTTTCAAATAAATATACAAAATGTTTCTGAAAATGTCTACAATACAAACTTATGTTTCTTTTAGATGAAACACTACATTTTATTTCATTTTTGGACGTAGCTTTTAATTCTGATGGTTTTGATCTAAACTTGTATTGGTCGATTAAATAAAAAATTAAATTGAACACCCTATTCGTTTCAGCAAGAATGAACCTGTACAGGGTGTTTCAAATTTTAGGTCCAGTCAAAAAATAAATACTTCTAGTTGTCCAAAAGAAAAAAAATATATTTCAAACGATAGAGTTTCTAACACGCTTCAATTTGATGCTTTAATGTTATACGAAATTTTCATGGTATGAGCGTGAATTGTGAAAAACTAGATAAAAAATTTTTTGTTTCCAAATTATTGCAATCGTTTTCTCATAATAAAATTCCTCCTATTTTTTAAGTGAGAATTCCGAAACTGAAACAGTAAAAACCCAAGGCGTATTGAGCAATTGAAATTTCAATTTGCAAAAGATCAAATAAATGTTTTATCTTAGTCACCTTTGAGAAAAAACAGAGCTCGTGTCTTTGCTTGATTCACAAAAAATTGAAACGTCATTAACTGTCAGACTAAAATTTTACTTGTCAATTAAAAAATGCCCTTTTTTTTTGCAAATTGAAATTTCAATTGCTCAATACGCCTTGGGTTTTTTACTGTTTCAGTTTCGGAAGTCTTACTTAAAAAATATGAGGAATTTTATTATAAAAAAATTATTGGAATAATTTGAAAAAAAATTTTTTTTAATGTAGTTTTTTACATTTTACGCTTATATCATGAAAATTTGGGATATCAGCAAAGCATCAAATTGAAGCGTGTTAGAAACTCTATCGTTTGCGATATATATTTTTTATTTTGGAATACTAGAAGTATTTATTTTTTGACTGGACCTAAAACTTGAAACACCCTGTACCTGTAAAAAATTGTGATAAGATTAGAGTTGTTACACAATTCACACCTACAATTTTTCATATCGAAAAATAAGACGAAATGTAAACGCGAATTTTTCAAGCTTCGCTTTTATCACAGCAGTTTCCGTCAAAATAACGTTGTTTTTGCTAATTCGGCGGGGATTATTTACGCACATTTCCTCCAATATTTATCGATAAGTTTCAAAGTCTTGCGTTTTATTTCCAAATCGTTTCGTATTATTACCTTTAAATTAACGAGAAGGAAGTGCACGAATGTAACACTCGACAATAATAACTGTTTGAACTTTACGATTTATTTATTATACCCGAGATGATGAAATGTTTCGTCTCGACAAACGAGTAAATTTAATAATAATATTTTACTAGTAGTTTCATTTTCAATACAAAAATTGCGTCTCAACAACATTGTTTAAAACCACCTTCAAGTGTCATGATATTGTGGTACCTAGGCAACAAGGATAATATTATCAATTCGATAATTTGATAATTTTCCACGGAAAGAAAACGAAATTTTACACATCGATAACGTGAACTTAATTATTGTGCTTCTGCTTAATTTGTCAATTGAGTAACCCCACTAATATTGCAGGATAATGTTTGGTTTAGTGGCAAAAACAAACAAGTTTTTTATTGTAAACAGGAACAAATTTTATTTATTTATTATATTACGTTACTGTAACATAACATAAATACAAAACAAATTGACTCATTAGCAAATCAAACAAACACTGATTTGATTGAGCCACGATTTTATACAGAAACTCAATAAAAGAAAATACAGAAAAGAAATACAGGGGTGATTCAAAAGTACCATCTCTTGGATAGTGATAGTGATAAAGAACATCAAACTGAGTTAAAAAAATTGTCTGAGCCTTTTTTTCACGAGATAAGCTCTTATTTAATTTATTTAGCGGAAACGACAAATCTTACAACATTAAACAGATATATCTTAAAAAAATCACCAATTGTAATAATTGTGATACTGTTATCACTTTAAATAAGTCAATCGATTTTTGAATGATTACTGACAATTTTTATTTTTATCACTTTTTTACCAAACCCACTCACTACAATTCGTTTCTATAGCAACTATATAATGTGACACTCGTCTAGAGTAAAAAAAAAATTTGAATTTTTTTTCGTTAAACTTTTAGTCTTTTAAGAATTATTAAGATTAAGTACTATTTTTCATTAGTAAAATCAAAGTCCCAAATGTAAGTCACTAGAGATACGGAGGCGGTTCCATAGTTTTGAAAAGAATAACATCAAGTGACCTGTTTAAGATATAGTAAGTAAAAGGTTTTAAACGCAAGAAAAACAGTATTTATTTAATCAACTTTTTCCTAAACAATGTCTAGCATTTCCAGCGACAGTTTAAATTTTTTTAAATAAGCTGGAAACATTAAAATTATTAAGGCCCGGTTGCTCAGTTCGAGCTTAAACCGAGTTTAACTAAGCTTAAGCTTAAGCCGGCACCGAGTGTTGCTCAGTTACGAAATATCGACTAAGCCAAAGCTTAGCATTGGTTTAACTAAGCGGTCGATGTTGGCCACTTAAGCATTGGCTGATCTCTAAATACTTTTTAATATACATAACTTTATAATTTTATTGAAATCGTTAACAGAATTTTACGCGCAAAGAAAATAAAATTGGTTAATTTTATTCAATTAACACTAGAGTGTAAAAAAGTTACTTTCTTTTGTTCGATGAAAAAAATAGACCATGGCCCAAATTGCACTAAGATTTAATGCAACAGCAGACACCTACATTACGAAAAATATGCCACAATTAAAAAAATCATAAAATATGCAGACCAACAATGTTATAAAAAATAGACTGGCGGAAGGCCATCAAGCCCATATACTACTTACTTTCACAATGGAAAAAAAATTGCTTTTAATGATAATTAGTGATAAGGAACCAATAAATTTGCTGATGATGCACAGAAACAGCTTTTTTTAATAAATTTCAGTTCAGTTTGAGCTAAACTTGTAATAAACAAATAAATTTGAACAATAACCAGGGTTGCCAGGTCTAGGGATTTATCCCGAATCTAGTGATTTTTAAACTCCTGAGGGACAAAGGGATTTTTTCAGTTTTTTCGGCATAATCCAGGGATTTTTGGGTGTTTTTGTGTTCAGAGTCACAAATTAGAGAACAATTTAATAATTCACATGTTTTTAACAAAACAATAAAACAATTAATCTTTCTAGCGATGAAAAGTTGAACAAACTTATCACAGGAAGGGAATTATGAAGATTACTCATTACCTACTGACCTATTGATGTATTTCGAGAAGGAATTACCAAAATTTAATTATCACATCTGACTTTTTTAATTAAATATTGTGTAATTAATTAAATGGTTAAAGCAAAAATGGTTAGATAAACTTTTCTTCGAAATCCTAATTGTTTATGAAACCCAATGTTACAGGGTGTCTCGTAAAACAATTTCTTGAAAAATTTACTTTATTTTGGAGTAAAAAAACCTTTAATTTTTGGAATGTTTCTTAAAAATGAAATGGAAAATTGCAAAGATTTTTTTACTCCCAAATTAAGCTAATTTAGTGCACCTTCAAACCATTGTATTTTCGTGGGGAAGTCCCGATTCTTTATTTATTTATTTTTCTATATTGGACCACTGAAGTTATTCTTTTCAATGCTCTGAACTCGGAATTCACCAATTTTAAAATATCCTGTATACCGAAAGTGGAAAGTGCAATGTCTAGGGATTTCTAGGGATTTTTGAACATAGCATCTAGGGATTACAAAAAAATTCACCTGGCAACACTGACAATAACAGTAATGAGTAGAGGGCCATGGCAACAACATGTTGTAATTTAGTATATTAAAAAAAACTAAAAAAAAGTATAATGATAATAATTTACTTACTTATTTTTATTTTAGTATAAAACATGATTTTTTTAATTGCTGCAGCAGAATCCGGCAGTCAAGGAAAGAATGATATTAGAAATTACTGATATGTAAATCTTATGTGATTTTAATTATAGCACAAATTTTTAAACAGTTAAAATTGTTATGCTTCAAAAGTTTAAATGCACAAAGGCAACAAATAAACTGTGCAAATCAATTTATTGCTGTGCTCTGAAAGGAAACGATGAATTGAATTTTTTCAGAAGGAAGCACAATTTGAATATGCCGCGCATGAAATAAGAAAAAAACCATTCTAGTAATTAATAATTATATTGAGATACATTTTTAAACATATTATAGCGATATTGTTCCTCCAATGTACTAAAATAATGATTCATCTGAACCTAACTTTTCAAAATCAGAACTGTCAAAACAAGTTGAAGTGCGCAAGCGTACAGTACTACCAACCGCATAAGTGACAAGTTCAGCGCGGCTTAGCTAAACTTTCCACTAAGCAACACAACTGTGGTTTAAACTTAGTTTAAATTTAAGCCGAGTTTACGTAAGCCAAAGCTTAAGCTCGAACTGAGCAACCGGCCCTTAGCGGGGTGTTTACTGTGTACTATTAGGTTGGTAGTCATTTTTTGCACCTGTCATGTTTTTTTGGTCCTGTCAAATTTGTGTTGTGCTAAGATTTGTGATTATTTTTGTTTAAGGCTGTTTTAATTAATAATTGTTCTTAATTTGTGTTTTAGTATTTATTGTTGGATTTATATTTGGTTATTTGAAGACATTTACAAGACGAACAATTTAAACAATTTTTACAATATTCCTCGGGTAAATGCAAATATTCCTACTTGATTATTATTAAAAACATTAAGACTCGTCAAAACGAAAAATAACACATTTTACAAGAAAAACTAAAATTTGGTATGGTACTTGAGTTTAGTAACTTGATTTTCACTTAATTGACTTTTTCAAATGTCAATAAATCTTCCAATACTACAGATACTTGGTAACAGATTTGAAAGTGTTTTTGTTAGTATAATTTGCAACACTGTAACCAGACTCGTTTTTTTTTGACAAATATTTAACGTATTCAACCCCACAAGAATTGAAACTGGAAGTGAAGTGCTAAAATTTATACAGGGTGTTCCGTCTAAACCCCACATTAGAAGTATTGAAAGTTCTAATAAAGATATTTATCTGAGAGTTGGTACTCAGGCATAATCCGTTGTGTTATGCTCAATGAAAATATTTTTAAGATGGCAGCATTTCCGGTTATACCGGAAGTCGCTATTAACTTTCTTATTTTAAATGGAAAGCTATATTTTTCACTGCGTTTTGGGATTAGTTGAGTTATTCTAAGGGAGTTTTTATTAGCTTTCCCTATACCCAAGTTTAACCGTTTTCGAGATATTTAGGATTTTTGAAAATTTTTGAATTTGCACCTGTCCCTTAAAAAATCGGTAACTCGCTTAGTTTTAGAGATTTCGAAATCATGTTTGGAGAATTGAAAGAGAAAGCCTATATCTGTTGTTCAGTGTGTTCAAAATTGGAATTGAAGTTAATAAACCCAAAAATTTTAAGGTTAAGTTTGGACAACTTCAAGTACCCAAAACTTAATTTTTTCAAATGGGATGTCCCAATTTTTATTCTACTAGATGGAGGAGAATTTTTTTCTGCATCTATCTGTATTAGCATTCCCTATACCTATCTGTGATAATTTTCAAGTTATGTTGTTTTTTTTTGTTATTGTAGGAAAATTTCTTACTAACCACAGCTATTTTTGCATAGTTTGCCATAAAAACATTTCTGATTAAACTTAAACGACAAACTCTGTTCAAAATTGTGTTATCAGACTGTGTAAACAAAATAAATTCATTGGCTGTTGGTTTGAAAAACTTTAATTTCTCACTTTTTTTTATTCGTTTCCATGGCAACCTATGAGAAAAGGCCTATGGCTAATGAATTTCTCAATCCCAACAAAAAGTTATTGTAACTTGAAAACTATTAAACATAAGTATAGGGAATGTTAACACAGATCGAAGCAGAATTAAATTCTCTACCATCTAGTGAAATAAAACTTTTGTCACTTCATTTGAAAAAAATGAGTTATGGGTGCTTAAAGTTTTGCAAACTTAATTTAAAAAATTTGGAGTTTGTTATTCTTTTTTAGAAATTTGAAAACACCAAAGGAAAGATCTAGGCTTCCTCTTTCAAATGAGCCCAAAAATATTTCCAAAATTTTAAAAATCGCAGTTATCGATTTTTGAACTGGAAGGTGCAAATCCAAAAAAATTTAAAAACCATAAACGGCTAAATTTAGGTATAGGAACAGCTTATGAAAACTACCTTAAAATAACTCTAGTAATTCAAAAACGCATTAAAAAATATAGCATTCCATTTAAAATAATAAAGTTGATAGCGACTTCCGGTATAACCGGAAGTGCTGCCATCTTGAGAATATTTTCATTGAGCAGGACCTAAAATTTTCAGGTGACTATGATTATTAGAACTCCCAATACTTCTAATGTGCGGTTTAGACAAAACAGCCTGTATTCAGTATTGCCAACAAACCGGTCTGTCTGTATTTTCAATAAAATCCCCACAAACCACTTGAAATTGTATTTTTAAATACATTTGTTGTTTATTTTTGACTGACTATCGCAAAATCACTGATAAATTGTTAATGATTATCCGACTTTAAAAAAATTATTGCTGCGTAATTTACATTCACCGTCATTATTTTTTTTTTTTGTTCTGTAACCATGGAAATTTTCTTTGTTGTTAAAGTGACAGTATACAATCATGTCAACATAACCTCACCAAAAATGAGCAAATAAATGTAACTGCCGCCACCGCCGCCGCCGCCGCCACGTTGATGACGTCATGAAACGTCGAATTTCATGTCGTTTTCTACTCACTTTTGGGTTTGTTTTTGTCCATGAGCATGAGATGGTCGTGCTTGCGCCACGCCATGGGCTCCCTTGATCCCATCAACGTATTGTACGCCCTCTGTGTCAGCAGTCGTTGGGGCTCAGCATAATGGCACCACTCGCGACACCTCTAGCACATGGTAAACAATCCCGCGTGGCTCGGGGCCAGTAACCTCGCTCCAAGGCCAGCGCGGCCTCGGGCGCCTCAGCGGCGGGCCCCCATCATACAACAACAAATGTGCGTGCAAAGCACGCTGCCTGCCACCACAACCACCACCACCACAACACCACTTGGAATTGTCTTGCTTTCTTGTTCACCACACACCCGCACCTCGCAGACCACCAAGGGGGCGCGCACACACAAGGGGGCACAAAAGACAACGCACTATTGCCACTGCAAGGAGGTACTTGGCCGATTTTTATCACAAGCACACCCTACACAACAAGCAACATGGCAACTGTTTTTGGGCGCAGGCACTGACAGCTACAAGCCGAACGTTAGTACGAACATACACGAACGAATCGGCGGGGTTTTAGGTTAGGGGAATTGACACGGCGGCGCCACTTGTCACTTGTTCCTTTCAAATTCGATATTTGAAATTATTGCACTGACTGGGGGATTTTTTATTAAAAAAAAAAAACAACCACTTGTTGAAAAATCTTTATTCATTTCTCACATTTTCACAATACTTGTAGCTGAAAAATTAAATTCGTTACTTACCTTTAGTTCATTGAAAGCAGCATTTTTCTTTGAATCAGTCTGACAAATGTTAGGATTGAATTAAATTTAATTTCTAATCAATTAGGCTATGCTATTAACTGTTTCAAAACTATAAAAACGCCAAAGTCGCATTTTACCGAATTATTTTTTTAAATAAGATTGATAAAATTCTAAAATAGTTATTAATGGTTAGATCTCTCATTGAAAGTCTAAATTACATTAACTATTATTTTTTTGAAGCGCATGAATAATTTATAACAGCTAATTTTGAAAGAAAATGCAACGTTGGCGTTTTTATAGTTCTGAAACAGCTAATAGCAACCAGCTAATAACAACTGACTACTCTTTTTTTTTTCTTTGTGATTGATAAACTAATGCAAACATAAAGTCTTCAGCTTGATTAATTATGATAATCGGTGTTTTAATCCAAAAAACTAAAAAAACCTACTCTAATTATAAATTCAAATAATCACATGGTACGACACTACCCAAACTGACCATTCTTTGGTCAACTTTGTAATTTTAAATACTTTCGGTTCACTTTCATAAAAACCATTGTGGTGCAAATAGCATACTGTTGGCATTACCTTTTATATGAGTTGTCATGGTAACGACTTAGTCATTTGCACCACAATGGTTCTTATGAAAGTGAACCTAATGTACATAGTAAGTAAAATTTACTTATCTGACGTGTCAATTTTTTATGCAGGGGTTCATTTAAAATATCACAGCTCTTGAACCCCTTTACCATAAGTGATTTTTGGATTTGATAACCAAAGGTTCGAAAAGTCTTCTGAAATTTTCAGAATTGTCAACTGTCAAATTGCAAGGCTACTATGATTTTTTTAATGATCAATTTTTCAAATGGAATGACCTTGTTTTTTCAATGGCTATCAAAAAAACATTATTTTTATGGAAACTTTTACCAACATCTTTCATATCTCTTTTACAGTTTTTGAAAAAAATCACAAAAAACGGAATTTTAATTCATTATTTTCATTTTTAATTGGGTAAAGTTTCAAAAAATACGATAAAGTTGTGCTATTAATTAAAAAAAATGTTCGATTTGTCCACCATTTTCTTTACATAATTCACCAAGTTATAATAAGCTATAATCTGTTTTAAAACTATAAAAACGCCAACGTCGCATTTTACAGAATTATTTTTTTAAATAAGATTGATAAAATTGTAAAATGAAAGTATAAATTACATTAGCTATTACTTTTCTGAAGTGCATGAATAATTTAAAATAGCTAATTTTGAGAGAAAATGCAACGTTGGCGTTTTTATAGTTTTGAAACAGCTAATAACAGTCGTTTTTTTTTAAATCAATTGTCAAATTGTTTCAAGGTTGGCAAATCCATTTAAAATTAGTGGTCCAGGCTTCGTTCCTATGGCAATGTGGCAGGGTTCCAACATAATTTTAAAATGTTTGACACCGACAGTTGATTAAAAAAAAAAGAGGTATATAATTAGATATTATTGTTTAACTGCTTCTTCGATAATAAATCAACTAAAAACTAAATAAAATGTTGATGTTTGACAATTGTTGACCATTTTGCAAAGCCTACTAGATTAACGATGACAATTACAAAAAAATGAGTTTTTTTGTGATTTTTTTCAAAAACTGTAAAAGAAAAAAAGTATAGGATGCGTTTATAAAAATCACCGTAAATATCGATTGTCATTCCATTTGAAAAAACTGAGTTATAGCCGTTTTATTATCATTTTGAAAAAAATCATACTAGCTTTTGAATTTTGCCAATTGACAATTTTGAAAAATCTAGAGGTCTGAACCTTCGGAAAAAAATTATTAACTAATCGCAAAAGGTTCAAAAGCTGTGATGTTTTAATGCATATGAAAATTTTATCAAAAAAATTGACATGTCAAAAACTAAGACACATAAGTACCAACAACTTAGGTAAATTTTACTCAAAAATGTAATAAAAATGTGAGGTTACCATTTAAAATTTCAAAATTGGCGCCAATCGAAGACTTGGAAGTTCAGGTAATTTCGTTGAAAAAAGATTAATTTGGGTTGTATAAAAAATTTCAAAGCTCTAACTGCATTAGAAGTTAAACAGTTTGTTTTACCCTGTACAGGGTGTTTCAAGTTTTAGGTCCAGTCAAAAAATAAATACTTCTAGTATTTCAAAATAAAAAATATATATCGCAAACGATAGAGTTTCTAACACGCTTCAATTTGATGCTTTGCTGATATCCCAAATTTTCATGATATAAGCGTAAAATGCAAAAAACTACATTAAACAATTTTTTTTTCAAATTATTCCAATAATTTTTTTATAATAAAATTCCTCCTATTTTTTAAGTAAGACTTCCGAAACTGAAACAGTAAAAAACCCAAGGCGTATTGAGCAATTGAAATTTCAATTTGCAAAAAAAGGGCATTTTTTAATTGACAAGTAAAATTTTAGTCTGACAGTTAATGACGTTTCAATTTTTTGTGAATCAAGCAAAGACACGAGCTCTGTTTTTTCAAAGGTGACTAAGATAAAACATTTATTTGATCTTTTGCAAATTGAAATTTCAGTTGCTCAATACGCCTTGGGTTTTTTACTGTTTCAGTTTCGGAAGTCTCACTTAAAAAATAGGAGAAATTTTATTATGAGAAAACGATTGCAATAATTTGGAAACAAAAAATTTTTTATCTAGTTTTTCACAATTCACGCTCATACCATGAAAATTTCGTATAACATTAAAGCATCAAATTGAAGCGTGTTAGAAACTCTATCGTTTGAGATATATTTTTTTTCTTTTGGACAACTAGAAGTATTTATTTTTTGACTGGACCTAAAACTTGAAACACCCTGTATATCTATGTCGCCGACTAAAATTAAAAATCAGTGGTAAGTAAAAAACAAATCTTAGGATCGGTAAACAGAATTAAAAAATTAATTAATTAAATTAATTTTCGTGAAAGTAACACCATTTTAATTTTAAATATACACCACAATCTGTTGTAGTATTTTACAATCGGAGAAATAAACAAACGAAACACATACATAAGTTTATTTCTTGAGTAACATTTCAGAAACATAAGAAACTAAAATCTAGCTTATATTAAAATACAAGTTTAGATTCTCTTAACAACAGAAAAAAACAAAATTCAGAATCGAGGTCCAAACCTCGGCCTTCCTCGAAACGGTTGATTAAAATCGGTATAGTCGGCATAAAACTCATCACCTTCTTCTTCATACTGTTCCACTTCTTCTTCATAATGTTGTGGAAACCGTGACGGTCCTCCATATCTCCGATGACCAAAATTCTGATTTTCGTAATAATCACTACGAGCTGGTGGTCCCTTCCTAAACCCTCCTCCTCTACCTCTTGGTGACTGTTGTGGTTTTTTCTTAACTTCTGGTGTTTTCTTCTTCTCCACTTTTTGTGGTGTTGTTGGACTTTCCTTATTATTCTTATCACTATCTTTATTTTTTCCCAACAGTTGTGCCGGTGTTAAGAACGCAATCGACTCATTTTTTACAACTTTGGTTGTTAATTCTTCTTCATTCACTTGTATTCCCACAGTACAAGTCTCTTTATTATCCGCACACTGCGATCCCACTTCCACAAATGTCTTTTGTTTACGTTTTTTGCACTCTTCACAGCACACTTCCCTTTTCGCACCCAACATTGTAGCTTTCAGTGTTAGAGCGGCTGTGTCTTCATCAGCAAACGAACTGTTTTGTGATTTTTGACCAGTTGTTTCAACCATTTCGCTATTTATTGTTTCCTTCACAATACCAACACTTTTCAAAATCTTGTCAACAGCAACCGAAAAACCGTCCATTTCTTCAATGGTTTTTGGCGGTGTTGTAAACTGGAAGCGAACCACTGGAATTCTTCGTAGTGGTGATTGATATTTTACATCGTTTTTGTTATTTTGTTCAATTGGTGATGACTTAACTAACAGTCTTCCAGTAAATTTACGTTCGTCGCTCATCACCTTGATTGCGTCTTGACAGCGCGATATTACTGCAACCACCACACATTGTAGATTTTTTCCAACTTCACTTGACAGCAATCAAAACAAACAAAAACAATCATTTCAACTTACCCTTGATTTTTTTCTGAAGGTGATCAGGGTTTGACGATTGGACTAACAATAAAATAAATTCGTTAATTAATTAATCGAGCAATTAATCTATCATCTGTTCACTGCAAGTAATAAGAGACCGCTGATTTTTGCCATTTTCTCGCTTATTATTTGGAATAAAATAAAAATATTAAAACTATAGAAATCCAATTTTGTAGCAGATTCTCGTTGACTAAATTTAAATCTCGAAAAAAATTAAAATTAAAGATACTAGTAATTTATATTGACACTTACGAAAATGCGTAAGTACAGGGTGTTTCAAGTTTTAGGTCCAGTCAAAAAATAAATACTTCTAGTATTCCAAAATAAAAAATATATATCGCAAACGATAGAGTTTCTAACACGCTTCAATTTGATGCTTTGCTGATATCCCAAATTTTCATGATATAAGCGTAAAACGCAAAAAACTACATTAAAAATTATTTTTTTTCAAATTATTCCAATAATTTTTTTAAGTAAGACTTCCGAACCTGAAACAGTAAAAAACCCAAGGCGTATTGAGCAATTGAAATTTCAATTTGCAAAAAAAGGGCATTTTTTAATTGACAAGTAAAATTTTAGTCTGACAGTTAATGACGTTTCAATTTTTTGTGAATCAAGCAAAGACACGAGCTCTGTTTTTTCTCAAAGGTGACTAAGATAAAACATTTATTTGATCTTTTGCAAATTGAAATTTCAATTGCTCAATACGCCTTGGGTTTTTTACTGTTTCAGTTTCGGAAGTCTCACTTAAAAAATAGGAGGAATTTTATTATGAGAAAACGATTGCAATAATTTGGAAACAAAAAAATTTTTATCTAGTTTTTCACAATTCACGCTCATACCATGAAAATTTCGTATAACATTAAAGCATCAAATTGAAGCGTGTTAGAAACTCTATCGTTTGAGATATATTTTTTTTCTTTTGGACAACTAGAAGTATTTATTTTTTGACTGGACATAAAACTTGAAACACCCTGTATAATCTGTTTCAAAACTATAAAAACGCCAACGTCGCATTTTACAGAATTATTTTTTTAAATAAGGTTGATAAAATTGTAAAATAGTTATCAATGATTAGATCTCTCATTGAAAGTATAAATTACATTAGCTATCAATTTTTTGAAGTACATGAATAATTTACAACAGCTAATTTTGAGAGAAAATGCAACGTTGGCGTTTTTATAGTTTTGAAACAGCTAATAGTTTAATACTGACCGACATTATGAAAAAATCTTGATGTAGGACACTGACTATACCGAAATTTGTGTATTTGAATAGACTATCCATGATCCAATAGCCATGGTCTATTTTTTTCATCGAACAAAAGCAACTAACTTTTTTACACTCTAGTCTTAGTTGAATAAAATTAACCAATTTTATTTTCTTTGCGCGTAAAATTCTGTTAACGATTTCAATAAAATTATAAAGTTATGTATATTAAAAAGTATTTAGAGATAAGCCAACATCGACCGCTTAGTTAAACCAATGCTAAGCTTTGGCTTAGTCGATATTTCGTAACTGAGCAACACTCGGTGCCGGCTTAGTTAAACTCGGTTTAAGCTCGAACTGAGCAACTGGGCCTTTATGATTTTAAAAATGTTTCCAGCTTATTTAAAAAAATTTAAACTGTCGCTGGAAATGCTAGACATTGTTTAGGAAAAATTTGATTAAATAAATAATTTTTTTCTTGCGTTTAAAACCTTTTACCTACTATATCTTAAAACAGGTCACTTGATGTTATTCTTTTCAAAACTATGGAACCGCCTCCGTAACTCTAGTGACTTACATTTGGGACTTTGATTTTACTAATGAAAAATAGTACTTAATCTTAATAATTCTTAAAAGACTATAAAGTTTAAGGAAAAAAATGCAAATTTTTTTTTATTCTAGACGAGTCTCACATTATAGTAGATTCGCATAATTGAAGTGAGTGGGTATGGTAAAAAAGTGATAAAAATAAAAGTTGTCAGTAATCATTCAAAAATCGATTGACTTATTTAAAGTGATAACAGTATCAGAATTATTACAATTGGTGATTTTTTTAAGATATATCTGTTTAATGTTGTAAGATTTGTCGTTTCCGCTAAATAAATTAAATAAGAGCTTATCTCGTGAAAAAAAGGCTCAGACAATTTTTTTAACTCAGTTTGATGTTCTTTATCACTATCACTATCCAAGAGATGGTACTTTTGAATCACCCCTGTATTTCTTTTCTGTATTTTCTTTTATTGAGTTTCTGTATAAAATCGTGGCTCAATCAAATCAGTGTTTGTTTGATTTGCTAATGAGTCAATTTGTTTTGTATTTATGTTATGTTACAGTAACGTAATATAATAAATAAATAAAATTTGTTCCTGTTTACAATAAAAAACTTGTTTGTTTTTGCCACTAAACCAAACATTATCCTGCAATATTGGTGTGGTTACTCAATTGACAAATTAAGCAGAAGCACAATAATTAAGTTCACGTTATCGATGTGTAAAATTTCGTTTTCTTTCCGTGGAAAATTATCAAATTATCGAATTGATAATATTATCCTTGTTGCCTAGGTACCACAATATCATGACACTTGAAGGTGGTTTTAAACAATGTTGTTGAGACGCAATTTTTGTATTGAAAATGAAACTACTAGTAAAATATTATTATTAAATTTACTCGTTTGTCGAGACGAAACATTTCATCATCTCGGGTATAATAAATAAATCGTAAAGTTCAAACAGTTATTATTGTCGAGTGTTACATTCGTGCACTTCCTTCTCGTTAATTTAAAGGTAATAATACGAAACGATTTGGAAATAAAACGCAAGACTTTGAAACTTATCGATAAATATTGGAGGAAATGTGCGTAAATAATCCCCGCCGAATTAGCAAAAACAACGTTGTTTTGACGGAAACTGCTGTGATAAAAGCGAAGCTTGAAAAATTCGCGTTTACATTTCGTCTTATTTTTCGATATGAAAAATTGTAGGTGTGAATTGTGTAACAACTCTAATCTTATCACAATTTTTTACAGGTACATATTATAAATGTATGTGTTAATATTTCTTGCAGAAATTTAGGATAGGTAAAATGATAGGTAAAACCATAAAAAGTAGGTCAAAAAGGAAGAAGTTAAAATCAAAAATAATAAAATTGTTTTTTTCTACTTTAGTTTCACCATCGCCAACTTACATCAAATGTCGCTGCGCTCCATTATGGCCGTAACAAAAGTCTCCATTGACTGATTCTCCTAACCTAAAAATTTTCTCCTTAGCTAGCTCTATCTGCTGGCAAAAAATGCAAACAAAAACAAAACCAAGAAAATATGTGACCAATCATAATCTGTAAAAATTTTAATTTTTAATTGACACTTTAGACTAACAATTAAAGTTTGTCAGAAAAATTTCAAATAGGAGTGAATAGTCAGTATAATTTGATAATTTATTAGATTGAATACCTATCTAACCTGTAAAACGCAAGGTAGGAAGACAAAAATTGAAAAACATTGAGAAGGCAGATAATTATTTGGTATTTTCAGATGCACATTGCTTTGAATTACCTCGCTGAAATGGATTATGGTCCATTTAACCGTTAATAACCATAATGAAATTTGTTTGGCCTAGTTCTCATCTTCTCAAAAGTGGATTTTGAACATTTGCACCCATGTGGAACGTTCTTTTAATATGATTTTTGAATTAACTGAGTACGATTGTGTAGGATGTAATGAAATACTAGGAAAAACAACAATTTCCAAAACCTAAATTTGAACAAAACGATTTGAACAATAATTTTGGTATCCGTCAAGTAAAATTATTCCAAAATTATCAATAGTTTGCAAAAAATGGTAAAAATGGACTAATATGTAAATACTCATTGGTTGAATTTTTCTGTTTTCTTACATTAAGACAAAGATGCAAAAATTATAACTTTGAAGAAGTTGTGGAAGCTTACAAAAATGTTTAAATAGTAAGGAAGAGATTTTTTAAATTTTAGACTAAACTTAAGACCATTTTTAGTTGGATTTCCTTGGCGTGGAATTCTTAACAAAAACACAGTCTAAAATCCCGTCACAACAAACATTTATTTGAAACACAACGCATTTCATAATATAAACTGTTTATATTCTCACCTGAGGATGACCACTTTGTGGTTGAAACGCGTTGTGTTTCAAATAAACGTTTGGTGTGACGGGATTTTAAACTGTTTTTGTTAAATATTGAGCTTAGTAATTATTGTCGTATAACGATATCTTAAATAAGAATATGTCTATTAACGATTTAGTTAGAACCATGCGAAAAATTGCTTGTTTTAAAGAAAGTAGTGAAACCAATTTAGTGATTGGTTTGTCAGATAATAAACAGATGGCGTTACGTAAGGAGAAATTTTTTAGGTTAGGAGAATCAAATTCAACAATGGAAACGGAAGTTTGTTACGGCCTTAATGGAGCGCAGTTGGCGATGGTTTCAGTTCGTAAAATGTCAATTTTTTAGCATTCTAAAAAAATAACTCTTATAACGTTGACAAATGTAAAAAATTAGTTAGTTAATTAGTGTGTGATCTGTCTACAGCATCAAGTCGTTTATTGATAAAGCCCGAATAATTACCAAAATTAAGAGGAAATAGTTTGAACAGATTTTGATAAGTTAAACTAAACAAAGACAAACAACAAAAATAGAAAGTAGAAAAAATAGTATATTACACTCGTTTTATAAGACGTTTTATAATAGGACGTCTTATAAAATTTGTATAATAATATACTATTATTGTTTATAATTGTTATAAAAAATTGATTAAATTTAAATAAGTATGAACCTAATAAAAAACCCTAAACTATTATTCTTATGATGTTTATGTGGGTATGGTTATTTAACCATCCTTACTTCCATATTTTTTACATAAGTTTTGGTTCTTTATATTTAGGTATATAAACTTTATTTATTTTTTGCTATTTCTTTGTCTTTGAGCTTTGAGAATATTTAAACTGGATTTGTAATAATACAAGTTCTGGAACTACACAATGCAAATAAAATTGACTTGATTTTTATATCTTTGGTCATTCATATACCCAACGTACAATATTTTCTTCTGGTCACATGTAATTCTCCCTGGATATAAAAATAGTTAATTACTATTTAATTTTTTCAAAAATTCCTTTATTACGGGTTATATCTTTAGATGTATATGGACATTTCTACAGTACTATCATCACACCATCAATGAAACCATCAGGTGTGGTAAATATTACAGTGCGAAATTTTATTATTTGACTCTTCAGTTTTATTAATTATGGTAATCAGCTTTTTCATTAAAAGTATTAAAAAAGTATTAAAGTCTATTGTAATTATAAATTCAAATGATCATATGGTATTATTAGGTATACAGCAATTTACTAACGATTTTTTCACAACAAAAAAGGCACCACAATAAATTAATAGAGATTTCATCAAATCAAATTTTAAACAGTTGTAAAATTTTGTCATGGTCAATCTCAACCAGATTGCCCAGAGGAGAAATTCCAATCCCAGATGTTGGGATGGGTTTATTAGCACAATATACTGTAGGGTGCAAATAAAAGGAATCACTTGTTATTTTATAAATTCTATACAACATAATCACTCGATCCTTCAATTTCAGTGTGGTTATTGTTTATTTCAACAAAATAAACATTTTAGGAATTCTGTGTCTGATGCTGGAACTTTTAAACAAGATTTACATTATTTTACGCAAAATGATGATTATTATCGTTTACTCGTTTAGTTTTAAATTTGATTTAATTTGTTTGGATTCTCACTCCATAAAAGCACATAATTGTTATTGTCGCCTTTCTTAATACATTGAAAAGGTTTTTAAGAATGGTTGGACTCCCTGGTGTTTTCTAAAAATTTTCTAAAAATGTTAAGTGATCAAAATTTCAAATTTAGGTCTGCATTCTGTAAATTTGGTAATAGTTAAAAATTTTAATTTTATAATTGGCCTAAATGCTATGATAGGATAAGAAATTTAAAAAAGTACCTACAAGCATTTTGAGATATTTTGATGCAGATTCCTGTGGTGTTTTTAATTTTCAACCCCTCATTGTAAATTTTATTTGTCCTCATTGTTGTGGCAAAGTTGGAGTAAATAAAATGATTTCGGTACTCACTGCTTGATCTTTAGAAAAGGATTTACATTGATTTATAAAATCCTTTTCAAATTCATTATTAAAATTTTAATTCCGCCTAGGTCGGATTTAAAATCCATACGTGTTAAAATTAAATTTTAATTGAATTCAATTTTAATTTCACTTTCTATAAACTGACCGACCCCTAGTAGTAATTATTTACTTAACAGATTATACCACTAATTTTTTGCTGTAACTATTGATTTTTTGGATTTTTGTGAAATTCGATTAGAAAATGTTTTTATACTCGTTTCAGTTTTTAGCATTCTAAAAAAATAACTCATAAAGTTGACAAATGTAAAAAATTAGTAAAAATAATAAGGAACTTCTTAGGAATATTTTTTTAATTAACGTTTGTTCAACCAAACCTACAAATTTTTGAAACATGGGTAGTACTATGACAAATTTAAAAAATCGAAAAAGTGTCTTATTGAAACAACAAAAAATTACTCATCAAATACTACACGAGAGTTCGACAAAGAAGAACATTATTTTCCAAAACATTTCTCAAACGGGTTGTCATTGGTCATTATAATTTGCTTGGAACCCTGCAGATACAACGTTTACAAAAAGTTTTATCAAATAATTTTTAATTTATTCACACTCTGTTTTGTACGAAGTCTATCGATAAATAATAATAATTATTACTTTATCGATAATAATAATAATACTTTAACTTGTATGGAAACGCTGATTTTCATAATTTATCAAGCTGAAGAGTCAAATAAAAACATTTCCACAGGTAGTATTTAGTTAGAATACATTTTTTCCCTCAGTTTGCATTAGTTTTATCATTCACAAAGAAAAAAAAATTACAATATTCTTAGGAATATTATAACAAATTTTGCCAACAGTTATCTTCTTTTTCTATTTGATTAAAAATTAATAATTATAATTATCAAAAATTTGCATAAACTCTCAATATTTCGTAAATACTCTCTGAATCGACCGATTCCTCGTGAAAGAACGATGAGTAATATTTTGAATATTTCTCAGCCCTGTTATAAATCATTTTAGGCCCAAACATTTTCGGTAATATTCCGATTTGACATCGACTTTCGCCACCTTAATTATTGTCTCATACAGGATGTTGAAAAAATTCAATTGACCTTTAAATAATTGTGCAACAAATTTTAAATGGAATGCCTAGATTTTATTCTTGAACGTAAGATCGATTCTGTTTAGTTTTTGACAAAAACACGATTTTTTTAAATTAAATTTCGTCAAAAACATTACGAAAATTGTGTTATTTTTTCGCGCTTCCCTGATATTTCATTAAAATGGAATAAAAAGTTAAAATGGCATGTGTCAACTTTTTCCTAAACAAATGTTTTGCAAAAAAATTTAAAATCTACTAAAAAATCACTAACAACAATTAATCATTAATGTGTTAACGTGTTTTATATTTTTAATGAACTTGCGTATTTTTACGACCTTTTTATTCTTTTCCATCAAATAAGCGAATAAAAATTTCGCCTCCTACTATGCCATGAACAGAGACAGTTACAAAAGCAAACAAATTGACAATAATCGCACCTTCACATTTCGCTGTAATAGTCAAAAAATCCGAAAGGGAAATCTTCTTATCGGCAAAAAGCTGGAAAAAAATCGCAATTACACATAACCATGACGCAAAATCAACAAGAAACCAAATTACTTTATCAATATCATCTGTTGTCTTTTTATCAACCTCTTGCACCTTTGTGTTATCAACAATCGCAGGTGGCGGTGGTGGCGTAGGTGTTGCCATAATTCCTGGTTGTTGTATTGGTGCAACTTGTCTTTGTGGCATTACTACATTACCTGGATTTGGCATCATATTAAAATTTTGTTGTGCTTGATTCATTTGAAACGAATCGCCAATAAAAAAACTCTGATCGTATTGCGGTTGGGGGAAGTACTGAGTTGGAGCTGGAACTGGAACCGGAACTGGCGTAGGAACCGGAACCGCACTCCCATATCCCATATTATACTGAACTGACGGAACCGGAACCACAGTCCGGGTGCTTGTTTCGTTCAACTTATCCCGGATTTCTTCCAGAAATGATTTTTTCTTAACCTCTTCTCGCTTCTTTCTGGGGGAATCGCGCGAACGTGATCGCGTCCTTTTACGCGAGGACCGAATCCAAAGCTCACGTTCCGAAACACCGGACTCGATACTCGATGTACGTTTACGTGAACGAATCCGCGAAGTTCGATAAATTGGACTTCGGGAATATCGTTTACGTTTTTCGCGACTTAAACTACGTCTATTAACAATATATCGAGGTTTACTTCCGGTGTTTGAACGACGTTTTTCCGGAAGTATTGTTCCAAGGTCAAAGTCCATTTCAGTTCCAGGTGGTACCAACCCTGTTTCGACAATTTTCAGTTTATCACTAACTATTTTCAATTCCCTGTCACGAGCACACTTGATCTTGTCCCGATTGATGTCACGTTTGGTTTTTTCGGGATCACGACGTTCCCGTATCCTGTCACGTGACCGGGAACGCTTCCGGTAACGAGGAGTTGGCGTTCGTGATCGAGAACGTGGTTTCTTACGTTTTTCCGATGATTTTCTTCGTTCAGTTGGACTGAAGCGAATTGGGGAATGTTTTCGTTCGGTTTTTTCCACTTTTATATCAATTGGTGGGTCGGTTGTTGGCGGTTTTGAAGCTTCATCCCATGCATCAACGATATCTAAACCATCCATAAAATCCTGATTGGAAAAATCGTCGAAAAAATCAGCCGGAACGTCTTCTTCTTCTTCTTCTTCGTCTTCTTGGACAGGTTTCGTTGACGTTTCATCGTCAACAGCTTCTTGATTTTCGACCGTTTCGACCTGTTTGTCAGGGGAATTACCAACACTACACGTGCTAATTGGCGGTTCGGTTGTTTGCACCATTACCGACTCTACAAAAATTAATAACAAATTTACATAACCCACACACACAATTTGGTAAACAAAGGACGCGATCTGTCAAGATCACAATCTGCCAACCCCCTAACCTGGTAACGACTAGCCAATAGCCGCATAGCGCGCGAACTACGTCATCCAGTATGCTCGTTTAACCGGTCACAGTAATTTTCGTGATATTAAGGCACAATAAAAAATTGTTTTTGTATAAACGCTTAATTTTTGTGATTCACCGACTTCAATTAGAGCTTATTCATCAGATAAACTAACCGGACGAAATTTTATGAGTTCATAGAGAAAATTATAAAGTACTATTAGCTGTTTCAAAACGTTGCATTTTTTCTCAAAATTGTTATAGTTGTTATTAGCTATTTCAAAACTATAAAAACGCCAACGTCGCATTTTCTCTCAAAATTAGCAATTATAAATTATTCAGGCACTTCAAAAAAATAATTCCTAATCTAATTTGTACTTTCAATGAGAGATCTAATCATTAATAACTATTTTACAATTTTATCAATCTTATTTAAAAAAATAATTCGGTAAAATGCGACGTTAGCGTTTTTATAGTTTTGAAACAGCTAATATATATTTATGCACTTCAAAAAATTAATTGTTAATGTAATTCATAGTTTCAATGAGAGATATAAACAGCTAATACTGATTTCTGTGCCACTATTAGTTTTTAAGTTATAGTAAAATATACTTTTAGCAGACTCAACCTACATTATATCAGGTGTTCATTATTAAAAAAACTCGCAGCATGCTCTGAGATTGTTACGGAAGTCGTAGAACAAATTTTCTTATTGTATTGTTGGTTGCCTACTAAACTATCTCACAAGAATTCATAACCTAAGATTGATAAATTCAAAGGCGATGTGTTATGTGTGTTGAACAACAAGGCAGACATTTCTAACAGTTTTTATAAATAATAAATAAATATTTTTATGAAAATCTGTTATCTTTTTAATTGTCAAAAAGTAAGGTTATGAGAGAACGAATTAATCACAGACATGCAAAATAATTGTTTTTTAATTTCAAAACACTCGAGTGTTTTTTTTAAATGAACACTTGTTATTATTATACAGGGTGTTTCAAGTTTTAGGTCCAGTCAAAAAATAAATACTTCTAGTTGTCCAAAAGAAAAAAAATATATCTCAAACGATAGAGTTTCTAACACGCTTCAATTTGATGCTTTAATGTTATACGAAATTTTCATGGTATGAGCGTGAATTGTGAAAAACTAGATAAAAAATTTTTTGTTTCCAAATTATTGCAATCGTTTTCTCATAATAAAATTCCTCCTATTTTTGAAGTGAGACTTCCGAAACTGAAACAGTAAAAAACCCAAGGCGTATTGAGCAATTGAAATTTCAATTTGCAAAAGATCAAATAAATGTTTTATCTTAGTCACCTTTGAAAAAACAGAGCTCGTGTCTTTGCTTGATTCACAAAAAATTGAAACGTCATTAACTGTCAGACTAAAATTTTACTTGTCAATTAAAAAATGCCCTTTTTTGCAAATTGAAATTTCAATTGCTCAATACGCCTTGGCTTTTTTACTGTTTCAGTTTCGGAAGTCTTACTTAAAAAATAGAAGGAATTTTATTATAAAAAAATTATTGGAATAATTTGAAAAAAAAATTGTTTAATGTAGTTTTTTGCATTTTACGCTTATATCATGAAAATTTGGGATATCAGCAAAGCATCAAATTGAAGCGTGTTAGAAACTCTATCGTTTGCGATATATATTTTTTATTTTGGAATGTTAGAAGTATTTATTTTTTGACTGGACCTAAAACTTGAAACACCCTGTACAGCGTTAGGCGAAAGTCTGGAACCAAGCGTTTTATGCCTAAACTATGTACCTTACGAAAAAACTATTTAGTACATCATCAACTACTATAAAAATGTGGGCATTTTTCAAGAATAAATTTTTTCGAAATTCCTTTTAGTTTTTGAGTTATTAAAAAAAAATTTTTTTTTAAATGGCATCCTACTACGGCGATTTTTTTGGTAAAAGATTAAGCTCTAAAACCAACTTCTACTTTAATAAAATTAATTTTAAACCAGTGGTTTTTCTTAAATAAATTATTAAAGTTGCGTTCCGAGCTTTTTCGAACTTGGCCAAAGTGGTTGTATCGATGGATGTTTATAATTGCGAAAAATTTTACGAATCAAATTAGTGGATAAAAAACATCCACTTGGGCCAAATTCGAAAAATCTTCATATTGAGTTCGGACGGCAATTTTAATAATTTATTTAAAAAAAACCACTTCAAAAGCAATATTATTGACTTAGATGTAATTCCTAAGGCATAATCTTTTCCCAAAAAAATCGCCATAGTAGGGTGCCATTTGAAAAAAAATTTTTTTTTATAGAACTCGAAAACTAAAAAGAATTTTGAAAAAAATTATTCTTGAAAAATCATCACATTTTTAAAGTAGTTGATGATGTACTAATTAGTTTTTTAGTAAAGTACATAGTTTAGACACAAAACGCTTGGTTCCAGACTTTCGCCTAACGCTGTATACTAGTTGTTCTTTTGGCTTAAATAGACTAATAATTAAAGTTGTTCTTTTGGCTTAAATAGACTAATAGCTATTAAATAGCTGAGGATAGTCACAATAACAGCATACTGGGTGACGTCACGCTCTGTCATAGCGACCCTGTTACCAGGCAACCCAAATCCACCAGTTTCCGCAACCGCATAAACAGACGAAATCTAGTGGATTCGTAAACTTGTGTTGGTAGAACCGACTCACCAGGCTCGGCTTCAGGTTGTGCCGTCAAATTGATGAATTTCACTAGCTTCACTTTAATGTAGTGATAAACGTGGAAAAAGTGCTTACACTTTCCCACCTGTTTGATCGTAACTTCGACTCTTGTCGGACTTTCCTTAAACGTCAAATTTAGAATTAAAGACGTATTCAAGTTTTGTGGAAAATATTTCAAAATGCATTCAGTAACGGCAATTTCTTTATCAATTTCAGGCGTATTTGGCGGCAACTGTGTCAACAAATTCTTGTAAATGTTGATTCTGTTGTCCCAGATATTTTGCTGACCTGAGGCATTGTAAGTGACATCTGATGCATTAAACAGCGTTTCGCTAACTTTCAAGTTCAAAACTCGACTTAAAAGTTTCAAAGTCGTGTCACGAACCAAACTAATCCATTCTTGGTCACTTTTTTGGCAGTTTTTGTTAATTTCAAAGCCAAAAACTGGTTCAGATTTTGTCGTCAATAATTTATACAACAGTTCTGTTTCACCGTTTGCGGTCAATTTTTCAGCCATGCGACACAAATTCGTGAATTTCCCAATACACTGAAGAGGCACCGAAGCCGAAACGTTCCTCGAGTGCTCAAACGGGTCCTGAATACAAATCCCCGAATTAACAGCAAGTGCCACACTTTGACTCATATAAGTGTGATAACATCTTGGTAAATCATGCGGTTTTAAAAATAAAGCCTTGTCAATTATCCCGCCATAAAATGGCGCAATAACATTTGAAACGTAGTCAAAATGGCCGTAAAAACGAAAAAACCCGACCACTAGATCGAGAATTGTCGTTTGTTCCAGGACCGGACTTGTGAAATCAATTTCGTCAAACCCACAATTCCAGATATCTACTATTTCAGGCGGGGCGTTTCGTTGAAGTGTAAGCACAGTTGGTACATTGTACGGTGGTTGTTGCAAGTAATAAATCACCATCATGTAGAGGGCGTAGCTTGAGAAAAAATTCACTTTTTTCAAATCGTAAAAATCGGCCCAAAACTTCACGAAAATCATCAGCGGCTTGATTTTCGCATCCAAGGTCAAGTAATACTTGATCAGTTCGCTGTTCCGCACCGAAAGTCGATTCTTAACGTTAATATCGCAACAAATTTGCGTTTTCGTATGTATGCACTTAATAATCGGTGTTTTGGCACCCGAAATGAGTAAAACATCGCAAAATTTGCGACTTTTAAAAATCAGAAATCGAATAGTTTTCAACACTGCCACTTCAGGCTTTGTTACAGGTCGCACATTATCAATATAAACGTCCAAATCACTTCCTTGCACGTCCAAACCTGTGATACTAGACCCAAAAAAACAAATGTCATACGAATTGTAAGTCTGCGAGAGTGCTAGATTCAAGTCGTCGTAAATGATGTTGCGGTTTTGTTCGATTTCTGTTTTACCGACTTGGAGTTGCTTTTGGAGAAGTTGCACCTGTTCGGCGAAAGTTGGGGGCTCTTTTATACTTGCAAGTAGGGCCTTTTTGACGGCTTCAGGGTCAGCTGGAACCACAAACATGACACGTGTTTGAGATAAAATGATAAGATTTATAATCAACTGTCAAAGAGCCCTCAGGTTGGCATTACCGTAAATAGTATTTTTAGTTTTTACCTTGCAAACTTACCTTAAGCCAGTTATTATTTTAGACTAATGAATTCAAATTTTGATTATAAAAATAATGAACACTTACCGGTGATTTTGGAGGGGGGAGGGGCAGTTTCCATAGCAGCGCCCCCAAGCGGGACTTTTGTAAGAACTCGTCCAGGTGTGACATCCGATTTGAATTTTTTTGGGGCCCAACTCACTTCCAACTCTTCGTCGAACATCCGATGATCACGGTGAATGATCACAGAGTGTGAAATTGTACTTTTGAAAACGTATTCAACGCATGTTTGATTATTATCCTCAGTTATGATTTTATAACTTTCGATGATACCAAAGCGGGACAAATATTCGTTCAATTCCTTCACACCGTCGATTGTAAAACTGCCTAAAATCAACCACTAATAGAGGAATTCACAAATTTTGCCCTACCTTTGACCACAATGGCCCCAGGTGTTTTAAACAAGTGTTTGGGGCTGTGCACGTGTGACATCCACGTGTTTAGGGAGACGTTAATGTTGCAAATCTTGCAAGGCCTGTTTGCCATCTCGAAGTCATTAAATCATCAGCAGTTTTAGTGTTTGCACAACTTCAACACGCCATTACTTCTTGCACTTTGTCAAGGTCACGGTGATCACAAATGAGATAATTCAATAAGTCCTCAAGCACTTGCTTTTATCCCTCAAATTTATTATATGTTTAAAGAATTGCTACAAAAATATTTAAAAAAAAACTGATTCTGGATAACCTAAAACTTGAGTGATTGGTGACTTTGACCACTTCCAAGCGCGCGCAATTTGAATCAATGTTAGGCAAAATGTATCTAATTATTAATTAAATCCGTAATTACATTATTAATTTAATTATATCATGATCTGATTACGCCCAACTCTATTGAATAAAAGACAAACTGTAATTAAAATTTATTAGTGATTTTTTGTGACAATAATTTTCCGGAAATATTTAGGTTCCAGAATGCCCTTTTCATTCCCAGGACTTAAAATCACGCCATTTGAGGACACGTAAAACTTGATATCGTCACTCATCGCCTGTGCAACATCAATGTAAATCAAAACTTGGGCATTTTTTCGAATCAAAGCCAAGTCACGAGTGAAATGAATGTGATTTCTGGACATGCGACTCAAACCTGTTCTCTTTATAGCGTCCAAATTTCGAAAAAACGTTCCATGAACAACATCCACATCAGGATCATTCAAATAAGGCGCCAAGTCTAACTCAGTCACGTGTGGCAATGAGTGGCCTTGATTGGCCCTTATTTCCAAAATGGCGCCGTTTTGTCGGAGGAAAAATCGTTGCTTGTTGTTGTTGGCAACAATGCGTTGGATGTCCTCCACTGTGAATTTACCTCGCAGTTGGCGGTGCTTTAGGACTTCCGAAACGGGGGCGAAGCCCTCAGGGGTTAAAGTTAGGCCTTCGGTGGCAGCAGAGTGCCTCAAAAGCCATGATAAAGTCTTGCTCAGAAACACGTCGTTTGGTGACATTTACTCGACTTGGGGGAAACGTGGGAACACGTCCTGTTATTAACAAACTTATTCAAAATAAAACAACAAATCCGAAAAATAGTTTAATAAGGTTTCGAATGCGTAACAAAAATAAACTTTTTCTTAAAAACTAAAATAATACTTTTCGAAAACTATTTTAACTTGTCTTATTCGAAAAAAGTCCCTGAATCCTCATCAAATCCATTTCTCTCACATTCAATCCGACATTGCGTTGCTACATCTTTATGTGGTCGCATTAATTTCGACTCACAATTCACACAATTCAAATTCAAAAGTGAAGCTTTCAAAATCGAAGCTACAGTTTCTTTGTCCACAGTCGGACTGTTAATCAAAGCTGTAGTTATTGAATCGATCAAGTTCTCTAAATTATTATCCTCTTTCAACAAACCCAAACGTTGCAAAACGCGATCTAAACTCTGTGAAAACGTATCGAGTTTTTTTGGACCTTGATAAGTCGTAAAATTAAATTTAACCAAATTTCGAAGTAACGGCGATCGATATTTAATTCGTAACTTATTATTAGAATCAACGACTTTCGATGGTGTAACTGTAAACTTGCTTGGAAAAATCAACAAATCTTCACTTAGGATTTTAATAGCCTCTTGACATCGCGATATCACTGAAGAAAAAAAAGACAATCAAATAAAAAAATGCTACCTCCATACCTTTCATTTTTTCTTCACTATTCGTTTTCACTTCACGTCGTAACGTCAGTGTTAAGAAATCCGACAACGAAATCTTCCTCTCGACAAAAAGCTACAAAATAGTAAGAAACTGTTAAACAACATAGCAGTTTCATTTTCTTTGTGGTGCAAATGACGAAGCTGTTGCCATGACAACACATTAAAAGTTAATGGCAATGTCATTTGCACCACAAAAAACAACAGCATACTTGATCTATGTTGTCGACAGGTTGAGGATTAACATCATGAGGTGAAATTGACTTTTTTTTTCTTGGTGGTGTGGAACTTTCAGAACTAGAACTACAACTGCGAATTCTACGCTTTGGGCGTTTTTCATCACCAAACTCTAAGTCAAGACCGTTAAGAAATTCTTCTTTTGAAAAATCATCGAAAAAGTCTGATGGCACATCTTCTTCTTCTTCTTCAATTGAGTCATTTTGCTCATCAACGTTTATATGATTATCATTTGTTTGAAGATCTGAAAAAATGACAGTTGGTTGTCTGTTGTCACAGGAGACTTTGATCTGGACTTACTTATTTGAGTATTAATCGATGATTTCTCTGTCAGGTATTTCAAAAGTTTGATATAAATAAAGTGTGTCATGAAATAGATCAAATCGTGTTCTTCCCCCAACAAGACAATCTTACAAACACTTTTCGTGACATGAATTGTGAGTGAAAATTTGATCAAGCCTTCGGAAAACGTCGTAACAATAATGTCTCGAATAATATCATTGGTAGTGTAAATAGGTGAAGAAATGTTCTTCACATTATCAAAAACACTCTTCTTGACCTCACATTCGTACCGGAAGTACGATTTTTCGCTCACTTTTGCGTTCAAAATGTTTAAAATTCTCAAAATTTGTCTCTTGACCAAAATTCCAAACTCTTTAACGTCATACTTATGCAAATTTCCAATTTCGAAAATACAATCAGCCTTTGCTTCCAATAAATGAGTCAATTTTAAATCTTTGGTTAAAACTTCAACCGAACTTCGACACAGGGCTGCAAACCTCCCAACACATCCTAGTGGCACATCCGATGAGACATTCTTCGAAAGTTCGAAAACATTCTGAATGGCAACACCGCAATTAACTACGAAATGTTGGTTCACGAAACGAATTTTCTCAACCACACTTCCGAAAAACGGCGAAATGACAAACGAAACGTAATCAAAGTTGGCATAATAGTGGAAAAAACCGATGACTAGATGGGCAATTGATGCGTTTTGTAGTGGCAAACTGTCACATTTCAAACAATTGAACGCACAGTTCCAGCCATCTACGATCTGTGGTGGTACATCTTTTTGCAAGTCTTTGACACGTGGTAACTTGTACGGTTCTTGTTCAAGGTAGAAAAGTATGAGTAGGTTTAAGGAATAAGTGGTGAAAAAACCGTTTTTCAAGCCGTAATAATCGGCCCAAAAATTAATCACAGAAAAAACATCACATAACTTGCCATCCAAACTTAGGTAATAGTTGATCAAGTCGCTGGTGCTCACCCACATTTTGTTTTTTATGTACAGACAACAGTTGGCTTCGGTTTTGTTATGTTTGAACTTGATTTGTTTGTCACTTGTTGTGACATTTGAAAAGTGGGGACATGCCGTAATTCGGGTTTTCACTAGTTCAAAGGTTGGTATGTCACTAGTGATGTTATCAATGTTTATGTCAAAATTACTGTTTTTAAAACCGATGTTTGAACCGAAAAATTCGATCTTATGAGATGGAAAAGTCGGACTTAAGGCTGAATACAAGTCGATTTGGATCAAATCACGAATCTCTTCGACTTCACTTTTAGAATAGTGAAGGATTTTCGAAAAAATTGCCATTTGGTCATCGATAGTTGATACTTCAGACAGGCTTGCCACCAATTTTTCTAAAATTAAAAAAAATCATTGAAACATTTTTGGTGGCGTTTCAACTACAATTACC
The DNA here is from genome assembly GCA_939628115.1 of Tribolium freemani. Lineage (NCBI taxonomy): Eukaryota > Metazoa > Arthropoda > Insecta > Coleoptera > Tenebrionidae > Tribolium > Tribolium freemani. Next base: position 15,964,981 of record OW626786.1, on the reverse strand, counting down.
GAACATTTCATCCGACTCCTTACTGCAAGAATCGTCATCTGTGAAAAATTACAGTAAAGTATTTCACAATTTTAATCAAAACTCACCCAATTCTTGGTGCACTTCATCAGTGGGAGAAGCGCCATCTGTGAAAATTCCCTAATAATAATCACCAAAGTCCCTAGACTTGACTTACCCTCCATGTTGTTGTCGAGAATTAGTTTCAATCTTGTGTAGACAAAATGAGTCAAATGAAAAATATCCCCAGTTCCTCTAATTTCAACATGAACAGAAATCGGTTCTTTGTCAAATGACATATTCACGATAAATTTCGACAAAGAAGTGGCTCCATATTTTTCCTTGATAAACATCGTAGCTGAAGTTTCTTTACTCAAAGTATCGGAACCGTTTAACTGTTTTAAAGCCGACATTCGTTCACTCCAAATATCATGATTCAAATCGCAGTTGTAAACAACACAAAACGTGTTATAATTGCCAACTGACGAAACTTTACACCCTAACATGTCCACTAGAATTTTAGTAACACTAACCCTAAGTAACTGTATCCATTCTTTTTCGTTTTTATTGCCAAGTTCCTCGATTTTAAACGCCCCGAAATCACAAATTGGGGGATTCACCAATGGTGTTAAATCCTGATTGTCAGTCAAACACGTGTACGCTCTCCGACACATTTCTGCGAATTTCCCTGACGAGTTTAACGAAACCGCAACCGAAACGTTGCACGAGTGATCAATCAAATCCTGGACACATAATCCCAAATTCACAGCAAATTTCCTATCTTGCAACATTGATTTGTCAATCGCAACGCCACCAAACGGCGCAACCACAAACGAAATATAATCAAAATCGCCGTAAAACTTAAAAAATGCCACAAGCAACTCGTGGAGACTCTTCCCCAAAAAAATTTTCCCCCAGTTTACAGATTTCTGTAAGTCGGTAACTGGCAATTCGCATTGCAAGAAAAAAATTACCATCAAATTAATAATATAACTTGTAAAACCACAATCGTCCAAGAATTTGCAACGACCAGCCCACAATTTAATGATAGTGAACAATAACACGACCGGTTTTTGGTGTAAGTAGGCTTGGACCATGTCACTAGTCGTCCGCGCCATCTTGTGACAATTATCCAAGTGACAAACAATTCCGGTTTTAAGGTGGGTGCACGTCACGACAGGGTTTTGACATTTTTGGATAAATGACACGTCACGAAAATCACCACTTTTACTAAGCAGGGTTACCACATTATCACAGTCAACATAAAAATCGAAAATATCACCAGGGAGAAACACACCAATGGTGGTTACGTTTGTGAAAAGTGAACTCAGGTCACGTGTGACAATATCAAGGTTTTCGGTCACTTCAATTTGTAACTTCTGTAATGTTGATATTTGTTCGGAAAAATCGCCTACAATACGTTCGGTTACCGGTCGGTATAATTCGGCGTAGTTACCTAAGGACAAACGAATTATCGGTAATACAAATCGCCAACTTACCGGTCCAGTCGGCCATTTTGTTATCACTGCCAAGCAACGGTATTTGTACGTTTCTACAATCCGGTTTTTCCCCCAGTAATTTGAGCAGTCTGGTGTAGAAAAAATGACCGGTGTGTGCCTGATTGTCGTTTCCTGTGATTCTAATTTGTACTTTTGTTGGATTTTGGTAAAATTTTAATTCAAGTGATGACTTCCAGTCCGCATCACTTGGTGATACTTTAGTGATATGTGCCGTAATTGCTATATCTCGCTCAATATCACTACAATCGCTCAATTGTTTTTGCAAACTTGTCATAACATCCGCTCTTTTGCTCCAAAAATGTTTCATTTCAACGAATATATATTTGATGGTGGTTGTGGTAACAATGATTATGTTTATATTTTTGCAACCCAGTACTTTAGATATGATTCTCAAAGTGTGCTCTTTGACCGATTGTTGCCAGGCCAATTCATTGCGTCCTTGCTCCATTTCGATAAAAAAACTACAATCGGGGCCAACACGTGACAACACTGTGTGTAATTGGGGACTTGACAGTGTTAACACCCTGTGTGTTTTTTGGCACAAGTTTGCAAAAACCCCAGCGATATTTAGAGGAATCGAAGCTGTGACGTTTGATGATGGAACGAAAAAATCCTGCACACACAAGCCCGAATGTATTGGAAGTGTTTCCACATTTGAATCAAGCTTGTGCAAGAGGGAGCCAAAATGTGGCGAAACCACGTACGAAATGTAGTCAAAGTTGCTATAAAATTGGAAAAAACCAGACAAAAGTTCGGATAATTTCACACATTTGTTGCTAATAAATTCGATTTGTGTGAAATTGCAATTCCATTTATCGATCCAATGGGGAGGAACATCCTTTTGTAGTGTGGCAACAGATGGAAACTTGTGGTTTTGTTGGAGGAAAAAAACCACCAACAAGTAGAGAACATACGAGGTAAAATGGCCGTCAAGGTCATTACAAATGGTCCAAAACTTAACAACCATATACATCTGACGTACAACCACCCCCGAACTGAAGTACCACCTGACCAACCGTTCATTAGCCAACCACAAGTGGTTTCCAAACCATAAATTGCAAATGGTTTGAGTGGCTTTATGTGTGCATTGTATTACTCCATTAACAATTGAAACATCAATAAATATGTTAAATTTTGACAACAGCTCACTGATCAAAGTCATGTCACTTGATGCGATTTTACTTAAACTCAAGTCCAAGTGACTGAAACAAGTGCCCAATTTCATCACTCTCGAACCAAAAGTTTGCACCTTAATTGTAGGATATTGCGATGTTAGTAGTGATTTTACATCTTGTAAAATCTTAAAGCTGTGGTCATTTTTACCCGGAAGATGTTTCAATAAAATTAGCAACTGGTGTAAAAGGTTTGTCCCTGATCTTAGGTGGCTTATCATCACTTGTTTGATATTTGGTTTATTGACATTTTCCAAATTTTGTGTTTTTTCCTTAAGGAAACTGTTCATTTTGATAAAAATCAAGTGTGTGAGGTGGAAATTGGGGTTATTTGTCGTCTTGATGGTGATTGTAGCTTTATTGCATGGTCCATAATTAAAAGCCAGCTCAACTGTGAATCTTTTCGATTTGTTTGTGCATGAATACACGTAACAATAGGGTAAATGTGCACAATTCGGGCCTGGTTTAACGTCCAGACTTAAAACTTGCGTCAAGATTTGGTAAAGAATGTCTTTGACTGTTTGAGTCCATAATTTCTCGTCCATTTCGCAGTCTTGTTCAAGCGTTAATTGATCGAAGAGATTGTCCATACTGTTCATCCATAAGTTGTAAAGTCTTGTTTCTCCCGATTTAATTAAGTTTGAAGTGACTCTGCACAGTGTCATTAGTTTTCCACATATTTCATCAGTCATTGCCTTTGAAACGTTGCTCGAATGATTGAAAGGGTCTTGAATACACAATCCTGAATTGACTTGTAGTTTTTCTAACGATTTTGTGTAGAGATCAAAGCATTCAGGCAAGTTGCAAGAGTCCAAAAAAACTGTTTTTTTCACCGGTGAACCCAAATATGGACATATCACGTAAGTGAAGTAATCAAAGTGTGAATAAAATTCGAAAAAACCCTCAAGTAATTTGAGAAGAGTGGCGTTTTCGAGAGCTGGACTTGTCACAACTTTCGGGAAAAAATAACAATTCCAACCGTCTACGAAATTAGTAAACGAGTCGTCTTCTTGAAGTGACGTCACTGAAGGTAATTTGAACGGCTCTTGTTGCAAATAGAAAATAACCATAAGATACAACATATAGCTGGACGTGTAATCTTGTTCAGGTACATTACACAAAGCCCACATTTTTATCACAGCCACAAGAGGAACCAACTTTTCGTCCAATGTCAAGTAATACTTAACCAAATCGCAAGTTTTGACAAACAAAAGCTTGTGCAAATTTACGCAACAAGTCACTCGAATCTCACTGTCTTCATATATACATTTCGCACCTTCACTTGTCAACATGCTGTTGCTGAACCGATCCGAACCAATCAAAATCGGCAAAATCGCCTTACCAGTTTCCAAGTAAAGGTTGCAATTTCTCGTAAACACATCCACATCCAGGATACTCGATCCATAGAAAATCACTTTATTGAAATGCGACAGCAACAAAGCTCGAATCGCTTGACTTTTCCTCCCGAAATCATCGTTGTAAGACTTGACAGTATTGAGAAAAATTTCTAGTTCTTGTTCAAACGATTGCGCGTTTTTTAGTAGGCTTGCCAACTCGACGATGCGTCTTGTGGCGCCATCTGCAAACAGTTGCTATAACAATGAGTAAACCAGTGTTGCCAGACTTGGGGATTAATCCCCAGTTTTGGATATTTTGTAAATGTTTGGGGACAAAAGGATTTTTAAATTGAAATTACGAAAATCTGGGGATTTTTATGTTGGTACCTATATTCGTGAATAATGTAGCTGGAAATGTTTTTTGTATAAACTCCTATAATAAATATTTTTCCCACTTATCCCAAACTTGGAATAAATGAAATCTTACAAATTTTTCAATTATATGGATGTCTCGATCTTTGTTTAACACAGTATGTTCAATAATGTGTTGAAAAGAGACAACAACCAACATGGAATTAAAAAATGACGTTTAGTAACTTGGTTGCTATATTGGCAACGATTATCAAGTGTATTAATACGATTCAGACACCAATACCTACAAACTTTGTGCCGATTATAATTTTTACATGTTAATACTTATTCATATGTTATTATAAACATTTTAATAATAAATAATTATTTTAAGAAGGTGGTGTGGTAGTGCTGTTATCTGGGGATTTTTGCTGTATTTTGGGAACTTCTGGGGACAATTTACTTTTCGATCTGGCAACTCTGGAGTAAACGTAACCATGGCTACTTACTGGAGATCGCCTCCTGTTTGGTGAAGCTGACCAAAACCTTGAACGATTTCACTATTTTGTACCAGAAAATTTTTAAAATTTCGCCTTCGACTGCATGTTCTCGGTGCACGAGGTCAGAATAGATGTTTGCGTCCTCGTATGATATTTCAAGGGTAGTGCCAAAATCTAGCGATTCTTGTTTGGTTAATTTCCCGAATTTTGCGAAATGTTCGCAAACTGCGTCCAATTTGGTGTTCAGGAGAGTCCCTGAGAGGCAAATCAAATAAACTGTCATTGGATAGCTGTTTGTGGTGCAAATAACTAAGCTGTTACCATGACAACTCATATAAAGTTAATTTGCACCACAATGGTTCTTATGAAAGTGAACCGAATGTAGGTATACCTTTAATAAAAATTGATGAAGGTAAACTTCGAACGTGTGATTCGCTCGAAATGTGTCTTTTCCATTGGGAAAATTCGATTTTCCGGTCGCAAATCTTGCACAAAAGTAACACCATTTTCAGGGTTAGAAAGTGAGAAATCGTTTCATTTTAATAAGCTAAAACTGGTAAATCACATTTTACTTCAAGCCCAGCAGAAATACTCACAAATCACTCATTATTTGCTTCTTATCTCTTTTTTTTTTCACATTTTAATCACCATCATACCAAAATTGTTTGTTATTCTGCTCAAGTGTCGGCCGTTTTTTGGCGTTACAACCAAACGTCACAGTTTAATAAGCTCAAAAAAAATAAATATTAGACCATCATAATTGGGCAAGGTTTGTAGGACTATCGAACGTATTTTACACAAGAGATATGGCACAAAAGTTTGGAAAAAAATTAATTGATTCGATAATTTGACCAGACCGAACGCGCAAAGGTGCCAGTAAAGCGTGTCTAAAGGCACACCCAAATTATTTTAATTCCAATTGCCGTAATATCGACACTCCGACGTGTTTTTTGCCGGTTTTGAGTCACTAACATGAACTGGCCACGATTTATAAATTCCAGGCATTGGACTGGGCCCATTAAGCTAAATTTTTTGTTCAAATGGTGTAACCACAACCACTCACGTTCCCTCCAAATTAAACTGAGGTTATGTCTGATTATTTACGTTTTTTTTAAATAAATGGATGATAATCCGAAAGCAAGGCAAGTTATTTAATACTGTGTCAATTTTACGGTTAATTTGTAGGGGGCGGAAGCACCGTTTAAACAAAAACAAGTATAAACCGGGAGGGGCTCACGCGCCCCCTCACAAAACAAGGCCCCCATCTCTTGAGTCCAATTGGGAGCACTATGAGCAAGAAAAGGGGGCGAAAAGTAGTCCCGGGAGCGACTTTTCGGTTCTAGCCAACGCCCCAATTTCCCATGGGAGTCATTTCCAATTTAAAAGCGATAAAGACATTGCTTTGGAAATTAAAGAGACGTCCGAATTGTTCAATTTAGACTTGACTTTGCTAGATAATAGTCTAGGGACTGTTCCGTTTCAGCTCAGGTCAGGCATTGACGATTATTTCACAATATTTTGCCAAAATCAAAATACTACCAATGATTACTCAGTGCATGTCAAGGGTTATCGTTTAAGGCCTGTTTTTGGGTCAGACGATGAGCGAAACTCACCCACGCCTGAATCAAGTAATTTAATAATTAATGCACCGCCCCTTGAGCCCCCGAAGCCCGATGAAGACAACTTGGAAGCCTGGCTTGACGATATTTTGGACAATTAATTGTCATTATCGCTAAATAAAATTTAAATTTGGCGCTTTGTATCCAGATGGAGCCCCAATCGCTTGTCACAATTTGACACTTAACAGCACGTCAAATTTGTCATTGTTATCGGATCATTTTTGTATTTTCATTCATTAGTGAAATCGTAATGTGAGACCGGTGCCCAAAATTTCATCCGCAAGCTCGAAATTAGCGCAAATTATGTTGATTTTTTCGCGTTCGGCTGTCACAACCACAAAAATTCGAATTTCGAAACGAATAATGGATAGAATTATCATTCGGAGTGTTTAAATAAAGCCAGTTCGTAGTGCAATTGCATTTTTGTTTATTTATTCAAGCCATTAGCGTGCATGAACCATCGATTATTTTATTTTTATACCCAATATACGCGCACAAAAGTGGTGGCTTTTTCGTAGAATGAAACAAAAATAGTGGACAAAAATGGATAATATACGGTGAGTATTTTGCTGTTACATAATGAGAGGGGGCTTGTTTCATCAGAGGCGATTCAGGTCATTTCTATTTATTTCGCATCAAAACATAACCTAACTTTATTAAACAACAAAAGCCTAATTTAAAGCGAATTAAAAATCGTCGTTTGTTAAACAGGCCTTTCTTTTGTATGATTTTACGCGAAATTTTGATTAATCGAATGTCCCCTTTCAGGAATTGGTACAAAATACCGAGAGCGTTGTTCAGGCTGTGTTTTATTCTAGTTAACAATGTCTATTGTATTCCCACCTACGTTGTATGGATGGTATTGTTATCACCCCTTCGTAAAGTCAACCCTGATGTTTATTGGAGGATAGAAGGGTATTTTTTTCATTGGCTCCTGGCAATGGTATCAATGTGGAGTTGGTCAGCAGGATATGATGGTAATAGACAAGGTCAAATATTACGTAAATTACGGGAAATGTTATCAAAAAACTACTCTATATGATGCTTGCGATAACACAAACGGAAAAATTTCATCCACGATAAGTTTTATTTCACTATCTGGGTCAGATTCTAATTTAAAAGATGGTAAAAGAATCATCATTCATGATGGACAAGGTACAAGGTTATCCACTTTGAAATTTCAGCTGAATATCAATGAATGTGTCGTCGAAATTTTTCAAAGGATTAAGGTCGCTCCGAAAAATTTCCAAACCATTTTATTGTTTGCTAACTAGCCGATTCTCTTATTTAATTAATTAAAGATAAGAACGAATTGTTTTGTATGTATATACAGACGATTCATTGTTTGCTAAACTGGGCAAAGAAAAGGATTTTGTTTTATCAAGACAATTTACCTTGAAGAAAACATTAAAAAGGTGACATAGAAACAATAAAATTTGATAGACCAGTGGCGTGTAAACGTAACTCATTTCTTGGACATGAAGAAATAATTAGGTGTGGTAATAACGCGACTAATTACAATAATTTATTCATTCTATGACTTGGCATAAGTGAGAAAACAATATTTAATTTCCTTTGAGTCGTAAATTACGTTTACTTACGTCCCCCAAATTGAAGTTCAATATTGTTTACTAATGTAATGATTGTAACATTAAGCTTTTATCTCTACATTACTGATAAATTTGTTTGTGCGCTAATTACCCATTTTTTGCTTAATAGACCCAAAAATATAAATTACAGGGTGATTCATTGTAATTGCTAATATTTTCAAAATGGCTGAGAAATTGGCGCCAACTTTGAAATTTTAAATAGTAATCACACATTTTTGTATTCATCGTCCCGAAGCGAGTAAATTGTTGGTACTTATCTGTCATAGTTTTTGACAGGGGTTTATTTGAAATATCACAGCACTTGAACGTTTTACAACAAGTAAATAATTTTTTTGTATTCGGTAACCGAAGGTTTGAAGAGCCTTCTAGAATTTTCTAAATTGTCAACTGTCTGAAAATGATTTAATTGAATGGTATTGTACAGGGTGCTGCATTTTGGATGTCCAAATAGGGGATCTTCAAATTAAGAGGTTTAGAGAAAAACGAGTGACACTTTAGCGAGTGACATTTTAGCGAAATCTTAAAAAATTCGTATCTTCCTTATTATAAAAGATACACATTTGAAACAAAAACATTATACAGGCACTTTTTTACAGAGAATCTGATAATGTTATCAGCGATTTTTTTAATCATTAGTTTAGATGTAACAATATAAAGTTGTATTTTTTTAAATAGGAATCATAGACGGCTGTGATATTTTTGAAAAGCTTATTTTTTTGTGATTTGATATGTCTATTTGTGTAATACATTATTTTTAAATATTAAAAAAAACATAACATTTCGCTTTTTCTTTATAGTAGGCCATGAAAAAATTTTGGATTTTCGATTAAAACTATGAAAAATATATTACCCAACAAGTATTTATAATTTAATAATTTTTTAAACACTAATTAATTCAAAAACAGCATAATAAATTATTATTAGATCAAATTTTTGCAATTAATAAAAATTATTTGTTTTTAGATTTAAAATGGCAAGCTTACTTATTGCTATTCTATTTTCTAATTAAACATGCAATGTCGGAAAAAGAAAAATCTTATTAATTGTGTGATTGCTTGTCAATGAAATTTTATTTTACAAAAAAATGTCAATCCAAACACCAATATTAAATCCCATCTGCGGTAAAAAAATACATAACATTATCAAGGTCACCTCCATTGCACTTCACTAAATCATAAAAAAATGTTATCAAATGGTTGTGACACATCGTTTTCAATTTTCTGCACATTTCTTATGTAATTAAAATCTGCCACGATCGTTTTTTTGTTCAATTGAAAATAACTTTAACATAGCTATTTTTATAATTTCACATTTTTTACTTTAATAACCGTTCACAAAATTTCTAGATTATTTACACCTTTTATGTGAAATAATTTTTCCATGGCCCGCTACTTTCAAATATTTTAAATATATTTTTATCAAAAGTATATAAAAATATCAAACTGTATTTATATTGTTTTTAGTTCAAAAAAAAAATAAGCTTTTCGAAAATGTCATAACCAACTATGAATCCTATTTAAAAAAATACAACTTTATGTTATTACAGCTAAACGAATGGTTAAAAAAAATCGCTGATAACATTACTAAATTCTCTGTAAAAAAGTGCTTGTATAATGTTTTTGTTTCAAATGTGTATGTTTTATAATAAGGAAGATATAAATTTTTTAAGATTTTGCTAAAATATCAACAAGACGATAGCGGGATACGGTTTTGACCGAAATTATTTTCTCAAAAAACGGACCCGAGAATGTGTCACTCGTTTTTCTCTAAACCTCTTAGTTTCGGAGATCCAAAATGCGGCACCCTGTACTATCTTATCTATTTGATATTCAAAAAGAAATACAATTCAATTTCCAGCTATTGCCAGTGTTCAGTTTTATTAAAGCCCTCAACTTCGTTTCGGGCTTCAATGTAATAACAATTCGTGACATGATTTTTTTGCAGTTGTGGAAATGGGCGACGATATAGCAAAATGTATAGATGATCGAACATTAGTGATAGCCAATCATCAATCAACCGGTGATGTTCCCCTTTTAATGGCAACATTCAATCCCCGAAAACAGATCCTTCCGAATATAATGTGGATCATGGATAGTCTATTCAAATACACAAATTTCGGTATAGTCAGTGTCCTACATCAAGATTTTTTCATAATGTCGGTCAGTATTAAACTATTAGCTGTTTCAAAACTATACAAACGCCAACGTTGCATTTTCTCTCAAAATTAGCTGTTGTAAATTATTCATGTACTTCAAAAAATTGATAGCTAATGTAATTTATACTTTCAATGAGAGATCTAATCATTGATAACTATTTTACAATTTTATCAACCTTATTTAAAAAAATAATTCTGTAAAATGCGTTTTTGTAGTTTTGAAACAGATTATACAGGGTGTTTCAAGTTTTATGTCCACTCAAAAAATAAATACTTCTAGTTGTCCAAAAGAAAAAAAATATATCTCAAACGATAGAGTTTCTAACACGCTTCAATTTGATGCTTTAATGTTATACGAAATTTTCATGGTATGAGCGTGAATTGTGAAAAACTAGATAAAAAATTTTTTGTTTCCAAATTATTGCAATCGTTTTCTCATAATAAAATTCCTCCTATTTTTTAAGTGAGACTTCCGAAACTGAAACAGTAAAAAACCCAAGGCGTATTGAGCAATTGAAATTTCAATTTGCAAAAGATCAAATAAATGTTTTATCTTAGTCACCTTTGAGAAAAAACAGAGCTCGTGTCTTTGCTTGATTCACAAAAAATTGAAACGTCATTAACTGTCAGACTAAAATTTTACTTGTCAATTAAAAAATGCCCTTTTTTATACTTATTTACTGTTTCAGTTTCGGAAGTCTTACTTAAAAAATAGGAGGAATTTTATTATAAAAAAATTATTGGAATAATTTGAAAAAAAAATAGTTTTTTGCATTTTACGCTTATATCATGAAAATTTGGGATATCAGCAAAGCATCAAATTGAAGCGTGTTAGAAACTCTATCGTTTGCGATATATATTTTTTATTTTGGAATACTAGAAGTATTTATTTTTTGACTGGACCTAAAACTTGAAACACCCTGTACATTTTTTTTCTCTCTCCAAAACTAACTCACATAAACAATTGTAGGGTAAAACTAAACGTGATAAGTCGTTACAAGCCCTTGTCAAGCATTTGCAAGACTCTTATTTACCGTGCAATCGCAAATGGATGGTGTTATTCCCCGAAGGTGGTTTTTTGCGTAAACGAAAAGCCGTTTCGCAGAAATATGCCCTCAAAAATGGACTACCAATGTTGAATAATGTTTCGTTGCCACGAGTGGGGGCAATGCATGCAATAATGGAGACAGTGGGGCCTAAAGCTAATAATAACGCATCATCAGGGACGGAAAGTATGACATTTAGGCCCGGTTGCTCAGTTCGAGCTTAAACCGAGTTTAACTAAGCTTAAGCTTAAGCCGGCAAAGGTGGCGCTCTGCGAAAAAGTGCTGATTTTGGTCAAATTCAACTACCAATATCTACTAAAAAAAAAAATAGATCCAAATGAAGCGTTTTTATCCAAACTGTGACATTATTCGTGTTTTTGAGAAATAATAAAACGTTTTCAGCCACTTCATAAAAGGTTAGGTAGTTTGAAAGCAAGGAATTGCCCAAAATAAAATATTTTCTTAAAAACTGCCTTTCATATACAGTTCATTTTACGCAAGTTATAATCAGTTTTAACTGTCAAAACTAATAATAATAGTAATAATAATAATAATTGAATTTCCTTTTGCCTTCGAATAGAATATGGTTGTTACTACGATTTAAAAAGTATTTTTTAAAAGAAGAAATTTGTCTTGTATGCAAATTTTGTAGATTCAGAAAGCCTCGACCTCCATATTCTCTAGATAAAGAAAATATTTCAATAGCTGATTTTGGATGGTGTTTCCTAAAACGAGTAAATAGTGTTCTGATTTCAATGTTAATATAATTAATATCAGTATTTGTCCATTAAATAATCCCAAGTGAATAATCTAAAACAGGTAAAACAATAGTATATTATTATACTAGTTGTACAAAACAATCCATTGTCGAATGAGAGGATTTGGAACACGACGAAACTATAAGAGATACGACTTTGATTTTTGTATATGTTACTGTTAACATCTTTCACTAAGTATTTACCAAATTTCAATAATGTACATAAAAAATCACAAAATATCCATGTTTTCAACACTTCATCGAGATAATCTTAAGAACCATAACACGTTGATAAATCGGACTGGGACCATTTGAAAACACACAAAAATATCTAGTGACATTACCCACTTCCGAAAAAAATTGACTTTTAATTAAAAAAATACGTTTGATATCTCTGTGAAAGAAACGAAATTTGTTGTAGAAAGTTGGTAATCTCACTAGATATAGTCGATTGAAACGATTTGGCGTTTGCCGTTTTTAAAAATGTTTGTTCGTTCTCGAGATTATCTCAAAAAACAATTTTTTGTTAGTTCTGGCACCGGCCACCAGTTGGCGCTTCAAATTTGAGCTGTCTGAATTGTCGCCTAAGGCAAAATATTGTATTGTATTGTAAATTTTATTTGTCCTCATTGTTGTGGCAAAGTTGGAGTAAATAAGATGATTTCGGTACTCACTGCTTGATCTTTAGAAAAGGATTTACAGTGATTTATAAAATCCTCTTCAAATTCATTATTAAAATTTTGATTCCGCCTGGGTCGGATTTAAAATCCATACGTGTTAAAATTAAATTTTAATTGAATTCAATTTTAATTTCACTTTCTATAAATTGACCGACCCCTAGTAGTAATTTTTTACTTAACAGATTATACCACTAATTTTTTGCTGTAACTATTGATTTTTTGGATTTTTGTGAAATTCGATTAGAAAATGTTTTTATACTCGTTTCAGTTAGTAAAACGTCAATTTTTTAGCATTCTAAAAAAATAACTCTTATAAAGTTGACAAATGGAAAAAATTAGTTAAAATGATAAGGAACTTCTTTGGAATATTTTTTTAATTAACGTTTGTTCAACCAAACCTACAAATTTTTGAAACATGGGTAGTACTATGACAAATTTAAAAAATCGAAAAAGTGTCTTATTGAAACAACAAAAAATTACTCATCAAATACTACACGAGAGTTCGACAAAGAAGAACATTATTTTCCAAAACATTTCTCAAACGGGTTGTCATTGGTCATTATAATTTGCTTGGGACCCTGCAGATACAACGTTTACAAAAAGTTTTATCAAATAATTTTTAATTTATTTACACTCTGTTTTGTACGAAGTCTATCGATAAATAATAATATTTATTACTTTATCGATAATAATAATAATACTTTAACTTGTATGGAAACGCTGATTATCATAATTTATCAAGCTGAAGAGTCAAATAAAAACATTTCCACAGGTAGTATTTAGTTAGAATACATTTTTTCCCTCAGTTTGCATTAGTTTATCATTCACAAAGAAAAAAAAATTACAATATTCTTAGGAATATTATAACAAATTTTGCCAACAGATATCTTCTTTTTCTATTTGATTAAAAATTAATAATTATAATTATCAAAAATTTGCATAAACTCTCAATATTTCGTAAATACATACATTGTAAATTATTAGACATAGAAACTCAGCCCTGTTATAAATCATTTTAGGCCCAAACATTTTCGGTAATATTCCGATTTGAGCGACCTCTGTGCGGGAATAAGTGTCATCCTCATCGACTTTCACCACCTTAATCATTGGCTTAAGTTGTTAATATACATAACTTTATAATTTTATTGAAATCGTTAACAGAATTTTACGCGCAAAGAAAATAAAATTGGTTAATTTTATTCAACTAACACTAGAGTGTAAAAAAGTTATTGCTTTTGTTCGATGAAAAAAATAGACCATGGCCCAAATTGCACTAAGATTTAATGCAACAGCAGACACCTACATTACGAAAAATATGCGACAATTAAAAAAATCATAAAATATGCAGACCAACAATGTTATAAAAAATAGACTGGTGGAGGGCCATCTAGCCCATATACTACTTACTTTCACAATGGAAAAAAAATTGCTTTTAAAGATAATTAGTGATAAGGAACCAATAAATTTGCTGATGATGCACAGAAACAGCTTTTTTTAATAAATTTCAGTTCAGTTTGAGCTAAACTTGTAATAAACAAATAAATTTGAACAATAACCAGGGTTGCCAGGTCTAGGGATTTATCCCGAATCTAGTGATTTTTAAACTGCTGAGGGACAAAGGGATTTTTTCAGTTTTTTCGGCATAATCCAGGGATTTTTGGGTGTTTTTGTGTTCAGAGTCACAAATTAGAGAACAATTTAATAATTCACATGTTTTTAACAAAACATTAAAACAATTAATCTTTCTAGCGATGAAAAGTTGAACAAACTTATCACAGGAAGGGAATTATGAAGATTACTCATTACCTACTGACCTATTGATGTATTTCGAGAGGGAATTACCAAAATTTAATTATCACATCTGACTTTTTTAATTAAATATTGTGTAATTAATGAAATGGTTAAAGCAAAAATGGTTAGATAAACTTTTCTTCGAAATCCTAATTGTTTATGAAACCCAATGTTACAGGGTCTCGTAAAACAATTTCTTGAAAAATTTACTTTATTTTGGAGTAAAAAAATCTTTAATTTTTGGAATTTTTCTTAAAAATGAAATGGAAAATTGTAAAGATTTTTTTACTCCCAAATTAAGCTAATTTAGTGCACCTTCAAACCATTGTATTTTCGTGGGGAAGTCCCGATTCTTTATTTATTTATTTTTCTATATTGGACCACTGAAGTTATTCTTTTCAATGCTCTGAACTCGGAATTCACCAATTTTAAAATAACCTGTATACCGAAAGTGGAAAGTGCAATGTCTAGGGATTTCTAGGGATTTTTGACCATAGCATCTAGGGATTACAAAAAAATTCACCTGGCAACACTGACAATAACAGTAATGAGTAGAGGGCCATGGCAACAACATGTTGTAAGTTAGTATATTAAAAAAAACTAAAAAAAAGTATAATGATAATAATTTACTTACTTATTTTTATTCTAGTATTAAACATTATTTTTTTAATTGCTGCAGCAGAATCCGGCAGTCAAGGAAAGAATGATATTAGAAATGACTGATATGTAAATCTTATGTGATTTTAATTATAGCACAAATTTTGAAACAGTTAAATTATTTATATATAATAAACTGTGCAAATCAATTTATTGCTGTGCTCTGAAAGGAAACGATGAATTGAATTTTTTCAGAAGGAAGCACAATTTGAATATGCCGCGCATGAAATAAGAAAAAACCATTCTAGTAATTAATAATTATATTGAGATACATTTTTAAACATGTTATAGCGATATTGTTCCTCCAATGTACTAAAATAATGATTCATCTGAACCTAACTTTTCAAAATCAGAACTGTCAAAACAAGTTGAAGTGCGCAAGCGTACAGTACTACCAACCGCATAAGTGACAAGTTCAGCGCGGCTTAGCTAAGCTTGAACTGAGTTAGGTTGGCAAGAAATTTGAGAAATTTGTTTTTTGTAAATTTTGCAGTTTCGACACTGCGTTGGATTCTGGATATAACAGTGGCGTATCCAAAGGGTGAACCGATCGATTTGGCCGCCATAGTGTTCGGGCATCGGCCCCCATGCAAGACATTTCTTTTCTATCGTTTATATCAGTGTAAAGACTTGCCGGAAGACAGCGAAAGTTTGACAAGTTGGTTGTTTGAGCGTTGGCAAGAGAAAGAACGAATGTTGGAGAGTTTTTATCAAACTGGTGAATTTCCGGGCTATTCCGGAAACGGGCATCTAGTCGAACAAGACTATTTACGTTACGTCATTTTGCACCTATTTTTCATCATTTCGACGTACATTCATGTGCAGATTTTCCAAGCAGCTTATCATTATTGCACTTGTTTGATTTACTAGCGTTCCGTTCTCGCATATCTGATCTGTTTAGTGCGTTTGTATCTGTGACAGATTGGGTTGATGCGAGTTGGATGTTGTTGTACTTAATTTTTTTTTACCGGAAAATTGGGTAAATAATAATAATAAAATACGGAACAATCTTGCCTTGTGTTTATGACGACGTAAGCATACAATAATAAGCGTAGATTTTGTACAGTAGTTTAGGACCAATTGTGCATTTTGTGTTTAGGTTGTTTTTTTCTCTCTCACGGCGAAATTTGAGGCTCAATCGTTGACGACGTCCATTTTTTATGAAGATATTTTAGCACCGCACTCATATCGATTTTTAATTCGCTTGTGTTTTAAATTTTTCAAGGTTAACTTATTATGTATACATATTTTTGTAAATTTCAAAGTTTCTTTGTAATAAAACATTCATGAGAATGCTTTTGTTGTTTTATTTCGGTTCGAGTGGCTACCTTTTTATTATTTGCTCTATACAGGGTGACTCTTCTAAGGCCTATATTAGAAACTTTTTAATTTTTTGTATACGATCAAAATGGCTGAGCTTCCGGAGCTACCAGAAATTGGAGCCAACTTTGAAATTTTGAATTTCACACATTTTGAATTCACCTTCTTAAAGGCATTGGCAACTAAAAAAAAACTTTGTCTTAATTGATAGTACTGGAAACGCTTATTACAGTAGTGAAAACCGTTTCTCTGAATCTACTTTCTAACTCGAGTTATTTCGTTTTAATTATGACGTCATAACCGCCTTTTGAGCATTTGGTCCAATTGTAAGATCAAATAGTTTTTGACTTTTAAGTGACACTGACAGAGTTTTGATAAACTTGACAAAATTTCTGAGATGTTTTCGCAAAGTTCAAGGCAAAATTTAGAACAGGAAACGGTCGAGAAAGTAATTAATTTTTTATTTTGTGGAAGATGTGTGGAAAATTCAAATATCTGTCAAGTTTTTAGTGAATGAGAGGGTTCAGTGATAAGAGGACTCCGTAATGAGAGGCGATTGTGACGTCAGGATTTCTTCCTTTCGAAGTGATTATCTCGCTTATTTTTCATCGCAGAAAATGTTGAAAAGGACCTACGACATAAAATGAACCACATTTTCAATTTTCGGTAAAACATAAAATAGGTAAAATAAGTTGCCAATGCCTTTAAACTGAGTAAAATTTACCCAATTGTTGGTACTTATCTGTCATAGTTTTTGACATATGTCAATTTTTTTATTCAAAATTTCATTTGCAGGAGTTTATTTAAAATGTTACAGCCCTTAAACCCTTTGCGATAAGTGAATCTCATTTCAGTTCATAGTAGAATTTTGCAACAACACATTTCCATTTTTTAGAATAAAATGGAGCACAAATTGAGAGATTCTGGTGGGTTTTCTTAGCTCAAAATGTGTCGCTGGGATATTTAGTTTAACACAGAATTCTTTTCTTATTTATTTAGAAACTCTCAATTAATGCTTTATTATTTTTCTTTCCAAAAAATTCAATTGTTGCAATTCTACTATGAACTGAAATGGGAAATAGTTTTTTTTGCATTCGATAACGGAAGGTTTGAAGACTTTTTTAGAATTTTCAAAATTGTCAACTGTCAAAATTCAAAGTTAATATGACGATTTTTTCAAAATGGTTATCAAAAAACGGCTATAACAGATTTTTTTCAAATAAAACGACTTTTATACTTATCTCTACAGTTTTTGAAAAAAATCAAAAAAAAACATTTTATTTTGTAATTTTAATCGTTAATCAAGTAGGCTTTCCAATGGTTAACAATTGTCAAACTTTAACATTTTATTTAAATATATAATATTATATTATATTAGCTGTTTCAAAACTATGTAAACGCCAAAGTCGCATTTTCTCTCAAAATTAGTTATAAATTATTTATACACTTCAATAAATTAGTAGCAAATGTAATTTATGGTTTCAAAGAGAGATCTAATCATTAATAACTATTTTATATTTTTATCAACCTTATTTAAAAAAATAATTTGGTAAAATGCGACGTTGGCGTTTACATAGTTTTGAAACAATTAATACACAGTGTGTTTTTAAATGATTCTCATCTAGTTAACTTTGAAATTGGTTTACATGTAAAAAAATATATAAAAAATTGTTTTTTAAAAAAAGCTTTTATTTAAAAGATGCACTAAAAAGTAAAAAATAATGTATCTCAATCACAGGAGAATATTTTTTCTTACAGGTTAAAATTCTAAAATTTATAAAAGCTTTGGGAGTTATAAAACTATACGGCATTACAGAATTACCTTGTTCAGTTGACAAATCCCAAAGCTTTTATAAATTTTAGAATTTTAACCTGTAAGAAAAAATATTGTCCTGTGATTGAAATAGATTATTTTTTACTTTTTAATGCATCTTTTAAATAAAAGCTTTTTTAAAAAACATTTTTTATATATTTTTATTTTTTGCTTTTTAGGCTTTATTTATTATTATTACACTATGTATCTACCGTGACGTCCAAATTACCAACATACCGTCTATGTCGGTATAAGTTACGGTATGTACAAATCGAGAACCCCTTTGTGAACATAACCTAAAATTTTAAAACCCCATTTAACACCTTTAGGGGGTATTTAACTACATAGGATTGCATTGTCATGCAGATTAAGTAAGTATGCAAAATTTCAATTCAGTGGGACAAAGGAACCCTTTCAAATTTGGCTCCGAAAAAATAGCAGACAGAAAGATAACATTGTGAGCTAAATAAAAGCTTTTAAAAAATTTGTGCCGCTCTGCTCAATTGAATTCTCTGTTAATAAATGTCAAATCTGTCAGTTGTGAAATTCACAAATTGTCAATTAATTAATTTGAAATATTTCGTTAAAATGCAACTAAATTGTTACACTGTGCAAGAAAACACTTATTACCGAATTGGAGACTTAACAAATGAAGAATGGTAATATTCGGTGTCTAAATGCATGTCATTAGTTCTACAAAGCGGCATTTCTGATTTTATATGAATCATTTAAAAACACATTGTATTATTATTATTATTATTATTATTATTATTATTATATTATAGTGTTTACCTGATTTATTATCGAATAAGCAATAAAACAATAATATTTAAAATATTTCTTTAATTCGATCGTACTTTTACCCCTCATTACGACCATAATAATAATGAATAAAATTGTAAAAAAATAATTCCCACCATTCTTTTATTCTCAGGTGTGGTCACATGACCTAGAAGAACCACCTGTCAACCTAAAAATGACTCATCTGAAAACAATGTTGTGTTGATTCAAACACGTGCCAAAAATGTCTTCAGGCCAGAACAACACCCTGGCCCAAGAGAGTTCAATTACCGACAACTTTTCAGGCCCGGAATCGCGTTTTGAGTGCCCCATTTGTCTCGCATGGCTGCGTGATCCCATCTTGACTTCTTGTGGGCACAGATTTTGCCGCACTTGCATGGACTCATGGCTCGAGTAAGACTTAAATTTCAATCAACCTAATTATTATTATTATTATTATTATTATTTCAGACGTGAAAATCCCTCGTGTCCCATCGATAATACGAAACTCGAAAAGGGAGTGGACATTTTCCCTGATAATTTTACTCGAAGGGAGATTTCACAACAAAAAACCAAATGTCCGAATCTTGTAAGGGGCTGTTTGGAGGAGTTGTCACCTCTTGATGTTGAAACGCATTTATTGACATGTCAGTTTAAACCACCGGAATTGCCCGAAAATGAGAAATTGCGATGCGCTTTTGTCGAATTTGGATGTGATGATAAGTTTGAAGACGAACCAGAGTTGCAAAGACATTTGGAACAGTACATACACAAACATTTGAACGTAATAATAATACTATTAGCTGTTTCAAAACTATAAAAACGCCAACGTCGCATTTTACCAAATTATTTTCTTAAATAAGATTGATAAAATTATAAAATAGTTATTAATAATTAGATCTCTCATTGAGAGTATAAATTACATTAGCTATTATTTTTTTGAAGTGCATGAATAATTTATAACAGCTAATTTTTTTTTATAGTTTTGAAACAGCTAATACAATAATTTCATTGGTCTTTAATTAAAAATGTAATATTTTTCAGTTGTTATCACAAGCGTATAGTAGGTTTACAATCAACGGTCCTTCAACATCAGCAATTGCACAACAAGCGAATTTTTGGGATCCCCCCTCCAAAAACGAAACTTCAGTCTCGAGTAATCACGATAATGTAAATGGGTTATTAAAGTGAGTGTAACACACTTCTAATACAGGGTGTTCCGTCTAAACCCCACATTAGAAGGATTGAAAGTTCTAATAAAGATATTTATCTGAGAGTTGGTACTCAGGCATAATCCGTTGAGTTATGTTCAATGAAAATATTTTCAAGATGGTTATACCGGAAGTCACTATTAACTTTCTTATTTTAAATGGAAAGCTATGTTTTTCACTGCGTTTTTGGATTAGTTGAGTTATTTTAAGGGAGTTTTCATTAGCTTTTCCTATACCCAAGTTTAACCGTTTTCGAGATATTTAGGATTTTTGAAAATTTTTGAATTTGCACCTGTCCCTTAAAAAATCAGTAACTCGCTTAGTTTTAGAGATTTCGAAATCATGTTTGGAGAATTGAAAGAGAAAGCCTATATCTGTTGTTCAGTGTGATCAAAATTGGAATTGAAGTTAATAAACCCAAAAATTTTAAGGTTAAGTTTGGACAACTTCAAGTACCCAAAACTTAATTTTTTCAAATGGGATGTCCCAATTTTTATTCTACTAGATGGAGGAGAATTTTTTTCTGCATCTATCTGTATTAGCATTCCCTATACCTATCTGTGATAATTTTCAAGTTATGTTGGTTTTTTTGTTATTGTAGGAAATTTCTCACTAACCACAGCTATTTTTGCAAAGTTTATAAAAACATTTCTGATTAAACTTAAACGACAAACTCTGTTCAAAATTGTGTTATCAGACTGTGAAAATGAAATAAATTCATTGGGTGTTGGTTTGAAAAACTTTAATTTCTCACCTTTTTTCATTCGTTTCCATGGCAACATATGAGAAAAGGCCTATGGCTAATGAATTTCTCAATCCCAACAAAAAGTTATTGTAACTTGAAAACTATTAAACATAAGTATAGGGAATGTTAACACAGATCGAAGCAGAATTAAATTCTCTACCATCTAGTGAAATAAAACTTTTGTCATTTCATTTGAAAAAAATGAGTTATGGGTGCTTAAAGTTTTGCAAACTTAATTTTAAAAATTTGGAGTTTGTTATTCTTTTTTAGAGATTTGAAAACACCAAAGGAAAGATCTAGGCTTCCTCTTTCAAATGAGCTCAAAAATATTTCCAAATTTTTAAAAATCGCAGAGTTATCGATTTTTGAACTGGAAGGTGCAAATCCAAAAAAATTTTAAAAACCATAAATATTTCGTAAACGGCTAAATTTAGGTATAGGAACAGCTTATGAAAACTACCTTAAAATAACTCTAGTAATTCAAAAACGCATTAAAAAATATAGCATTCCATTTAAAATAAGGAAGTTAATAGCGACTTCCGGTATAACCGGAAGTGCTGCTATTTAAAAAATATTTTCATTGAGCAGGACCTAAAAGATTATGGTTGTACACAAATTTTCAGATGACTATGATTATTAGAACTCCCAATACTTCTAATGTGGGGTTTAGACAAAACAGCCTGTATACAGGGTGATAAACCAAAGTTATATTTTTTTAAATGGAACACCCTATATATTTTTGCATAATTAGACTCTACGTAAAAAAATAATGGTATAAACTATTATAGGCCTATCTTTTTCTGTTTCGAAATTATTCAACTTTTTGTGCTAAAAACAACCCACTTTTAAAAAATCACTGTCAAGCCCCCAATGAATATTTTCCGACAAATTTGCGACAGAAAAACTTGGAATATTTTGTAGTTTTAGCAAATAGTCGACTTTTCGTTAAAACGCACAGATAATGTACAGGGTGTGCCAAAACGCAAAAAGTTGAATTAATCATTTTTTTCAAATGGAACACCCTGTATTCAATAGCATTTTTGATAGGGACAGAGAGGTCAAGTTCCAAGAAAAGAGACTTAAGTGAGTTAGTTGTTTTTTATGTGAATGTGCAATCTATAGTGAAAAAAGTAGATGTACTGCAAGAATATTTAAACTCAAAAAATATAAATATACTATGTCTGTCTGAAACTTGGTTGACAACAGAAACTGTCAATCAGATACATTTAGATAATTATAAATTGATCAATTCATTTAGTAGGTCTAAATACAGAAGTGGAGGTGTTTGTATTTATGTTAAAAATGAAATAAGTGTGACGCCATGTAATTTGTACAGTGTAGAATTAGATGCAGAATTTGTTTGCAGGAGTAAGATTAAAAAGTTTAGATATTTATATTCCGGAAATTTAACAAGAATATAGAGCCGATATTCTTAAAAAACAATTTAATTATTGTGGGTGATTTTAATATTAATTTTAATTTAGAATCGACAGATTCTAAACATTGTAAAAGTCTTTTTTTATCATATAATATGTATGAAATGGTTCAAGAAAACACAAGAATAACCACACACAGTAAAACAAGAATAGACAATGTTTTTACAAATATGACCTTTAATAACTTTAAAATAGAAGTTCTTGAACCACACATATCAGATCACATGGGTATACAGCTAGTTACGAACATAAAAAATAATACTAATAAATCTGATAGCTTAAAAATATTAGAATTTTAAATGAACAAAACTAAATAAAATTTAAAAGTGCTATAGCCAAAACGTGTTGGGAAAAGGTATATGCATGTAATCAATGCGCAGTGGAGCAATTTTATAAATATTTTCAATTATAAATTTAACGAATGTTTTCCTATAAGACAAATAAAAGAAAAAAAAACAAGAGAATATTTATAAAAATGATCCTAAAGTAAAATATTATAAATATTATCTAGATTTGTTTGTCTCTACTATAATTCAAAATTTAAAAAATAAGAAAAGTACAGGCTTTGACGAAATATCCAATAACATAGTTAAATACTGTGCTGAAGAAATTAGCGCACCTTTTTATCTTTTGTTATTCAAAACTCCTTAGATTATGGAATTTTCCCAGAACAATTAAAACGGGCTAAAATTTTTGAAACTGTTATAATTTCCAGAATTATTAACTTTTTAATAAAATTTCAACAACTGAATACGTCCCAGCACGGGTACATTAAAGGGAAATGTGTTGACTCAGCTATATTTAGCTTCACTAATGCTCTGTTTTAGATAAATTAGAAGAAAAAAAAGTGGTTCTTGGAATTTTCTTAGCCTAGATCATAACATCCTAATAAGTAAATTAGAGAAATACGGCATAAGAGGAATTATGTTAAAGTTGATCACATCTTATCTTAATAATAGGTATCAGCAGGTCAAAATAACAAAAAACAGTACTATATATACATCAAATAAACTTTTAATTAAACAAGGTGTACCTCAAGGTAGTATACACTAGGGCCTTTATTTTTCGTAATTAAACATTTTAACAGCCTCAGACAACAATAGTGCAGTTAACTTTGCTGATGATACAAACATATTAATTTGGGGTGAGAATATGACAGATACAATGAAAGAAGCAAATTAGTGCTAAATTTTGAAAAAACCTACGGCATTCATTTTGCAATATGTAATCACAAGAATACAGAGAAACCAAATAAAATTGTAATATCATCTAAAGAAATTGAATTAACAGAGAAAACTAATTTTTCACCATAAGTTAAACTCAATACATTTTACAATACGTGTTTTAAAAAAATATATTAACATTGAACAACTAACAACGCAAACTTTCAATCATTACTCAGCTACGGTATAATATTTAGGGGGCAAAGTGGAAAGATATCAAAAATATTTGTTGCTCAAAAACAAGTCATGAGAACTTGTAGGAACATCTTTAAAAGCAATAACTTCTTAACAGTAACTGGTTTATACATATATAGATTACTTTTATTTTTCTTTAAACTGAATCCATTATTTAATGTCACTAACGACCATAAGTACAACACTCGCAAATTAGACTTAGAATATCCAATACACAAACTTACGCTGACGGAAAAAAAACAGTTATTATGCAGGAATAAAACTATACAATAGTTTACCTGTACATCTACGCACACCTTGTAATTTAAATTTATTTAAAATATATAGGGTGTTCCATTTAAAAAAATATAACTTTGGTTTATCACTCTGTATACAACATCCTGCATAAAATATAAATATTTTCAATAGCAAAAAAGTTATAGACCGCTGTAGCTTCTAAAATTCCGGAACGAAGAGAAATTTAAAAATGCTGTATTTTACAGGGCCCTGTACGAGAAAGCCGTTTTATTGGAACAAAAGACACGCGAACAAGATATAATCATAGCCAACATGTCTGAACAAATCTCATCTTTGAACCTATCAATGTCAAAAATGCACTTACGCTATTGTAACGGTTGTTATTTGTGGTACTTTAACGATTTCAAAAACAAGATAAATGCGATGCGAAACGATTCGAGAATTATGCATTACAGTCCTGGATTTTACACCTCGGCTAATGGATATAGACTATGCATTCGTTTGAATTTATCACCCAAAGACCCAAATTACATAGCTATATTGATCCACGTGATGAAAACAGAGCACGACAGTGCCTTAGACTGGCCTTTCAGTGGTAGATTAACTATAACTTTAGTCCATCCTTTGTGAGTATAAATTGTTGTGTGCATTTTCAATCGAATGATTTATTTTTTTAATTACAGACAGCCTTTTCACAACATAAAAGAAACAATGATGACACGTCCAGAATTGGATGCGTTTAAAAAACCAGTCCAAGATATGAATCCCAAAGGTTTCGGTTACACCGAATTCGCCTTGATTGAAGAAATCTTCTCTCAAGGTTACGTTGAAAACAATCAGTTGTTGATAAAAGTCCAAGCTCAACCTGTTTGAATAAAATGGTTTATTAACTTTGGCAGTTATTTCACATTGCATCGATTAAGCTAAGGAAATATACTTTGAGAAATGTTAAACAATTAACAATATATCACAAATATGACAGCTAGGCTAGGCTATTTGCGACATCCGAGGCGGAATGTAATATACACAACAATAATAACAAATAAGACATTGATATGCTTGCGTGATATAGAGAGACTTGACCTAACTTTGAGCCACTTAAACGTGTGCTTTATAAAAAAAAATAATATACAGGGTGGTCCAGCCCAGCTGCCGTCTCCTGTAGCACAGTTGTTATTAAAGTTGGAGTTTTGATATTTTGTAGATATTATTTATACATTTCAGGTCAGGTCAGGTCAATTATTTTTGATTATACAGTGTCTCAAAAAAGTTATGACGTTATACAGGGTGTTTCAAGTTTTAGGTCCAGTCAAAAAATAAATACTTCTAGTATTCCAAAATAAAAAATATATATCGCAAACGATAGAGTTTCTAACAGGCTTCAATTTGATGCTTTGCTGATATCCCAAATTTTCATGATATAAGCGTAAAATGCAAAAAACTATTTTTTTTTCAAATTATTCCCATAATTTTTTTATAATAAAATTCCTCCTATTTTTGAAGTAAGACTTCCGAAACTGAAACAGTAAAAAACCCAAGGCGTATTGAGCAATTGAAATTTCAATTTGCAAAAAAAGGGCATTTTTTAATTGACAAGTAAAATTTTAGTCTGACAGTTAATGACGTTTCAATTTTTTGTGAATCAAGCAAAGACACGAGCTCTGTTTTTTCTCAAAGGTGACTAAGATAAAACATTTATTTGATCTTTTGCAAATTGAAATTTCAATTGCTCAATACGCCTTGGGTTTTTTACTGTTTCAGTTTCGGAAGTCTCACTTAAAAAATAGGAGGAATTTTATTATGAGAAAACGATTGCAATAATTTGGAAACAAAAAATTTTTTATCTAGTTTTTCACAATTCACGCTCATACCATGAAAATTTCGTATAACATTAAAGCATCAAATTGAAGCATCAAATCGTTTGAGATATATTTTTTTTCTTTTGGACAACTAGAAGTATTTATTTTTTGACTGGACCTAAAACTTGAAACACCCTGTAATAATACATTTTTTGAATGTACAGTCGGTTTACTTTCATAAAAACCACGTTCTAGTGTAAGTTCTTTATGTAACTCGGTCTTTAATCGAGCGCTATTGTTTCTGGTAATTTCTAGTGAGAAATTTGTCAGAATTGACAGAGTCCACAAATATAGATTAGAAGCTCTAAAAGTTTTTAAAATCTGTTAATTATTCACTTAAATTAAATCTGTGAAGTTATGAAACTGGTCTAAAGACAGGGTATCAAGACTAACACTTTGTTTTAATAAAAATTTATATTGCGTTAAAAATTTTTGAGCACAGGCGGGTGAAAAGGAATTAACAAGAGTTAATTGTGGAAAATTACCGAGAAAAAGTTTTTTACTTTCGTCTCCAAGGTTGCTTGATTTCTGCGTGGCATTTTATAATTGCCTGTGTTACATCAATATTTAGTCTTGCACACTTCTTTGTAGACTTTTGGCTGCTCATTTTTAAAATATCAATGTGAAATTACAATTTTTCTTACTGCGCTTGTGCCAAGTGTCAAATTTTGACAATGAATTAGTACTGCCAACCGGAACACTTAAAAAAAATAGACACGGAGTACCAACCTAACAACTTTACAGTTGGTCGTTATCTAAGTGAAAACACTTTAAATCTGTTTTACACCTTCAGTTTGAAAATTAATAAAAAATAGAAACAGTGCTTTTTTGACGACATTATTACTACGTAAGTGTTAAACAAGGTCTAACAAGCTTATTAATAGTGAGTTTGATTGATTTGAATTATTACAGGGGGTGTTTAGAATTTCTTTCCAAACTTTTAAACTTTAGAGCCTTTTATTTTGCTTATTTCAAATGGCAACCCCTGTTTATTTTTATACCATTCGATGCACAATTAAAAAATGAACATTTTTTCTTATTACAACACGTAAATCCTAACACAAAACGTTATTAGTCATTTGTCATTGACAGAATGAGTTTTTAACAAAATAACTCCGAATGTGTTAGGATTTACGTTAGGGTTGTATTATAAAAAGTTCGTTTCTTTCTAAAAATAAATCAGGGTTGCCATTTAAAATAAGCAAAATAAAAGGCTCTAAAGTTTTAAGTTTGGAAATAAATTCTAAACACCCTGTAGTAACTCAAATTAATTAAACTTAGTTAATAAGTCTGTTACACGTACCTTGTAATAATGTTGTCAAAAAAACACTGTTTCTATTTTTAAATAATTTTTAAAACTAAAGGTGTAAAAGCGTTTTTTTTTAATTTTAATTTTTTTAACCGAACCGATTTGAAAAAACTTTAGGGACATGTAAGAAGTTAAAAAGTATCATAATGAGCACAAAAAAATAGCATGCAATTAAAAAAATTCATTATTATGGCGTCATACCAATTTTGTGACACTCTGTATAATCAAAAATATTTTCCTGTATACAGGATGTTCCGTCTAAACCCCACATTAGAAGTATTGAAAGTTCTAATAAAGATGTTTATCTGAAAGTTGTTATTCAGGCATAATCCGTTGAGTTATGTTCAATGAAAATATTTTCAAGATGGCAGCACTTCCGGTTATACCGGAAGTCGCTATTAACTTTCTTATTTTAAATGGAAAGCTATGTTTTTCACTGCGTTTTTGGATTAGTTGAGTTATTTTAAGCGAGTTTTTATTAGCTTTCCCTATACCCAAGTTTAACCGTTTTCGAGATATTTAGGATTTTTTGAAATTTTTTGAATTTGCACCTGCCACTTAAAAAATCGGTAACTCGCTTAGTTTTAGAGATTTCGAAATCATATTTGGAGAATTAAAAGAGAAAGCCCATATCTGTTGTTCGTTGTGTTCAAAATTGGAATTGGAAGTTAATAAACCCAAAAATTTTAAGATTAAGTTTGGACAACTTCAAGTACCCATAACTTAATTTTTTCAAATAGGATGTCCCAATTTTTATTCTACTAGATGGAGGAGAATTTTTTTCTGCATCTATCTGTATCAGCATTCCCTATACCTATCTGTGATAATTTTCAAGTTATGTTGGTTTTTTGTCATTGTAGGAAATTTCTTACTAACCACAGCTATTTTTGCATAGTTTGTTATAAAAACATTTCTGATTAAACTTAAACGACAAACTCTGTTCAAAATTGTGTTATCAGACTGTGAAAACAAAATAAATTCATTGGGTGTTGGTTTGAAAAACTTTAATTTCTCACCTTTTTTCATTCGTTTTCATGGTAACTTACAAGAAAAGGCCTATGGCTAATGAATTTCTCAATCCCAACAAAAAGTTATTGTAACTTGAAAACTATTAAACATAAGTATAGGGAATTAAATTCTCTACCATCTAGTGAAATAAAACTTTTGTCATTTCATTTGAAAAAAATGAGTTATGGGTGCTTAAAGTTTTGCAAACTTAATTTAAAAAATTTGGAGTTTGTTATTCTTTTTTAGAAATTTGAAAACACCAAAGGAAAGATCTAGGCTTCCTCTTTCAAATGAGCTCAAAAATATTTCCAAATTTTTAAAAATGGCAGAGTTATCGATTTTTGAACTGGAAGGTGCAAATCCAAAGAAATTTTAAAAACCCTAAATATTTCCTAAACGGCTAAATTTAGGTATAGGGACAGCTTATGAAAACTACCTTAAAATAACTCTAGTAATTCAAAAACGAATTAAAAAATACACCATTCCATTTAAAATAAGGTATAACCGGAAGTGCTGCCATCTTGAGAATATTTTCATTGAACTAGTCCTAAAAGATTATGGTTTTACACAAATTTTCAAATGACTATGATTATTAGAACTCCCAATACTTCTAATGTGGGATTTAGACAAAACAGCCTGTAAATAACATGTACAAAATATCAAAACTCCAACTTTAATAATAACCGAGCTACCGAAAACGTCATCTGGACTGGCCCACCCTGTATAAATAATAACTAAAAATAATTCAACATTTATTGTCACCTATGAGACTAAAAGTAACTTTGGATAAGAGTATTATTATTGTAGACACGCTTGCAGCTTCTCGATCCATTCTTGTGCTGTTGCAGCATCAGCTGCACAAAAATTATAAGTGCGTCGACTAGTGCGCAACTGCAACCAAAACCAATCACAACCACGGAAACAATCACGTGACACTCACATCAAAAAATGATTTGTCGTCAGTCTTTTTCGGAGGTCCAGGGGCGGGACTAGCTGACGTCACTGACATAACTTCAGCCAAATCTAAACAAAAACGAATCAAACCAACCACCAATCAATCAATCAATAAACTCACCAATGTATCCCTTAAAGTGTGAATCTTCCATTGCATCGTAATACCTCAGCTGATGTTTAATTGAATCCAAAACAAACCAGCGCTGCTTCCAGCCTTTTAGCAACGCCCCTCTTTTATACAAATACCCTTCATGTGTGCGATTCTCGGCCACATTTGACGAAAACTGGTCGTAATATTGCTGACTAGACGTTTGACGTGCGCTACCTATAACCACGCCCATAACCACACCCTTCAACCAAACTCCGCCCACTTACCGGAACTAACCGAACCGTTGTCACCACCTGTACCGGAAATTGTCTGTGATGCGTTATTGTCAGTGATTGTTTTGTATTTTGTGCAATTTTTCGGCACACCCTCTATACATTTCTCGTGACAACTGTACCCACAATCCATACATCGCATACCGGTCTTAAAACAAATTAATAATGGTCGTTATTATTACATTTACAACTCACCTTGACTGGTCCCCATAGTAAATTTGTACAATAATCACAATAAGTGGGCGTGGTGTAATTATATTTTTCGAAACGGTGGGGATGTGAATACACCAATGACGTTTCAGCAGCGCCCACCATTTTACCCCTCATCAATATCTCAAGGGTTGAACGTTTGTGTACTAAACGGCCGTGAGAACGGACCAGGGCTGTACTAAAGGAGGCATGTCTCTAATAATCAAAAATACAATTGATAATTTTTGATTTTCCATTTGCAAATTTTAGTTATGTTGGTTTTTTTTTTGTCAAAATTTTCATTTCTAGAAGTTTATTTTTTTTGCATTCGATAATCGAAGGTTTCAGAACTGTCAACTGTCAAAATTCAAGGCTAGTGTGATTTTTTCAAATGGCAATCAAAAGAACAGCGATTTTTATGGAGACTTTTATCAATATTTTTTATATCAGATAGTTTTTGAAAAAAATCACAAAAAATTGATTTTATTTTGTAATTTTTATCGTTAATCAAGTAGGCCTTGCAAAATGGTCAACAATTGTCAAACTTCAACATCTGATTTATTATTATAACTTAGTGAATTATGTAAAGTAACTCAGTCAGTCTACCCTCGCGTTTAAAACTTCTTGAATGAAAATGGTGGACAAATTGAACATTTCTTTTGATTAATAACAATCGTATTTTTCGAAAGTTTACTCGATTAAAAAGGAAAATAATGAACTAAAATTCCCTTTTTTGTGATTTTTTTCAAAAACTGTAAAAGATAGATGTTCTTTTGATTGCCATTGAAAAAACAGGGTCATTACATTTGAAAAAACTGCGTTATAATCATTTTCAAAAAATCATAGAAGCCTTGAATTTTGACAGTTAACAGGCTCTTCGAACCTTTGGTTATCAAATCCAAAAAGAATTATTCAATACTTATTGTAAAGAGGGTTCAAAGGCTGTGATATTTTAAATAAACTCCTGCAAATGAAAATTTGCATAAAAAAATTTGACATACGTCAGAAACTATGACAGATAAGTCTGTACCTGAGAGCGACAATTTTTTTCAAAAAATATTTGAAACAATGCATAAAATTTTACAAACATCATTATTTAGAAAAATTACAGATGTTAAAATTTTAAAAATACCATTGATAATCTTTGATTTTCCATTTGCAAATTTTAGTTATGTTGGTATGTATTTTTTTTTGTCAAAATTTTCATTTCTAGAAGTTTATTTAAAATATTAGTCTTTGAACCCTTTTTTTTGCATTCGATAATCGAAGCTTTCAGAACTGTCAACTGTCAAAATTCAAGGCTAGTGTGATTTTTTCAAAAATAATTACAACACAATTTTTTCAAATGGCAATCAAAAGAACATCGATTTTTATGGAGACTTTTATCAATATTTTTTATATCAGATAGTTTTTGAAAATAATCACAAAAAATTGATTTTATTTTGTAATTTTTATCGTTAATCAAGTAGGCCTTGCAAAATGGTCAACAATTGTCAAACTTCAACATCTGATTTATTATTATAACTTAGTGAATTATGTAAAGTCAGTCTACCCTCGCGTTTTAAACTTCTTGAATGAAAATGGTGGACAAATCGAACATTTCTTTTGATTAATGACAATCGTATTTTTCGAAAGTTTACTTGTCTAAAAAGGAAAATAATGAACTAAAATTCCCTTTTTTGTGATTTTTTTCAAAAACTGTAGACAGTGATAGATGTTGATGAATTGAGAAAACAAGGTCATTCCATTTGAAAAAAATTGTAATAATTTTTTTGATTATCATTTTCAAAAAATCATAGTAGCCTTGCAATTTGACAGTTGACAATTTTGAAGATTTTGGAAGACCCTTTGAACATTTGGTTATCAAATGCAAAAAGAATTATTCAGTTATTGTAAAGGGTTCAAAGGTACTGGATGCTGTCATGGACAGAGGTACTGCCATCATATGAATTTGACAATGACAGCGGCTTTTTGACGTTGAAAAAATGCCAAAAAAGTGTCAAGATTTGAAAGTTTTAGTGTCAGTGTCACCTGTTGTCACAATTTATTGACACAAACATTAACCTAAAATATCAATTTTTGACAATATAGTCGATTTGACAAGGAAAATTTTCAAAGTCAAAAAGCCGCTGTCATTGTCAAATTCATATGATGGCAGTACTTCTGTCCGTGACAGCATCCAGTACCTTGGCTGTGATATTTTAATGAAAATTTGCATAAAAAAATTGACATACGTCAGAAACTATGACAGATAAGTCTGTACCTGAGAGCGATAATTTTTTTCAAAAAATATTTGAAACAATGCATAAAATCTTACAAACGGCATTATTTACGAAAATTTACGAAAATTTACGAAAATGTTAGAGCGACAAGTCCAAATTATTACTTATAAAATCTAGTGACTATTGAAAATTAATTTTAATTTTCTGTAACATCTGTAACGACTGTGATAATTTTATTAGAAAGTGTAATGAAATTAGAAGACTTTTTGGATTTTCGTTGCATTTATTTGAATGTAACATCACCTTGTGTTAAGAAAAAAAAAATTATAAATTGCTATTTAGCTTCAGTTGAGAAAAGCAGAGATAGGAAAATATACACAAATTCCAAATACTCGTTAACCAAGCAAAAAATTACTTTTCTGACAAATATGAACTTTTATTTATTAAATTTTATAAAATAGCAGTAATTATGATTCTGATAACGACAAAGTTATTAAATGGTTATAAAATAGTTGTAAAATTGACACATAAGAAAAATTTAACATGGCCGCTGTCTGCGCTGTCGTACTTGTCAAAAAAATCGCCATTTTTGTATTTCTTCTCTGATTGCTAGGAAACTGACTCAGAAACCTAATATTGAATAAGTTAAATCCAAATGGTAATTAGTTATTTTTTACGTTTGAGGTGGCTTTTCTGGCTAAATAATGACTAAATCGAAACAAACTAAATAAGTTGAGTCAGTCGTTTGAAGTTTTAATTTTCTGTAATATGTACTGCTTTTCCTAAATCTTTTTAAGGAAAAAGCAGTTTGTTTAATGTCAATTTTAGGCATAATTCACACTCCACACTACAGAAAATACACTTTTGTTGGTATAGGAAACGACAGATAAAATTTGACAGTTAAAATAATGGGAAAATTATTGTGTAGCTACAAAAGGGTAGAGTTATAGACATTACTTGGTAATGACAACTAAAATTTTGCTACCAAATTGCCACATTCTGCAGATAGATTTTCCTTATATTTTAGCTTTTTTATTTTTAAGAAAACGTTGCGGCAACTTTGAAAATTTGCCATATAGTTATAAAATAGATTATTCACAACTATATGGCAGAATAGCCAAATGGTCATGAAATAGTAATATTTTAGACATTATTTTGTCATTAAAATATGAGTGATAGCTAAAATATATCAACTTTAAATAGCTGTGAAAAGGTTATTTTTTGGGTTTACGATGGACATAAAAGCATTATGGCAACCTAAAAAATAACGATTTAGTTACGTAGATACCAAATTAAAGCTAAATTGTGGGGCAACTATTAGGAGTCTAATATAAAGCCAAATGAGCATATTATAGCTTTTTTAAATATTAATCTAACTAAAAAACCGTAATGAAATAACCAAATTATGACTAAGATCAGGTTGCCATAACGTTACTTTTTAGCTGCCACAACCAAAAAGATATTTTGTGCTACTTGGGGAATGTTTCCAAGATATTTAAGTGGTGGAACTTACAGTGAGAGAATCGGTAGTTGGCAATTCGAGTTTATCCCAAAGCACTTTCCACTTTTGTGGCAAATGTCCAAGTTCAGTCTCCAGTCGATGTATTTCCTCCAATAAATGACTGAAAGCGTCTGGCACACATTTACTAACACAGTCATAACCCAGTGTTATTATTTTTCGATTACTTTTACTCGAAATACCATCAGCAGCTTCCGCTTCTTCTTCTTGTTGTGTATCAAGTTGAATAATTTCAAGATCATATTCAGGCCCATGATGGAGATTCTCATCCAAATAGTATTGCCATATTTCGAGACATGGAAGATGTGATTGTGGCCTCAAAACAGGATGTTCAAAATCCGGTATGTACATAAAATTGAAAAACAACGGTGTTCTAGCATGTTGTTTCTCCACATAATCAAACACACTTTGTCCCAAATTTGTACCACCACAATTCGTCGTCCCTGCAACTCTTCCCCCAGGATAAATATTCTCATCATCGGAGATGGTGTCCACACTTTTATGATGCGATGTCAATGAACCTCTCTTATCCTCAACTGCTGCAACTCCACTCTCCACTCTCTCCAATTCGCAATCGAATAGAAACGTACGAAAACGACACGAAACCGAATGATAAGCCAAAAAACGCAGATAAAAATCGCTAAATTCGAAAGCCATCGGAAACTGTTTCTGGATTTGGTGGACAACATCCAGAAATTGTAGAAAAGTGGGTGCAAAACCTGACGCTTGTGAATTTGCATTGAGATTGCTACGGTGGCTGAAACGGTGTCCAAAACCGATCCATTCTTTTTCGACTAGAACACGAAAACCTTCAAGTGTGCGATAGTAAGGATCGAGACAGAGTTGGGCAACGGAAGAAACTTGAGCTGTTGTATCCCAACCGTCTTCGAGACAAATCGCCACCGAGGAGCCCTGAAGGTCAAGGAGGTCGACAACGGCACCAGCCAGCTGCATTATGTTCTGGATTTGTTGCAACCATTCCGAATTTTCAATTAGTCTATACAGAATTGAGTGATTGAAAATTTTTTTAATACTAGAGAGGTACGAATTAGAGTCGTCCTTTTGTGTAATTTGTCGTCATTTGGATGCTTTAAGGGGGACACGACCAAAAAGTAACGGTAAATTCCAGAGCTGCTTAATCCGCTGTGGTGGTATTTTTTTGATAAAGTGATTAGTTTTCATAAAAAACGCTAGTTTATCTAAAAATTTGTAACACTTTTTCTCAAAAACGGTTCGCATTATTTAGTCAAGAGTTAACTCATTATGTAGCCCGGAACCACTTTATTTCTAAATTGAATATTTTTTACATATTTACAAAAAAAAAGAAATTGTAACTATGCAACCAACATTACAACATCATCAACTAGCCCTATAAATATTTATTGATGTGACTTTATAATAAGGGACTGTTAACATTGGTTATGACGACCCCAAAAGAACATTTTCACATTTTCTAGGAGGTTTTTTTCGATTAATATTAGAATAAATTAAGATAATTTTCTCGGCCTGACATCCAAATTTTGACGTTCCAGTAGTGTACAGAATCAATTGTTAAATTTCCGACAACAAACAAAAATAATAGATTGTTTTATTATTAGTTTGAATTGCGAGGCGAAGCGTAGCGTAGCCGAGCTATGCAATCTAATTACGAGGCACAAAACCACTTTTAAACCAAATGAAACATGCTATATTTTTTCTCCAGCCGAAAATTTATGTATCCGTAGATATTAATATTTGTTACTAGAAAAATGTCTTTTTTATCATAGACTAAATATTGTGTTCCAGTTGCTTTTTTTTCTTACTTTAAAATCGCTAATTTTAGCTGTCAAAAATGAGATTAGAAATGTCAAGTTTTAAGACGGCTAGAGAAAATTTAAATTTTGTAAACGAAGGACATTAAAAAGTGTATTCCCTTATATACTCGTATTACACACAGGTATATGTAGGAACAGATTAAAAACTCTTTGATATTTTCCTAAATTATTTTAGGTAACAAAGATAAATTCACCTTCGTAAAAGTTTCAGAGAAAGTTTACCTAAAACACTGACGATTAGAAAAGTATAAAGAAAATTACAAATTGAAAATTTTTCTCAAAGAAAAGACAAGCATTCAACTAACCAGCAATTACGCATCGCATTTTTATAGTAAATTGACAATTTGATAGGTCAAAAATTTTGATTCATTTTTTTGTGTCAGCCCAAGTATTGTGACAAAGTTAAATTATCTTATCTGTGCGATGTGTTGGGTTGTAATTCGATACCTAAGTACGTGTTTTATATTATATGTAAAAAAATATTTAATAATAATAATACCTACTTAGATAATAATTAATAATTTAATGTTAGTAGGTATACTTTATTTTTATTATTTTGTTTTATTGTTAATTATTATTATCATATTATTTGTACATAAAAAATCATGATAAAATAAAGTCTTTAATTCCATTTCACACTTTAACTGCCCGCAGTTGTCAATAATCTAGGTGTCTTAGTTTAGTTTCAAATGTACCTTCACCAAGAGATAATACAGGGTGTTTCAAGTTTTAGGTCCAGTCAAAAAATAAATACTTCTAGTATTCCAAAATCAAAAATATATATCGCAAACGATAGAGTTTCTAACACGCTTCAATTTGATGCTTTGCTGATATCCCAAATTTTCATGATATAAGCGTAAAACGCAAAAAACTATATTAAAAAAAATTTTTTCCCAAATTATTTCAATAATTTTTTTATAATAAAATTCCTCCTATTTTTTAAGTAAGACTTCCGAAACTGAAACAGTAAAAAACCCAAGGCGTATTGAGCAATTGAAATTTCAATTTGCAAAAAAAAGGGCATTTTTTAATTGACAAGTAAAATTTTAGTCTGACAGTTAATGACGTTTCAATTTTTTGTGAATCAAGCAAAGACACGAGCTCTGTTTTTTCTCAAAGGTGACTAAGATAAAACATTTATTTGATCTTTTGCAAATTGAAATTTCAATTGCTCAATACGCCTTGGGTTTTTTACTGTTTCAGTTTCGGAAGTCTCACTTAAAAAATAGGAGGAATTTTATTATGAGAAAACGATTGCAATAATTTGGAAACAAAAATTTTTTTATCTAGTTTTTCACAATTCACGCTCATACCATGAAAATTTCGTATAACATTAAAGCATCAAATTGAAGCATCAAATCGTTTGCGATATATATTTTTTCTTTTGGACAACTAGAAGTATTTATTTTTTGACTGGACCTAAAACTTGAAACACCCTGTACATTGAAAAGAGGCTTCTCACAATTCCATCCAAAAATTAACCTGAACTTAGTACAAGAGCCGATTTAAAACATCCATCCCTTATCATCGTAATTTGTATTACACAGGCAAGGAAACTACTGGTTGCAGAATAACGAAAGACGAAATTTTATCTGAGTAGAGAGGACCCTTAATTATTAATGATAATGTAATGGGGCAATGGCATCGCATTTAATTAATGATTACAATTTTTTTTTATTAAAAAGAAAAAATCTACACACTCTTGCATCAATTTTTTTCTATTTTATCTTTCAAACAAGAGTGAATCCATTTGGCTATTATTAAATGAGTTTTGGACCGGTTATGAATTATAATTACCTTAATCTAATTAAACAATAGTTATTTTTGTATTTAGCGTGCTTTAATAGGGCGAAAAGCGCTCTAAACGCTGCCCTTAAAAAATATAGCTTTCCATTTAAATGTATAACAGGAAGTGTCGCCATCTTGAAAATATTTTCATTGAGCAGATTATAGTTGTATACAAATTTTCAGATAATGTAGGCTTTAGACGGAAGAACAGCCGTATAATTACGTTATTGTTGTTGACTTTTTTCAAAGACATTTTTATGATTGTGTACAACTTATATTTTTTCTATTATCGTGAATTTTCTATAATATTCTGAAAACATGTTAAAACTCATTAACCAAACAACTAAGAACTGCACATGTCTATAAAAAATGATTGAACATATTTTTTTAAGAATGCTTGACGAATAAGGAGTGGGATTAGTGTCATGTGATCGCAACCGACCAATAATCGACTAGATCATTGTCACGTGACATCATTATGACAACACTATCGGTTGTAGACTTTTTTCAAAGACAGTTATAAAAAACGACCCTAATTCGTAGACTTAGACTATAATATTTTACCTATGGAAGCTTTGTTCAGGTGCATCTGTTGCCGAACTCGGAATACAGGCTCTCATCAATTTCTTAAACGCTGTTTTTGTATGTCTCACATCGTAATACTCCACTGGAATAAAATCAGTCTTTGGAGCCGATTCCACTTTCACCCCTTTCATTTGTGCCTTCTCTCCCAAAATATACAAAGCGGCTCTTTGTAATGTATGTACACCACCATAAATTGCACTTTCTGCATCTGTTGAATGCCTGATTTGCTGAACGTTGGCAAGAGATGCTTGTGAACTTTGTCTTCTGTCTTTCAATGAGCCCCAACGACCGAAATTCTTTGGTCCTTTACCGCCAGACGACCGAGGAAACATTCTACAAAATAATTGTCAATTCAATTTTTATTTCCAAATAAATAAATAAATTAATTACGCTAAAGTTCCCATTCCTTTGAGTGGTTTTGAACGTCTGGCAACTTCAGGTGTTAGCGTTGCTCCACCTAGTGGATCATCAGCTGCTAGAAACAATGAATTCACACTTAGTGAACTATCAGACATGCCCCAAGCTGAGCCATGACGTAGAGAGAATATTGGAGTGGCTGAAACGAGAGCTGAAAGATATTTTTCTTGTTCAAAGGATGAAGTGGTTTCAGTTGAGGCATTTGCTGTGGGATGACTTTTCAACATTCCCATTACACTTTTACCATGGTGGCCAGCGCCTCGTAATAGGAGAGCTTTAGTCCGAGGGTGTCTCCAAGTGGTGCTTGGAATTCTGCCCTGGCGGTAACAACGACAAAAACGACGAATACTTTCATCGGTTACATTTGCCGGTACTACCAACAGTGCCGGGTAACTGAAAATTTACCAAAAATTTAAAAAAAAAATCGTAACTTGAAAACTAATAGTCGTAGAGCAAAACGGTTTATTGCATTGAATTCTGTGGCTCATTTCACCTATTATACTACCAGTTTTACAACACTAGCTTACTCAAGAACTTGATTAAAAAATTATTTCTAATTGAAAAATGGTGGATGTGCCGGGTTATTATTTCATTAAAATTCATAACTCGAAAACTAATAGTCGTAGAGCAAAACGGTTTATTGCATTGAATTCTGTGGCTCATTTCACGTATTATACCACCAGTTTTACAACACTAGCTTACTCAAGAACTTGTTTAAAAAATTATTTCTAATTGAAAAATGGTGGATGTGCCGGGTTATTATTTCTTAAAAATTCATAACTCGAAAATTAATAGTCGTAGAGCAAAACGGTTTATTGCATTGAATTCTGTGGCTCATTTCACCTATTATACTACCAGTTTTACAACACTAGCTTACTCAAGAACTTGATTAAAAAATTATTTCTAATTGAAAAATGGTGGATGTGCCGGGTTATTATTTCTTAAAAATTCATAACTCGAAAATTAATAGTCGTAGAGCAAAACGGTTTATTGCACTGAATTCTGTGGCTCATTTCACGTATTATACCACCAGTTTTACAACACTAGCTTACTCAAGAACTTGATTAAAAAATTATTTCTAATTGAAAAATGGTGGATGTGCCGGGTTATTATTTCTTAAAAATTCATAACTCGAAAATTAATAGTCGTAGAGCAAAACGGTTTATTGCATTGAATTCTGTGGCTCATTTCACCTATTATACTACCAGTTTTACAACACTAGCTTACTCAAGAACTTGATTAAAAAATTATTTCTAATTGAAAAATGGTGGATGTGCCGGGTTATTATTTCTTAAAAATTCATAACTCGAAAACTAATAGTCGTAGAGCAAAACGGTTTATTGCATTGAATTCTGTGGCTCATTTCACGTATTATACCACCAGTTTTACAACACTAGCTTACTCAAGAACTTGATTAAAAAATTATTTCTAATTGAAAAATGGTGGATGTGCCGGGTTATTATTTCTTAAAAATTCATAACTCGAAAATTAATAGTCGTAGAGCAAAACGGTTTATTGCATTGAATTCTGTGGCTCATTTCACGTATTATACCACCAGTTTTACAACACTAGCTTACTCAAGAACTTGATTAAAAAATTATTTCTAATTGAAAAATGGTGGATGTGCCGGGTTATTATTTCTTAAAAATTCATAACTCGAAAATTAATAGTCGTAGAGCAAAACGGTTTATTGCATTGAATTCTGTGGCTCATTTCACCTATTATACTACCAGTTTTACAACACTAGCTTACTCAAGAACTTGATTAAAAAATTATTTCTAATTGAAAAATGGTGGATGTGCCGGGTTATTATTTCTTAAAAATTCATAACTCGAAAATTAATAGTCGTAGAGCAAAACGGTTTATTGCATTGAATTCTGTGGCTCATTTCACCTATTATACTACCAGTTTTACAACACTAGCTTACTCAAGAACTTGATTAAAAAATTATTTCTAATTGAAAAATGGTGGATGTGCCGGGTTATTATTTCTTAAAAATTCATAACTCGCAAACTAATAGTCGTAGAGCAAAACGGTTTATTGCATTGAATTCTGTGGCTCATTTCACGTATTATACCACCAGTTTTACAACACTAGCTTACTCAAGAACTTGTTTAAAAAATTATTACTAATTGAAAAATGGTGGATGTGCCGGGTTATTATTTCTTAAAAATTCATAACTCGCAAACTAATAGTCGTAGAGCAAAACGGTTTATTGCATTGAATTCTGTGGCTCATTTCACGTATTATACCACCAGTTTTACAACACTAGCTTACTCAAGAACTTATTTAAACAATTATTTCTAATTGTAAAATGGTGGATGTGCCGGGTTATTATTTCTTAAAAATTCACAACTCGAAAACTAATAGTCGTAGAGCAAAACGGTTTGTTCCATTGAATTCTGTGGCTCATTTCACGTATTATACCACCAGTTTTACAACACTAGCTTACTCAAGAACTTGATTAAAAAATTATTTCTAATTGAAAAATGGTGGATGTGCTGGGTTATTATTTCTTAAAAATTCATAACTCGCAAACTAATAGTTGTAGAGCAAAACGGTTTATTGCATTGAATTCTGTGGCTCATTTCACGTATTATACCACCAGTTTTACAACACTAGCTTACTCAAGAACTTGATTAAAAAATTATTTCTAATTGTAAAATGGTGGATGTGCCGGGTTATTATTTCTTAAAAATTCATAACTCGAAAATTAATAGTCGTAGAGCAAAATGGTTTATTGCATTGAATTCTGTGGCTCATTTCACGTATTATACCACCAGTTTTACAACACTAGCTTACTCAAGAACTTGATTAAAAAATTATTTCTAATTGAAAAATGGTGGATGTGCTGGGTTATTATTTCTTAAAAATTCATAACTCGCAAACTAATAGTTGTAGAGCAAAACGGTTTATTGCATTGAATTCTGTGGCTCATTTCACGTATTATACCACCAGTTTTACAACACTAGCTTACTCAAGAACTTATTTAAACAATTATTTCTAATTGTAAAATGGTGGATGTGCCGGGTTATTATTTCTTAAAAATTCACAACTCGAAAACTAATAGTCGTAGAGCAAAACGGTTTGTTCCATTGAATTCTGTGGCTCATTTCACGTATTATGCCACCAGTTTTACAACACTAGCTTACTCAAGAACTTATTTAAACAATTATTTCTAATTGAAAAATGGTGGATGTGCCGGGTTATTATTTCTTAAAAATTCATAACTCGCAAACTAATAGTTGTAGAGCAAAACGGTTTATTGCATTGAATTCTGTGGCTCATTTCACGTATTATACCACCAGTTTTACAACACTAGCTTACTCAAGAACTTGATTAAAAAATTATTTCTAATTGTAAAATGGTGGATGTGCCGGG
The DNA here is from genome assembly GCA_939628115.1 of Tribolium freemani. NCBI lineage: Eukaryota > Metazoa > Arthropoda > Insecta > Coleoptera > Tenebrionidae > Tribolium > Tribolium freemani. Next base: position 15,923,403 of record OW626786.1, on the reverse strand, counting down.
TTATTATTTCTTAAAAATTCATAACTCGAAAATTAATAGTCGTAGAGCAAAATGGTTTATTGCATTGAATTCTGTGGCTCATTTCACGTATTATACCACCAGTTTTACAACACTAGCTTACTCAAGAACTTATTTAAACAATTATTTCTAATTGTAAAATGGTGGATGTGCCGGGTTATTATTTCTTAAAAATTCACAACTCGAAAACTAATAGTCGTAGAGCAAAACGGTTTGTTCCATTGAATTCTGTGGCTCATTTCACGTATTATGCCACCAGTTTTACAACACTAGCTTACTCAAGAACTTGATTAAAAAATTATTTCTAATTGTAAAATGGTGGATGTGCCGGGTTATTATTTCTTAAAAATTCATAACTCGAAAATTAATAGTCGTAGAGCAAAATGGTTTATTGCATTGAATTCTGTGGCTCATTTCACGTATTATACCACCAGTTTTACAACACTAGCTTACTCAAGAACTTGATTATAAAATTATTTCTAATTGAAAAATGGTGGATGTGCTGGGTTATTATTTCTTAAAAATTCATAACTCGCAAACTAATAGTTGTAGAGCAAAACGGTTTATTGCATTGAATTCTGTGGCTCATTTCACGTATTATACCACCAGTTTTACAACACTAGCTTACTCAAGAACTTATTTAAACAATTATTTCTAATTGTAAAATGGTGGATGTGCCGGGTTATTATTTCTTAAAAATTCACAACTCGAAAACTAATAGTCGTAGAGCAAAACGGTTTGTTCCATTGAATTCTGTGGCTCATTTCACGTATTATGCCACCAGTTTTACAACACTAGCTTACTCAAGAACTTGATTAAAAAATTATTTCTAATTGTAAAATGGTGGATGTGCCGGGTTATTATTTCTTAAAAATTCATAACTCGAAAATTAATAGTCGTAGAGCAAAATGGTTTATTGCATTGAATTCTGTGGCTCATTTCACGTATTATACCACCAGTTTTACAACACTAGCTTACTCAAGGACTTGTTTAAAAAATTATTACTAATTGAAAAATGGTGGATGTGCCGGGTTATTATTTCTTAAAAATTCACAACTCGAAAACTAATAGTCGTAGAGCAAAACGGTTTGTTCCATTGAATTCTGTGGCTCATTTCACGTATTATACCACCAGTTTTACAACACTAGCTTACTCAAGAACTTGTTTTTAAAAAATTATTACTAATTGAAAAATGGTGGATGTGCCGGGTTATTATTTCTTAAAAATTCACAACTCGAAAACTAATAGTCGTAGAGCAAAACGGTTTGTTCCATTGAATTCTGTGGCTCATTTCACGTATTATACCACCAGTTTTACAACACTAGCTTACTCAAGGACTTGTTTAAAAAATTATTACTAATTGAAAAATGGTGGATGTGCCGGGTTATTATTTCTTAAAAATTCACAACTCGAAAACTAATAGTCGTAGAGCAAAACGGTTTGTTCCATTGAATTCTGTGGCTCATTTCACCTATTATACTACCAGTTTTACAACACTAGCTTACTCAAGAACTTGATTAAAAAATTATTTCTAATTGAAAAATGGTGGATGTGCCGGGTTATTATTTCTTAAAAATTCATAACTCGCAAACTAATAGTCGTAGAGCAAAACGGTTTATTGCATTGAATTCTGTGGCTCATTTCACGTATTATACCACCAGTTTTACAACACTAGCTTACTCAAGAACTTATTTAAACAATTATTTCTAATTGTAAAATGGTGGATGTGCCGGGTTATTATTTCTTAAAAATTCACAACTCGAAAACTAATAGTCGTAGAGCAAAACGGTTTGTTCCATTGAATTCTGTGGCTCATTTCACGTATTATACCACCAGTTTTACAACACTAGCTTACTCAAGAACTTGATTAAAAAATTATTTCTAATTGAAAAATGGTGGATGTGCTGGGTTATTATTTCTTAAAAATTCATAACTCGCAAACTAATAGTTGTAGAGCAAAACGGTTTATTGCATTGAATTCTGTGGCTCATTTCACGTATTATACCACCAGTTTTACAACACTAGCTTACTCAAGAACTTGATTAAAAAATTATTTCTAATTGTAAAATGGTGGATGTGCCGGGTTATTATTTCTTAAAAATTCATAACTCGAAAATTAATAGTCGTAGAGCAAAATGGTTTATTGCATTGAATTCTGTGGCTCATTTCACGTATTATACCACCAGTTTTACAACACTAGCTTACTCAAGAACTTGATTAAAAAATTATTTCTAATTGAAAAATGGTGGATGTGCTGGGTTATTATTTCTTAAAAATTCATAACTCGCAAACTAATAGTTGTAGAGCAAAACGGTTTATTGCATTGAATTCTGTGGCTCATTTCACGTATTATACCACCAGTTTTACAACACTAGCTTACTCAAGAACTTATTTAAACAATTATTTCTAATTGTAAAATGGTGGATGTGCCGGGTTATTATTTCTTAAAAATTCACAACTCGAAAACTAATAGTCGTAGAGCAAAACGGTTTGTTCCATTGAATTCTGTGGCTCATTTCACGTATTATGCCACCAGTTTTACAACACTAGCTTACTCAAGAACTTATTTAAACAATTATTTCTAATTGTAAAATGGTGGATGTGCCGGGTTATTATTTCTTAAAAATTCATAACTCGCAAACTAATAGTTGTAGAGCAAAACGGTTTATTGCATTGAATTCTGTGGCTCATTTCACGTATTATACCACCAGTTTTACAACACTAGCTTACTCAAGAACTTGATTAAAAAATTATTTCTAATTGAAAAATGGTGGATGTGCCGGGTTATTATTTCTTAAAAATTCACAACTCGAAAACTAATAGTCGTAGAGCAAAACGGTTTGTTCCATTGAATTCTGTGGCTCATTTCACGTATTATGCCACCAGTTTTACAACACTAGCTTACTCAAGAACTTATTTAAACAATTATTTCTAATTGTAAAATGGTGGATGTGCCGGGTTATTATTTCTTAAAAATTCATAACTCGCAAACTAATAGTTGTAGAGCAAAACGGTTTATTGCATTGAATTCTGTGGCTCATTTCACGTATTATACCACCAGTTTTACAACACTAGCTTACTCAAGAACTTGATTAAAAAATTATTTCTAATTGTAAAATGGTGGATGTGCCGGGTTATTATTTCTTAAAAATTCATAACTCGAAAATTAATAGTCGTAGAGCAAAATGGTTTATTGCATTGAATTCTGTGGCTCATTTCACGTATTATACCACCAGTTTTACAACACTAGCTTACTCAAGAACTTATTTAAACAATTATTTCTAATTGTAAAATGGTGGATGTGCCGGGTTATTATTTCTTAAAAATTCACAACTCGAAAACTAATAGTCGTAGAGCAAAACGGTTTGTTCCATTGAATTCTGTGGCTCATTTCACGTATTATGCCACCAGTTTTACAACACTAGCTTACTCAAGAACTTATTTAAACAATTATTTCTAATTGAAAAATGGTGGATGTGCCGGGTTATTATTTCTTAAAAATTCATAACTCGCAAACTAATAGTTGTAGAGCAAAACGGTTTATTGCATTGAATTCTGTGGCTCATTTCACGTATTATACCACCAGTTTTACAACACTAGCTTACTCAAGAACTTGATTAAAAAATTATTTCTAATTGAAAAATGGTGGATGTGCCGGGTTATTATTTCTTAAAAATTCACAACTCGAAAACTAATAGTCGTAGAGCAAAACGGTTTGTTCCATTGAATTCTGTGGCTCATTTCACGTATTATGCCACCAGTTTTACAACACTAGCTTACTCAAGAACTTATTTAAACAATTATTTCTAATTGAAAAATGGTGGATGTGCCGGGTTATTATTTCTTAAAAATTCATAACTCGCAAACTAATAGTTGTAGAGCAAAACGGTTTATTGCATTGAATTCTGTGGCTCATTTCACGTATTATACCACCAGTTTTACAACACTAGCTTACTCAAGAACTTGATTAAAAAATTATTTCTAATTGTAAAATGGTGGATGTGCCGGGTTATTATTTCTTAAAAATTCATAACTCGAAAATTAATAGTCGTAGAGCAAAATGGTTTATTGCATTGAATTCTGTGGCTCATTTCACGTATTATACCACCAGTTTTACAACACTAGCTTACTCAAGAACTTATTTAAACAATTATTTCTAATTGTAAAATGGTGGATGTGCCGGGTTATTATTTCTTAAAAATTCACAACTCGAAAACTAATAGTCGTAGAGCAAAACGGTTTGTTCCATTGAATTCTGTGGCTCATTTCACGTATTATGCCACCAGTTTTACAACACTAGCTTACTCAAGAACTTGATTAAAAAATTATTTCTAATTGTAAAATGGTGGATGTGCCGGGTTATTATTTCTTAAAAATTCATAACTCGAAAATTAATAGTCGTAGAGCAAAATGGTTTATTGCATTGAATTCTGTGGCTCATTTCACGTATTATACCACCAGTTTTACAACACTAGCTTACTCAAGAACTTGATTATAAAATTATTTCTAATTGAAAAATGGTGGATGTGCTGGGTTATTATTTCTTAAAAATTCATAACTCGCAAACTAATAGTTGTAGAGCAAAACGGTTTATTGCATTGAATTCTGTGGCTCATTTCACGTATTATACCACCAGTTTTACAACACTAGCTTACTCAAGAACTTATTTAAACAATTATTTCTAATTGTAAAATGGTGGATGTGCCGGGTTATTATTTCTTAAAAATTCACAACTCGAAAACTAATAGTCGTAGAGCAAAACGGTTTGTTCCATTGAATTCTGTGGCTCATTTCACGTATTATGCCACCAGTTTTACAACACTAGCTTACTCAAGAACTTGATTAAAAAATTATTTCTAATTGTAAAATGGTGGATGTGCCGGGTTATTATTTCTTAAAAATTCATAACTCGAAAATTAATAGTCGTAGAGCAAAATGGTTTATTGCATTGAATTCTGTGGCTCATTTCACGTATTATACCACCAGTTTTACAACACTAGCTTACTCAAGAACTTGATTAAAAAATTATTTCTAATTGAAAAATGGTGGATGTGCTGGGTTATTATTTCTTAAAAATTCATAACTCGCAAACTAATAGTTGTAGAGCAAAACGGTTTATTGCATTGAATTCTGTGGCTCATTTCACGTATTATACCACCAGTTTTACAACACTAGCTTACTCAAGAACTTATTTAAACAATTATTTCTAATTGTAAAATGGTGGATGTGCCGGGTTATTATTTCTTAAAAATTCACAACTCGAAAACTAATAGTCGTAGAGCAAAACGGTTTGTTCCATTGAATTCTGTGGCTCATTTCACGTATTATGCCACCAGTTTTACAACACTAGCTTACTCAAGAACTTGATTAAAAAATTATTTCTAATTGTAAAATGGTGGATGTGCCGGGTTATTATTTCTTAAAAATTCATAACTCGAAAATTAATAGTCGTAGAGCAAAATGGTTTATTGCATTGAATTCTGTGGCTCATTTCACGTATTATACCACCAGTTTTACAACACTAGCTTACTCAAGAACTTGATTAAAAAATTATTTCTAATTGAAAAATGGTGGATGTGCTGGGTTATTATTTCTTAAAAATTCATAACTCGCAAACTAATAGTTGTAGAGCAAAACGGTTTATTGCATTGAATTCTGTGGCTCATTTCACGTATTATACCACCAGTTTTACAACACTAGCTTACTCAAGAACTTATTTAAACAATTATTTCTAATTGTAAAATGGTGGATGTGCCGGGTTATTATTTCTTAAAAATTCACAACTCGAAAACTAATAGTCGTAGAGCAAAACGGTTTGTTCCATTGAATTCTGTGGCTCATTTCACGTATTATACCACCAGTTTTACAACACTAGCTTACTCAAGAACTTATTTAAAAAATTATTTCTAATTGAAATTTCTAATTTCTTAAAAATTCCTAACTTGAAAACTAAAAGTCGTAGAGCAAAATGGTTTGTTCCATTGAATTCTTATACTCATGTAAATATTTTTTCTATTTCGAAATAGAATGGATACCAACCTGCGACACATCATATACATGGAGTTAACTGTAGTCAATCTGAACTGATCCGGGGCTGATTTAGCATTTGTGGGTGATGAATTATCATTACACAAACCCAATCGTTGCCAATCTCTCACATAACTCCGTTCAACCATTCGTTCCAAAGTCTTTGCATCAGTGGGTGCTGCAGGCACTGATGAAGGTCCCGTCTCAAAATCATCAATCGACAAATCATCATCATGACTATACTCATCGGTATTCGGCAAACTCATCCGACCTGGACTTGTCATATATTTATTACTATTATAAAGAGTCGAATTTGGTAAAACATATTTCTGTCTTTTCGATGACGATTTCTGCTTGAATCCTGCTTTCCGTGCCGTTTTCAATAAAGTTTTCTTTGCAAAACCTCTCAAAGTCGCATTTTTCTCCTTGCCTTTATGCAATGGTGTCTGACTTACAACAACTTGGCCCGTAAACGCAAAATGGTGAAAAACATCGGGCGGATGACGAATTTTATGAATAAACTTTCGTAACGTTTCGACATTTTCAGCGGTGACTTCTTCATCAAACGCTAATTTCATCAATTGAAATGTACATGAACGCACCTGTAGCAAAGTTGGGCATAATGTAATTCAATTAATAATATAATTATTTAGATTATTTTCGAAAATCATCCCCTAAGGAGGTTCAAGGGGGTGTTAAGGTTGGAAAGTTATTTTCATAAAAATTGGTATTTGTGTTTTTGGTTAAAGATGAAAAACGCATCTTTTAGGATTTCTGTTTATCTTTTATCCTGTTTTCTTTCTTCTACATTATATTTATTTTCTTTCTTTTATTTCCAACAGTTAAGAAAGAAAAAAGAAGAGAAGAGAAAAGAGAACGGTTTCCAATATCCTTTATCATTTGCTTTTTTTAACTTCAATCTTCTATCTTCTGTTTTCTTTCACTCTTATTTGTTCAGTTTTCTTGCCTTCCATTCACTATTTACTAGTCTTCTATAATCTATTTTTTACCATCTCTCTGTTTTCTGTTTTTTCTTTTCAGTTTATCTTTCATCCTGCTCTCTCTTCTACATTATCTTTATTTTCTATCTTTTATTTCCAACAATTAAGAAAGAAAAAAGAAGAGAAGAGAAAAGAGAACGGTTTCCAATATCCTTTATCATTTGCATTTTTTAACTTCAATCTTCTATCTTCTGTTTTCTTTCACTCTTATTTGTTCAGTTTTCTTGCCTTCCATTCACTATTTACTAGTCTTTTATAATCTACTTCTTACCATCTGTCTGTTTTCTGTTTTTTCTTTTCAGTTTATCTTTCATCCTGCTCTCTCTTCTACATTTTCTTTATTTTCTATCTTTTATTTCCAACAGTTAGAAAAGAACAAAGAAGAGAAGAGAAAAGAGAAGGATTTCCAATATCCTTTATCATTTGCTTTTTTTAACTTCAATCTTCTATCTTCTGTTTTCTTTCACTCTTATTTGTTCAGTTTTCTTGCCTTCCATTCACTATTTACTAGTCTTCTATAATCTATTTTTTACCATCTCTCTGTTTTCTGTTTTTTCTTTTCAGTTTATCTTTCATCCTGCTCTCTCTTCTACATTATCTTTATTTTCTATCTTTTATTTCCAACAATTAAGAAAGAAAAAAGAAGAGAAGAGAAAAGAGAACGGTTTCCAATATCCTTTATCATTTGCATTTTTTAACTTCAATCTTCTATCTTCTGTTTTCTTTCACTCTTATTTGTTCAGTTTTCTTGCCTTCCATTCACTATTTACTAGTCTTTTATAATCTACTTCTTACCATCTGTCTGTTTTCTGTTTTTTCTTTTCAGTTTATCTTTCATCCTGCTCTCTCTTCTACATTTTCTTTATTTTCTATCTTTTATTTCCAACAGTTAGAAAAGAACAAAGAAGAGAAGAGAAAAGAGAAGGATTTCCAATATCCTTTATCATTTGCTTTTTTTAACTTCAATCTTCTATCTTCTGTTTTCTTTCACTCTTATTTGTTCAGTTTTCTTGCCTTCCATTCACTATTTACTAGTCTTCTATAATCTATTTTTTACCATCTCTCTGTTTTCTGTTTTTTCTTTTCAGTTTATCTTTCATCCTGCTCTCTCTTCTACATTATCTTTATTTTCTATCTTTTATTTCCAACAATTAAGAAAGAAAAAAGAAGAGAAGAGAAAAGAGAACGGTTTCCAATATCCTTTATCATTTGCATTTTTTAACTTCAATCTTCTATCTTCTGTTTTCTTTCACTCTTATTTGTTCAGTTTTCTTGCCTTCCATTCACTATTTACTAGTCTTCTATAATCTATTTTTTACCATCTCTCTGTTTTCTGTTTTTTCTTTTCAGTTTATCTTTCATCCTGCTCTCTCTTCTACATTATCTTTATTTTCTATCTTTTATTTCCAACAATTAAGAAAGAAAAAAGAAGAGAAGAGAAAAGAGAACGGTTTCCAATATCCTTTATCATTTGCATTTTTTAACTTCAATCTTCTATCTTCTGTTTTCTTTCACTCTTATTTGTTCAGTTTTCTTGCCTTCCATTCACTATTTACTAGTCTTTTATAATCTACTTCTTACCATCTGTCTGTTTTCTGTTTTTTCTTTTCAGTTTATCTTTCATCCTGCTCTCTCTTCTACATTTTCTTTATTTTCTATCTTTTATTTCCAACAGTTAGAAAAGAACAAAGAAGAGAAGAGAAAAGAGAAGGATTTCCAATATCCTTTATCATTTGCTTTTTTTAACTTCAATCTTCTATCTTCTGTTTTCTTTCACTCTTATTTGTTCAGTTTTCTTGCCTTCCATTCACTATTTACTAGTCTTCTATAATCTATTTTTTACCATCTCTCTGTTTTCTGTTTTTTCTTTTCAGTTTATCTTTCATCCTGCTCTCTCTTCTACATTATCTTTATTTTCTATCTTTTATTTCCAACAATTAAGAAAGAAAAAAGAAGAGAAGAGAAAAGAGAACGGTTTCCAATATCCTTTATCATTTGCATTTTTTAACTTCAATCTTCTATCTTCTGTTTTCTTTCACTCTTATTTGTTCAGTTTTCTTGCCTTCCATTCACTATTTACTAGTCTTTTATAATCTACTTCTTACCATCTGTCTGTTTTCTGTTTTTTCTTTTCAGTTTATCTTTCATCCTGCTCTCTCTTCTACATTTTCTTTATTTTCTATCTTTTATTTCCAACAGTTAGAAAAGAACAAAGAAGAGAAGAGAAAAGAGAAGGATTTCCAATATCCTTTATCATTTGCTTTTTTTAACTTCAATCTTCTATCTTCTGTTTTCTTTCACTCTTATTTGTTCAGTTTTCTTGCCTTCCATTCACTATTTACTAGTCTTCTATAATCTATTTTTTACCATCTCTCTGTTTTCTGTTTTTTCTTTTCAGTTTATCTTTCATCCTGCTCTCTCTTCTACATTATCTTTATTTTCTATCTTTTATTTCCAACAGTTAGAGAAGAAAAAAGATGAGAAGAGAAAAGAGAAGGATTTCCAATATCCTTTATCATTTGCTTTTTTTAACTTCAATCTTCTATCTTCTGTTTTCTTTCACTCTTATTTGTTCAGTTTTCTTGCCTTCCATTCACTATTTACTAGTCTTCTATAATCTATTTTTTACCATCTCTCTGTTTTCTGTTTTTTCTTTTCAGTTTATCTTTCATCCTGCTCTCTCTTCTACATTATCTTTATTTTCTATCTTTTATTTCCAACAGTTAGAAAAGAAAAAAGAAGAGAAGAGAAAAGAGAAGGATTTCCAATATCCTTTATCATTTGCTTTTTTTAACTTCAATCTTCTATCTTCTGTTTTCTTTCACTCTTATTTGTTCAGTTTTCTTGCCTTCCATTCACTATTTACTAGTCTTCTATAATCTATTTTTTACCATCTCTCTGTTTTCTGTTTTTTCTTTTCAGTTTATCTTTCATCCTGCTCTCTCTTCTACATTATCTTTATTTTCTATCTTTTATTTCCAACAGTTAGAAAAGAAAAAAGAAGAAAAGAGAAAAGAGAAGGATTTCCAATATCCTTTATCATTTGCTTTTTTTAACTTCAATCTTCTATCTTCTGTTTTCTTTCACTCTTATTTGTTCAGTTTTCTTGTCTTCCATTCACTATTTACTAGTCTTCTATAATCTACTTCTTACCATCTGTCTGTTTTCTGTTTTTTCTTTTCGGTTTATCTTTTATCTTGCTCTCTTCTACATTATCTTTAATTTCCAACAGTTAGAGAAGAAAAAAGAAGAGAAGGGTTTCCAATATTCTTCTCATTTGCCTTTTTTAACTTCAATCTTCTATCTTTAACCGAAAGCCCAAATACCAATTTTCATGGATATATAACTTCATAAAAAACTTACAGAATTTTGTACAAATGATTACAAAGTATTGGACATGGCTAATTAATTATTAATACTGACCTGTAGCCCCTCTTGCAACCATTGATCCAAGTGTGCTAAATACTGCACTGCTACTTTTTTCTCTTTGGTCAACGATGTCACTGGAAATGATCTCACAACAATTTGCTCACAAGCGAACGAATCACAGGGAATTCCCTTGAAAATAATACGATAGTTTGTAAGAAAGATGGCACCTTCTGCTGGAAGAAGCGGTGGACCACCGAGTAATCCTGGACTACTTTCTTCTCTACCATCTGGTAGAAGATAAACGCGTAAACCTTCCATGATGAGTTCTTCACCGGCGAGCATATTTGGTGTAAGAATTTTCGGTTTTTGAATCGGTGGAAGTCGTTTTGATTCGCGATGGACCGCTTCAAGAGTCTCAATGTGCATATGGACGACTCCAGGAATCATCTGGTGAAGGTTTCGGATGTGTTCTCGGGTCACACCGCCTTCATTGCACACTTTATCAATGAAACGTGAAACTAGACGTATTACTGTCATTCCAGTCTCGCCTGGATCTTGGTCTTCGAAACCTGACTCAGCGTCTGCACTGTCACTCTCAGCGACACTGAAACGACTGAAAAATTATACACATACCTTATAAAAATAACCATTAATAAGAGTGACACTACCGTTTGTGAGCATAGGGAAAATCAATGTAAAATTTTGAAGCTAATTACTCAAAAACGAATTAATATTTTTGAATTCTGTTTTCACAGCGTTAAAGTGTATGCTTTTCTGCAGTGCTCAGATGATACAAAATTTAAAATATCTATATACAGGCTGTTTTGTCTAAACCCCACATTAGAAGTATTGGGAGTTGTAATAATGATAGTCATCTGAAAATTCGTGTACAACCATAATCTTTTAGGTCCTGCTCAATGAAAATATTCTCAAGATAGCAGCATTTCCAGTTATACCGGAAGTCGCTATCAACTTCCTTTTAATGCGTTTTTGAATTACTAGTTATTTTAAGGTAGTTTTCATAAGCTGTTCCTATACCTCAATTTAGCCGTTTACGAAATATTTATGGTTTTCAAAATTTTTTTGGATTTGCACCTTCCAGTTCAAAAATCGATAACTCTGCGATTTTTAAAAATTTGGAAATATTTTTGAGCTCATTTGAAAGAGGAAGCCTAGATCTTTCCTTTGGTGTTTTCAAATTTCTAAAAAAGAATAACAAACTCCAAATTTTTTAAATTAAGTTTGCAAAACTTTAAGCACCCATAGCTCATTTTTTTCAAATGAAATGCCAAAAGTTTTATTTCACTAGATGGTAGAGAAATTAATTCTGCTTCGATCTGTACTAACATTCCCTATACTTATGTTTAATAGTTTTCAAATTACAATAACTTTTTCTTGGGATTGAAAAATTCATTAGCCATAGGCCTTTTCTCATAGGTTGCCATGAAAACGAATGAAAAGAGGTGAGAAATTAAAGTTTTTCAAACCAACACCCAATGAATTTATTTTGTTTTCACAGACTAATAACACAATTTTGAACAAAGTTTGTCGTTTAAGTTTAATCAGAAATGTTTTTATGGCAAACTATGCAAAAATAGCTGTGGTTAGTAAGAAATTTCCTACAATAACAAAAAAACCAACATAACTTGAAAATTATCACAGATAGGTATAGGGAATGCTAATACAGATAGATGCAGAAAAAAATTCTCCTCCATCTAGTAGAATAATTGGGACATCCTATTTGAAAAAATTAAGTTTTGGGTACTTGAAGTTGTCCAAACTTAACCTTAAAATTTTTGGGTTTATTAACTTCCAATTCCAATTTTGAACACAACGAACAACAGATATGGTCTTTCTCTTTTAATTCTCCAAATATGATTTCGAAATCTCTAAAACTAGGCGAGTTACCGATTTTTTAAGTGGCAGGTGCAAATTCAAAAATTTTCAAAAATCCTAAATATCTCGAAAACGGTTAAACTTGGGTATAGGGAAAGCTAATAAAAACTCCCTTAAAATAACTCAACTAATCCAAAAACGCAGTGAAAAACATAGCTTTCCATTTAAAATAAGAAAGTTAATAGCGACTTCAGGTATAACCGGAAGTGCTGCCATCTTAGAAATATTTTCATTGATCATAACTCAACGGATTATGCCTGAGTACCAACTCTCAGATAAATATCTTTATTAGAACTTTCAATACTTCTAATGTGGGGTTTAGACGGAACAGCCTGTATACAGGGTGATTCTTTTAGGGCCTACATTAGAAACTTTTTAACTTCTAATATAGATAGAATTTTAAAATTTAGTATACGATCCAAATCGACCATTTTGAGTTCAACTAAATTATTTTCAAAATGGCTGAACTTCCGGAACGAGGAGAAATTGGCGCCAACTTTGAAATTTTAAATAGTAACCACCTATTTTTATTACATTTTTGAATTCGCCTTTTGAAACTGACTAAAATATACTCTAGTTGTTAGTACTTATCTGTCATAGTTTTTGACGTATGTCAATTTTTTTGTGCAAATTTTCATTTACCGGGGTTTATTTAAAATATCACAGCTCTTGAACCCTTTACAGTAAATGAATAATTCTTTTTGCATTTGATAACCAAAGGTTTGAAGGATCTTGCAAAATCTTCAGAATTTTGAACTGTCAAATTGCAAGACTACTATGATTTTTTGAAAATGATGATCAAGAAATGATTATAATTCAGTTTTTTCAAATGGAACGACCTTGTTTTTTCAATGGCAATCAAAAGAACATCGATTTATATGGAGACTTTTATCAACATCTTCTATATCTATCTCTTACAGTTTTTGAAATAATCGCAAAAAAATGATTTTTAGATCATTATTTTCATTTTTAATCGAGTAAACTTTCAAAAAATGCGATAAAGTTGTGCTATTAATTAAAAGAAATGTTTGATTTGTCTACCATTTTCATTCAAGAAGTTCAAAATTCGATGGCATACTGACTGAGTTACTTTACATAATTCACTAAGTTATAATAAACCATAATTAAATATCATTGTTTTACTGCTTATTCAATTATGAACCATCTAAAAACTAAATAAATTGTTGAAGTTTGACAACTGTTGACTATTTTACAAGACCTACTTGATTAACGATGAAAATTACAAAGTAAAATTCGTTTTTTGTGATTTTTTCAAAAACTGTACGAGACATGTACATAAAAGTCACCATAAATGTCGATGTTCTTTCAATTGCCGTTAAGAAAATAGGATAGTTCCATTTGAAAAAACTGAGTTATAACCGTTTTTTGATAACCATTTTGAAAAAATCACACTACCCTTGAATTTTGACAGATGACAATTTTGAAAATTCTAGAAGGCTCTTCAAATCTTCCGTTATCGAATACAAAAAAAAATATTCACTTATCGCAAAGGGTTGAAGGGCTGTCACATTTTAAATAAACTCCTGCAAGTGAAAATTTTAACAAAAAAATTGACAAATGTCAAAAACTATGACAGATAAGTACCAACAACTAAGGTATATTTTAGTCAGTTTGAGAAGGTGAATTCAAAAATGCAATAAAAATGTGGGGTTACTATTTAAAATTTCAAAGTTGGCGCCCATTTCTCGTAGTTCCGGAAGTTCAGCCATTTTGAAAATAATTTAATTTAATTCAGAATGGTCGATTTAGATCGTACACAAAATTTTAAAGCTCTAGCTATACTATAAGTTAAAAAGTTTCTAATGTAGGCCCTAAAAGAATCAGCCTGTATTGTATCATACCTTTTTAATTTTATTTTGATTGAAAGTTTTTCAGTACAGTGTCTTAGATAAAAAGTAATTTAGCAAAAAACCATAATTACTGTTTTTACAAAAAAATAAGGCCGAAAAAGAATACTAACCAACATGTTTTGAATTTAAATTAAACTGGCTTAAAATAACATGTAGTTCATAATTTTAAGACTAAAAGCGTTCTTGACTCATAAACAATTTGACCGAATTTATTTTCTTTCCGTTAAATGAGATTTTTTCTACGTTTAAAATATTTTACAAAGTAAGAAGTGAAAATTGAAAATGTTAAAGTAAAGGTAGCGATATGGGGATGAAAGAAACAAAGTTTTTAAAATTGTTTTTAAACTTCCTGCTTGCATTCAAGGTAGTTTTTCTTGACTATTATTTGCAAAAGATTAAAAGTTATTGAGACAGTCCATTTTTGATATACAGCGTATTAAGACCTCGACTCTGGGCGGATTGTGGCGGATATGATTATTATGAATTTCTCTCACCTAATACCTAAAGAAAAAGAGAAAAAGTCGGTTTTCCGGAACACCCTGGAACTTTTTTGAAATTTGTAAAAATATCATTGAAAAACACGTATTTTTATAAGAGAAAATGGTAAAAAGTGAAATATAAAACACTTTCTGGAAATAAATGTACTTTTTTTAGATGATTTGGAATAATAATCAAAGATCTGTAAACCCTTAAAAGGTAAAATGTCGTTATGTCTAAAAATTATTGTTATGAGATGTGTTTACAGTTTTGTTTATAATATTTAAGATTGCTTTAAGTGTGTCTAATTTTTTAATTTTATTTAATTTATTGAGCACAATATCAATATAAAAAACATCAGATTCATGAATTTTTTGTTTTATTTTGTCTGTAAAATCTTTTAGCTTGTTATTAAAATTTTTTATCCTTGAATCAAGATTGGTCGTGTCCCCCTTAATTTGGTTATTATTTCTTTTCATAAACAGAAATACTCACCTATTTGCCATACTATTACTCGCCCTCTCATCGTCATACAACTCTTGTTTACTCGTCTTATTCCCAATATCCAAAGGAATTAATAAATAAACCATCCGATTGGCGTAATGAATCGCTTGACTATACATTGTATTCTCCTCACACGTGATCAACTCTTTCTGTTTTTCCCCTTCAATGGAATTCCAGATTCTCATTTGTTCGGCTGCTATTTCTAGTGCAGTTGGTTCATGGACCCGATTCAAAATACTCCTCCGATTCGTCCAATTATAATCTTTACTCTCTCTAGGTGAAGTGGGACTTGATGCCAACAACTCACACCTTGCCGTATACAAAGCCTTAATATCTTTCTGCACATCTTGATAGAATGCAGCTTCCCAAAATTGTTGATTTTGCCAAACTGCGTGCTCCTGAATACAAGTGTATGCAAACTGTATAATCCCTGTACAAAGTTTCCGACAGAAAATCGTCGAAAGTGGCAATAAAGCAGCAGCAACACCATGCTCATCCATTGACGAATCATCTTGTAGACCACAATTCATTAAACGCACCACAAGATCGAATTGTTGATGTTCGAGCATTGCTTTCGTACCGCTAACGTGTTGTGCAAGCTCATTACAGAGGGCTAAACGGGCCTGTTTCGATTGGAGGGCTCGTAGCACAGCTGGGAAGGTTTTACGCGCATCCGAAATTTTATTCTCAAAAATGCAATTAATGCAATTACGGAGTACTTCAAGACGACGTGCTGAATTACTGACAATGTTTTTATTCTCGTTGAGGTTGGAAATGTGCGGACCGGAAGGTACAATTCGAGGTTGGATGGGGCGCAGTGATGCCAACCTACAAAAATTGAAAACAAGTGATTTGAAGCGAAAAAATTGAAACTTATTTATTAGAAGGCATTATGCGTAGGCTTTGTTTATTTTTTTACGTAATGGAAGCATTTGTCTTTGGTGAAAAAAAAAAAGGGAAGAAATTTGTGTTTTTTGAACCGATTTTATATTTTTGTTGTATTTTAATTTGGTGAAAAAATAGAGGTGAAAATTTCAACTGATTTGTGTAAAACATTTGTGTTTGAGGCGAATTAAAGCAATTACATAGTTTTTGATGTTGATTTAATTTGTGTTAAAATACAGCGTGACCCAGGGGTGCGTAATCGGTCTATAACTTTTTTGCTATTGAAAATATTAACTTAAAGTCCATAAATTAAAAATATTTATATTTTATGCAGGATATATTTTTGCATAATTAGATTCCACGTAAAAAAATAATGGTACTTTGTATAAACTATTATAGGCCTATCTTTTTCTGTTTCGAAATTATTCAACTTTTTGTGCTCAAAACAACCCACTTTTAAAAAATCACTATGAAGCCGCCAATGAATATTTTCCGACAAATTTGCGACAGAAAAACTTGGAATATTTTGTAGTTTTAGCAAATAGTTGACTTTTCGTTAAAACGCACAGATAATGTACAGGGTGTTTCAAGTTTTAGGTCCAGTCAAAAAATAAATACTTCTAGTATTCCAAAATAAAAAATATATATCTCAAACGATAGAGTTTCTAACACGCTTCAATTTGATGCTTTGCTGATATCCCAAATTTTCATGATATAAGCGTAAAATGCAAAAAACTACATTAAAAAAAATTTTTTTTCAAATTATTCCTATAATTTTTTTATAATAAAATTCCTCCTATTTTTTAAGTAAGACTTCCGAAACTGAAACAGTAAAAAACCCAAGGCGTATTGAGCAATTGAAATTTCAATTTGCAAAAAAAGGGCATTTTTTAATTGACAAGTAAAATTTTAGTCTGACAGTTAATGACGTTTCAATTTTTTGTGAATCAAGCAAAGACACGAGCTCTGTTTTTTCTCAAAGGTGACTAAGATAAAACATTTATTTGATCTTTTGCAAATTGAAATTTCAATTGCTCAATACGCCTTGGGTTTTTTACTGTTTCAGTTTCGGAAGTCTCACTTAAAAAATAGGAGGAATTTTATTATGAGAAAACGATTGCAATAATTTGGAAACAAAAAATTTTTTATCTAGTTTTTCACAATTCACACTCATACCATGAAAATTTCGTATAACATTAAAGCATCAAATTGAAGCATCAAATCGTTTGAGATATATTTTTTTTCTTTTGGACAACTAGAAGTATTTATTTTTTGACTGGACCTAAAACTTGAAACACCCTGTATATGGTGTTCCATTTAAAAAAAATATAACTTTGGTTTATCACCTTGTATATAACATCCCGTATAAAATAGTTTGTGAACTTTAAGTTGATCTATCGAATAATAAAAACGGCATCACAATATTTTTTTTATATCAAAGTTTTTTTATTTTCAAAATATTGCAATTGTTTTTTATAATAAGATTCCTCCTATTTTTTAAGTAAGACTTCCGAAACTGAAACAGTAAAAAACCCAAGGCGTATTGAGCAATTGAAATTTCAATTTGCAAAAAAAAGGGCATTTTTTAATTGACAAGTAAAATTTTAGTCTGACAGTTAATGACGTTTCAATTTTTTGTGAATCAAGCAAAGACACGAGTTCTGTTTTTTCAAAGGCGACTAAGATAAAACATTTATTTGATCTTTTGCAAATTGAAATTTCAATTGCTCAATACGCCTTGGGTTTTTTACTGTTTCAGTTTCGGAAGTCTCACTTAAAAAATAGGAGGAATTTTATTATGAGAAAACGATTGCAATAATTTGGAAACAAAAAATTTTTTATCTAGTTTTTCACAATTCACGCTCATACCATGAAAATTTCGTATAACATTAAAGCATCAAATTGAAGCGTGTTAGAAACTCTATCGTTTGAGATATATTTTTTTTTCTTTTGGACAACTAGAAGTATTTATTTTTTGACTGGACCTAAAACTTGAAACACCCTGTATAGGGTGTTCCATTTAAAAAAATATAACTTTGGTTTATCACCTTGTATATAACATCCCGTATAAAATAGTTTGTGAACTTTAAGTTGATCTATCGAATAATAAAAACGGCATCGCAATATTTTTTTTATATCAAAGTTTTTTTATTTTCAAAATATTGCAATTGTTTTTTATAATAAGATTCCTCCTATTTTTTAAGTGAGAATTTCCAAAACAGAAATAGTAAAAAACCGAAGGCCATTTGAGCAATTGAAATTTTAGTTTTGTTCAAATAAGATAAATGTTTTATCTTAGTTACCTTTGAGAAAACAGAAGTATTTAGTTTTTAACTGGCACTAAAACTTAAAACACCCTGTACAATATAATGTGATGTACTGTATAATGTAAATAATGTGTTAACAAATGTTAAAATGTAAATGTGAACAGTTGCCAAATAACTGAAAAAAAAACTTTTACTTTTAGCACGATATTAGATTTTCTGTCTAATATCTTAAGAAAAAATGCGAACTTATTAGCTGTTTCAAAACTATGTAACAACCAAATTATGTTTTTACATAAGGTTAGCTATTAATTTTCCATCTATCTATTTTCTAAGCTATCGATTTTCTTTAGTTTGTTAATTAAAAAAAATCAATTCTCGAATATCACGATTTTTTTTGTGTCAACTGATGTTTCGACTTACAGAGGTTCCACTGTAATATGCTTTTTTACGGAAAACCCTTTTATAGTATAGTAACTTCGTCTAATGATTCAGTAAAATAGAAAATCTAGCAAGTGGCGGGTATTATTTTAAAAAAATTTGTTGAAGTAGCAACAATTAACAAAAAGCACACCAAACTTACCAAGCATAATCCCCACTAACGCATCGAAAGAAAGACAAAAAAAATATTAATACGGTCCTGGGGACCATCCAGCCAACTCACCTCGATTTAAGATTATTTTTGGACAATCCTTCATCAATAATCGTTTGTACTTGTTCTCCATTGATTAGAGGTAAAACCGGTTGATGTATCCTTGCAAAGGCTCCTTCCGGAGGCACTAAAATCTTTTGCGAATACGATTGTGGATTTGGATTCTCGTTAGTGTACAATTGTTGTGCTAATTCTTGTATATGAACCAGAATTAATCTAGAATCCTGTCCTTCAGCCTTCATTAATTCACCCAAACTACTATAGAGTTCATCCCAGACGTCACACGGCCTCCATGGGGGCCCTCTCTCTGCCACAAAACTTGTAAAAAACATACAATCCAAAACTCTCGTTGTAAATTCGCATTCTTTCAAATTGCGTTCACCGAGAAAAGCTGCTTTGTGAAATGTTATAACTGGTTTTGGATGAATTCGAATCAAAGTGAGACAACTTCGATAGCCTTGGAGGAGTTGGGCAAAAGTTCGCATAAATACGGCTCTGATTTCTTTATCTAACATAGCGGGCTGTGGAGCCCGCACTGCTAAGGGAGGGAAGGCATGATCAGCACAACTGAGTTCCGGTTGTAGGATCAGACTCAGGTTTTCCTGAGTGTGGCTCAGGAGCGGCTCTGGAAGCAACGGCAGGGAAATGCCATCAGGAATTGTGATTGAACCGCCATCTAGATCGGCAATAATCACATCCATCTAAAAATAAAACACAATCAAGGAGCCTTTTTAAAATGTTAAATCATTTAAGACTTATATCAGCAATTAAAAAACTCATCTTTCAATGACGCCTGTTTTGCAAAAAAAAAAAGATTTTTGACTTATTTATACTTACAAAATTATTTAAAAAAATTCGAAAATATTGAGTCGTGTAAAAGATACAAATTTTCAAAACGTGCTGTCATCCACTATTTTTGGTTATTTAAAAAACTAAGTTTTTGACAATGTTTTCGTTTAAACTTTTTAATGAAATTTTGTCAGTCTATAGATAACAAGAAGGTCTAAGTCAAGCCAAAATTTGAATTTTGTTTACTGTCTAAGTTCTTTTCTCTTTTCTTAAATTTAAAAATTCATATCTTCCGAACCCGACTTTTTTTCTAAATGAGATTTGGGCCAATTACAGATGTAGGCAATGACTATTAGCCCCCAAAAATTCGTTTAAAAATATCGACCAAAACTGTGCGAAAAAAATTCATGTTTGGTGTAAATAAGCAAAAATCTAAGTTTCCTTCAA
Organism: Tribolium freemani; assembly: GCA_939628115.1. Lineage (NCBI taxonomy): Eukaryota > Metazoa > Arthropoda > Insecta > Coleoptera > Tenebrionidae > Tribolium > Tribolium freemani. Next base: position 15,903,203 of record OW626786.1, on the reverse strand, counting down.
CTTCACTTCAAAAATTTATATCTTCGAAACCCGACTTACTCCAACAATGCAATTTAGTACAATTGTAGCCCAAGATAATGACTATTAATTCCCAAAATGTCATTAAAAAATATCGACTACAACAGTCTGAAAAAAATTTTGTTTGTGTGAAGAGGCAATAATCTAATTTTCCCTCAACTTAAATTTAAAATTCGTATCTTCCGAACCCGACTTTTTTTCTAAATGAGATTTGGGCCAATTACAGATGTGGGCAATGACTATTAGCCCCCAAAAATTCGTTTAAAAATATCGACCAAAACTGTGCGAAAAAAATTCATGTTTGGTGTAAACATGCAAAAATTTAAGTTTCCTTCAACTTCACTTCAAAAATTTATATCTTCGAAACCCGACTTACTCCAACAATGCAATTTAGTACAATTGTAGCCCAAGATAATGACTATTAAGTCCCAAAACGTCGTTAAAAAATATCACTCCAACAGTGGGAAAAAAATTTTGTTTGTGTGAAGAGGCAATAATCTAATTTTCCCACAACTTGAATTTAAAAATTCGTATCTTCCGAACCCGATTTTTTTTGTAAATGAGATTTGGGCCAATTACAGATGTGGGCAATGACTATTAGCCCCCAAAAATTCGTTTAAAAATATCGACCAAAACTGTGCGAAAAAAATTCATGTTTGGTGTAAACATGCAAAAATCTAAGTTTCCTTCAACTTCACTTCAAAAATTTATATCTTGGAAACCCGACTTATTCCAACAATGCAATTTAGTACAATTGTAGCCCAAGATAATGACTATTAATTCCCAAAACGTCGTTAAAAAATATCAACTCCAACAGTGGGAAAAAAATTTTGTTTGTGTGAAGAGGCAATAATCTAATTTTCCCTCAACTTGAATTTAAAATTCGTATCTTCCGAACCCGACTTTTTTTTTAAATGAGATTTGGGCCAATTACAGATGTGGGCAATGACTATTAGCCCCCAAAAATTCGTTTAAAAATATCGACCAAAACTGTGCGAAAAAAATTCATGTTTGGTGTAAACAAGCAAAAATTTAATTTTCCTTCAACTTCACTTCAAAAATTTATAACTTCGAAACCCGACTTATTCCAACAATGCAATTTAGTACAATTATAGCCCAAGATAATGACTATTAATTCCCAAAACGTCGTTAAAAAATATCAACTCCAATAGTGGGAAAAAAATTTTGTTTGTGAGAAGAGGCAATAATCTAATTTTCCCACAACTTGAATTTAAAAATTCGTATCTTCCGAACCCGATTTTTTTTCTAAATGAGATTTGGGCCAATTACAGATGTGGGCAATGACTATTAGCCCCCAAAAATTCGTTTAAAAATATCGACCAAAACTGTGCGAAAAAAATTCATGTTTGGTGTAAACAAGCAAAAATTTAAGTTTCCTTCAACTTCACTTCAAAAATTTATATCTTCGAAACCCGACTTACTCCAACAATGCAATTTAGTACAATTGTAGCCCAAGATAATGACTATTAATTCCCAAAACATCGTTAAAAAATATCAACTCCAACAGTGGAAAAAAAAATTTGTTTGTGTGAAGAGGCAATAATCTAATTTTCCCACAACTTGAATTTAAAATTCGTATCTTCCGAACCCGACTTTTTTTCTAAATGAGATTTGGGCCAATTACAGATGTGGACAATGACTATTAGCCCCCAAAAATTCGTTTAAAAATATCGACCAAAACTGTGCGAAAAAAATTCATGTTTGGTGTAAACAAGCAAAAATTTAATTTTCCTTCAACTTCACTTCAAAAATTTATATCTTCGAAACCCGACTTACTCCAACAATGGAATTTAGTACAATTGTAGCCCAAGATAATGACTATTAAGTCCCAAAACGTCGTTAAAAAATATCACTCCAACAGTGGGAAAAAAATTTTGTTTGTGTGAAGAGGCAATAATCTAATTTTCCCACAACTTGAATTTAAAAATTCGTATCTTCCGAACCCGATTTTTTTTCTAAATGAGATTTGGGCCAATTACAGATGTGGGCAATGACTATTAGCCCCCAAAAATTCGTTTAAAAATATCGACCAAAACTGTGCGAAAAAAATTCATGTTTGGTGTAAACATGCAAAAATCTAAGTTTCCTTCAACTTCACTTCAAAAATTTATATCTTGGAAACCCGACTTATTCCAACAATGCAATTTAGTACAATTGTAGCCCAAGATAATGACTATTAATTCCCAAAACGTCGTTAAAAAATATCAACTCCAACAGTGGGAAAAAAATTTTGTTTGTGTGAAGAGGCAATAATCTAATTTTCCCTCAACTTGAATTTAAAATTCGTATCTTCCGAACCTGACTTTTTTTTTAAATGAGATTTGGGCCAATTACAGATGTGGGCAATGACTATTAGCCCCCAAAAATTCGTTTAAAAATATCGACCAAAACTGTGCGAAAAAAATTCATGTTTGGTGTAAACAAGCAAAAATTTAATTTTCCTTCAACTTCACTTCAAAAATTTATAACTTCGAAACCCGACTTATTCCAACAATGCAATTTAGTACAATTATAGCCCAAGATAATGACTATTAATTCCCAAAACGTCGTTAAAAAATATCAACTCCAATAGTGGGAAAAAAATTTTGTTTGTGAGAAGAGGCAATAATCTAATTTTCCCACAACTTGAATTTAAAAATTCGTATCTTCCGAACCCGATTTTTTTTCTAAATGAGATTTGGGCCAATTACAGATGTGGGCAATGACTATTAGCCCCCAAAAATTCGTTTAAAAATATCGACCAAAACTGTGCGAAAAAAATTCATGTTTGGTGTAAACAAGCAAAAATTTAAGTTTCCTTCAACTTCACTTCAAAAATTTATATCTTCGAAACCCGACTTACTCCAACAATGCAATTTAGTACAATTGTAGCCCAAGATAATGACTATTAATTCCCAAAACATCGTTAAAAAATATCAACTCCAACAGTGGAAAAAAAAATTTGTTTGTGTGAAGAGGCAATAATCTAATTTTCCCACAACTTGAATTTAAAATTCGTATCTTCCGAACCCGACTTTTTTTCTAAATGAGATTTGGGCCAATTACAGATGTGGACAATGACTATTAGCCCCCAAAAATTCGTCTAAAAATATCGACCAAAACTGTGCGAAAAAAATTCATGTTTGGTGTAAAGAAGCAAAAATCTATGTTTCCTTCAACTTCACTTCAAAAATTTATATCTTCGAAACCCGACTTACTCCAACAATGCAATTTAGTACAATTGTAGCCCAAGATAATGACTATTAATTCCCAAAATAATGTTAAAAAATATCGACTACAAAAGTCTGAAAAAAATTTTGTTTGTGTGAAGAGGCAATAATCTAATTTTCGCTCAACTTAAATTTAAAAATTCGTATCATCCGAACCCGACTTTTTTTCTAAATGAGATTTGGGCCAATTATAGATGTGGGCAATGACTATTAGCCCCCAAAAATTCGTCTAAAAATATCGACCAAAACTGTGCGAAAAAAATTCATGTTTGGTGTAAAGAAGCAAAAATCTATGTTTCCTTCAACTTTACTTCAAAAATTTATATCTACGAAATCCGACTTATTCCAACAATGCAATTTTGTACAATTGTAGCCCAAGATAATGACTATTAATTCCCAAAATGTCATTAAAAAATATCGACTACAACAGTCTGAAAAAAATTCATGTTTGGTGTAAACAAGCAAAAATCTAAGTCTCCTTCAACTTCACTTCAAAAATTTATATCTTCGAAACCCGACTTATTCCAACAATGCAATTTAGTACAATTATAGCCCAAGATAATGACTATTAATTCCCAAAACGTCGTTAAAAAATATCAACTCCAACAGTGGGAAAAAAATTTTGTTTGTGTGAAGAGGCAATAATCTAATTTTCCCTCAACTCAAATTTAAAAATTCGTACCTTCCGAACCCGACTTTTTTTCTAAATGAGATTTGGGCCAATTACAGATGTGGGCAATGACTATTAGCTCCCAAAAATTCGTTTAAAAATATCGACCAAAACTGTGTGAAAAAAATTCATGTTTGGTGTAAACAAGCAAAAATCTAAGTTTCCTTCAACTTCACTTCAAAAATTTATATCTTCGAATCCCGACTTACTCCAACAATGCAATTTAGTACAATTGTAGCCCAAGATAATGACTATTAATTCCCAAAACGTCGTTAAAAAATATCAACTACAACAGTGGAAAAAAAAATTTGTTTGTGTGAAGAGGCAATAATCTAATTTTCCCACAACTTGAATTTAAAATTCGTATCTTCCGAACCCGACTTTTTTTTCTAAATGAGATTTGGGCCAATTACAGATGTGGACAATGACTATTAGCCCCCAAAAATTCGTCTAAAAATATCGACCAAAACTGTGCGAAAAAAATTCATGTTTGGTGTAAAGAATTATAATCTAAGTTTCCTTCAACTTCACTTCAAAAATTCATAACTTCGAAACCCGACTTATTTCAACAATGAAATTTTGTACAATTATAGCCCAAAATAATGTCTATTAGTTCCCAAAACGTCATTAAAAAATAATAAATAATAATAATTTGATTAGCACTTACCAATTCAGCCACTTCGTACTTCAAGGACGAGTGTACCCCCATGATAAAAGGGGTCGGAGTTGATAAAAACTCAACTAGAGCAGCTGGTAGTAGAGGTATATAAACGTGTGAGTATCGAAAGGGGTACATGAGAGCAGTCAACGCACGACATGCTTCAGTTAACCGGTTATAACTTTTCGAGTGAAACAAAATTTTATGTTCGGTCATTATGGCACAAAATAGCACTAAAACATTGCGGATGCCCAACTGGTGGAACAGTAAGTTAACGGAAGTGTGCGTGACTGGCAGTGAGGGGCTCAATGGGGGCTGTAGCGCTTGTCGGTCCCCAGCCCCGATGCTGAACCTCACTTGGGGGCCCCCTGGCGGAGGCACTTGAATACAACCGAGGATATTCCCGACTAAATTCTCCAACGGTACCGGCATGCTTTCCACATAAACTGAATAAATAATTCCTAAGCAATTCCGAAACGTTTCGATATAATCGAGTCTTGAGACCAATACGAGACACTTGGGGGCGTACATAATGCTGTGGTGGGATATGGCGGGGATGGGGCGCACCAGGGGGGCCTCACTTTCGACAGTGTCTTCCTCCTCATCTACGGGCTTACTGGGGGTGATTGAGACAGTTTCATTGAAGCAAAGACAAGCGCAATAGTAGCGATTTGCGTCGATATCTGTAAGTACCGAGACGAAAAATTTCGGTTCTTGCCGCTCGGTGGACAAAGCCCATCCTTGGGGTTGGCAAAACTGTTCAAAATTACCAGATTATTCTAGTCCACAAGGTGGGTAAACTTACCCATTCAATACCGTCGATAAATGGGGTATCTGACCAGTCTTTTTCGGGAAATCTTTGTAAAATTAAACCGCTACTAATACCGCTCCCTAAAACAACAATTAATATCTCATAAGGGGGCGTGCAAGACACTTACGCTCTTTCTCATGATCATAACCCACAACAACGAAATAGTCTGCTAAACGTGACATTTTTCAATTCATGTCGTTTTTGAGTAAAATTAACATTTTGGTTAGTCACAATTTCAAATCGTATAACCTGGGGGCTTAACGCAGCTCGGGGTCGTGTCACGAGTCCTCTTCGAGAAACTTAATTTCAGACAAATCTGATTTAATTGTTTACAAAACTATTACAGTTTATTATGTTAACAGCCACACCCAAGTAATATTCATCTCTAAACAAATCTTTACGCCATTTTAATAACTTTGAACTTCCCGAATTTGACAATCAGAGATGGAGGTTGTTTGCCACTACTGATGGGACATGTGAACTACCCCCAAAGAAAAATGTTTTTTGAATGAAACCACAACACTTGTCTTGCAAAATCTCGTACTAGTTTCATAAATGTCGGTTCGAAATCAAAATTTGTATTTGTTCGTTATGTTGGTGTACGAGTAAGTATTGTAGTGCAAAGTTCTAGTCGGCATAATGTTCAAGATGGCTGATAAACGAAAAGAAAATAGAGCGTAAATTTGTAACATATTTTTTATTAAAGACGCATAAAGTACAAACCGATAATTTTAAGCAACAATGCATTGTGATAAAACCATCTAGAATCAGCTCTCTGCGAGACAAATCGTCTCAAGCTTAGGTTAAGTGAAAATGGCTAAATTCGCTGACTATTTCGTAATTTGTGGCTTGGACTTGAGTTCAGGCCTCGAACCCGACAATATATCAGGTAACTAAACTGGTCAAAAGCCACATTTTCATTTTTTTGTTGTAGAAGACAACCTGCATGTCTCTCCTTTGGAGCGTTCATACAAGGGCAAAGTCTTGGCACACTATCCCGAAAACGTGTCTCATAATCCCTTCGATGCCTCTGCAGTTTGCATGGTGAGCTTCTCCAAGGTCTTTGGGGTTGTTTGGTGACTTAGCCAATAGACGAATACGTCATCCAGTATGCTCGTGTAAACTGTTATGCATCATAGTACGTGATATTAAGGTGGCGCTCTGCGAAAAAGTGCTGATTTTGGTCAATTTCAACTACCAATATCTACTAAACTATAAGAGATAAGACTTTGATTTTTGTATATGTTACTGCTAACACCTTTCACTAAGTATTTACCAAATTTCAATAATGTACATAAAAAAACAATTGACAAAAAATCACAAAATATCCATGTTTTCAACACTTCATCGAGATAATCTTAAGAACCATAATACGTAGATAAATCGGACTGGGACCATTTGAAAACACACAAAAATATCTAGTGACATTACCCACTTCCGAAAAAAATTGACTTTTAATTAAAAAAATACGTTTGATATCTCTGTGAAAGAAACGAAATTTGTTGTAGAAAGTTGATAATCTCACTAGATATAGTCGATTGAAACGATTTGGCGTTTGCCGTTTTTAAAAATGTTTTTTCATTCTCGAGATTATCTCAAAAAACAATTTTTTGTTAGTTGTGGCACCGGCCACCAGTTGGCGCTTCAAATTTTTGACAATTTATTTGTGATAGTGTACTTAAGATCTGTACCAATTTTCAGCTCTATGCGAATTTGTGTAAATTGAAATGTCAATTTTGACCGAACTAATTGATTTATAAAATCCTTTTCAAATTCATTAATAAAATTTTGAATCCGCCTGGGTCGGATTTAAAATCCATACGTGTTAAAATTAAATTTTAATTGAATTAAATTTTAATTTCACTTTCTACAAATTGACCGACCCCTAGTAGTAATTTTTTACTTAACAGATTATACCACTAATTTTTTTCTGTAACTATTGATTTTTTGGATTTTTGTGAAATTCGATTAGAAATTGTTTTCATACTCGTTTCAGTTAGTAAAACGTCAATTTTTTAGCATTCTAAAAAAATAACTCTTATAAAGTTGACAAATGTAAAAAATTAGTTAAAATGATAAGGAACTTCTTTGGAATATTTTTTTAATTAACGTTTGTTCAACCAAACCTACAAATTTTTGAAACATGGGTAGTACTATGACAAATTAAAAAAATCGAAAAAGTGTCTTATTGAAACAACAAAAAATTACTCATCAAATACTACACGAGAGTTCGACAAAGAAGAACATTATTTTCCAAAACATTTCTCAAACGGGTTGTCATTGGTCATTATAATTTGCTTGGAACCCTGCAGATACAACGTTTACAAAAAGTTTTATCAAATAATTTTTAATTTATTCACACTCTGATTTGTACGAAGTCTTTCGATAAATAATAATAATTATTACTTTATCGATAATAATAATAATACTTTAACTTGTATGGAAACGCTGATTATCATAAGTTATCAGGCTGAAGAGTCAAATAAAAACATTTCCACAGGTAGTATTTAGTTAGAATACATTTTTTCCCTCAGTTTGCATTAGTTTATCATTCACAAAGAAAAAAAAATTACAATATTCTTAGGAATATTATAACAAATTTTGCCAACAGTTATCTTCTTTTTCTATTTGATTAAAAATTTAATAATAACAATTTAAAAATTAATAATTATAATTATCAAAAATTTGCATAAACTCTCAATATTTCGTAAATACATGCATACGATGCCTCTCTGAATCGAACATTGCATGAGTAATATTTTGAATATTTCGATTCATAACAAGCCACTAGCCCTGTCCGAAGTACAGTCACCCAAAATGAAAATGACCCCTGCTATAAAACATTAGAGATCGTAAACTAGTTTTGAGTCGCTTTGAAATGTTTAAGGATTTCTTGATGGAAATTGTTGGTTATCCCAAATGTAAAATAATACACAAAAATAAAATTGTTAGTTGGTTTGCAAATTTAATTTATTATTTGGTTGATGCAAAATAAGTTTTAGTGTGCAATTAAAATCTGCCGAATAAAAAACACGACAAAACATGGATTCTTATTTCATTTTGTTTAAATTATCATTAAATTAAATTTCGCGGATTGTGATGCGATCGCGAAACGATCACTTTGATATCCATTGTCCAAAAATTATTTCAATTCAAAATAATTATTATACTTAAAATCTGATTGTCACAAACTGTAACTAAAAATTTGATCGTCTTTATAGTTTATTTCTTAAGAATATAAAACTTATTGCAATAATAGTTGTGCATAAAACAAGATAAAATAAAAATATCGAAATCCAATTGTTATTTTAAATTTCAAGCAAAGACGTCTACACTCTTAATGGTTTTAATTATTAATTGCACAATCGTTTTTGTGAACATTTTGGTTTATTAGTGCCGGTTTATAGAAAGTTCCATTTTAATTTGTTGTTAAAAGCTAACGATCATTGATAACTTTTATTCTGAGTATTCCAATTTTTTTAAACGTCTTTGTTTGATATTTGAAATACAATTGGATTACAATTTTTGTTTAATAGTAAATACTTAATTAAGACAAGATTGAGTACGAAAATCTTAGAAATAGAATAGAAACCGCTCTCAAAAATAAAATCTAATTTTATCGTGTTGTATAATAAATAACTAAACTACTTATAATAAGTATTTAATTTTATTCATGAATTGGAAATAGTATTATAACATTGTTTTTTTTGCATCAACTAAAATATAATAAATTAAATAAAAAAAAAATCATTTTTTTGACCTCTCAAAGTGACGAAATGTGGCGACGAAGATGACATTTTTTTTCTTTCTCATATGTCTTCTAAGAAAATTAATAAATGTTTGTTATGAAGAATTTGAAAATTTTTTCCTTGAAATTTTGGCCTTTAGTTATCCCCTGCGGTAAGAATTTGTTTGTCATTTCCTGTGAACCTTATTTGCAGTAATGGTCAGAATTTCATTCGGGTATTTCCATGAATGAATTGCCGTAACGTCATTGATAACTTTTATTCTGATTATTCCAATTTTTTGAAACGTCTTTGTTTAAAATTTGAAATACAATTACATTAAGACATTTTAATTTTAATAGTAAATACTTAATTAAGACACGATTGACTACGAAAATCTTAAGATAAAGAAGTTATAATTAACAAAAATTAGTGGTAATTCAATTTTAAAGAGGGAAACATTTTTAGTGATCTTTTTGTGGGTTCTTCTAAAATTTAAACAAATGCAGAAAACAGTAAGAATTTAACTACTTATAATATTTAATTTTATTCATTATTTCGAAATGGTATTCTAAAATCAATAAGACTTGGAGTGTTTATTGATTATAATAAACTTAGTTTAGCTTATTTTGCATCAATTAAATAGTAAATTAAATTTGCAAAAAACAAATTGATTTTCTTTGACCTCTCAAAGTGTCGAAACGTGGCGACGAACATGAAACTTTTTTTTACTTCTCATTTGTCTTCCAAGAAAATTAATAAATGTTTATCAATTCGGAGAAGAATTTGAAAATTCTTTCGCTTTAGTTTTGGGCTTAAGTTATTCCCTGTGGTGTTACGGGTTTGTTAATTATTTTCCAGTGAATCTTATTTGCGGTAATAGTCGGAATTTTAATCCGGGTATTTCCATGAATGAATTGCCGAAACATTTTTTCTGACGATTCTAATTTTTCAAAACATTAAGGACAGGCTTATAAAAAACTCCATTAAAATTTAACACGTTGTTAACAACGAACTAAAATGGAGCTTTCCATAAACCGGCACTAATAAACTAAAATGTTCACAAAAACGTTTGTGCAATTAATAATTAATTTAATTTAATTTAATGATAATTTAAACAAAATGAAATAAGAATCCATGTTTTGCCGAGTTTTTTATTCGGCAGATTTGAATTGCACACTAAAACTTATTTTGCATCAACCAAATAATAAATTAAATTTGCAAACCAACTAACAATTTTATTTTTGTGTATTATTTGGGATAACCAACAATTTCCATCAAACATTTTCGATTTGAGCGACCCCTGTGCGGGAATTAACAAGTGTGTAGAGCATACTGTGCGACGTCACGCTGGCAGCGCTCTGTATTACCGACACTGTTCAAAACTAATAATAATTTTTTTTAGTTCTGTTTGCCGCAAGGATTAAAATTCCGGACTCAAAAACACTCAGTCACTCAAGCCCCACTTTTCCACTCGTTTCTCATAACCCGAGAAGACGGCAAACGCTGCTACGGCTTCAGCTTGATTTTCTACGAAGAAGTGCGCAATCGGGACATTTGTAACGCCATGCAAACGCTTCAAGCTATGTACATCACGGAACTATCAAGCGGATTAAAAGAAGTCAAAGTGGTCCAAAACTGCCCACAATCCCGCTCACTTCCGCGTCATTTCAAACTCAGTGCACATAACCCCAATGGGGCAGCTCTCACTTATTACGATATTAACAAAGACAAGCTTTTTGTATCAAAAAGTATCAGTCTGATATGCCAGACAGCTTACGTACAAGCAGCTAAAATTTTCCTCGAGAATTTATTCCGTTGTGTGCCGAAACGTGCCGCATCTTTGGCAGGTTTAAGTCTCGAAAGTTACGTATTTAATTTAATTTATGAAGTGCAAATGCCAACACCTGGGAAAAGTCTTTTGATCTCATTGCCTCCAAGCGATCCACATTTACCCCCAGTTAGTGCAGTTCTACAAAGTCCTGCCCCTCCACTTGAACTACCACATCTCGATTATTCGCTAAGATTGTTGTTTATCTGGCTTGGTGTTGATATAGTTATACAAATCTTCACCTGTCTCCTATTGGAAAATCAAGTCTTGTTACGTAGTGCTGACTGTCAGCGTTTAATGGTGGTGGCTGAAGGAATCACTTCGTTGTTATTTCCCTTCACATGGCCCCATGTTTACGTTCCTATCCTTCCGGCCTCCTTACACCATTTTCTGGATGCTCCTGTACCATTCGTAATGGGGCTTTACGCCTCTTCTGAGAGCATCAAAGTGGCATCGGAAGCGACTCTGTGTTACGTTGATATTGATAAATGTAAAGTACAAAGACCGGAGGAAAGTGCAACTTTTCCGCATTTGGAAGCTTTCACTGATGAAATTTGGGCGGCTTTGGACAAATACGGAGTCCATGTACCCAATTCTGAGAATAGTCGTAGTCAGGTAATGTCATGTACACAGTTATACAGGGTGTTACGATAAGGTGGGGACAACAAACAGGGATTTTATTATTATTTTATTGTTTATTTATTCTCTATTTTGAGCTGGAGAATCTCGTTTTTTTTGTTACTAGGCTGTTCTGTCTAAATCCCACATACAATAAGATAACACAATCCATTAGGCAAAAAATACTACAAGTAGATTTACGTAAAATTGAAACTTGTCAATATTACATAATATTAATTTTTTTATTAATAATTTCAAGCTTAATTTTTTTTTATTGAGTTAATAATGTTTATAATTTGATAATTTGAACACCTCTTTCTCTTAATCTTGAATGTTAGAAAGTATATTATATTTGTTAAAAAAAATGATTTGCAATTATTTTTTCAAAGATTTTGGAATTGTGTATTATTCAGAATTGGTATTCTGTCTTAAATTTTGTCAACTTTTGATAAACTCTGTCAGTGTCACTTAAAATAAAAAACTATTTGATCTTAAAATTGGACCAAATGACGTCATTATTATTCCAACTTTAAATTGAAATAATTTGAGTTAGAGAGCAGATACTGTACACTATCATTTAAGATATAGTTGTTTTTAATTTAAAAAAATATGCGCAAAACATTTGAAAAGGGCAAAATCATTTTGCATAAAATTGTTTCACACTTATAAAAAAGAGCTAAGCCTTATGTCAAAAATATGTCTGTGGATTCCAAATCTGTCTCTATTTTTCTTCTACGATTTGTAGTTTTGGAGATAAATAATGAAATATAGGTGATCGTTTTTTATTTTTCCAATCTAGTAGAAAAAATCAGTAATTAATAAAAAAATGCATAAATTGATCTAAAAGACTTGTAACTCCTTTTAATAGTTAATTATTTACTGCTGAGTACAATTTTGTAGTAATTGAATAAGAATTGTTTAAATAATCCGAATAAAACAACTTGGTCAAAATTTGTATTTACCTTAAACCAATTAAAAAAATCGTATAGACAACATTAACTGAAACTTTACGTCTAAAATATGCCTATTTAACGTAGAATTGTCTGAGGATTCTAAATCTGTCCTTATTTTTGTTCTACGATTCGTACTTTTGGAGATATTTGACGAAATATAGTCGTTTGTAATTTTTCCAATCTAGAAAAAAATTAATAATAAATCAAAAAACATAGAAATTGATCTAAAACAACTAATAGCCCTTTTTAATAGCTAACTATCTATTGCTGAACACAATTTTACAGCAATTGGGGCAGAATTGTTTAAATAATCCGAATAAAACAACTTGGACAAAATTTTTATTTACCTTAAACCAATTAAAAAAATCGTATAGACAACATTAACTGAAACTTTACGTCTAAAATATGCCTATTTAACGTAGAATTGTCTGAGGATTCCAAATCTGTCCTTATTTTTGTTCTACGATTCGTACTTTTGTAGATATTTGACAAAATATAGTCGTTTGTAATTTTTACAATCTACAAAAAAATTAATAATAAATCAATAAACATAGAAATTGATCTAAAACAACTAGTAGCCCTTTTTAATAGCTAATTATCTATTGCTGAGCACAATTTTACAGCAATTGGGGCAGAATTGTTTAAATAAGCCGAATAAAACAACTTGGACATAATTTTTATTTACCTTAAACCAATAAAAAAATCGTTAACACTACAATAACTGAAACCTTACGTCTAAAATATGCCTATTTAACGTAGAATTGTCTGAGGATTTCAAATCTGTCTTTATATTTGTTTTACGATTCGTACTTTTGGAGATATTTGATGAAATATAGACGTTTTTAATTTTTTCAATTAATAAAAAAATAAACAATAAATAAAAAACAGAAATCGATGTAAACAACTTGTAGCCCTTTTTAATAGTTAATAATCTATTGCTGAGCACAGTTTTGTAACAATTGAGTCAAAATTGTTTAAATAATGCGAATAAAACAATTTGGGCAATTTTTTTATTTACTTTATTAAATCAATAAAAAATCGTCAAGACTACAATAACTGATACCTTATGTCAAAAATATGCTTACTTAACGTAGAATTGTCTGAGAATTCCAAATCTGTCCTTATATTTGTTTTACGATTCGTACTTTTGGAGATATTTGATAAAATATAGTCGTTTTTAATTTTTCCAATCAATAAAAAAAATAAATAATAAATAAAAAACAGAAATCGATGTAAACAACTTGCTGCCCTTTTTACTAGGTAATTATCTATTGCTGAGCATAATTTTGTAACAATTGAGTCAGAATTGTTTAAATAATACGAATAAAACAACTTGGGATTTTTTTTTATATATCTTAAAACAATAAAAAAATTATCAAGACTACAATAACTGAAACCTTATGTCAAAAATATGCCTATTTAACGTAGAATTGTCTGAGGATTCCAAATCTGTCTCCATTTTTGTTCTACGATTCGTAGTTTTGGAGATATTTGACGAAATATAGTCGTTTGTATTTTTTTCAATCTACAAAAAAATTAATAATAAATTAAAAAACATAGAAATTGATCTAAAACAACTATTAGCCTTTTTTAATAATTAATTATCTATTGCTGAGCACAATTTTACAGCAATTGGGGCAGAATTGTTTAAATAAGCCGAATAAAACAACTTGGACATAATTTTTATTTACCTTAAACCAATAAAAAAATCGTTAACACTACAATAACTGAAACCTTACGTCTAAAATATGCCTATTTAACGTAGAATTGTCTGAGGATTTCAAATCTGTCTTTATATTTGTTTTACGATTCGTACTTTTGGAGATATTTGATGAAATATAGACGTTTTTAATTTTTTCAATTAATAAAAAAATAAACAATAAATAAAAAACAGAAATCGATGTAAACAACTTGTAGCCCTTTTTAATAGTTAATAATCTATTGCTGAGCACAGTTTTGTAACAATTGAGTCAAAATTGTTTAAATAATGCGAATAAAACAATTTGGGCAATTTTTTTATTTACTTTATTAAATCAATAAAAAATCGTCAAGACTACAATAACTGATACCTTATGTCAAAAATATGCTTACTTAACGTAGAATTGTCTGAGAATTCCAAATCTGTCCTTATATTTGTTTTACGATTCGTACTTTTGGAGATATTTGATAAAATATAGTCGTTTTTAATTTTTCCAATCAATAAAAAAAATAAATAATAAATAAAAAACAGAAATCGATGTAAACAACTTGCTGCCCTTTTTACTAGGTAATTATCTATTGCTGAGCATAATTTTGTAACAATTGAGTCAGAATTGTTTAAATAATACGAATAAAACAACTTGGGATTTTTTTTTATATATCTTAAAACAATAAAAAAATTATCAAGACTACAATAACTGAAACCTTATGTCAAAAATATGCCTATTTAACGTAGAATTGTCTGAGGATTCCAAATCTGTCTCCATTTTTGTTCTACGATTCGTAGTTTTGGAGATATTTGACGAAATATAGTCGTTTGTATTTTTTTCAATCTACAAAAAAATTAATAATAAATTAAAAAACATAGAAATTGATCTAAAACAACTATTAGCCTTTTTTAATAATTAATTATCTATTGCTGAGCACAATTTTACAGCAATTGGGGCAGAATTGTTTAAATAAGCCGAATAAAACAACTTGGACATAATTTTTATTTACCTTAAACCAATAAAAAAATCGTTAACACTACAATAACTGAAACCTTACGTCTAAAATATGCCTATTTAACGTAGAATTGTCTGAGGATTTCAAATCTGTCTTTATATTTGTTTTACGATTCGTACTTTTGGAGATATTTGATGAAATATAGACGTTTTTAATTTTTTCAATTAATAAAAAAATAAACAATAAATAAAAAACAGAAATCGATGTAAACAACTTGTAGCCCTTTTTAATAGTTAATAATCTATTGCTGAGCACAGTTTTGTAACAATTGAGTCAAAATTGTTTAAATAATGCGAATAAAACAATTTGGGCAATTTTTTTATTTACTTTATTAAATCAATAAAAAATCGTCAAGACTACAATAACTGATACCTTATGTCAAAAATATGCTTACTTAACGTAGAATTGTCTGAGAATTCCAAATCTGTCCTTATATTTGTTTTACGATTCGTACTTTTGGAGATATTTGATAAAATATAGTCGTTTTTAATTTTTCCAATCAATAAAAAAAATAAATAATAAATAAAAAACAGAAATCGATGTAAACAACTTGCTGCCCTTTTTACTAGGTAATTATCTATTGCTGAGCATAATTTTGTAACAATTGAGTCAGAATTGTTTAAATAATACGAATAAAACAACTTGGGATTTTTTTTTATATATCTTAAAACAATAAAAAAATTATCAAGACTACAATAACTGAAACCTTATGTCAAAAATATGCCTATTTAACGTAGAATTGTCTGAGGATTCCAAATCTGTCTCCATTTTTGTTCTACGATTCGTAGTTTTGGAGATATTTGACGAAATATAGTCGTTTGTATTTTTTTCAATCTACAAAAAAATTAATAATAAATTAAAAAACATAGAAATTGATCTAAAACAACTATTAGCCTTTTTTAATAATTAATTATCTATTGCTGAGCACAATTTTACAGCAATTGGGACAGAATTGTTTAAATAATCCGAATAAAACAACTTGAACATAATTTTTATTTACCTTAAACCAATAAAACAAACATCAAGGCTAGAATAACTGAAACCTTACGTCTAAAATATGCCTATTTAACGTAAAATTGTCTGAGGATTCCAAATCTGTCCTTATTTTTGTTCTACGATTCGTACTTTTGGAGATATTTGACGAAATATAGTCGTTTGTAATTTTTCCAATCTAGAAAAAAATTAATAATAAATCAAAAAACATAGAAATTGATCTAAAACAACTAGTAGCCTTTTTTAATAATTAATTATCTATTGCTGAGCACAATTTTACAGCAATTGTGGCAGAATTGTTTAAATAATCCGAATAAAACAACTTGGTCAAAATTTTTATTTACTTTAAACCAATAAAAAATCGTATAGACTACATTAACTGAAACTTTATATCAAAAACATGCCTATTTAACGTAAAATTGTCTGAGGATTCCAAATCTGTTCCTATTTTTGTTCTACGATTCGTACTTTTGGAGGTATTTGACGAAATATAGTCGTTTGTAATTTTTCCAATCCACAAAAAAAATTAATAATAAATCAAAAAACATTGAAATTGATCTAAAACTACTAGTAGTCTTTTTTAATAGCTAATTACCTATTGCTGAGCACAATTTTACAGCAATTGGGGCAGAATTGTTTAAATGATCCGAATAAAACAACTTGGTCAAAATTTTTATTTACTTTAAACCAATAAAAAAATCGTATAGACTACATTAACTGAAACCTTACGTCTAAAATATGCCTATTTAACGTAGAATTGTCTTTAGGTCGATAATTGCTTATAAGATGCTTCTCACCCTTTTTATGTATTGGAATCACATTGGTTTTTTAACTATTGAAGAGATTAAAAATATGTGTCAATGTATTGCAATTTCAGAATTCCGTTTTTATTTCAGAAGTAATTTCCATTGAATTAGTTAAGTCCAAATAGATTACTTTTTTGATTTGTGTTACTTACTGTAACTATTAGATTTTGTTGTTAGATCTTCATTATTTTTTTTAATTGAGTTATTTGTTTAGTTTGTGATATTTTTGACTACCTGACTTATTTCTAATGTGGGATTTAAACGGAACAGTTGGTATTTTTTTATTTATTATTATTATTTTATGACATTTGTAGGAAATCATGTCACGGAGTTGTACCCTGCCAGGGCGCCCCCAAAACCGCCGTAAACTCTCAATTCATGACACTCTCGATGGGGACAGACCCCCGTCTCCCCCAGGTTCAGCTCGATCTGAAGCTTTACAAAGAATCGCTGACATAGTCCGAAGAACAGGGGTGGCCTTGGACCAGAACGAAACCACCCAACCTACAGATTCCTACATTGAGGATTTACGTTTTAATAATTCAATTCGAGAGATTTTCCTCAATCGTTTCGTTCACATTTTCCACTCGTACGAAAACTTTGTTATATTTCCCAATCAGGATAAGGACGATTGGTTCAATAATCGCGATTCAATGCAAAATTTCGATAAAGCGTCTTTTTTGTCCGATCAACCGGAACAAAACCGCCATTTTCTTTGGAGGTTTCTCGAATCGCAAATGTTTGCCACACTTATTGATAATAAAATATT
Source organism: Tribolium freemani (assembly GCA_939628115.1). NCBI lineage: Eukaryota > Metazoa > Arthropoda > Insecta > Coleoptera > Tenebrionidae > Tribolium > Tribolium freemani. The sequence goes on along the minus strand of OW626786.1, from coordinate 15,885,418 downwards.
ATCCACATGGGGTGAGCTTGATAATAATCTGATTATTTTCGATAATCGAATTAAATTATTGAAACAACGCTACGGTGGTGAGAATTTAATCAGGTCTTTGTGTTACGAGCCGTGTACGAGTGCACACGATACACAGAAACTCCTAGAACGAAGATTGACGAACCCAGACTTTGAAGCGCCACCTCCGAGAGAAATAATGAACGTTAAGTCAAATCCAAGTCGGTATTTCCCCCTCTTGGATAAGGAAGTTTTAAACAAGACACCTGTCGTTAATAAAGGTAGTATACCACGAGCAAGTGCATTACGTAAAGGCTTGTCATTTACTCGAAATTTACCAACCGAAAAAACAAAAAATAATCAAGACATGTCGCCTGCTTTAATAGCACAAGCAAATTGGACTTTTGTCGAGAAATTACTCAAAGATTGTAAAGCCAAAACTAAGAGAATGTTGTTGGCAAAACTGGGAGCCGAAGGTGTAACACTTTCTAGTAGCAATGCTGCTGATAATTTCGGAGCTGTTGAGGAAAATACTTTGGTGGCATCACTGTGTGAGTTTTTGGAACGAGTTTGGTCACATGGACTTCAACGGAAAAAGGGCAAATCGGCCTTGTGGTCACATTTGACCATTTATCAGGAGACACAACACCAAAACAGGAATAAATATCTGAGCGAGAGTAGAAACATCAAGGGGGATTTACCGACACTTCCCGATTCGCTTTTATTTGATGTTGCGTAAGTAATTTTTTTACCTGAAGTCAATTTTTCCAATTTATTAAAAATAAATAGTAAATAAAATTGGTCTGAAACGACTGATTTTTTTATTTTTATTTGTCTTAAACCAATAAAAAAATCAAGACTATAATCACTTCTAAAAACGTAGAATTCTCTGAAGGTTCTAAATCTGTCTCCATTTTTGTTCTACGATTCGTACTTTTGGAGATATTTGACGAAATATAGTCGTTTGTAATTTTTCCCACCTATAAAAAATTTAATAATAAATAAAAAACATAGAAATTGATCTAAAACAACCTGTGGCTTTTTTTACTAGTTAATTGTCTATTGCTGAGCACAATTTTGTAACAATTGAGTCAAAATTGTTTAAACAATGCGAATAAAACAATTTGGGCAAATTTTTTATTTACTTTATTAAATCAATAAAAAATCATAAAGACTACAATAACTGAAACCTTATGTCAAAAATATGCCTATTTAACGTAGAATTGTCTGAGGATTCCAAATCTGTCCCCATTTTTGTTCTACGATTCGTACTTTTGGAGATATTTGACGAAATATAGTCGTTTGTAATTTTTCCAATTACAAAAAAAATTAATAATAAATCAAAAAACATAGAAATTGATCTAAAACAACTAGTAGTCTTTTTTAATAGCTAATTGTCTATTGCTGAGCACAATTTTGTAACAATTGAGTCAGAATTGTTTAAATAATCAGAATAAAACAACTTGGAATTTTTTTTATATGTCTTAAAACAATAAAAAAATCATCAAGACTACAATAACTGATACCTTATGTCAAAAATATGCTTACTTAACGTAGAATTGTCTGAGGATTTCAAATCTGTCTCCATTTTTGTTCTACGATTCGTACTTTTGGAGATATTTGATGAAATATAATCGTTTTTAATTTTTCCAATCAATAAAAAAATAAATAATAAATAAAAAACAAAAATCGATCTAAACGACTTGCAGCCCTTTTTACTAGTTAATAATCTATTGCTGAGCACAATTTTGTAACAATTGAGTCAAAATTGTTTAAATAATGCGAATAAAACAATTTGGCTAAATTTTTTATTTACTTTATTAAATCAATAAAAAATCATCAAGACTACAATAACTGAAACCTTATGTCAAAAATATGCCTACTTAACGTAGAATTGTCTGAGGATTCCAACTCTGTCTCCATTTTTGTTCTACGATTCGTACTTTTGGAGATATATGATAAAATAAAGTCGTTTTGAATTTTTCCAATCAATAAAAAAATAAATAATAAATAAAAAACAGAAATCGATCTAAACGACTTGTGGCCCTTTTTACTAGTTAATTATCTATTGCTGAGCACAATTTTGTAACAATTGTGTCAAAATTGTTTAAATTATGCGAATAAAACAATTTGGGCAATTTTTTTATTTACTTTATTAAATCAATAAAAAATCATCAAGACTACAATAACTGATACCTTATCTCAAAAATATGCCTACTTAACGTAGAATTGTCTGAGGATTCCAAATCTGTCTCCATTTTTGTTCTACGATTCGTACTTTTGGAGATATATGATAAAATAAAGTCGTTTTGAATTTTTCCAATCAATAAAAAAATAAATAATAAATAAAAAACAGAAATCGATCTAAACGACTTGTGGCCCTTTTTACTAGTTAATTATCTATTGCTGAGCACAATTTTGTAACAATTGTGTCAAAATTGTTTAAATTATGCGAATAAAACAATTTGGGCAATTTTTTTATTTACTTTATTAAATCAATAAAAAATCATCAAGACTACAATAACTGATACCTTATGTCAAAAATATGACTACTTAACGTAGAATTGTCTGAGGATTCCAAATCTGTCTCCATTTTTGTTCTACGATTCGTACTTTTGGAGATATTTGATGAAATATAGTCGTTTTTAATTTTTCCAATTAATAAAAAAATAAACAATAAATAAAAAACAGAAATCGATCTAAACGACTTGTAGCCCTTTTTACTAGGTAATAATCTATTGCTGAGCACAATTTTATAGCAATTGGGTTGGAATTGTTTAAATAATCTCCATTTTTGTTCTACGATTCGTACTTTTGGAGATATTTGGTGAAATATAGTCGATTTTAATTTTTCCATTTTAAAAAAAGTAAATAATAAATAAAAAACAGAAATCGATCTAAACGACTTGTAACCTTTTTTACCAGTTAATTTTTTATTGCTGAGCACAATTTTGTAGCAATTGAGTCCAGAATTGTTTAAATAATCCGAATAAAACAACTTGGGATTTTTTTTTATATATCTTAAAACAATAAAAAAATCATCAAGACTACAATAACTGATACCTTATGTTAAAAATATGCCTACTTAACGTAGAATTGTCTGAGGATTCCAACTCTGTCTCCATTTTTGTTCTACGATTCGTACTTTTGGAGATATATGATAAAATAAAGTCGTTTTGAATTTTTCCAATCAATAAAAAAATAAATAATAAATAAAAAACAGAAATCGATCTAAACGACTTGTGGCCCTTTTTACTAGTTAATTATCTATTGCTGAGCACAATTTTGTAACAATTGTGTCAAAATTGTTTAAATTATGCGAATAAAACAATTTGGGCAATTTTTTTATTTACTTTATTAAATCAATAAAAAATCATCAAGACTACAATAACTGATACCTTATCTCAAAAATATGCCTACTTAACGTAGAATTGTCTGAGGATTCCAAATCTGTCTCCATTTTTGTTCTACGATTCGTACTTTTGGAGATATATGATAAAATAAAGTCGTTTTGAATTTTTCCAATCAATAAAAAAATAAATAATAAATAAAAAACAGAAATCGATCTAAACGACTTGCAGCCCTTTTTACTAGTTAATTATCTATTACTGAGCACTATTTTGTAGCAATTGAGTCAGAATTGTTTAAATAATCCGAAAAAACAACTTGGAATTTTTTTTATATGTCTTAAAACAATAAAAAAATCATCAAGACTACAATAACTGATAGCGTATGTCAAAAATATGCTTACTTAACGTAGAATTGTCTGAGGATTTCAAATCTGTCTCCATTTTTGTTCTACGATTCGTACTTTTGTAGATATTTGATAAAATATAGTCGTTTTTAATTTTTCCAATCAAAAAAATAAATAATAAATAAAAAACAGAAATCGATCCAAACGACTTGTAACCTTTTTTACTAGTTAATTATCTATTGCTGAGCACAATTTTGTAACAATTGTGTCAAAATTGTTTAAATTATGCGAATAAAACAATTTGGGCAATTTTTTTATTTACTTTCTTAAATCAATAAAAAATCATCAAGACTACAATAACTGATACCTTATGTTAAAAATATGCCTACTTAACGTAGAATTGTCTGAGGATTCCAACTCTGTCTCCATTTTTGTTCTACGATTCGTACTTTTGGAGATATTTGATAAAATAAAGTCGTTTTTAATTTTTCCAATCAATAAAAAAATAAATAATAAATAAAAAACAGAAATCGATCTAAACGACTTGTAGCCCTTTTTACTAGTTAATAATCTATTGCTGAGCACAATTTTGTAACAATTGAGTCAAAATTGTTTAAATAATGCGAATAAAACAATTTGGCTAAATTTTTTATTTACTTTATTAAATCAATAAAAAATCATCAAGACTACAATAACTGATACCGTATGTCAAAAATATGCTTACTTAACGTAGAATTGTCTGAGGATTCCAAATCTGTCTCCATTTTTGTTCTACGATTCGTACTTTTGGAGATATTTGACGAAATAAAGTCGTTTTTAGTTTTTCCAATCAATAAAAAAATAAATAATAAATAAAAAACAGAAATCGATCCAAACGACTTGTAACCTTTTTTACTAGTTAATTATTTATTGCTGAGCACAATTTTGTAGCAATTGATTTAAAATTGTTTAAATAATGAGAATAAAACAAGGCGGGCAATTTTTTATTTATTTTATTAAATCAATAAAAAATCATCAAGACTACAATAACTGATACCTTATGTCAAAAATTTGCCTACTTAACGTAGAATTGTCTGAGGATTCCAAATCTGTCCCTATTTTTGTTCTACAATTCGTACTTTTGGAGATATTTGATAAAATATAGTCGTTTTTAATTTTTCCAATCAATAAAAAAATAAACAAATAAAAAACAGAAATCGATCTAAATGACTTGTAGCCCTTTTTACTAGTTAATAATCTATTGCTGAGCACAATTTTGTAACAATTGAGTCAAAATTGTTTAAATTATGCGAATAAAACAATTTGGGCAAATTTTTTATTTACTTTATTAAATCAATAAAAAAATCATCAAGACTACAATAACTGATACCGTATGTCAAAAATATGCTTACTTAACGTAGAATTGTCTGAGGATTTCAAATCTGTCCTTATATTTGTTTTACGATTCGTACTTTTGGAGATATTTGATAAAATATAGTCGTTTTTAATTTTTCCAATCAATAAAAAAATAAACAATAAATAAAAAACAGAAATCGATCTAAACGAGTTTTTACTAGTTAATAATCTATTGCTGAGCACAATTTTGTAACAATTGATTCAAAATTGTTTAAATAATGCGAATAAAACAATTTGGCTAAATTTTTTATTTACTTTATTAAATCAATAAAAAATCATCAAGACTACAATAACTGATACCTTATGTCAAAAATAAGCCTACTTAACGTAGAATTGTCTGAGGATTCCAAATCTGTCTCCATTTTTGTTCTACGATTCGTACTTTTGGAGATATTTGACGAAATAAAGTCGTTTTTAATTTTTCCAATCAATAAAAAAATAAATAATAAATAAAAAACAGAAATCGATCTAAACGACTTGTAGCCCTTTTTACTAGTTAATTTTCTATTGCTGAGCACAATTTTGTAACAATTGAGTCAAAATTGTTTAAATAATGCGAATAAAATAATTTGGCGAAATTTTTTATTTACTTTATTAAATAAATAAAAAATCATCAAGACTACAATAACTGATACCTTATGTCAAAAATATGCCTACTTAACGTAGAATTGTCTGAGGATTCCAAATCTGTCTCCATTTTTGTTCTACGATTCGTACTTTTGGAAATATTCGATGAAATATAGTCGTTTGTAATTTTCCCAAATTACAAAAAATCAATAATAATAAATAAAAAACATAGAAATTGACTTGTAGCCCCTTTTAATAGTTGAGCACAATTGAGTCAGAATTGTTTAAATAATCCGAATGAAATCAGTAAAATAAAAAAAAAATTCTTATTAGGAACGTCCAAGCAATGACTGACGTGAAAACCGGCATCGGAATGGCCAAAGCCTGGGTGCGTTTAGCCCTCGAGAAAAAACAACTATCAAAACACCTCCGTACTCTACTTTCCGACCAAACCATCTTGCGCAGTCTTTACAAACGTTCGGCTTTTCTCCGCTGTGAAGAAGAAAAAGAACAATTCCTCTACCATCTTTTATCACTAAACGCAGTTGATTATTTCTGCTTTACCAGCACATATGCCACCACTGTGATACCCTACCGTATTGTGATAATCCCGAACAAAAAGGGTGCAACCACCTCTGCAAACGCCTGGGCTGTACTTTCTGGTACTCTGTCCGAAACCCGCCGTATTCCTGTACCTAAATCAAATAATTTCGAATACAAACATCACAATTTGGGCGTGTTGACAACACTGAGGATAGGACACGATAATTCAGGCTTGTACGCAAAATGGATGATTGACTATGTTCTAGTACGTAACGAAATCACAGGACACACTTACAAGTAATTTTTGATTTGTGGGATTTTAAAAAAAATTGAATATAACAACTGTAGATTTCCATGTGGGAGGTGGTTAGGTCGCGGAGTTGATGACGGGTCAACTGAACGACTTTTGGTTGGTAATTTAATGGCGTTAAAAGTGGAAGGTGACGAAACGAACCAAAGTGGAAGCATTGGACGAACACCTCCAAGATGTCCGTCCCCAGCGGGACTTCCCCGAACTGAATTAAAACAATCGCAAATTCAGCACATGTTAGGCGACTGTGTTAATAATATTGTCAAATGGCACTATAGGAGAAACTCTGAGCGCAATACAACACTGACGGCTCTATTGTGTGGTGAAAATGGTTTAGTCCATTGTTTGGAAAATGTGTTTTTTATGGGGTTCAAGTCGGCTAGATTATTTGTTGGGAAAAATCATCTCTGGGATTATTTCGGTACGGAAGGACATAATTATTGTTGACTTTATTTATATATGTTTCAGTACGTGTCAAGGAACAATTTGAGTCGGATTTACTCGAGGAAAGTTCAGGTAATCGAACGGCGAGTTTAGAACGTAATCATCAAGAAACCGTGGCCGTTTGGAGATGCTATTGCCATTTAATTGATGAAATTATGTGTACGAGTAAAGCGTTGGGAAAGGATGGAAAATTTCAATTGTTCATTTGTCTCAGTGTCAGGTGATTAGTTTTGTTCAGCAAGAGGTAATGTGCCGCTTAATTTAAATTGTGTAACTGCAATAGTCATTTGGACGAAGCGGCACATTGGGTGATATAGATAGATGCTTACATCCCCATATTCATAAAATTATAAGTATTTATTAGCTGTTTCAAAACTATAAAAACGCCAACGTTGCATTTTCTCTCAAAATTAGTTGTTATAACTACTACACTACACTGCACTACAGAAAAGTAATAGCTAATGTACAGTCACCCAAAATGAAAATGACGCGTCCATAAACGAACCCCTGCTATAAACTAGTTTTGAGTCGTTTTGAAATGTTTAAGGATTTTTTGATGGAAATTGTTGGTTATCCCAAATGTGAAATAATACAATTTTTCTTTGAGAGAAGGTCACAAAAATAAAATTGTTAGTTGGTTTGCAAATTTAATTTATTATTTGCTTGATGCAAAATAAGTTTTAGTGTGCAATTAAAATCTGTCGAATAAAAAACACGGCAAAACATGGATTCTTATTTCATTTTGTTTAAATTATCATTAAATTAAATTTCGCGGATTGTGATGCGATCGCGAAACGATCACTTTGATATACAGGGTGTTTCAAGTTTTAGGTCCAGTCAATAAATAAATACTTCTAGTATTCCAAAATAAAAAATAGATATCGCAAACGATAGAGTTTCTAACACGCTTCAATTTGATGCTTTGCTGATATCCTAAATTTTCATGATATAAGCGTAAAACGCAAAAAACTACATTAAAAATTTTTTTTTTTTTCAAATTATTCCAATAATTTTTTTATAATACAATTCCTCCTATTTTTTAAGTAAGACTTCCGAAACTGAAACAGTAAAAAACCCAAGGCGTATTGAGCAATTGAAATTTCAATTTGCAAAAAAAGGGCATTTTTTAATTGACAAGTAAAATTTTAGTCTGACAGTTAATGATGTTTCAATTTTTTGTGAATCAAGCAAAGACACGAGCTCTGTTTTTTCTCAAAGGTGACTAAGATAAAACATTTATTTGATCTTTTGCAAATTGAAATTTCAATTGCTCAATACGCCTTGGGTTTTTTACTGTTTCAGTTTCGGAAGTCTCACTTAAAAAATAGGAGGAATTTTATTATGAGAAAACGATTGCAATAATTTGGAAACAAAAAATTTTTTATTCAGTTTTTCACAATTCACGCTCATACCATGAAAATTTCGTATAACATTAAAGCATCAAATTGAAGCGTGTTAGAAACTCTATCGTTTGAGATATATTTTTTTTCTTTTGGACAACTAGAAGTATTTATTTTTTGACTGGTCCTAAAACTTGAAACACCCTGTACATTGTACATTGTCCAAAAATTATTTCAATTCAAAATAATTATTATAATACTTAAAATCTGATTGTCACAAACTGTAACTAAAAATTTGATCGTCTTTATAGTTTATTTCTTAAGAATATAAAACTTATTGCAATAATAGTTGTGCATAAAACAAGATAAAATAAAAATGTCGAAATCCAATTGTTATTTTAAATTTCAAGCAAAGACGTCTACACTCTGAATGGTTTTAATTATTAATTGCACAATCGTTTTTGTGAACATTTTGGTTTACTAGTGCCGGTTTATAGAAAGTTCCATTTTAATTCGTTGTTAAAAGCTAACAACGCTAATAGACCAATCAAACTGATTAATTAATCAATGCCATGAATGAATGAATTGTTGATAACTTTTATTCTGAATATTCCAATTTTTTTAAACGTCTTTGTTTGATATTTGAAATACAATTGGATTTTTGTTTTAATAGTAAATACTTAATTAAGACAAGATTGAGTACGAAAATAAGTTGTAATCTTAAAATTCCAAAAATTGAAACCGGTCTCAAAAATAAAATCTAATTTTATCGTGTTGTATAATAAATAACTAAACTACTTATAATACGTATTTAATTTTATTCATGAATTGGAAATAGTATTATAACATTGTTTTTTTTGCATCAACTAAAATATAATAAATTAAATTTAAAAAAAAATACATTTTTTTCACCTCTCAAAGTGACGAAATGTGGCGACGAACATGAAACTTTTTTTTATTTCTCATATATCTTCTAAAAAAATTAATAAATGTTTATGTTATGAAGAATTTGAAAATTTTTTCCTTGAAATTTTGGCCTTTAGTTATCCCCTGCGGTAAGAGTTTGTTTGTCATTTCCTTTGAACCTTATTTGCAGTAATGGTCAAAATTTCATTCGGGTATTTACATGAATGAATTGCCGTAACGTCATTGATAACTTTTATTCTGATTATTCCAATTTTTTGAAACGTCTTTGTTTAAAATTTGAAATACAATTGCATTAAGACATTTTAATTTTAATAGTAAATACTTAATTAAGACACGATTGACTACGAAAATCTTAAAATAAAGAAGTTATAATTAACAAAAATTAGTGGTAATTCAATTTTAAAGAGGGAAACATTTTTAGTGATCTTTTTGTGGGTTCTTCTAAAATTTAAACAAATGCAGAAAACAGTAAAAATTTAACTACTTATAATATTTAATTTTATTCATTATTTCGAAATGGTATTCTAAAATCAATAAGACTTGGAGTGTTTATTTATTATAATAAACTTAGTTTAGCTTATTTTGCATCAATTAAATAGTAAATTAAATTTGCAAAAAACAAATTGATTTTCTTTGACTTCTCAAAGTGTCGAAACGTGGCGACGAACATGAAACTTTTTTTTACTTCTCATTTGTCTTCCAAGAAAATTTATAAATGTTTATCAATTCGGAGAAGAATTTGAAAATTCTTTCGTTGCAGTTTTGGGCTTAAGTTATCCCCTGTGGTGTTACGGGTTTGTTAATTATTTTCCCGTGAATCTTATTTGCGGTAATAGTCGGAATTTTAATCCGGGTATTCCCATGAATGAATTGCCGAAACATTTATTGATAACTTTTATTCTGGCGATTCTAATTTTTCAAAACATTAAGGGCAGGCTTATAAAAAAGCTCCATTAAAATTTAACACGTTGTTAACAACGAACTAAAATTTAATGGAGCTTTCTAAAAACCGGCACTAATAAACTAAAATGTTCACAAAAACGTTTGTGCAATTAATAATTAAAACCATTAAGAGTGTAGACATCTTTGCTTGAAGTTTAGAATAACAATTGAATTTCGATATTTTTATTTTATCTTGTTTTATGCACAACTATTATTGCAATAAGTTTTATATTCTTAAGAAATAAACTATAAAGACGATCAAATTTTTAGTTACAGTTTGTGACAATCATATTTTAAGTATAATAATTATTTTGAATTGAAATAATTTTTGGACAATGGATATCAAAGTGATCGTTTCGCGATCGCATCACAATCCGCGAAATTTAATTTAATGATAATTTAAACAAAATGAAATAAGAATCCATGTTTTGTCATGTTTTTTATTCGGCAGATTTTAATTGCACACTAAAACTTATTTTGCATCAACCAAATAATAAATTAAATTTGCAAACCAACTAACAATTTTATTTTTGTGTATTATTTCACATTTGGGATAACCAACAATTTCCATCAAGAAATCCTTAAACATTTCAAAAGCCGATAAATGAAATGTGGAACTCGACTCAAAACTAGTTTACGATCTCTAATGATTTATAGCAGGAGTTCGTTTATGGACGCGTCATTTTCATTTTGAGTGACTGTAATTTATACTTTCAATGAGAGATCTAATCATTGATAACTATTGTATAATTTTATCAATCTTATTTAAAAAAATAATTCTGTGAAATGCGACGTTGGCGTTTTTATAGTTTTGAAACAGATTATACTTTTGTAGTAATAAGTAGATGCTAATACTTATGTAGTATTAGCATAAGCTTATAAAATCATAGAAACATAAGTATCTACTGCTATCCATATTCATAAAACATAGTAGTTACTAACAAAAATTAGTATGTACTTATGAAATTACTAGTCTGCTATTCGTTAAACTTATGTTTTTGCAGAAAAATCTATTTACTAAAAGACGCTATATTTGCCGTACCAAGAACTTCAAGAAACTTTAAAATTAAGCAAGAAAATACGGCCGATCATAATTTCATATAAATGTAGCAGTTTTCAGCAAAAACTGTGCAATAGTTAATGATCTCGATGGACACACAAAATCCAATTTACCATTTTAAAATTTTCTATCGAAAGCGCCAAACCAATTTTTGTATTACGTTAATAGTCGGAAAATTGTTGGCTGTAAGTAACAGAGTTTGGTAGGTTCAGATTTTTCAGGTGATTTTTTGTCGATCTTAGTGCGTTTTGGCTGACTCCGGGCTCATCATAATCAAACCATATTTAGAAATCTTTTTTTAGAACTATGAAAAACCCGAGTAAATAAATAGTGTTACAGATTCGCCTGCCGATACAAAAAATTATTATTACAATATTTTATTAGAGAAAATATTACTCGGAATATTTATCAGCTTTAAATAAAAACTCAACTTTAGATGTTCAGATTCTCCAAACGATTCTGTTGAGAATTTTTTCAATTACGGAGTATTCTTCCAAAATTCCGTCCACGAGGGCTAAACAAACTTTTTGTAGATGTTAATAACTCGAAAACTGTGGCTGTTAGCTAATAATCCTAAGCTTGTTCGAATTTTTTAGACGATTATTAGCCGATTTCGGCGCATTTTGGGTGACTTGGGGTCAAAAAGTCGAAATAAAATTTGAAAAATTTTGGCCGGAAACGTTTAGAAAATCATAAAACGGTTATGTTTCATATTTTCAAGCTGGGCGACCTGGCACTCCAAAAATCTAGCTAAAAATTCCACAATGAGGCTGATTTACATTTTGAACGTCAAACTAAAAATAATTGTCGATATTTGACAAATCTGGCGGTAACCAAGCAAGCATATATTAGTAGATTCTTATATGATGTAAGTATCTGCTCAAGAATAAGCATCTTTTTATGAATATGGATGCAAGTATTTACTTTTAGGTTCAACTGAACTTATAAGTATTTGCTTATAAGTAGATACTAATTTTTATGAATATGACCCTTTGACTTATTCCATAATCGACTTGTTTGAATTGTTTCATTTGTTTTATTATTTTTTTTATAGGGAGCATTTGCTGCATCGGATGTTGGGACCAATGGCGTTATGTAAAGTGACACAAGAAATGTATGAAGAAAGTTCGTTTTTGAGAAATCGTGGTTTATTAACCTTTCTCAGACAAATTTTATTGCCGTTGGACGAGCTTGATGTTGTTCTTGAAAATTCAGTAACTCATGGAATTTCCTCACCTTCATCTCATGTCTAGTCGTTTTTTATTTTACCACCGTTGATATTATGTTAATTTTCCAGAGTGATATTGTATATATTTTTCTAAGTTTGTATATATTGTTTAAAGTGGCCTAAATCATTTAAAAAAAAAAGAAGAAAAACGATTCCTGTAACCTTGCCAAAGTTAAGTCTAGTAAACAGAATTTATTTTTATTTAACATAATTTGCATATCAGTAATTTTACGTGACTGAGGTCTTCCTTTTCAGCTGTTTAATTTTTTGTTTTGGAGAAATTAAATTTCATTGTGATATTGTGAAATTATTTTGATGTTGACACAATTCTTTGTGTGTAGGATCTGGAAAGCCAAAGTAGTTTTGCAACTTATAGACTCGTAAAAGAGATCCGTTAGATGCGATTGTAATTAATTAAAAAGTTGTAATAATAAATTCCATGTAAACTTTCATGTGTTTGATTTTGGCGCGTGTTTTCGAAGGTCATCAAAGATGGCGCTCATCTATTGTTAGGAAAACACACTAAAATGGCGAAATAAGTTTGGTGGCTAAACGATGTTGTAAATAGGCAAATGCCCGACTTAATTATGATTGTTTTTACTTTTGCGACTCATCAGTCACGTGTACTGAACCCCAGAGTTGTAACAGTGCCGTTGTGTTGTTTGTTTTGATAATTCGTGCTCAAAGACATGAAGCCATATTTACGAAAATTGGACAAGAGATATAATTAGTGAATGGTCTTTTTCTCAATGAGAAGTAAGTGTCCAGTTGGTGGGGCTCCTGTCAATTAATTGATTTCCAGATGGGATGGCTAAACCACTGAAAAACAGTCATGGATCCGGTGGGCCCATGGTCGGCTTACGCCTCTTATAACCGTCTTGCTGGTGTTCAGGGTGACCACCACCCAACGGGCGCTCCGCCCACCACCACTGCTCAATTGTTACCTGGGGGCTTTCTCTCCCCAACGCCGGTGGGCTACGACACTGTCTTCAGCCCCCTTTTTCACCACGCTGGTACTAAGCCCACAGCCCACTATGTCACCCAGCACCGAGCCAAACAGCCCGACAGTGACTACCACCAACAGCCTTTTTTCGAACAAGGGGCCGGTTGGCAACAGAACAGCCCCTTTGGCATTTTGCCGCATGAAAGTGTGGTTCCGACCACGAAAACGTCGACGTACGAGAACTTCAATGCGCATTTCGCAGCCGCTCAAAGCCTCAACCATTTAAACTCGCAATTAGCGGCAGCGAAGTCTCGAGCTCAAAGTCCTGCCACCACTAAACCGCCCCCAGCGTTCTTCCAAACCGCCACCACTTCCAACTCATGTATAGTGTCAACTCCGTCGAATTCAACCGTTTCGAAAGAGTATAGAGTACCTCAAACCCCCAGAGCCTATCTCACTTCACCCAACCCCCAAAGACCAACCCTTAAACAACCCCAAATCCAAACGAAAGCCCAAACGAAAATCTACCCGGAACTAAACAACCAACAAAACGAAAGACAGCGAAACAACGAAGAGCCCCAAAGTCAATCATCCCCAATCAGTTTCTCTCTAAACTACTCGGGAAAACGCACACCACAATTTCAAAATTCAAATTACTTCCCACAAAACACCCCCAACAATACAAACGGCCCCGATTGCAACAACGTCGTAGTCCCGCGTAGGCCCAGCCCCCTTCAAGCCCACTCCCAACCCTCACCAATAGGCCACGCCCCAAGCCCCGCCTATCCAATGTACAACAGTCCAATGAACTCAATCTCTTCCCCCCAACAAACCTCCAATCAAGTCACACCACCGTCACCATTGGACGTCTCCGTTCCAAGACCCACCTCTCAACCAACCAACGTCGTTGCCTATCCTTCTGTCATAACACGAACCGAAAAAACCTTCCCGCAAAATAATCAAAATTGTTGGGAGGAACGACGGAAATTTCCAAATCAAGCGAATAATTACAACACTTTGACGGAACAACGAGTGGGACAACAGGGGTATTTTGAGGCGAATAGTGGCCACCAGATGGCGCTACAAGACTTGTCAAGTTGTCGAGGCGATCCAATGAGTATTGTTAAAAATTTGCAACAGCAACAAAGTTGTCAAGTGGCTCAAGTTGAGGTTAAACAGGAGGTTAAACCGCCGGTTAAGAGGAGGAAAAGTAGTGAGAAAGCGACTAGTGAGCCAAGGATACCACCGCCAGCACATAGTTCTGGGGCACAAGGACAGCAACAAAATGGGGCCTACTTCGATTTTGACAGGTAGTTAATTACATTAATATTATTACCAATGAAAAATTGTAATACAGTTTTGTGACACTCACTTCGTTCGTGTCATTTCGTGACCCTCTTTTAATACTGATTATAATAAAATAATAACCAGCCTTTGTCATACATAGGTGTGCTGATATATTGTCTTTTCCTTTTTTTTAAGAACTTCTGTTTTTCCTGATGCATTTAAATTATCTTCTGTAATGCCTATTTACAAAAAGGGGGACAAAAGTGACATTACTAACTACCGACCTATTTCTTTAATTAATAACTTCAGCAAGTGCTTTGAAACGCTTATTTACAATGTAGTAAGTGTTCATGTTAAAAAATACTTATGCAATGAACAACACGGTTTTGTGTCTGGTAGGTCTACTGTAACAAATTTTTAGATCTTGGTATGCAACTTGATGTTTTCTATGCAGACTTTTCAAAGGCTTTTGATAGCGTAAACTTTAATATACTGCTTTCCAAACTTTGTTACCTTGGTCTTTCAGACTCTTTGATAATTTTTTTTCAGTCTTATCTTACTAAAAGAAGACAGTATGTTTTCCTAAATGGTTTTGTTTCTGACGTATTTGAAGTTACATCTGGAGTGCCACAAGGGTCGATTCTCGGTCCGCTTCTTTTTGTACTTTTTATTAACAACATTGTAACTTCTTTTGACATACCTTGCCTCCTATACGCTGACGATTTAAATTTTTTTTGTAGAATAAAAACTTCTCTGGACTGTAATGTTCTGCAGAAGAATATTCTTAATCGTTTAGAATGGTGTCAGAAAAATTAGTTAAATCTTAATCTGTCAAATTGTTTTTTAATGCAATTTTCTAACAAATCAGTCATAAAGTTTAATTATTTTATTGATTCTTTACTCCTAAAAAAACTGGATTTTGTTAAAGATCTAGGTGTTACTTTTGATCCACAGTTCACGTTTTCTAATCATATTGATAGTGTCATACTAAAAGCTTCTAAGATGTTGGGTTTTGTTATAAGAAATGGTTCTGAATTTTCACAAATTAACACTTTGAAATTACTATATTTTTCATTTGTTAGATCATGTTTGGAATATGCATCAGTTGTTTGGTCTCCTATTTACGGAAAAGCTTGAAAATGTACAAAGAAGGTTTTTGAAATTTCTGGCTTAGAGAGACGATGGAACTTATCCTCCAGTTGGTTTCCCGCAAGAAATATTATTAAATAGGTTTCAAGTATCTAGTCTTGAAATTAGATATAAATTTGCTGCATTAACGTTTCTTTTTAAAATTATACACAATAAAATTGATTGCCCTCATAAATTTTCTTGTACCTCGTCAAAACTCTAGAAATAAACAATTATTTTACTTGGATGCTAGTCGGACAAACTTCAAAAAAAATCACCAATATTTAAGATGTGCTTTGAAATGAACCGAATTAATAATATAGACATAATTTTTATTAATTTCAATTCTTTTTGTAATATTTTACGTACTTATTTCTCTTCATAAAATATACTTTTTCTAAATTTTACATAGGCTACACAATAATTGGTTTCGACTGTGGTGTAGCAGAAATCAATAATAATAATAATAATAATAATAATAATAATAATAATAATAATAATAATAATAATAACAATAACTTATACAGGGTGTTTCAAGTTTTAGGTCCAGTCAAAAAATAAATACTTCTAGTATTCCAAAATAAAAAATATATATCGCAAACTATAGAGTTTCTAACACGCTTCAATTTGATGCTTTGCTGATATCCCAAATTTTCATGATATAAGCGTAAAACGCAAAAAACTACATTAAAAAAATTTTTTTCCAAATTATTCCAATAATTTTTTTATAATAAAATTCCTCCTATTTTTTAAGTAAGACTTCCGAAACTGAAACAGTAAAAAACCCAAGGCGTATTGAGCAATTGAAATTTCAATTTTTTTATTGACAAGTAAAATTTTAGTCTGACAGTTAATGACGTTTCAATTTTTTGTGAATCAAGCAAAGACACGAGCTCTGTTTTTTCTCAAAGGTGACTAAGATAAAACATTTATTTGATCTTTTGCAAATTGGAATTTCAATTGCTCAATACGCCTTGGGTTTTTTACTGTTTCAGTTTCGGAAGTCTCACTTAAAAAATAGGAGGAATTTTATTATGAGAAAACGATTGCAATAATTTGGAAACAAAAAATTTTTTATCTAGTTTTTCACAATTCACGCTCATACCATGAAAATTTCGTATAACATTAAAGCATCAAATTGAAGCGTGTTAGAAACTCTATCGTTTGAGATATATTTTTTTTCTTTTGGACAACTAGAAGTATTTATTTTTTGACTGGACCTAAAACTTGAAACACCCTGTATATTTTTCATTTTTCTGTAATTATTTTTTACTCTTCTTCTGTAATTATTTTTTTACTCTTCTGTATTAAGAATACTTCTTCTCACTGTACTCTAAAAAATTATATAATTTTCCTTTTATTCTATTTATGATTTTCTCTTTGTATTTATTTTAATTTCATGTTTTTGTTTTCTTTTGAGAGGTTAAGTTGAATAGCATTAGCTAGACTTGGCCTCTTCACATTTTTAAAAGCTTTTATTTAACTCACAATGTTGTCTGTCTGTCCGTTTATATTTTCCGAGCCAAATTTGAAAGGGTTCCTGTTGTCCCACTGAATTGAAATTTTGCATACTTACTTAATCTGCGTGACAATGCAATCCTATGTAGTTAAATACACCCTTAAATGGGGTTTCGAAGTTTTAGGTTATGTTTACAAAGGGTGTACATACCGTAAAGCAAAAAATAAAAATATATAAAAAATGTTTTTTAAAAAAAGCTTTTATATTTTAAGATGCACTAAAAAGTAAAAAAGAATGTATTTTATACAGGAGAATATTTTTTCTTACAAGTTAAAATTCTAAAATTTATAAAAGCTTTGGGAGTTATAAAACTACGGCATTACAGAATTATTTTGTTCAGTTGACAACCAAAGCTTTTATAAATTTTCGAATTTTAACCTGTAAGAAAAAATATTCTCCTGTGATTGAAAAACCTTATTTTTTACTTTTTGTACATCTTTTAATTAAAGTTTTTTTTTATTTCTTCTTAACAAATGCTCTTTATTATTAGCAATAAAATTCTGCATTTTTTTACGTTGACATAAATTAAATAGGAAATCTCAATTGGCAATAAAATTACAGGTTATTTATTTCATCATATTGATTAACAAATTTTTCTCAATTTTGTTTTTGTAAAAAAGTGTCGCGGTTATTTACTCGAAAATTCTGTACTTTCGGTTCACTTTCATAAAAACCATTGTGGTGCAAATAGCGTACTTGTGGCATTAACTTTTAGATGAGTTGGCATGGTAACAGCTTAGTCATTTGCACCACAAAGTAAACCGAAAGTAATATCCCTAACTTTTTTTTAATATTACGTTATTGTTGCTGACTTTTTTCAAAGACATTTTAAAACTCATTAACCAAACAATTAAGAACTTAATAAAAAATGTTACCCGTCTGAATAGTTTTTTATTACTTTTTTTTTTAAATAACAATACAGATATTTCTGCCGCATTTAGCCCATATGTAAATATACCACTGCACGTGTCTATGAAACATTGGTTTAAACATATTTTTTTAGAATGTTTGACGAATAAGAGAGTAGGATTAGTGTCATGTGATCGCAACCACGTGGGCTACTGACCAATGATCGACTAGATCATTGTCACGTGATAAAATTATGAATGTATCATTATGACAACACAACTGAACACTGGTTGCTGACTTTTTTCAAATGCAATTGTTTTAAAACGTAGTTAATAAAAAAAACTTGATTCGTTTTAGGTGGAATCTGCCCCCGCCTTCTTCAAAAATCTTCACCAGCCAGACGATCCACCAACAACACCAAGGTTTGATGGTACCACATCCACATGGTCACCATCCACCACCTCCATTACCATATTTTGCACCTTTCCACTTACCCCCTCACCCATCGGAATTTCCCTCAACCGTCGAACTAACCCCAATTAACAACTATTCGGAACAAAATACACAACCGTCATCACATTTTCCACAACAACAAGAAGGTCAACCGAAAGTTGTTGTACCCAACATTGAAGAAGAATTAAATTTCCTTGCACAAGCTGGTAGTACGACAAAAAAACCGATAAAACCGAACGAAAAACCCGGTTCGGGTTTTATGAGCAGTTATCTTAAGTTCCTCCAAGGAGAACGTGATAGTTCTCCACCTCCTGCAACTCGGGGTAATAGAAAACAGTCTTCATGGACGCGTTCAAAGCCCCAAGTAAACAACGAAACAAAATCCGAAAGTAACGGAACGAGTCCGGCTGTCATACAGCCCCCACAACCACCAGTGATTACAAGATTATCACAAGGGGACCCTCAAGATGATCCCCGATATTTTCCTTTACCTAAAGAACGTAAACGTAACAGTTTTGAAAGCGACAGCGATGGAATAAGTTCAGATGATGATTTTTTCGGAAATAACAAGAAATTTAGTAATTATGATCGAAAGGACAAGCCGCGGAAAAAAACAAAAAGTAATACAGAACGGAAGAAAGTGAAGAAAGCCAAAAAGGAAGAAGAAGTGATACCGCGAAGAGAATCAACAAAACGAGCAGCGAAAGAAAAAACAAATTTGCAACATTTGATCAAAGTCGACGATGATCTTGAAGAACCACCAGAGTTTCAAGATTCGGATTCGGATCCAGCATGGACGCCACAAGCGAAAGAAGATGGCGAGGAAATTATACCGATTTCGAAAAAATCACGAAAATGTAAGTAAACTCATTGATAAACATTAGAAAATTTAACTTCTAATAAATATAGAGTTATTTTCAAATTGAAATTTTAACAGAAACCATCTATTTTTATTACATTTTTGAATTTGATTTTTGAGTAACATGTACTCTAAAGTCGGTTTACTTTCATAAAAACCACGTTCTAGTGTAAGTTCTTTATATTTGGCTTATGTAACTCGGTCTTTAATCGAGAGCTATTGTTTCTGGTAATTTCTAGTGAGAAATTTGTCAGAATTGACAGAGTCCACAAATATATAGGTTAGAAGCTCTAAAAGTTTTTAAAATCTGTTAATTATTCACTTAAATTAAATCTGTGAAGTTATGAAATTGGTCTAAAGACATTTATATTGCGTTAAAATTTTTTGAGCACAGGCGGGTGAAAAGGAATTAACAAGAGTTAGGTCACGGTAAAAAAGGGAAAATGTGTGGAAAATTACCGAGAAAAAGTTTTTTACTTTCGTCTCCAATGTTTTCTCTGAAACGAAAGTTGCTTGATTTCTGCGTGGCATTTTATAATTGCCTGTGTTTCATCAATATTTAGTCTTGCACACTTCTTTGTAGACTTTTGGCTGCTCATTTTTCAAATTTCAATGTGAAATTACAATTTTTCTTACTGCGCTTGTGCCAAGTGTCAAATTTTGACAATGAATTAGTACTGCCAACCGGAACACTTAAAAAAACTAGGCACTGAGTACCAACCTAACAACTTTACAGCTGGTCGTTGTCCAAGTGAAAACACTGTAGAGTTATTTTCAAATTGAAATTTTAACAGAAACCACCTATTTTTATTACATTTTTGAATTTGCTTTTTGAGTAACATGTACTCTAGTTGTTAGTACTTATCTGTCATAGTTTTTGACGTATGTCAATTTTTATTTGCAGGGGTTTATTTAAAATATCACAGCTCTTGAACCCCTTACAATAAGTGAATAATTCTTTTGCATTTGATAACCAAAGGTTCAAAATTCAAGGCTAGTATGATTTTTTCAAAATTGTTATTAAAAATCGGCTATAACACAGTTTTTTAAATGAAGTGATCCTTTTGTTCAATGGCAGTCAAAAGAACATCGATTTTTATGGAAACTTTTGTCAACATCTATCTCTTACTGTTTTTGAAAAAAATCACAAAAAAACAGAATTTTATCTATTAATTTATTAATAAACTAGCAGTTGGCCACGGCTTCGCACGCATGTCCACAACCACTTTGAAACACAGTGCAAAACTTAGTATAAGAAAAAGTAGAAACACAAAATTTTATTGTGAACTTTAACTCATTCCCTGTTTAACCCTCTTGTGAATCCTGAAACACATTTTCTTTATTTTTAACCGGAATTCCAAATGCCAATTTTCTTGGATATGACTTCAAAAATGCAGGAGTTTTGCGTTGAACTCTTTTGGGGGTGGAATTTCTAAAAATCCTGAAATATATGCCTCTTCCTTTTTAACCGAATGTCTAAGATATCAATTGATAACTTCAACAATAAAGAATTTTTTATATGTATAACTTCAACAATGATGGATTTTTTGTTTAACCCCCTTGGAGTGGAGTTTTCAACAAACCTGAAACACGCGTTTTTTATATTTAGACGAATGCCCAAATACCAATTCTCTTGGTTATAACTTCGAAAATGACATATTTTTATATTCAACCCTCTTGGGGGTGGAACTTTCAAAATCCAGAAACACGTCTTTTTTCATTTTTAACTGAAAGATCATTAATATAGCTTCACAAATGACGATTTTTTATGTTTAACCCTCTTTGGGGGTGGAATTTCTAAAAATAATTAAATACCTGTTTCTTTATTTTTCACCGAATGCCCAAATACCAATTTTTATAAATATAAGTTCAAAAATTACGGATTTTTATATTTAACCCCCTTAGGGGTGGAAATTCCAAATGTTCTTAAACACACATTTTTCATCTTTAACCGAAAGCTCAAGTACCATTTGCATGGATACAAATTAAAAATTACGGATTTTTATACAAATTCTAACCCGTGTTCAACCCCCTTATTGGGGTTGGTATTTCCAACTAAAACACGTGTTTCTTCACTTTTCACTGAAAGCCCAAAAACCAGCTTCAATTAATGTAAATTCAAAAGTTACGAAAATTTTATTACGCCATTTAACCCTCTTAGGGGTTGATTTTTCGAAAATCCGGAAACACGTGTTCTTCATTTTTAACCAAAAGCCTAAATACTAATTTTCAAGGATGTAAGTTCAATGTAACTTTAAAAATGACAAATTTTCTAAACTCTAATTCTAAATTCAACTCTCCATTTAACCCCTTTAGGGGTTGATTTTCCAAAAATCCTGAAACACGTCTTTCTTTATTTTTAACCGAAAGCCCAAATACTAATTTTCAAAGATATAACTTAAAAAATGACGGATTTTTATTCAAATTTTAACACCCTATTTAACCCTCTTAGGGGATGATTTTCGAAAAATCCTTTCTTAGTACACCCCTACGTTACAAAAGCTATCTACTGTAAAAATTTCAAGTTTCTATCCTTAGCCGTCTAGGCTGTGTGTTGATTTGTCAGTTAGGCCAAGCAATTTTATATATTAGCTGTTTCAAAACTATAAAAACGCCAACGTCGCATTTTACCGAATTATTTTTTTAAATAAGATTGATAAAATTCTAAAATAGTTATTAATGGTTAGATCTCTCATTGAAAGTATAAATTACATTAACTATTATTTTTTGAAGTTCATGAATAATTTACAACAGCTAATTTTGAGAGAAAATGCGACGTTGGCGTTTTTATAGTTCTGAAACAGCTAATATATAGACAGTTTTTGACGTACTATGCCAATTTTTATTTGTAAGGGTTCATTTAAAATATCACAGCTTTTGAACCCTTTACAATAAGTGAATAATTCTTTTTGCATTTGATAACCAAAGGTTCAAATGGTTGTCAAAAATCTTCAGAATTGTCAACTGTCAAAATTCAAGGATAGTATGATTTTTTCAAAATGGTTATTAAAAATCGGCTATAACACAGTTTTTTAAATGAAGTAACCCTATTTTTTTAATGGCAATCAAAAGAACATAGATTTTTATGGAAACTTTTGTCAACATCTATCTCTTACAGTTTTTGAAAAAAATCACAAAAAACATAATTTTATTTAATAATTTATTAATAAATATTTTTTTTAATAAATTAAACTAAATAAAATGTTAAAGTTTGATAATTATTGACCATTTTGCAAGGCCTACTTGATTAACGATAAAAATTACAAAATAAATTCCGTTTTTTGTGATTTTTTTCAAAAACTGTAAAAGATAAGACGTGTTGATAAAAGTCACCATAAATGTTCTTTCGATTGCCGGTTTCATTTGAGAAAACTGAGTTATAGCCGTTTTTTAATAGCCATTTTAAAAAAATCATAATAGCCTTGAATTTTGACAGTTAACAATTTTGAAAATTCTAAATGACTTCGAACCTTCGATTATCGATGCAACAAAAAATTATTCTTCTGACCTTCTGAAAATGAAAATTTTAAGAAAAAAATTGGCATATGTCAAAAACTATGACAGATAAGTACCAACAACTTGCATAAATTTTACTCAGTTTGAGAAGGTGAATTCAAAAATGCATTAAAAAGGTGTCGTTACTAATTAAAATTTTAAACTTGACACCAATTTCTGGTAGTTCCGGAAGCTTAGCCATTTTGAGAATAATTTAGTTGAACTCAGAATGGTCGATTTGGGTTGTGCATAAATAGCTACATTGGAAGTTAAAAAGTTTCAGGAGTCACCTTGTATATGCATCTGCTTTTAACTTTCTATTTTTTATCAATTGATTGTCGTAAAATTCGTAATATATTTAAAAAAATTTCAGTCAGTTTATTTATCCAAAAAGTGAAAGATAGTTCTGAAAATTAAATTAAAAACTTGAAAAAGTTCTTTGTAAATAGCACCAAACATGCAATTAAAAAATCAACCTGTATTTATTAAAAAGTTTTTGTTTTTCCAAAAACAGCCATTTTTACAATCGATAATAATATTACGTTGTTGACTTTTTTCAAAGACATACAAAATTTTAAATTTCTGGCTATTTTTGTAGTTAAAAGTTACAACTCGTGTGTTTTTTTCAGCTAGCGCCAAAAAACGAAGAAATCTCATCACAGCAGCTGCACAAGGTGCCGGCATACATGAAATTGACGGTTACGTCAGCGACAATTCTAGGAAAAATAAAGGAAGTAAAAATAAACAAAATGCGCCACCTACGCTCGAAGATAACATTGCGGCTTCTTTATCCAATAATATTACTACAAATGATGACAATCCGTTCAAGGTGAAACAATTGGTCTATTGGTGATTTTTTTTCTAACGTTTTTTTTTCCCCCCCAGCCTGGTGAATTTGTTGTGATTCGGTCTGAATTGATTCAAGACTGGCCTGCGATTTGGCGAGTTGATGGAAAAACGTTACTTCAAAAATACGAACCGTTTGAACAAAACGGTGTCACATTATATAGGAATATTTCAACGGTTGGTTGGTATTATTTTTAGTAACATTGTTTCAGTTGAATTGTAGTATACGTCATGGACGCCCGAAAGTAAAAAGCAATACATCTCGATACCAGTGGCTTACAAAGTCCAAAATCATGTCGAAACAATAGTTGAGTTTTTACGTAACGAAATGACACTCATCGATCAGGACTACCAACAGAAGTGTATGAGAGATTGTGAGGGTTATCAGGACAATTTCGAAGTGTACATACAGACTTTAATTTCACAAGCATTGGATAGTAATTTCCTGACGGAAATCTTCCAAGAGAAAGGTAAAATTTCGGTTGTGTTTGTCGTTGGTTGAGTGATTTTTTTTTCCCAGATGAGTATTTCCTGTCCAATGTGAAAACAATAGATGATATAACCGACAGTAAAAAAAGGAAACTGTTGTCGTTGTTGCGATGGCCGCCAGCGGTCCAAGCAGCAGTGTGTACATGGCCATGTTTTAATGTGATTCGCGAAGTAAATCCGTCTGATATTCATACGAAAAGTTGTGCAGCTTGTGGCCGATTGGAAGTCGCTGTTCGAGTGCTAATGTACGGCCAACCGTATAATTCAACGACTTTGGAAGGCTGCCAACCTGATCCAAAAGCAATGAATGAAAAAGTAAGAGACGGACTGGAGACTAAACACTTGATTTTGGATTTTTGTTTCAGAATTTTTTAATGTGTAGGATATGTGCAACGCGTGTCGAACTTTCAAATAAAGTGACTCATCAGAAATACTTGATGTATATTGAATGTGCGAAACGTGTCAGTGAAAAACGGACTAGTGATCCAAATAAGGATACGACTTGTATATTAAATGAGTTGTTAGCGGACGAGAATTGGTTAAATCAGGTAATTTTTAGACGTGTTGTGGATTTGAAATTGTGATTTGTTTGTTTTAGTTGTTTTTGGAGGTGCGTACTTCGTGGGCGGAGATCGACTGTATAGAGTACAGTTTAAAAATGAAAAATTCAGTGTACACGCAGTGAATTTTGTTCTCGAAAGACTTGATTAAAATTTGAAGGACTTTAATATCAAAATTGTGTATATTATATTTGATGAGAGTTTATATAAAACTAAAAAAATGTATTGTTTAATTATGTAATGAATACAGGGCGATTCTTTAGGGCCTACATTAGAAACCTTTTAACTTCTAATACAGCTCTAATACTGCCAACCTTAAAATTTTAAATAATAAACGTACATTTTATTGCATTTTTGTATTCAGCTTCTCAAACTGAGTAAAATTTACACAATTTGTTGGTACTTAACTGTCATAGTTTTTGACATATTTTATTATGTCAAATTTTTTTTTTATTAAAATTTTTATTTACAGGGGTTAATTTAAAATATCACAGCTCTTGAACCTTTTGCGATTTTTGGCATTCGATAACCGAAGGTTTGAAGAGCCTTCTAGAATTTTCAAAATTGTCAGTTGTCAAAATTCAAGGCTAGTATGATTTTTTTTCAAAATGGTTATCAAAAAACAGCTTTTTTTTTCAAATGGAACGGCCCTATCTTCTATTTTATGGTGACTTATCAACACGTCTTATACCTATGTTACAGTTTTTGAAAAAAATCCCAAAAAACGGATTTTACTTCGTAATTTTTATCGTTAATCAAGTAGGCTTTGCAAAATGGTCAACAATTGTCAAACTTCAACATGTCATTTAGTTTTTAGCTGATTTATTATCGAACAAGCAATAAAACAATAATATTTAATTATGGTTTTTTATAACTTAGTTCATTATGTAAAGTAACTCAGTCAGACTACCCTCGAGTTTTAAACTTCTTAAATGAAAATGGTGGACAAATCGAACATTTCTTTTATTAAAAGCACAACTTTTTTTGGAAAATTAAAAATGCAAATGAACTAAAATTCTGTTTTTTGTGATTTTTTTCAAAAACTAAGATAGATAAAAAATGTCGATAAAAATCGATGTTCTTTTGATTGCCATTAAAAAAAAGAGGGTCATTCTATTTGAAAAAACTGTTATAATTATTTTTTGATCATCATTTTCAAAAAATCATAGTAGCCTTGCAATTTGACAGTTGAAAATCCTGAAGATTTTAGAATACCTTTCGAAACTTGGATTATCAAATAGCAAAAAGAATAATTCACTTATTGTAAAGAATCCCTGATAATAAAAATTGTATAAAAAATTGATATACGTCAAAAACTATGACAGATATAAGGCGAATTCAAAAATGCTATTACTATTTTAAATTTCATCGTTCCGGAAGTTCAGCTATTCTGAAAATACTTTAGTTGAACGGTTGATTTTAATCAAAAAATCAAAATCATCATTTTCAAAAAATCATAGTAGCCTTGCAATTTGACAGTTGAAAATCCTGAAGATTTTAGAATACCTTTCGAAACTTGGATTATCAAATAGCAAAAAGAATTATTCACTTATTGTAAAGAGCCCGTGATAATAAAAATTGCATAAAAAATTGACATACGTCAAAAACTATGACAGATAAAAGGCGAATTCAAAAATGCTATAAAAATGGTGGTTACTATTTTAAATTTCATCGTTCCGGAAGTTCAGCTATTCTGAAAATACTTTAGTTGAACGGTTGATTTTAATCATCAAAAAATCAAAATCATCATTTTCAAAAAATCATAGTAGCCTTGCAATTTGACAGTTGAAAATCCTGAAGATTTTAGAATACCTTTCGAAACTTGGATTATCAAATAGCAAAAAGAATAATTCACTTATTGTAAAGAACCCCTGATAATAAAAATTGCATAAAAAAATTGACATACGTCAAAAACTATGACAGATAAAAGGCGAATTCAAAAATGCTATAAAGATGGTGGTTACTATTTTAAATTTCATCGTTCCGGAAGTTCAGCTATTCTGGAAATACTTTAGTTGAACGGTTGATTTTAATCATCATTTTCAAAAAATCTTAGTAGCCTTGTAATTTGAAAGTTGAAAATCCTGAAGATTTTAGAATACCTTTCGAAACTTGGATTATCAAATAGCAAAAAGAATAATTCATTAATTGTAAAGAACCCCTGATAATAAAAATAGCATAAAAAAATTGACATACGTCAAAAACTATGACAGATAAAAGGCGAATTCAAAAATGCTATTACTATTTTAAATTTCATCGTTCCGGAAGTTCAGCTATTTTGAAAATACTTTAGTTGAACGGTTGATTTAAAGCTCTAGTTATATTAGAAGTTATAAAGTTTTAGTAGGCCCTAGAAGAATCACCCTGTATAGTTTAGCCAAGATTAGGTACATATTTTTTTATTAGTGGTGGTTATTTGCCATTGATTTTCTTAACAACTTGTAAAGAGAAAGTGATATTGTTTATTACATTATTACGAGTCGAGTGGTTTTGCAACCATGGCACCATTCGTAATAAATCATTTTTGACATTTTGCTGTGTTTAAATTTCCCGCTTCGTTTCTTGTCCAAATCCGGTGTAACCGACCAATCGCGTTAAAGTAATGGCGATTTCCGGCAGTGTCGGCTTTTCGATGGAGTGATCACTTTGTGTTGTCAATGTTGAACGTTTCTTGCGTTATTTCGTTTTAAAAACTTGACAAAAACGTTTGAACAAGTAGGGAACTGGTCGCGTGTTTAGTTTAACTCGCCCAAAAATGCCCTCGGCCTCGAGTGTGAAAATTGAAAAGCAAGTGTCTCCAGAAGCATCTCTTCCGGACTCCTCGAATTCAACGCCCTTGAGACAAGTCATAACCCTCGTAGAACACAAAATTAGGAACCTCGAAAAGCGCAAGGTGAGTCAGCTGGATGTTTGATGCGAGAATCGAACACCACTTTGTGTTACAGTCAAAATTAGAATCATACAGAGATCTGCAAAACGCCGGTAAAGAACTTAATTCCGACCAGAAGACTGCCGTAGCCAAGTACAATGAGGTGACCCAGACGTTGGACTTTGCCAGAGATATCTACAAACAGTTCCTAGGAATCGCAGTCGTCTCGGAAAAGGAGGCCAAGAAACAGGCGAAGAAAGAAGCGGCCTCCAAAAGTCAAGCCGAATTGGCGAGACTTCGGGAGATTCTTCTGGTACAGGATGCGCTCAATCAAATGGGGAATGAGGCGGTTAGGGAGGACTTTCTCCATGGGAGGAACGGCGCCGCCCAGCTCACCGAGGCCGACCTCAAGTAAGTTGTTTTTTTTTGTTGAGGAGGAAAAAAATTGATAAATTGACAGTTGTTGGGTCACGTGATTGTTTCCCAAAATGGCGTTTAAATTTTTTTTAACTCACTCTAGCAAAGTTTTATGGACTTTTCTATGCTTTTACAACCCTCTGGAGTTGTTAAAAGTTGAAAAAAATTAATATGTTCGATTTTAAAAATTTTGATTTTTGCAATTTTTGTCGCGATTTTGGTCGATTTCCGGTACCCGGAACATTCATCGAGTAATATCGTTGGAAAGCTCTTTTAATTGTCTATCTTTTTCAAAAAAGATTATTGTTCTCCGACTTATAGTTTTCGAGAAAATTTCGAAAAAAAGCAAAAGTAGGTCAAATTTTAAAAAATTCATAACTAAAAAACTATTGGGAATTTGGCGATTTTCTCGACGCCAATCGATTCCCCGGATCATTTTGCATCGGTAAGGTTAAAAATAGTTCCACATTTTCGAATAGTTTAGCCGTAATTGAGAAAATAAAAAATATAAAAAATTTGTAAACACCCCCCCCCCCCCCTCAAAATGTTTAATTTTTAAAGTGTCTCAAAATCAATTTAAACCCATCCTATCTTATAGATTTTGATGTGCTCTTTACAATGGAACAAAGCGTTTTCCTCTAGCTCTTTTAGTTTGGCCGTAATCGACGTTTGAAAATTGAAAATTTTTTTGCGAGATATCGCCTTGAAACCTATGCCATTATGTAGGGCTTTTTATACCGGTTCTAATCGATTTTACCGTTTTTCTCTAACTCTTATAGTTTCGCCGTAATCGGCGTTTAAAAATTAGAAAAAAGTCAAAATGGCAACCTTTTTTTGCGTTTTTCTCGGAAACTATAAAACTTAGAGCAAATTTTAAGAATGCATCAGATAGCGCTTAAAATTGTCTATTTTCTCGATTAAACCCGGAGCCGCTTCGGGCACCGGTTCCGGGTACAGAGGCATATAAAGTTTAACACTAAAAAAATTCATAATTAAAAAACTAAAAGTCGTTGAGCAAAACGGTTTGTTCCAGTGAATTCTACGGCTCATTTTACATATTATATTAGTTTTTCACGCGATTTAAAAATTTGAAATTTTTTGCTTAAAATTGGGGTTGCCATTTCATAATGGTATCTAATTCTTCAATAAAAAAATTCGTAACTCAAAAACTAAAAGTCGTAGAGCAAAACGGTTTGTTCCAGTGAATTCTACGGCTCATTTTACATATTATATCAGTTTTTCACGCGATTTAAAAATTTGAAATTTTTTGCTTAAAATTGGGATTGCCATTTCATAGTGGTATCTAATTCTTCAATAAAAAAATTCGTAACTCAAAAACTAAATGTCGTAGAGCAAAACGGTTTGTTCCAGTGAATTCTGCGGTTCATTTTCCGTATTATATCAGCTTTTCATGAGATTTAAAATTTTGAATTTTTTTGCTTAAAATTAGGTCAGCCATTTCATAGTGGAGTATTTTATTCATCAACAAAAAAATTCATAACTTAAAAACTAAACATGGTAGAGCAAAACGGTTTGTTCCATTGAATTCTGCGGCTCATTCTACGTATTATATTAACTTTACATGAGATTTAAAATTTTGAATTTTTTTGCTAAAAATTTTAATGGTCAAGGCACTTACCTTCATAAAAATGAAAAAAATAATTTTTTTTAAACTTACTCTAGTAAAGTTTTATGGACTTTTGTATGCTCTTACAACCCTCTGGAGTTGTTAAAAGTATAAAAAAATTAAAATGTTCGATTTAAAAAATTTTCATTTTTGCAATTTTTGTCGCGATTTTGGTCGATTTCCGGTACCCGGAACATTCATCGAGTAATAACTCCGGAATTATTAGAGATAACCCTATGGAGTTTATTATCGTTGGAAAGCTCTTTTAATTGTCTATCTTTTTCAAAAAAGATTATTGTTCTCCGACTTATAGTTTTCGAGAATATTTCGAAAAAAATCAAAAGTAAGTCAAATTTAAAAAAATTCATAACTAAAAAATTATTGGGAATTTGGCGATTTCCTCGACGCCTATCGATTCCCCGGATCATTTTGCATCGGTAAGGATTAGATTAGTGCCACTTTTTCAAATAGTTTTGCCGTAATTGAGTAATTAAAAAAATTGAAAAATGGTCCCCCTACAAAATGGTCAATTTTTAAAGTGTCTCAAAATCAATTTAAACCCATCTTATCTTATAGATTTTGATGTGCTCTTTACGATGGAAAAAAGCATTTTCTCCTAGCTCTTTTAGTTTGGCCGTAATCGGCGTTTGAAAATTGAAATTTTTTTTTGCGAGATATCGCCTTGAAACATATGCCATTTTGTAGTGCTTTTTATACCGGTTCTAATTGATTTTGCCGTTTTTCTCTAACTCTAATAGTTTCGCCGGAATGGGCGTTTAAAAATTTAAAAAAAGTCAAAATGGCAACCTTTTTTTGCGTTTTTCTCGGAAACTATAAGACTTAGAGCAAATTTTAAGAATGCATCAGATAGCGCTTAAAATTATCTATTTTCTCGATTAAATCCGGAGCCGCTCCGGGCACCGGTTCCGGGTACAGAGGCATTTAAAGTTTGACACTAAAAAAATTAATAATTAAAAAACTAAAAGTCGTAGAGCAAAACGGTTTGTTCCAGTGAATTCTGCGGCTCATTTTCCGTATAATACCACCATTTCTCGAGATTTAAAATTTTGACTTTTTTTGCTTAAAATTTTAATGGTCAAGGATTTACCTTTATAAAAATTAAAAAAAATTTTTTTTAACTCTAGCAAAGTTTTATGGACTTTTCTATGCTTTTACAACCCTCTGGAGTTGTTAAAAGTAGAAAAAAAAATTAATATGTTCGATTTAAAAAAATTTGATTTTTGCAATTTTGTCGCGATTTTGGTCCCGGAACATTCATTGAGTAATAACTCCGGAACTATTAGAGATAACCCTATGAAGTTTATTATCGTTGGAAAGCTCTTTTAATTTTCTATCTTTTTCAAAAAAGATTATTGTTCTCCGACTAATAGTTTTAGAAAAAATTGCAAATTAATGAAAAAAATTAGTAAAATTAAAAAAAAAATGATAACTAAAAAACTATTGAGAATTTGGCGATTTTCTCGACTCCAATTGATTCTCCGGATCATTTTACTTTGGTTTACATCAAAACGGTTGCACTTACTCGAATAGTTTTGCCGTAATTGAGAAAAGAAAAAAAAAGTGTTTCAAAATCAAGCTGATAGAATTGGATGTGAAGTGATAGAAAAAAATTAAAATGCACTAACCTTTATACCGTCTTTTCCCATCGCATCGTCTTCTTAAACGGACCTACTGAAATAAAAAACAATGAAATTAGAACAATGTTCCATTAAATTAATTAGTTGAAAATATTACAGATTTAATGTAATTTTTCTAAAAGGAAAAGGAAAGTACTGCAGACTTACCCTTTAATCCGGATTGTTTCTTCTTTTTCTCTCAAGAAATCCGTTCCATTAGCACACACTAACACGCACTAATCAACGAATTTGATTGAAATTTTTAAACCGTAAAATTCTAATTTGATTTATGTAATGCCGGTTCGTGACAACAGCAAGTAACAAAACTACAAAATGAATAATTGTGCAAGAATATCGATAAAACGTCACTAACAAAAAATATAATCTGGGAGATAAGTATTTCAGTAAGGTGGGAAACAAAAGTCTGACTCATTGGTTTTTGTTGTGACTTTTTTTTTGAATTATCTAGCTGAAAAAATATACATACAATATCTCCGGAAATATTGAACTAACCCCACTAACTTTCTAAAAAAAGTTCATAAATTAAATTAAAAAATAATTATTGTATTACTAAAAATCTTGTGTAGATTATTGGACGACCTGTACCCAGCTGTAACCCCAAAACACGAAGCTGGAAATCCAACTGCTTTTACGAACGAGGTTCAAGCCGCTGCCGAACACCTCCTTGCTGTCGTTGATGGCAAACCCAAAGAAGTGTTTGGAGGAACATACAGTCAAGTTAAAGAAATTCTTGGCAAAATCCACGAAAGTGGTTATTTTGATCAAGTTCCTGTAAGTTTTTTAAACCCAAAACCAAGCAGAGAGACTAATTAAAATTGAAAAATGTTTGAAGGTTTTCGAAAATTTGACCGAAAGCGAGCAACCTGAAGCTCCAACTGTTGAAGTTGAAACACCACAACAACTCCCACCTATGGAGATGCTCTCCATTGAGAGTCTACCTCCTACAATGATCCAACAACCGGAACAACCACCAATGGAACAGACTCTAACTCCAGAACAACAAATGTTTTATCAACAACAACAACAACAACCTAGACCCATAACTGAAATGCTAGGAAGTGGAAGTTTCTTTTTTTTGCAAGAGTCTGAAATTGACACTCCACCAGAACAGATTCCGAGCCAGACGTTTACGAATCAGAGTTTTGTAACAGCAGCGCCCCCACCACCAATTCCTTTGCCTCCTTTATTCCAGACTATTCCGACGAATTTACCCCCACCACCACCACCACCACAACAACAACAACAACAACCAATCACAGTGAATAATGTTGAAGAAGGTCATAAAGAGGAGGTGCATAAACAAGGAGGGAACCGCCCACCGAGACCCAATAACCAATCGTATTATCAGAATAATAACGGGTACAGTAACAGGCCTAAACAAAACCGAAACGGAGCTAGACCTGCAAATAGGCATTAAATCATGACGCGAGCGAAATTCGATATTAGTCTCTTATTTAATTTAATTATGATTGAAACATAAGTCACTAAAGTCAATTGGTTCAACTCTCAAATCGGGTTTTTTTGGTTGGCCAACAAACAACAACATTTCATCATGCTTTAATATTTAATGTTTAAAATGGAAAAGGCACAATTGTGTTAATTAAACTTGTCGAGTGGCATTTTCAGTTTTTACTTCTTTTTCTACTCTACCTTTTCAGTATGTTTAGAAATTTTTAGTATTGAATTTTATCGAAATTAATTGGATTAATAAAAGCTGGTAAAATAACCTTGTTTTATTTTCACATGACTCAATACGTTATCTTATCAGTTGTGAAGTGTTTTAAGTTGAGGTGTTGACCTGGAAAATGGACCGGCACAGGAACCCTTTTACGTGTTATTTTTGTCACGAAAAAATCGAAAACGAAACAGAAATGGTGAGTTTACTTTTGGCCTCGACCACTGTATTTTGTATTAAGGTGGCGCTCAAATCGGAATATTACCGAAAATGTTTGGGTCTAAAATGATTTATAACAGGGCTGAGTTTCTCTGTCTAATAATTTACAACCCCCTCGTAAGCCCATGGTGCTAATTATAATTATATTTATATATAATTATACAAGCTGTAAATGAAATGAGTACATTAATTTTAACTGGTAATAGAACTCGTCAAGACCAACAATTTTTCCTAATAACTTTTTTTTCAAAACGTTTTAGTTTTTGAGTTAAAATTATTTTAAAATCTTACACAATTTTCTTACACGCCATTGGAAACAAAATTACCTAGTCGACAAGATTACCGTTTCCAAGCAAGTTTGTGAAAATTAAATTAAATATATTATTACTTTTCTTTGTTGGAGCATTTCATAAAAGGGAGAAAAAATGATTTTAAAAAATGCAATTTTGAAAAAATGGTACATAGAAAAAGTGTTTGTCTTGATGAGTTCTACCACTGGTTAAAATTAATGTACTTATTTCGCTTACACCCTGTATATTATATATAATTAATTATAATTATTAATTTTTAATTATTGTTATTTTAATTGTTATTATTAAATTTTTAATCAAATAGAAAAAGAAGATAACTGTTGGCAAAATTTGTTATAATATTCCTAAGAATATTGTAATTTTTTTTTCTTTGTGAATGATAAACTAATGCAAACTAAGGGAAAAAATGTATTCTAACTAAATACTACCTGTGCAAATGTTTTTATTTGACTCTTCAGCTTGATAAATTATGATAATCAGCGTTTCCATACAAGTTAAAGTATTATTATTATTATCGATAAAGTAATAATTATTATTATTTATCGATAGACTTCGTACAAAACAGAGTGTGAATAAATTAAAAATTATTTGATAAAACTTTTTGTAAACGTTGTATCCGCAGAGTTCCAAGCAAATTATAATGACCAATGACAACCCGTTTGAGAAATGTTTTGGAAAATAATGTTCTTCTTTGTCGAACTCTCCTGTAGTATTTGATGAGTAATTTTTTGTTGTTTCAATAAGACACTTTTTCGATTTTTTAAATTTGTCATAGTACTACCCATGTTTCAAAAATTTGTAGGTTTGGTTGAACAAACGTTAATTAAAAAAATATTCCTAAGAAGTTCCTTATCATTTTAACTAATTTTTTACATTTGTCAACTTTATAAGAGTTATTTTTTTAGAATGCTAAAAAATTGACGTTTTACTAACTGAAACGAGTATAAAAACATTTTCTAATCGAATTTCACAAAAATCCAAAAAATCAATAGTTACAGCAAAAAATTAGTGGTATAATCTGTTAAGTAAAAAATTACTACTAGGGGTCGGTCAATTTATAGAAAGTGAAATTATTAATTTTAACACGTATGGATTTTAAATCCGACCCAGACGGAATCAAAATTGTAATAATGAATTTGAAAAGGATTTTATAAATCAATGTAAATCCTTTTCTAAAGATCAAGCAGTGAGTACCGAAATCATCTTATTTACTCCAACTTTGCCACAACAATGAGGACAAATAAAATTTACAATACAATACAATATTTTGCCTTAGGCGACAATTCAGACAGCTCAAATTTGAAGCGCCAACTGGTGGCCGGTGCCAGAACTAACAAAAAATTGTTTTTTGAGATAATCTCGAGAACGAACAAACATTTTTAAAAACGGCAAACGCCAAATCGTTTCAATGACTATATCTAGTGAGATTACCAACTTTCTACAACAAATTTCGTTTCTTTCACAGAGATATCAAACGTATTTTTTTTCGGAAGTGGGTAATGTCACTAGATATTTTTGTGTGTTTTCAAATGGTCCCAGTCCGAGTTATCTACGTATTATGGTTCTTAAGATTATCTCGATGAAGTGTTGAAAACATGGATATTTTGTGATTTTTTATGTACATACTTAGTGAAAGATGTTAACAGTAACATATACAAAAATCAAAGTCGTATCTCTTCTAGTTTAGTAGATATTGGTAGTTGAATTTGACCAAAATCAGCACTTTTTCGCAGAGCGCCACCTTAAAAAAAGAAACAATTTATTTACGGTCTTTAGCCAAAAGTTATATTCAATTTTATTAAATATTAAAATTTATTTAAGGGACATACATCAGTTTGTGGCAACGTTTTGATACCGTGCCCCAACAAATGTGGCTCTTATGTGCCTAGGATGGAAATGCCTTTACACAAGAAGGAGTGTTTGAATCGTCCGAGCCGTTCAATGACTCGACTCACTACAACAACAGACTGTTTGGAAACGTACGAAGATGGAATAACATCACGAACAAATAACAGTTCGATTCGAGAACTAATCGAGCGTTTACAGCGCGATTTTCACAAACTTTCGACCAGATTAGCCAATTATGAAGTGGCTTCAGCAGGTCCAAAGTCATTGGACAAGTTGCAATACCAAACCCAGTTACTTTTGGAGTGGAAAAAAGCGGCCGATTTTAAACTAGACACGTTAACACAGTCGTTAAATTCGCTAGAAAAAAGTCGCAACGAAAGCGAATATCACTGGATGGGTCTTCAGCAGAAACTAATGAATTTCGACAAACTCCAAATGGACATAAACCTAGCCACTGAGTCGTTCCTCAAAGAGCAGAACTACAACAGACAGGCCAATCTCGAATTTGCGAAAAATCTCGACGATTTTAAGGATTTATTCGAGCAGGAAAATGGCACTTTTAGTGGCCTGTGGGCCGACCAAAAACGCTCCATTTCCGACATCCAAGCCGACATTAATTTGCTCAAACACAATTTCGAAGAAATGAAAGCCAAGCAGGTGAGTGTGGTGTTCGATATCAAAACTATCAGTCAAATAGCGTCAGAAACGGCCGACAAATTCGAACTTCAAGAGCGCGAATTTGCTAAATTCAGACAACAGTTCGATCAAATCAAGCTGGACTTGGAGATTTTGGAAAATTTGGCTTCGTGCGATGGGAGGACAAGTCCGGGACATCTGGTGTGGAAAATCGGCGATTTTGAGGAGAAAATGGGCAAATCGAGGGATTCCAACACTGTTATCAAGAGTCCGATTTTCTACACTCACAACTACGGCTACAAAATCAGGGTGAGTGTTTTTTTAAATTGCAATTTTGGACTAAAAAATTAAACATCCCAAGTAGAACACCTATATTTATCCAATATAAGTACAATATTTCTTTGTACGATGTCAGTGTTGGTAGTATATTTGATTATAATATATTGCCAATAAATAATGTGGACTTTTGGCAATATTGTTCCAACATCTTGTAAAAATATTGTGTTTTTAAGTAGGCCCAATACCAAACATCAATATGTATTCGATATTAATTTATCATGTAGGGCCAATATAAAATGTGGACTTTTGGCAATAATATTCCAACATATTTTTTATATCTTGTAGAAATATTGTTTTTTTATTTAGGTACAATATAACTCCAACATTAATTTTATATTAATTTTTCATATAAGACCCAATGTGAAACAGTATAGCAAAATACCGAATGAGTTTAAAGTAAAGCATAAATTGCATATCGTTGTTTGGTGTACTTTATTTTTCAAAAATATCCTCAAACCGGTCGATTTTAGTTATAAAATCACCCGGTATATGTAACCAATATTGGGGGAACATTTTGTCAGGAACATTTTTTTATAGCTATCGCAAATATGATTTCAATTTGCAGCCAATGTATGTTCTCCAATTTCAACTCTATTTTGGGTTATTATTCCAATAAATTGATTGTTTTTTATACGTATAATGGACATGCAGCAAAGTTTTTTTCAATATTTAAAAATATTTATAAAATTGATTTTAAGGACTATAGGTTGTTTTATTTATTTAGATTTACATTTTTTTTTCTAAAATTATTTCAACATAAAAGCTGTAACTTCACCTCAAAACAGAAAATGCCTCCTAGGTTAACTGATTTTAAAAGAAGGATTTTAACTCATTGCACTAACTTTATAAATTTTAATGTCGCCAGTTTTTATTTCGTTAGGTTTTTTTTGAAGAATATATTGTGAAGACGTTCATCCATATTAATTAATTTAATTAAGATATTAGAAAGTTAGGTACTCTAAATAAAAAAAAACAAAAGCTGTTTTTTTAAGGTCTCGAGTGTATTTTTTCTCTACTAAAAAATGAAAACACACTTATATTGAATTTAAACCTGTAAAAAAATATTGGTTGAATATGAAAGTAACAATAAATATTTTGGAATATTAAACCAACATTAAGATAAAATTGGAAAACATATATTGGCTGCAGATTTTCAATCAATTATAGGTAAATATAAAAAAAACAATATTGTTTACAGAATCTTACAACAACATTGGGTAGATGTACCGAATTATGATTTCGTATTAAGTAAAAGAAAAATGGTAAAACATCAAAAAATTATATTGGACCAATCTTTGAAATAGTGAACACACTTATATTGGATTTAAACTTGTAAAAAGATATTGGTTGAATATGAAAGTAGCAATAAATATTTTGGAACATTAAGCCAACATTAGATTAGAATTGGAGAATTGGCTGCAAATGTCAAATCATATTTGCGATAAATATAAAAAAACAATATTTCTGACAAAATGTTACTCCAATATTGGTTAAATATATGCAATCACTCTTTTGTATAAAGTAAAAAAAAGAATGGCAAAACATTGTTGATAATATATTGGTAACAAAAAAAAGTTACAACATTTAAAATACTTTTTTACCCAATATTGCCTGTATATAAAAATCTTAGATACAATAAATCAACATAGGCCCAATCTCATTACAGGATTTCGCCAATGATACGTTCTACCTGGGATGTTTTGTGCTTTTTATAAATTAAAGTGTAAAAAATCCGTCACTTTTGTCCGTGCTTTTGTAGTTATACAGGGTGGGGAGCTTGTCAAGCCTAGAAAAGTACACTCACAGAACCATACTTAGACAGAACTGTACATTTTCCGAAACGTAAAATGGCAGAACCGTAAATTATAGAAACGTACATCATCAGAAAAATAAATGTACAGGAACGTAATAATAATAAATAGAAACGTACATTGACAGACAGAATGTGTCCGTGGCAGAAAAGTAACCGACAGAAAAATTCAAATAATGCAGTGATCTGCTAAGTCGGTAATTAGTTCAGACATTACTCACTAGGTGTCGCACTGCAAAAATATTACTTTGTACTGTAATGACGAAATATAACAGTCAGTAAATCCGGAAAACCCGAATGTAAAAGAAAAATTATAAAATGTTCATTTATTTCAGTTTTAGCTATTCAATTGTACACTAATAAGACCGATCACATTTTATAATTTTTTATTTCATGATTTCATCTAAAAAATATAGCGGACGACTTATAATTACATGATTAATCTAACAAGAAAATAATAGTTTTGCAAAAACAATTAGTCCTTAAGCTACTAATATCTGCAAAAAATTGGATAAGAATAAAATCAAGAATTTGTAGAAATGAAGCAAATAGTATTCGTCAGAATTATAATAATAATATGAATAAAGTTATGTGTTATAATGACATTTGCTGATTTTAATAATGATTTCGATAGCTTGTTTTAAAATTGTTAGAAGAAAATAAAAAGGATATAATTAATCAGTATTTTATTGGTCCCTAACTTTAAATATTATGCTCTTGTCATAGAGATGGCACTAAATCAAATATTAATTTAGAATGACTTAATTTTATGAAAATAGCTAATTTATTAAATTTATAGTCACCTTTAATGATTATAATAAAAAAATTGTTTGTTCGTTTACGCTTCATGGATGAATTCATCTGATTTAGCATTTATTTACACCAAGGTAACTATACTAATATATTTAGTAGCTGTTTCAAAACTATAAAAACGCCAACGTCGCATTTTCTCTCAAAATTAGCTGTTATAAATTATTCATGCACTAATAGCTAATATAATTTATACTTCCAATGAGAGATGTAATCATTAATAACTATTGTACAATTTTATCAATCTTATTTAAAAAATAATTCGGTAAAATGCGACGTTGGTGTTTTTATAGTTTTGAAACAGATAATACATTATTATGTTGAATATTTTCTTAGTATAGAAATCTGTACATGTATGTTAAAAAACTTATAGATGACGCGTCCACAAAAATTAATTTAATTAATATGAAACTAAACATTTATTATGTTTCTAGACAAATACGTTTCTGATAATGTATTTTTCTAGATCAATACTGTTCTGTTTTGTATGTTTCTGTTTATGTATGTTTACGGTATGTACGGTTCTGCCATTTTACGTTTCGGAAACTGTACAGTTCTGTCTTGTACGTTTCTGTCTATGTACGGTTCTGTGAGTGTATTTTTCTAGATCCGTACGCGTCCACTACAGGGTGACCCAAAAATGGGTAATCGGTCTATATCTCATATCAGTTCATAGTAGAATTTTGCAACCGTTCATTTAAATTTTTTGGAGTGAAATAAAGCACAAATTAAAAGTTTCTGTATAAAAAAACAACTCTGTGTTAAACTAAATCCCAGCGACAAATTTTGAGCACAGAAACTCTCAATTTCACTTCAAAAAATGCAAATGAGTTGTTGCAAAATTCTACTATGAACTGAAATGAGATATATAACTTTTTTGCTATTTAAAATATTGCATTAATTTAATTACATCACGCCTAAGAATTACGTTAGGTTTTAGTTTATTTAAACGGCTTGAAAAAATGGAAAGACCGCTACGCTCTCATTTCAATTCACGTTCTCAAGGGCGATTTTGACGCCCTTTTGAAATGGCCATGTCACATCGAAGGGACTGTGACTTTAAGGGATCAGGAAAATAGCGCCAAAAATTTCACCAAACATATCGTGGCCAAGAGACAATCAGGAGATGAGGAAAATGAGGAGCCACAAGAATCATCCTTTTCTTATATTTTTATACCTCATACAACTTTAACCAAGTCGCATTATTTGAAAAATGATGAATTTTATCTCGAAATTAAGATCGAACAAAATAGGAAATTATTAACGGAAACTACATTGTAATAATAATTTTTTTATTAATAAAGAAATAAAAATGAAGGTGTGCAAGACTATTCTTTTTTTCTGGGCCTCTCATCTAAAACAACAATTAACAAATTACTTAATAAATATAAAATAAAAGG
Source organism: Tribolium freemani (assembly GCA_939628115.1). Classification (NCBI taxonomy): domain Eukaryota; kingdom Metazoa; phylum Arthropoda; class Insecta; order Coleoptera; family Tenebrionidae; genus Tribolium; species Tribolium freemani. The sequence goes on along the minus strand of OW626786.1, from coordinate 15,844,924 downwards.
AGTCTATATTGAAATATCATTTAATTATATTTAAATCTTAAATCCAAAATTGAATCATTAACTAAACATTTAAACATTACACCAGCTTGGAAACCTGTTAATACTATATACAGGCTGTTTTGTCTAAACCCCACATTACAAGTATTGAAAGTTCTAATAATCATAGTCATCTGAAAATTTGTGTACAACCATAATCTTTTAGGTCCTGCTCAATGAAAATATTCTCAAGATATCAACTTCCTTATTTTAAATGCTTAATGCGTTTTTGAATTACTAGAGTTATTTTAAAGTAGTTTTCATAAGCTGTTCCTATACCTAAATTTAGCCGTTTACGAAATATTTATGGTTTTTAAAATTTTTTTGGATTTGCACCTTCCAGTTCAAAAATCGATAACTCTGCCATTTTCTAAAATTTGGAAATATTTTTGAGCTCATTTGAAAGAGGAAGCCTAGATCTTTCCTTTGGTGTTTTCAAATTTCTAAAAAAGAATAACAAACCCTAAATTTTTAAAATTAAGTTTGCCAAACTTTAAGCTCCCATAACTCATTTTTTTCAAATGGAATGACAAAAGTTTTATTTCACTAGATGGTAGAGAATTTAATTCTGCTTCGATCTGTGTTAACATTCCCTATACTTATGTTTAATAGTTTTCAAGTTACAATAACTTTTTGTTGGGATTGAGAAATTCATTAGCCATAGGCCTTTTCTCATAGGTTGCCATGGAAACGAATGAAAAAAGGTGAGAAATTAAAGTTTTTCAAACCAACACCCAATGAATTTATTTTGTTTTCACAGTCTGATAACACAATTTTGAACAGAGTTTGTCGTTTAAGTTTAATCAGAAATGTTTTTATGGCAAACTATGCAAAAATAGCTGTGGTTAGTAAGAAATTTCCTACAATAATAAAAAAAACAACATAACTTGAAAATTATCACAGATAGGTATAGGGAATGCTAATACAGATTGATGCAGAAAAAAATTTTCCTCCATCTAGTAGAATAAAAATTGGGACATCTCATTTGAAAAAAATAAGTTTTGGGTACTTGAAGTTGTCCAAACTTAACCTTAAAATTTTTGGGTTTATTAACTTCAATTCCAATTTTGATCACACTGAACAACAAATATAGGCTTTCTCTTTCAATTTTCCAAACATGATTTCGAAATCTCTAAAACTAAGCGAGTTACCGATTTTTTAAGGGACAGGTGCAAATTCAAAAATTTTCAAAAATCCTAAATATCTCGAAAACGGTTAAACTTGGGTATAGGGAAAGCTGATAAAAACGCCCTTAAAATAACTCAACTAATCCAAAAACGCAGTGAAAAATATAGCTTTCCATTTAAAATAAGAAAGTTAATAGCGACTTCCGGTATAACCGGAAGTGCTGCCATCTTGAAAATATTTTCATTGAGAAGAACTCAACGGATTATGCCTGAGTACCAACTCTCAGATAAATATCTTTATTAGAACTTTCAATACTTCTAATGTGGGGTTTAGACGGAACACCCTGTATATACAGGGTGTTTCAAGTTTTAGGTCCAGTCAAAAAATAAATACTTCTAGTATTCCAAAATAAAAAATATATATCGCAAACGACAGAGTTTCTAACACGCTTCAATTTGATGCTTTGCTGATATCCCAAATTTTCATGATATAAGCGTAAAATGCAAAAAATTACATTAAAAAATTTTTTTTTTCAAATTATTCCAATAATTTTTTTATAATAAAATTCCTCCTATTTTTTAAGTAAGACTTCCGAAACTGAAACAGTAAAAAACCCAAGGCGTATTGAGCAATTGAAATTTCAATTTGCAAAAAAAGGGCATTTTTTAATTGACAAGTAAAATTTTAGTCTGACAGTTTATGACGTTTCAATTTTTTGTGAATCAAGCAAAGACACGAGCTCTGTTTTTTCTCAAAGGTGACTAAGATAAAACATTTATTTGATCTTTTGCAAATTGAAATTTCAATTGCTCAATACGCCTTGGGTTTTTTACTGTTTCAGTTTCGGAAGTCTCACTTAAAAAATAGGAGGAATTTTATTATGAGAAAACGATTGCAATAATTTGGAAACAAAAAATTTTTTATCTAGTTTTTCACAATTCACGCTCATACCATGAAAATTTCGTATAACATTAAAGCATCAAATTGAAGCGTGTTAGATAGAAACTCTATCGTTTGAGATATATTTTTTTTCTTTTGGACAACTAGAAGTATTTATTTTTTGACTGGACCTAAAACTTGAAACACCCTGTACGATTTGTTATTTAGCAAAGTTAAAGATAAAAATGATAAAAATTTAATGTCGAATGTTGTATACAAAATTGATTGTAATGATTGTAATAATTGCTATATAGGTGAAACTTGTCAACATATTAAAAATAGAATAAAACAACATAAAAATCACTTATTTAATGCTAATATAGGACAATCAGGCCTTGTTAAACACTCTGTTGAAACTGGACATTCTTTTAATTATAATAACATAATTTTTTTGCATAATGAACCAAATAAAGTAAAAAGACTAATTTTAGAAAATTTTTATATTAAATGTTTTGATAATGTCAATATCCAAACCGACATAGATAAGATAGGTAATTGCTAGAAAGATATAATAAAAAATAATAATCGTCGTTATGTTAATTTGTCCCATATACCAATTTTTATTTGTTGAGTGTTGTTTGTACATTTTTTACATTTTAATTTGTTTATTGACTATACTGTTATCTCAAAGTATCTTTAAAATCATGTTAGGCCATTTTATTTATACAATCTGTTATGTATACCTGTTAGTTTTATTAAATTATTATATTTGAAAGTTAATTTATTGTTTGTAGACATGTTTTAATCTGAAGAAAAAGGAAATTATAATTAAATGATATCTCAATATAGACTCCTTTTATTTATAACCTCTTCATATATCAATATTGAGTCTAAGAAACCAACAAATTTTTACTTAATAAATGTTGATACTCACCTCCGAGAATATATTTATCAATAGTGAGCATTGGAAATTCGAACGCCAACACCCAAACAACTGCAAATATCATGGTCACTATGATGTGTCCACACCAATTATAAAACTAAAAAATTGTAAATAAATAACTGTCATTTCCCTCCCTTGGGCCGCAAAATCTACTTACCAGCATATAATTGCTGAAATAGGAGGGCATATTTAGAACACCTAGGGCATAAAATTCCACCATCACATGCAAAACGTACATACAATAAGACAATCGTCCCAAAATCTGAAAGGCCGGTCTTTGTAAAAACCATTGTATAATCCCACCTTGGTTATGGTAACACGAATAAACCATAAAAACCAAACATAAACACCAAACCGGTCGATAAAACCCGTAAAAAAGCGAATTTTTCACAAGCTCGTAATTGCTATCAACCTCAAACCAATAAATAATGAACGCCAAAGAAACCACAATGACCAAAATCCAGAGGGCGACATTGGTCCACTAAAATTTAATTTAATTTTTTTTTTATTGTGTTTTATTGACTTACAGGCTTGAAAATGTACGGTTTTTGTTTTTTCATGCGCATTGTAGCCCCGAAAATCATTCCGATTAAATAATTATTGAATCTAGTGTGAGTTGCGTACGTGCTGAAACCAAAAAGTTGAGGTTCGATCCCTGGTACGGCCAATTTTTTTTTACTCACTTTCCGGGTCCTCTGTCCACAAAATTCTGTAAAAATATGGGGACCACAATTGATAGGATTGTAACAGTGACTAGGCCCTGAATTACGTGTTTGAAGTGCTTTTTGATGAAAAGGGCAGTTGGTATCAGGACAAAAGGGGCCAAAATAAACATCTGCATGTCGGCGGAGAGGTACCACGTCGGAGATAGGCACTAATCAATTTTTATAGAAAAAAAAACTAATTGTTAGTAGTTATCTGTCATAGTTTTTGACTTATGTCAATTTTTTTTTTTATTTAAAATATCACAGCACTTGAGCTTTTTACAATAAGTGAATAATTCTTTTTGCTTTTGATAACCAAGAGCCTTCTAGAATTTTCAAAATTGTTAACTGTCAAAATTCAAGGCTACTATGATTTTTTTTTTTTTTCAAATGGAATGAAAGAACATCGATTTTTATAGAGATTTTTGTCAATAGCTCACAGTTTTTGAAAAAAATCACAAAAAACGGAATTTTAGTTCATTATTTTCATTTTTAATCGAGTAAAGTTTCGAAAAATACGATAAAGTTGTGCTATTATTTTAAAGAAAATTTATAAAGAAAATATTTAATAAATACCTCACTTATCACACAATTTCGGCAATAATTCAAAAACGGTACTTCGGATCTAAATCATTTTTATAACTTGAAACTAGTCGGTCACTTTACGGCTGCTGTCCAAATTTGATCAAAATTGTCCAAAAAATGGCCGAGAAAAATATTTTTTCCAAAATTTTTGTCAAAATCTGGTGATAACTAGAAAATGCCAATTTTGGGGCAACAAAGTTCGAACCAATCTTAGCTAATATAAAATTGTCTCACGATTTCAAATCTGTCATTATTTTTTATATACGATTGGTACTTTTCGAGTAATCGGTAAAAAATCGTTCATTTCCGAAAAAAATACATCACTTATCACACAATTTCGACAATAATTCAAAAACGGCACTTCGGATCTAAATCATTTTTGTAACTTGAAACTAGTCGGTTACTTTACGGCCGCTGTCCGAATTTGATCAAAATTACCCAAAAAATGGCCGAGAAAAATATTTTTTTCCAAAATTTTTGTCAAAATCTGGTGATAACTAGAAAATGCCAATTTTCGGGCAATCTAGAGACTCAATAAAGTCCGAACCAATCTTAACTAACGTAAAATTGTCTCAGGATTTGAAAACTGTCATTATTTTTTATATACGATTGGTATTTTTTGAGTAATCGGTAAAAAATCGTTCATTTTCGAAAAAAATACATCACTTATCACACAATTTCGGCAATAATTCAAAAACGGCACTTCGGATCTAAATCATTTTTATAACTTGAAACTAGTCGGTCACTTTACGGCCGCTGTCCAAATTTGGTCAAAATTGCCCAAAAAATGGCCGAGAAAAATATTTTTTCCAAAATTTTTGTCAAAATCTGGTGATAACTAGAAAATGCCAATTTTGGGGCAACAAAGTTCGAACCAATCTTAGCTAATATAAAATTGTCTCACGATTTCAAATCTGTCATTATTTTTTATATACGATTGGTACTTTTCGAGTAATCGGTAAAAAATCGTTCATTTCCGAAAAAAATACATCACTTATCACACAATTTCGACAATAATTCAAAAACGGCACTTCGGATCTAAATCATTTTTGTAACTTGAAACTAGTCGGTTACTTTACGGCCGCTGTCCGAATTTGATCAAAATTACCCAAAAAATGGCCGAGAAAAATATTTTTTTCCAAAATTTTTGTCAAAATCTGGTGATAACTAGAAAATGCCAATTTTCGGGCAATCTAGAGACTCAATAAAGTCCGAACCAATCTTAACTAACGTAAAATTGTCTCAGGATTTGAAAACTGTCATTATTTTTTATATACGATTGGTATTTTTTGAGTAATCGGTAAAAAATCGTTCATTTTCGAAAAAAATACATCACTTATCACACAATTTCGGCAATAATTCAAAAACGGCACTTCGGATCTAAATCATTTTTATAACTTGAAACTAGTCGGTCACTTTACGGCCGCTGTCCAAATTTGGTCAAAATTGCCCAAAAAATGGCCGAGAAAAATATTTTTTTCCAAAATTTTTGTGAAAATCTGGTGATAACTAGAAAATGCCAATTTTGGGGCAATCTAGAGACTCAACAAAGTCTGAACCAATCTTATCTAACGTAAAATTGTCTCACGATTTCAAATCTGTCATTATTTTTTATATACGATTGGTACTTTTCGAGTAATCGGTAAAAAATCGTTCATTTTCGAAAAAAATACATCACTTATCACATAAATTCGGCAATAATTCAAAAACGGCACTTCGGATCTAAATCATTTTTATAATTTGAAACTAGTCGATCACTTTACGGCCGCTGTCCAAATTTGATCAAAATTGCCCAAAAAATGGCCGAGAAAAATATTTTTTTCCAAAATTTTCGTCAAAATCTGGTGATAAGTAGAAAATGCCAATTTTGGGGCAATCTAGAGACTCAACAAAGTCCGAACCAATCTTATCTAACGTAAAATTGTCTCACGATTTCAAATCTGTCATTATTTTTTATATACGATTGTTACTTTTCGAGTAATCGGTAAAAAATCGTTCATTTTCGAAAAAAATACATCACTTATCACACAATTTCGGCAATAATTCAAAAACGGCACTTCGGATCTAAATCATTTTTATAACTTGAAACTAGTCGGTCACTTTACGGCCGCTGTCCAAATTTGGTCAAAATTGCCCAAAAAATGGCCGAGAAAAATATTTTTTTTCAAAATTTTTGGTAAAATCTGGTGACAACTAGAAAATGTCAATTTTGGGGCAATCTAGAGACTCAACAAAGTCCGAACCAATCTTATCTAACGTAAAATTGTCTCACGATTTCAAATCTGTCATTATTTTTTATATACGATTGGTACTTTTCGAGTAATTGGTAAAAAATCGTTCATTTTCGAAAAAAATACATCACTTATCACACAATTTCGGCAATAATTCAAAAACGGCACTTCGGATCTGAACCATTTTTATAACTTGAAACTAGTCGGTCACTTTACGGCCGCTGTCCAAATTTGATCAAAATTGCCCTAAAAATGGCCGAGAAAAATAATTTTTTCCAAAATTTTTGTCAAAATCTGGTGGTAACTAGTAAATGCCAATTTTGGGGCAATCTAGAGACTCAACAAAGTTCGAACCAAAATTTGATCAAAATTGTCCAAAAAATGGCCGAGAAAAATATTTTTTTCCAAAATTTTTGTCAAAATCTGGTGATAACTAGAAAATGCCAATTTTGGGGCAATCTAGAGACTCAACAAAGTCCGAACCAATCTTATCTAACGTAAAATTGTCTCACGATTTCAAATCTGTCATTATTTTTTATATACAATTGGTACTTTTCGAGTAATCGGTAAAAAATCGTTCATTTCCGAAAAAAATACATCACTTATCACACAATTTCGACAATAATTCATAAACGGCACTTCGGATCTAAATCATTTTTATAACTTGAAACTAGTCGGTCACTTTACGGCCGCTGTCCAAATTTGGTCAAAATTGCCCAAAAAATGGCCGAGAAAAATATTTTTTTCCAAAATTTTTGTCAAAATCTGGTGATAACTAGAAAATGCCAATTTTGGGGCAATCTAGAGACTCAACAAAGTTCGAACCAGTCTTATCTAACGTAAAATTGTCTCACGATTTCAAATCTGTCATTATTTTTTATATACAATTGGTACTTTTCGAGTAATCGGTAAAAAATCGTTCATTTCCGAAAAAAATACATCACTTATCACACAATTTCGGCAATAATTCAAAAACGGCACTTCGGATCTAAATCATTTTTATAACTTGAAACTAGTCGGTGACTTTACGGCCGCTGTCCAAATTTCATCAAAATTGTCCAAAAAATGGCCGAGAAAAATATTTTTTTCCAAAATTTTTGTCAAAATCTGGTGATAACTAGAAAATGCCAATTTTGGGGCAATCTAGAGACTCAACAAAGTCCGAACCAATGTTATCTAACGTAAAATTGTCTCACGATTTCAAATCTGTCATTATTTTTTATATACGATTGGAACTTTTCGAGTAATCGCTAAAAAATCGTTCATTTTCACTTATCACACAATTTCGACAATAATTCAAAAACGGTACTTCGGATCTAAATCATTTTTATATTTTGAAACTAGTCGGTCACTTTACGGCCGCTGTCCAAATTTGATCAAAATTGCCCAAAAAATGGCCGAGAAAAATATTTTTTTCCAAAATTTTTGTCAAAATCTGGTGATAACTAGAAAATGCCAATTTTGGGGCAATCTAGACACTCAACAAAGTCCGAACCAATCTTATCTAACGTAGAATTGTCTCACGATTTCAAATCTATCATTATTTTTTATATACAATTGGTACTTTTCGAATAATCGGTAAAAAATCATTCATTTTCGAAAAAAATACATCACTTATCACAATTTCGGCAATAATTCAAAAACGGCACTTCGGATCTAAATCATTTTTATAACTTGAAACTAGTCGGTCACTTTACGGCCACTGTCCAAATTTGATCAAAATTGCCCAAAAAATGGCCGAGAAAAATAATTTTTTCCAAAATTTTTGTCAAAATCTGGTGGTAACTAGAAAATGCCAATTTTCGGGCAATCTAGAGACTCAACAAAGTCCAAACCAATGTTATCTAACGTAAAATTGTCTCACGATTTCAAATCTGTCATTATTTTTTATATACGATTGGCACTTTTCGAGTAATCGGTAAAAAATCGTTCATTTTTACTTATCACACAATTTCGACAATAATTCAAAAACGGCACTACGGATCTAAACAATTTTTACAACTTTAAACTAGTCGGTCACTATACATCAGCTGTCAAAATTTCATCAAAATTGACCAAAAATGGGACGAAAAGAATAATTTTTTCGAAAATCACAAATTTTAATTAATTATTTGCATTTTTAGTCGAGTAAATTTCCGAAAAATACGATAAAGTTGTGTTATTATTTTAAAGAAATGTATATTACTAAATCAGCTAAAAACTAAATAAAATATTGAAGTATCACCATTTTGCAAGGCCTACTTGATTACAAAAATTACAAAGTAAAATCCGGTTTTTTTTTTGATTTTTTTCAAAAACTGTGTTGATAAAAGTTACCATAAATGTCAATATTCTTTCGGAAAAAACTACTACTAGCCTTGAATTTTGACAGAATGGAAGCTCAACCAATTTGAAAATAATTTAATTGAACTCAGAATTATAGACATGTTAAATAGTTTAGTTTTATTAAAGCCCTCAGCTTCGCTTCGGGTTATACAAATACCTTACCATTTCATCCGGATCGGTGTAATTTTGCACATACAGGAAGAATTTCCACCACTTGTCTTTACACACTCTCTTCATGATATTAGTAATGAAACTCCACGTGGGTCCGGTGCCAAAAAATCGAAAAATTGTGATTACAGCAAGATACAAAGCTGCCACACTTGGTGTAAGTCTCAAGTAACGATGAAGATACATTTTCGGTACTTTTCGTACTTGATCAAGGAATTTTTCATCGCTTGATTTCTTTAAATAAGTGAAAGCTAGCAAAAATCCAGAAATGAAGAAAAAAGTATCAACGGCAAGTGGGCCCGCTACTACATATTGTGAAGTCCAATTTTGAGTCCACTTTTTCACATCTGGATAATTCTCAAGTGGAATTATCCCGACTTCGTATGGACTTTTAGCATGCACTGCCAACACCCACATCATACTAACAAACCTCATTCCGTTAAAACACTGGATTTGTTCAATGGTATTATCGCTAATTGCCAGCAATTTTTTCCCATTTGTTAGAATAGAAAATGAGAAAAGAATCGGATGGAGTGGCTCACTGTTGAAATTTTTACACAAGGCTTCATACACCGTGCTAGCAATCAACAAAAGGCCAATCACAACGAAGAAAACACTAAAAATTAAAATGTTTTTTTTTAAGGACAAGCATTGAATAAGGTAACTAGAAATATAATGTTTATGGGAGAATGTGTGCGCCAAAATCCCTTCAATTTTTCTCCAGGAAGTGTCGCCCCCTGTTGTAAAATAGCAAAATTAAGCGGAGTTCAGAACCATTTGATTAGGGGACCTTTCCTGCGCTTTGAAGACTTTGGGTAATGGGTAGGGTTGCCAGACCTTCTATATTTAATAGAAGTCTACTATATTTAACTAAAATCTTCTATGTCCCTAAAATATAGAAGCTAAATCTTCTATATTTCATGATTGGCACTTTCAAACGTTCTTAGATTGCAATCATTTTGCAAAAAAACCAGTGGCATATTTGCATATGGGCTAAATGGGCTATTATCTTTATTTTTATTATCTTTATTTTTATTGTCTTTATCTTTATTTTGATTTGAAAAAGATACTTAAAAGACGGGTTGCATTTTTTTTTAATTAATTGATCCGATTTTTAGTTTTCGTCGTATTTTTTTACTTCTTAAGTTCTTAATTGTTTGATTAATGAGTTTTAAGAAACTTTTAATAGTTTCAATTCATATTGTAGAAAATTCACGATGAATAATGGTAGAAAAAGCCTGAGTAGTAAACAATACAGTAAAATGTCTTTGAAAAAAGTCAACGTAAAAATGTAAAAACAAAAACTTTTTAAATAAATATAGGCTGATTTTTTTATAATATTAATATCATTTAGAAAATAAAGGAGATAGTTATAAATCTAGTGCACGTTTAGTGACATTACAAAGAACTTTTTGAGGTTTAATTTAATTTTCAGAATTATCTTGCATTTTTTGAAAACTTGTGCTAAAACTGATGGATTTGCTGTTTCATTTAAATAAAGTTAAGGATATTACTGAAGTTTAGAAAAAATCAAGTGATAAAAAAATTAAGTTAAAAGCAGATACATATTTACTGATTACGGATTTGTTTTTATCAGAATCTAATGCTCGAAAATTGATAGAATTTGTTTGATGTTATACTTCTTTAACTGTTGCAGAGTAGTGTATATTAAAACGTCAATATCCCTAACATTTTTCGAGCAGTTATGAAGTTTAGCAGTTCATTTGAGGTAGATATCATTTAAAATTTTGAAGGGTTATTTGTATTTGAAGTTCGACAAAAAATGTCCTCCTGTCAATAAAAATTGGCTTTTTTCAGGTTTTGTAAATTTTTTCTTATTTTCTGAATTAACCAATCGGTTTTTTTTTTTTGAAGAAACGTTGTCATAGTCAGGGGCGGCAAAATTAAGTAACCCAGGTTTACTTTAAACTCACTCTATATAAGTAAAGTAATGAAAAGCGGAAAAGTTGCAATGCTCATTTTAAAACGATGTTTTATAATTTTTTATTATATATTTTGTTTGTTGGAATGGATTTAAATTGATGATTAATTGTTCTTATCTAATTTCTTAGTTTTCATTTATCTCAATGTTAACTTTTAATGTATTATAGTAATTATAACATGAGATCGAAAATAAACTCAATTAGAGCAAGCCTTGAAAGTGAAGTGTAACTTCAGCCACATCATATGCTGTGTAAAACCAACATAACTTCAAAAGTGCGGTCGTAAATAAACAACTAAAATGTGGCTAAAGTGTAAATAAACAGCTAAAATATGGCTAAAGTTCTGCAGGCACAGCTTGCTCTAATTGAGTTTATTTTCGATCTCAGGTTATCTACTTAGGGTAATTATTAAAAAATGAAGCTTTTGACTATCAGGTTCTTTTATTAAAAAACAATTTCACAATACAATACAGATTTGAGGACGTTTCGGCATAAAAATGCCACCATCAGCTCTAAATTACAATTACGAAACGAACCAAACACATTAAATGCAAAATTCGAAATGGCTGTTTGTCCATAAGTAACTTTTTTTAATCACTTAATGTAATTACTTAATTAGTAACAAATGATTTATTTGAATCTTCTATATATTTTGTGAAACTTCTATATTTTCAAGTGAATTCTACTATTTTCGACATTTTGATATCTGGCAACCCTACTTTTGCCTATCTCCAAATCTTGGGACTGGCCCCTTAATTTATCCAACGGTATAGACTAGGGCTGGGAATTTTTACCGATATATCGATAATTATCAATATATTTTATTATTACACTATTTATTGATATTCCGACAAATTTTGATAATACCGTTTTTGTTTAGTTAAAAGCTTAATTCACAATTTAATTGTGCAATTTTTTGTAAAGAACTACGAAACACGTCGATTGTTGTTTTTAAATTAACATCTTTTCTTTCAATACAAAAATTGTGTTGGAATAGTCATCGGTTTTTGAACAGTGTAGATAATAGATATTAATATTCTCAAAAAAAATTATCGTACAAGATTTTATATTTTGTATAATTGTTGAATAGGGGACTGAAAAATGTAATGAAAAACAAAAACAGTCGAGGATTGTCTACCCAAAAAATTGAGGATGACATCATAGTTCAAAAACAAATGACGTCACTAACAAAATTTGTATGTGTAAAGATGGCGATTTAAAATCGAGCATTTTTTGCTAAAAAAGACATTAATTAATGCAAAAACCTTAGCTACATAACTATAAGTACAGGTACAAAACTTTATGATGGCTAATTTAGGCATATTTAACAAAAAAAAACAAGTATTTTACCATGTCAACTTTTTAAAATTTAACAGTAACATTGATTAGGCACTATCATTTATCTACAAATCCCCATATTTTTATCGATATATCGATAAATAGCGATACTTCAATATAATATATCTGGTTTTAGTACAGCGCCTCCTATTGACCGATGGACTCAACTAATTTTCTGTTAGAAATGATGGTAGGAACCTGTACTAAATGTACTGTAAATGTACAGGCATTACAGTTCTAGTGTACCTTATTCAATGGCACAAGTAACAAATGTTGTTACATTGCGGCAATATCTCCAGCTTCGTAATCAGTGTTTGAATTAACGGTTTCGCAAGGCACATTCGTGTACATTATTAACGAAGCGTTAAATAACTGGCCGATAACGTCGTTAAAATGCCCGTATAAGTAAAAATATCCCACTTCTTGAGGGGTGCAAGCATCAGGGACACAACTTGAGTATTTTGAAAGAACAAATGGAATATCCGGGACTAGAACATCCCGCAGTTTCTTTTGCAATTTCGGAAGGAGGTCAAAAGGAATCTGCAAAAAATTACCACTGTCTGAAGGTCTCACTTTATTAATTATTAATATTATAGACCGGATCTTGGGAAATTTTTAATTAAATTAAATTACTGCAAAATGACTAGAGGAAATTTTTATGTTCCAAAAATTTGTACATAATAAGTAAAAAGTATCATTTATTGTGTAAGTTTACATTTTGATAAATAATTTATTCTTCATTAAAAAATACATAAATAATGTAGTAAGTGAGGTCTAAATGGTGTTTTGTAAGAAAATAAGCTTTTTTATATATTTTTTAATCTTTTAAATAAAAGCTTTTTTTAAAAAACATTTTTTATATATTTTTATTTTTTGCTTTTTAGTCTTTAATAATTGCACTGTGCATCTGCCGTGACGTCCAAATGACCAACATACCGTCTATGTCGGTATAACTTACGGTATGTACAAATCGAGAACCCCTTTGTAAACATAACCTAAAATTTTAAAATCCCATTTAACACTTTTAGGGGTAATTAACTATATAGAATACGTAAGCATGTTAAATTTCAATTCATTGCGACTACAGGAACACTCTCAAATTTACAAATCGAGAACCCCTTTGTAAACATAACCTAAAATTTTAAAACTCCATTAAGGGGGTATTTAACTACATAGGATTGCATTGTCACGCAGATTAAGTAAGTATGCAAAATTTCAATTCAGTGGGACAACGGGAACCCTTTCAAATTTGGCTCCGAAAAAATAACCGACAGACAGGTAACATTGTGAGCTAAATAAAAGCTTTTAATAAGTGAATGTAAATAAATGAGAAAATGTTACTTGATCAGTAGACAAAGTATAATATGAGAAGAATTTTTGATAAATCTTAATGGTGAAACAAATTTTACATAATTCGAAATATAATTTTTTCAGGCTGTGAACAAATTAATAAATGTAAAGGTTAAACTGTAGAAGTCCAGACCTTCATTTTTACAATTATTTATTTAGGTGATACCTGAAATAAATATTTGATTGTAAAACTGCTGAATGTCCGCACTTCTTCAATTTAACCTTTACATTTTTCTGCAAAATAGTAAAAATTAGGGCAAAGTTGCGCATTTTTATGCTGAACCATTATCTGAAAGAAAATTTGATGTGTCATTTTTAGTTTTTGAATAATTGGAAAAAAAACGGAAATTTGTAATTTTCGTTTTTATTTTTTCAAGCAAAAACCAAAAGAACTGGACGTTTTTAACTAAGACGTTCTTCAGGCACTTTTTTATAAGGAGTCTAAATCTGTCATCGTATTTTCCAAGGCGTTCTTGATGTCAGAGTTACAACACTGAATTTTGATTTTTCTTATGGACGCCATATTTAATACTTATATTTTTGGAAAGTCTTTTTGTTTCTGATTACAACGATATATCACATGTTATGATCGAATCTTACATACTGATCAAAATCGAAAAAAAAGCATTTTTGCGAAGAGTGCGTCAACAATTTTGTTTTTAAACAAACTAGATTGTGGAAGTTTAATTGAATATGGATCTGGAGCTTACTTATTTAAAAATTAAACGACAAGATAAGCTAGAAGTTTATTTTTTGTAAAACAAAACAAGACAAAGTTATAAAAATTCTGCTCGCATATTTAGTAGAACTGTTAAAATTTTTGACGTTTTTTTCCAAAGCACTCTTTGCAAAAACGCTTTTTTCTTAATTTTATCAGCATGTAAGATTCGGTCATATCATGTGATACATCGTCTAATTTTCTTAGTTTTCGCTTAAAAAAAAACGAAAATTACAAATTTTTGATTTTTCTAATAATTCAAAAACTAAAAATGAAACATCAAATTTTCTTTCAGATAATTGTTAACCGACCTCGTTTCTCTTATAATAACTGACGGAGCTCGAAAAACGGACTCCTGTATATAATTCGCAGTAAATATTTTTTACTGTGTACTTGACAATTTGTATTAGTACTCCTAAATCTTATAATAATTCCAGTTTACCAATTTCTTATTATTTTACTTTGTAGTTCTATATAGTTTTTTAATTTCTTACTGTTTCAGTCAGTGTTCTACAGAATTTCAGTCTTACTGTTTTTTAGTTTTTTTTTTTTGTATTTCAGTTTTTTCGTGTATTAGTTTTTTATTTAAAATGTAATGTTTCAATTTATTAGTGCGTTTTATTTCCAGTTCTATAGTTTTTTCAGTTTCTCAGTTTTTCAGTCGTTTAGTTCTTCAGAATTTTAATTACACTATTTTTTAGTTTTTTTGTGTTAAAGTTACTTGCTTACAAAGTCAGCTTTTCAACTTTAAATTTTTCTATTATTTTTCAAAGTTGTGGAAAAATTAGTTAATAAGAAACTAAAAAAAAATACTAAATATAAAAATGTTAATTGAATGAAAAAATGTAGCTGCCTAATTTTAGTACTAGTATGTATATCCATACAGTGAGTTCATTACAGAAAAATGAACAAATTTTACAGCGATAAATTTAGAACAAAATATTTAAACTTCTTTTGTACAATAGAGCTAAGTTTTTACAAGTTTTTATTTTTCCTGCTGTAGGAATAAATACAATTTTTGACGCCTAAATAAAGTCCGGTCTCTATTAATTATGCATACTTACCTCTTGTGAGGCTTTACTTGTGTCTATGTTGAAACGTTTCAAAATATCGCCAACTTGTGGTGTCAGAAACACGTTAACGATGATCACAGAATAGCCACAATATTTTCCGAGAATTTCACCATTGTTGTAATTAATTGAGAGGCATTCGGGAAAGTTTCCAAAGTCCATTACGTTACTATAAGTCATTCCGGGAATTAAGAATTTTGACGATGCATCAAACACTGAAATTTTTTTTTTTTTTAATAAAATATCCCAGCAAACACTAAAATATAACAGTCATATAACGGCAACATAACATTATAACATAGAATGTAACAGGTAACGTAAACATAACTGGTATATTGCATTTATGTTAAAATTTCCGCCTCAAAGAATATAACTGTGATATACTAATGTTACATAAATGAAATACTGCTTCAACATAACAACAGTATAACATAAATGTTATAGTTATATTTATGTTATATATTTATTTATATTACACTTTTTAGTTGTGATAGGTAAATAAAAAATATAGTTTTATTTTTATACGTTTTATTATAATAAGTATTGCAAGATTAAAACATTTTGCATTCTAATAATAAATTACCAAATATAGTAAGAAACAAGATCGATCCCGTCCCAGAGCTTATTAAAACTCTAATTAAATTTTGGCTCACAAATAACTAGGTGCCTACTAGTGTACTATAATAAACCGATTAATATAAATATTTCTAGATATGTACTTTCGTTTATAAAAAATAACCAGTATAGAAATAAATAATACAAATTTCATAAAAAGAAAAGTACCTATTATTATCCACTCAAGAAAGTAAGGTTATTACCTCTTCTCACAACTCTTCTATAATTATAATTATATAACCACATTAAATCTAAAAAGCAAGTCAAATTTAACATAACAAAATAAATTCTAAAAGAAAAGATTATCCTAAAAACTAAAAACTATCCAGAAAAAATTAAACAAATATGGATTATCAAAAATATTATAAAATATTCGTATACCATATCTTCCATTGCACAAGTCGAAATTTTAATTAAACTATTTAACTAGCTATGTATTTAACGAACACAAAGTCAGTAAATTTCTAAATATGTATAATTTTAATTATTTTGGTTCTTACACTGAAATAGTTTTTAATAACCACATCTGAAACAGATTTTGTATAAAATCAACAGTATAACTTTAAATTTTTTAAATTAAGTACCTCTAAAAGTGGTAGATAATGACTGCAAATTACTGACTCAAATATTGCCCCTGACTCCTTTGCAGCAGTTTTAAAACACTTCCGTCGAAATTTTTTAGATGTTGCCTTTTAGATGATTGTTACAGTAATCGGTTCTGCAAATATGTACATGTAATTAAAGCACTTAGTATAAAAATAACCTGGTTTAAACATAGTTACATTAAAATAAGAAAACAAAACAAAACGAAATATTTTGTTCACAATTATTACGAGGCCTTTTTCAAATTCTTTATTGTTTTATAAACCATTAAACCACGCCAAATTATCCAAAATTTGTTATTATTTATTATTAAAATAATAATAATAATTAAAAATCAAAATTATTTGTAATAAATGTACCGATGTTAAAGGCTTTAATGTTGTCAGGAAAACATTAAAAAATAAAACTAAACTAAACCTAACAATATGTCTTTGGCCTTGGTGCCCTTACAGCATTTTCGGAAACAATTAACATCTGTAAAAATAACGAAGTTCCGAATCCACTACCTGCAGTTATCTTTATCACTATCTTTATCTAACTCACAGCTTCATATACTTTTTCTCTCTTTAGAACATCGTCTAAAATTTAATTTAATTTAAAATTTAATTTCCAACATTGGACAATACTTTTATTTATTTGATTTGGAATTTTGTGAACAACTTGTCCGTAATTTTGAATTCATTATACTGAGAATTTTTAAAAACGATTTTTCTCAGCGGTAAAAGTTATAGTCCCTCTATAGACAATAGAATATTTTACAGATGTTTTAAAAATAGGCATTGGCCTTGTTTTTGTTATTTAGAAAAAAAAATAATCAATTTGAGTAGTCGCTGCCTGTTTAGATCCAAGCATTGTTTTTAAAAAGTATTGAAAGTTCGTATTTTTCACAAAATCTATCAACAACGTGTTCTAAGGGCTTAGCATTATACTTTACCCGCTTTCTAAGCTTTTGCATAAAATTTTTGTACTTAAAACAATCAAATTAAATTAAATAAAACAAGAGCAGCAAAAATTGTGAACATTTTAGGGTCTCTCACTTACCTTTAGAATATGAGCAGAACAACACCAAAAGTAGGGTTGCCACCTGAATTTTTTTTCAGCCCCGGACACCAAAGAAAATATATAGGTATAAATAAATAGGAATAATAGCAACAATAACTTAATTGTTATTACAGTCAAATTTCTGGTAACTATCTATGTGATTAATGAGTTACTTGACTTCTCGTTTGTATTTCTTGAAATTTTTACCTAGATTAATAAAAATAAAATTCGCAATAAATAATAATAATAATTTCGTAATAAACAAAGTAAAAAATTAACTTATTTTCACAAGTGTTCATTTAAAAAAAAACTCTAGAGCAACTAAATGACAGTTGTTTTGTATGTCTGTGAATAATTCGTACACTTCTTGTCAAATTGAAAGATCTCATAACCTTACTTTTTGACAATTAAAAAAATAAGACATTTTCATATAAATATTTTTTTATTATTTATAGAAATTGTTGGAAATGTCTTCCTTGTTGTTCAACACACATAACACATGCTTTTGAACACTATTTATCAATCTTAAGTTATGAATTCTGGTGAGCTGGTGTAGTAGGCAACCAACAATACAATGATAAAAATTGTGTACTAGCAATTGTAGGACATACGTTAAAATTTCATAGCCTGCTGCGAGTTTTTTTAATAATGAACACCTGATAGTACTATATTACAGAATTATATAAAACAATAAACTATAAAAAGCAATATAAAAAATAAGTATTGAAAACAAGCAAAAAAGTAAGCCACCTTTCCAAATCTATTGTTTTAGTAAAATTATATCCGCTAATACGTCTGAAAAGGGTGAATTTATTATAATACATTTTTCCCGAATTTTTCCAATTCTTCTCAAATTTTATTTAAGAAAATGATTCAAAATAGTGGAAAAGGCTAGCTTGTCGTAGAATTTCCAAAATTCTTCGTTAATTTTTATTTTAGACACAACACAATTATTGTCCGGTTTTACATTTGATCCAGATACCGGACATATCGTCTGGTATCCGAACTGTCCGGGTGAAAACCGCACAGGTGGCAACCCTAACCAAAAGATTAACATCAGAAGACTGGAAAAACTAAACTAAAACAACAAACTAAACACGCACTTAACTATTAAATTTCTTTGTGGAAGGAAATGTCTTTTTTTCAGACAAGCAATCAGATATCTGATTGCTCAAAGCAGATCTCGTGACTATTTGGTACATAACGAAAACGCACGAACGTTATTTCCGAAGATTTTATCACAAGGATGTAACAGCTTTGTATTAATGTTATATAACAACGTACTTACTTTGTTATGTTAACGTTATACAGGCTGTTTTGTCTAAATCCCACATTAGAAGTATTGAGAGTTCTAATAATCATAGTCATCTGAAAATTTGTGTACAACCATAATCTTTTAGGTCCTGTTCAATGAAAATATTCTCAAGATGGCAGCACTTCCGGTTACACCGGAAGTCGCTATCAACTTCCTTATTTTAAATGGAATGCTATATTTTTTAATGCGTTTTTGAATTACTAGAGTTATTTCAAGGTAGTTTTCATAAGCTGTCCCTATACCTAAATTTAGCCGTTTACGAAATATTTTTTTTGGATTTGCACCTTCCAGTTCAAAAATCGATAACTCTGCGATTTTTAAAAATTTGGAAATATTTTTGAGCTCATTTGAAAGAGGAAGCTTAGATCTTTTCTTTGGTGTTTTCAAATTTCTAAAAAAGAATAACAAACTCCAAATTTTTTAAATTAAGTTTGCAAAACTTTAAGCACCCATAACTCATTTTTTTCAAATGAAATGACAAAAGTTTTATTTCACTAGATGGTAGAGAATTTAATTCTGCTTCGATCTGTGTTAACATTCCCTATACTTATGTTTAATAGTTTTCAAGTTACAATAACTTTTTGTTGGGATTGAGAAATTCATTAGCCATAGGCCTTTTCTCATAGGTTGCCATGGAAACGAATGAAAAAAGGTGAGAAATTAAAGTTTTTCAAACCAACAACCAATGAATTTATTTTGTTTTCACAGTCTGATAACACAATTTTGAACAGAGTTTGTCGTTTAAGTTTAATCAGAAATGATTTGATGGCAAATTATGCAAAAATAGCTGTGGTTAGTAAGAAATTTCCTACAATAACAAAAAAACCAACATAACTTGAAAATTATCACAGATAGGTATAGGGAATGCTAATACAGATAGATGCAGAAAAAAATTCTCCTCCATCTAGTAGAATAAAAATTGGGACATCCCATTTGAAAAAATTAAGTTTTGGGTACTTGAAGTTGTCCAAACTTAACCTTAAAATTTTTGGGTTTGTTAACTTCAATTCCAATTTTGATCACACTGAACAACAGATATAGGCTTTCTCTTTCAATTCTCCAAACATGATTTCGAAATCTCTAAAATTAAGCGAGTTACCGATTTTTTAAGGGACAGGTGCAAATCCAAAAATTTTCAAAAATCCTAAATATCTCGAAAACGGTTAAACTTGGGTATAGGGAAAGCTAATAAAAAGTCCCTTAAAATAACTCAACTAATCCAAAAACACAGTGAAAAATATAGCTTTCCATTTAAAATAAGAAAGTTAATAGCGACTTCCGGTATAACCGGAAGTGCTGCCATCTTGAAAATATTTTCATTGAGCATAACAAACGGATTATGCCTGAGTACCAACTCTCAGATAAATATCTTTATTAGAACATTCAATACTTCTAATGTGGGTTTTAGACGGAACACCCTGTATAACTAAGACTTATAACGTTAATTATAACCTGTTACCAAGAGGTTGCATAACATTTATATAATTGTAATATAAATGTGTTATATAATGTTGTAATACCTAGGTTATATAACTGTTATACTTAGTTTGCTGGGATGTAGCGGAGTTTAAGAACAATACTTACTTTTCCAAGCCAATTCCGAATTGTTGCACACGACTTTGAGCTGTTTCAAACATGGGGCACTAATATTGTAAGCCAAAGATTCGTAAAAGTCACAAAGTCCATCAGCTTGACTGTAATTAACAAAAATTGCAACAAAAAACAGCGCGAAAAAAAATGTTTGTATGTTCGCCATTTCCATGCTTGTTGTACACTTGTAATGATAATTTAGTTTTATCATAAATTTGTGTTATCAATTGTAGATCAGGCTGATACAAGTCAAAGGTTTTAGTTAAGATTGTTATCAGTTTAGTTCAGGTGTGATTGATTACTTTTAATTGCATTTTTCCCTAATACAGGGTGTTTCAAGTTTTAGGTCCAGTCAAAAAATAAATACTTCTAGTATTCCAAAATAAAAAATATATATCGCAAACGATAGAGTTTCTAACACGCTTCAATTTGATGCTTTGCTGATATCCCAAATTTTCATGATATAACCGTAAAACGCAAAAAACTACATTACAAATTTTTTTTTTCAAATTATTCCAATAATTTTTTTATAATAAAATTCCTCCTATTTTTTAAGTAAGACTTCCGAAACTGAAACAGTAAAAAACCCAAGGCGTATTGAGCAATTGAAATTTCAATTTGCAAAAAAAGGGCATTTTTTAATTGACAAGTAAAATTTTAGTCTGACAGTTAATGACGTTTCAATTTTTTGTGAATCAAGCAAAGACACGAGCTCTGTTTTTTCTCAAAGGTGACTAAGATAAAACATTTATTTGATCTTTTGCAAATTGAAATTTCAATTGCTCAATACGCCTTGGGTTTTTACTGTTTCAGTTTCGGAAGTCTCACTTAAAAAATAGGAGGAATTTTATTATGAGAAAACGATTGCAATAATTTGGAAACAAAAAATTTTTTATCTAGTTTTTCACAATTCACGCTCATACCATGAAAATTTCGTATAACATTAAAGCATCAAATTGAAGCATCAAATCGTTTGAGATATATTTTTTTTCTTTTGGACAACTAGAAGTATTTATTTTTTGACTGGACCTAAAACTTGAAACACCCTGTATATCTGATTAACCATCCAGTTGAAAAATACACTTGAGTAGCAGGTGTTTTAATAAATAGATAAGTTTGGTTGTAATTAATGGAAAAAGGTCGTCATGTTCATTAAAACACAGTTATCAAAACTGAATGTTTTATTTAAAAAATGGTAATTTCTTTATCATTTTAACAACTTTATCAACTCCTGTCCAGAAACACTTTTCCAAAACAATCATTGGCGATTCAAAGGCCAAACTCCAAATGTACGAAAACACCATTGTTGTGACAAAATGGCCACACCAGAGATAAAACTAGGGGAAAAAAATTAAAAAAAAAAAAACCAAATGTAATGTGTTATACCACCACATAATCCCCCCAATAGTAGGGCGTTCTGACAACCCCCACCCAATACATGATTACAACAGCATGCAACAAGTACATGCAGTAAGACAAGCGGGCCCCAATTTGGAACACTGGAAGTGACAGGAGCCAGTTAATAGGGCCCCCATGTCCATGGTGACACGAATAAACCATCCATGCCAAACTCAAGCACCAAACTGGCCGATAAAGCCCATAGAAAAGAGTGTCTTTAGTGTGTTCATAAATGCGATAAACGTTGTGATAATACAAATTAAATGTGATACAAATTGTTAGGACCAAACACCAAATTGTCAAATTGGCCAATTTCGAAAATGCGAATTTTTGAAATTTCGCCTCTCGCATTATTACACCGAGAAGCACTCCAATGAGGTAGCAATTCAATCGGGAATGAGTGTCATAAACACTGAAAATGTCCTGTTAGAGGAGTTGTAGTAATTTAGTTATTTTTTTACTTGTCAATTGTGTCATTTTCAAGTCGTATGACAATTGGGACAATGACTGTGATTGTAATCAAAATACAAACAAAACCAATGGCACTATAACTCCAATTTGATTTTATGAGTATTGTTAAGGGGATTAGGACCAAAGGTGCCAAAATGAACATCTGCATGTCGGCTGAAAGGTACCATGTATGAGTTAAGCACTAAAAATAATTATTAATTAATCACAACTAAACTAGCAAATGATTTGTTTTACCATATTATTGTAGTTGTAATAATTTTGGATGTAGAGAAGGAACGGCCACCAGTTCTCTTCACAAGGTTTGCTTATTGTTTGGGTGACAGTGTCCCACAAAGGCCCGGTTCCAAACATTCTGTAGATTGTTATAGTTGTTAAGTACAACATGATCACTGCTGGAGTTAACCTGCAAATTTTTTTTTATCGTTAGAAAGTTCTTTTAATTATCGATTTAAAAAAAAAACATTCATTTTCCGTGTTATATCAGCTTTTTATGAGATTTAAAATTTTGAATTTTTTTGCTTAAAATTAGGTCAGCCATTTCATAGTGGAGTATTTTATTCATCAACAAAAAAATTCATAACTTAAAAACTAAACATCGTAGAGCAAAACGGTTTGTTCCATTGAATTCTGCGGCTCATTCTACGTATTATATTAACTTTACATGAGATTTAAAATTTTGAATTTTTTTGCTAAAAATTTTAATGGTCAAGGCACTTACCTTCATAAAAATGAAGAAAATAATTTTTTTTAAACTTACTCTAGTGCAGTTTTATGGACTTTTGTATGCTCTTACAACACTCTGGAGTTGTTAAAAGTATAAAAAAAATTAAAATTGTCGATTTAAAAAAATGTCATTTTTGCAATTTTTGTCGCGATTTTGGTCGATTTCCGGTACCCGGAACATTCATCGAGTAATAACTCCGGAACTATTAGAGATAACCCTATGAAGTTTATTATCGTTGGAAAGCTCTTTTAATTGTCTATCTTTTTCAAAAAAGATTATTGTTCTCCGACTTATAGTTTTCGAGAAAATTTCGAAAAAAATCAAAAGTAGGTCAAATTTAAAAAATGTCATAACTAAAAAACTATTGGGAATTTGGCGATTTTCTCGACGCCAATCGATTCCCCGGATCATTTTGCATCGGTAAGGATAAAAATAGTTCCACATTTTCGAATAGTTTAGCCGTAATTGAGAAAATAAAAAAAATAAAAAATTTGTAAACACCCCCCCCTTCAAAATGTTTAATTTTTAAAGTGTCTCAAAATCAATTTAAACCCATCCTATCTTATAGATTTTGATGTGCTCTTTACAATGGAACAAAGCGTTTTCCTCTAGCTCTTTTAGTTTGGCCGTAATCGACGTTTGAAAATTGAAATTTTTTTTGCGAGATATCGCCTTGAAACCTATGCCGTTACGTAGGGCTTTTTATACCGGTTCTAATCGATTTTACCGTTTTTCTCTAACTCTTATAGTTTCGCCGTAATCGGCGTTTAAAAATTAGAAAAAAGTCAAAATGGCAACCTTTTTTTGCGTTTTTCTCGGAAACTATAAAACTTAGAGCAAATTTTAAGAATGCATCAGATAGCGCTTAAAATTATCTATTTTCTCGATTAAACCCGGAGCCGCTCCGGGCACCGGTTCCGGGTACAGAGGCATATAAAGTTTGACACTAAAAAAATTCATAATTAAAAAACTAAAAGTCGTAGAGCAAAACGGTTTGTTCTAGTGAATTCTACGGCTCATTTTACATATTATATTAGTTTTTCGCGCGATTTAAAAATTTGAAATTTTTTGCTTAAAATTGGGGTTGCCATTTCATAGTGGTACCTAATTCTTCAATAAAAAAATTCGTAACTCAAAAACTAAAAGTCGTAGAGCAAAACGGTTTGTTCCAGTGAATTCGACGGTTCATTTCAGGTATTATAATAGTTTTTGAGTAAATTTAAAATTTCGAATTTTTTTTGCCCAAAAAACTGAAAAAGAGAAGCACTAATAAATTGAAACATTACACGAAGAAACTGAAACAAAGAAAATCTAAAAAACAATGAGACTGTAATTTTGTAGAACAAAAAATCTCTAAATATTAAATTGAAAAATAGTAATGAATTGTAACATGAGATCGAGAATGAACTGAATTAAATAATAAAATAATTTAAAAAAAATTGATTCCTTGCTTAATCAAAATCATTCCTTAGTTTCTTGCAGTCTGGAAACATGGTGTTTTGAAAAAAAAAATGTGACTAAGGTTACACTTCACTTTTAAAGCTAGCTCTATTCAGTACATTTTCGATCTCATGTTAATTTTTTTAAACTAAATACTAATAATTTAAATTAGGAAAGTTAAACACAACTTGACGTTCTTAATAAAACAGTTTTCGAGTTTCGAGAAAATCCCTTAAAATTAATACATACCGTAAATATCGATGGATTATCATCATTGGTACTTTGGATAATTGCTCCCTAACCCCCATCTTAACCGCACTCTTTATATACCCAAAAGTTAGCAAAAATCCCGACAAGAAGAAAAAAGTATCGACAGCTATGGGTGCAGAAGCCACATACTGCACTTTAACATTATCAGCATACTCTTTCATTTCCGCATAATTGATAATCGGTACTTGTTCAACTGCTACGAAATTATGCCCAGCTATGACCCACATCATACTAATAAACCTCATTCCGTTCAGGCATTGGATTTGGTCAGGACTTGGGTTGTAATTGATGTTGAGGAGTTTTCTGCCGTTGGTTATGAGAGAAAATGAGACGTAAACTGGGTGTTTGGGCTCTAAAAGTGGGTTAGAGATTGATTCTTTTAAGGTCTACATTAATTAACTTCTAATATAGCTAGAGCTTTGAGTTCTGAGTTCAATTTTTTAAGTGTTACGTAACGTGTTTGGGAATTTAATTCATTAGCTGATGGGTTGGTAACAGGTCAGGTCAGGTCACGAAAAACATTAAATGTCCCTAAACATTTTTGCAAAATAAAAAACGGCTGAAATTTCAGAAATTGGCGACAACTTTTTTTAATAATTATTTAAATAATAACCAAACAAAGGTTCGAAGAGCCTTCTAGAATTTTCAAAATTGCTGTCAACTGTCAAAATTCAAGCCTACCATGATGTTTTGAAAATGATCGAAAAATGATTCTAACACAATTTTTTTCAAATGAAATGACTCTGTTTTCCAATGGCAATCAAAAGAACATCGACATCTTCTATATTTATCTTTTACAGTTTTTGAAAAAAATCACAACAAACAGAATTTTAGCTCATTATATTCATTTTTAATCGAGTAAACTTTCGAAAAATGCGATAAAGTTGTGCTATTAATTAAAAGAAATGTTCGATTTGTCCACCATTTTCATTCAAGAAGTTCAAAACAAGATGGCAGAAAAATGTTAAAGTTTGACAATTGTTGACCATTGCAAGACCTACTTGATTAACGATGTAAATTATAAAGTAAAATCCGTTTTTTTGATTTTTTTCAAAAACTGTAAAAGAGGACGTGTTGATAAAAGTCACCATAAATGTCAATGTTCTTTCGATTACCGTTAAGAAACTTGAATCGTTTTTTGGAAGAAACTGAGAAGTTTTTTGATCATTATTTTGAAAAAAATCTTACTAGCCTTGAATTTTGACAGTAGACAGTTTTAAAAATTTTAGAATGCTCTTCAAATCTTCGGTTATCGAATGCAATAAAATTATTCACTTATCGCAAATGAAAATTTAATCGAAAAAATTTGACATATGTCAAAAACTATGACAGATAACAACTTGGGTAAATTTTATTCAATTTAAGACGGTGAATACAAAAATGCAATAAAAATGTGTGGTTACTATTTAAAATTTCAAACTTGGCGCCAATTTCTCGTATTTCTGGAAGCTCAACCATTTTGAAAATAATTTAGTTAAACTCAGAATGGTCAACTTGGATTTCATACAAAATTAAAAATAAAAAATTGGTTTAAGTTTGACAATTGTTGACCATTGTAAGGCCTACTTGATTAATTATGAAAATTACGAACTAAAATCCGTTTTTTGTGATTTTTTTCAAAAACTGTAGTGATCACCATAAATATCAATGTTCTTTCAATTGCCATTAGAAAATACGGTCGTTCCATTTGAAAAAATTGTGTTATAATCATTTTTTGATTATCATTTTGGAAAAATCATACTAGCCTTGAATTTTGATAGTTGACAGTTTTAAAAATTCTAGAAGTCTCTTCAAATCTTCGGTTATCGAATGCAATAAAATTATTCACTTATCGCAAATGAAAATTTAATCGAAAAAATTTGACATATGTCAAAAACTATGACAGATAAGTACCAACAACTTGGGTAAATTTTACTCAGTTTAAGACGGTGAATACAAAAATGCAATAAAAATATGTGGTTACTATTTCAAATTTCAAACTTGGCGCCAATTTCTCGTACTTCTGGAAGCTCAACCATTTTGAAAATAATTTAGTTAAACTCAGAATGGTCAACTTGGATTTCATACAAAATTAAAAATAAAAAATTGGTTTAAGTTTGACAATTGTTGACCATTGCAAGGCCTACTTGATTAATTATGAAAATTACGAAGTAAAATCCGTTTTTTGTGATTTTTTTCAAAAACTGTAGAGATAGCTATAGGACGTATTAATCAAAATCACCATAAATGTCAATGTTCTTTCAGTTGCTGTTAGAAAATACAGTCGTTCCATTTGAAAAAACAGTTAAAATGAAAATTTAATCGAAAAAATTTGACATATGCCAAAAACTATGACAGATAAGTACCAACAACTTGGGTAAATTTTACTCAATTTAAGGCGGTGAATAAAAAAATGCAATAAAAATGTGTGGTTACGATTTCAAATTTCAAACTTGGCGCCAATTTCTCGTACTTCTGGAAGCTCAACCATTTTGAAAATAATAGTTGAACTCAGAATGGTCAACTTGGATTTCATACAAAATTAAAAATAAAAAATTGGTTTAAGTTTGACAATTGTTGACCATTGCAAAGCCTACTTGATTAATTATGAAAATTACGAAGTAAAATCCGTTTTTTGTGATTTTTTTCAAAAACTGTAGAGATCACCATAAATGTCAATGTTCTTTCAATTGCCGTTAGAAAATACGGTCGTTCCATTTGAAAAAATTGTGTTACAATCATTTTTTGATTATCATTTTGGAAAAATCATACTAGCCTTGAATTTTGACAGTTAACAATTTTGAAAATTCTGGAAGGCTCTTCAAAACTTATCGCAAATGAAAATGTAATCGAAAAAATTTGACATATGTCAAAAACTTGACAGATAAGTACCAACAACTTGGGTAAATTTTACTTAGTTTATATATATTTAAAATTTCAAATTTGGTACCAATTTATCGTAGTTCCGGAAGCCCAGCCATTTTGAAAATAACTGAATTGAACTCAAAATGGCCGATTTGAGTAGTATATATCCCATTTCAGCAGTTCACAGTTAGAATTGCAACAGCGCATTTGAATTTTTTTGGAGTGAAAAATAAAGCACAAATTGAGATAATAAGATATATAAGAAAAGAATTCTCTGTTATACCATCTGTTATTACTAGAGGGTTCACGCTTGAATTGAAGCTTTTCATTATAAAACACTGCACACCAGAGGGCGCATATTTTCGGTAGATATTTTTAGTTAGTTACATTGAACGCTAGAGGGATTTGGTGGCGAACTCTGGTGGAGAGTTGATTCATTTCGTTACAACGATTAAAATTGCGTGAACAATCTTATAAGTACTATTATCTTTGGTTATACTAAATCCCACCAGAAACTCTCAATTTGTACTCCATTTCGCTCAAAAAAAAAAAAATACAAATGAACTAAATTGGGATATACAAAATTTTAAATCTTTAGCTATATTGGAAGTTAAAACGAATCACCCTGTATTTACCAACCTCGGTTCATTTTCATGATCATCAGATCGTAGCTGGTGCATAACACAACCAGAAAAAGGATAAATGCTAGGACCGCCCTTAAAACAAAACGGTAGTACTTTTTTTTATTTTAATAATATTTTAATGAAAATAAAACAAACTTACATAAAAGCGATGTCGCCCCATTTGAAATCACTATTCGAGTCTTTGGTCATACAAGGGACTTTATCAACAAAATTCACAAGTTTGATGCTTTCAAACTGCCCCCAAAGAAAGTACAAACCAACTTCTCTGGGTGTACATTGATCCGGAATGCACAAAGAGAGAACAGTTATGGTAATTTCGTCACTAATGTCTCTCACATTTCGATCAATTTGCTTCTCTGTGACAACTTTTGCGAGAGTTGTTGGCTTATTATTTGTCACAATGTTGTAGGGATCAGGGATTGGTTTGAGAAATGGATTAACAATAGCAACACTCAAAGCACAGAACTTTCCTTTAACATCTCCTTCGAACGATTCGTAGCTAATACTCATACATTCATCGAAATTCCCTAAATCCCTGTTATTGGAGTAGGAAATGCCCGAGATTGGGTATTTCGAAGAAGCGTCAAACACTATATCATTGTAATTTATTTTTTATGGTACTAAAATTCGTACTTATACTTACTTTGCCACAGAACTGAACCATTATTACAGATCAAGTCCAGTTGGTTTAAACATCCTTGTGTTACATTGTCCTTGGCTAAGTTATTTAAATTGTCACAAATATTGCAACTACATTGGGCAATAAACACAATTATTACAACAACAATTTGGTTCATTGTGATGTGTGAAACACTAATAAATCAATAACACTAAATCTCAAAATCTGATAAACGCTAATAATGGAATCACGTTCATAAATTTCGTTTCTTATCGCCACTTGAAATTCTTTTACAATTAAATTGTCACACCCCAGCAAACACTAAAATATAACAGTGATATAACGTAAAATATAACAGGTAATATAACGTAAACATAACTGGTATATTGCATTTATGTTAAAATTTCCGCCTCAAAGAATATAACTACGTTATATTAATGTTATACAGGGTGTTCCGTCTAAACCCCACATTAGAAGTATTGAAAGTTCTAATAAAGATATTTATCTGAGAGTTGGTACTCAGGCATAATCCGTTGAGTTATGTTTAATGAAAATATTTTCAAGATGGCAGCACTTCCGGTTATACCGGAAGTCGCTATTTACTTTCTTATTTTAAATGGAATGCTATATTTTTCACTGCGTTTTTGGATTAGTTGAGTTATTTTAAGGAAGTTTTTATCAGCTTTCCCTATGCCCAGGTTTAACCGTTTTCGAGATATTTAGGATTTTTGAAAATTTTTGAATTTGCACCTGTCCCTTAAAAAATCGGTAACTCGCTTAGTTTCAGAGATTTCGAAATCATGTTTGGAGAATTGAAAGAGAAAGCCTGTATCTGTTGTTCAGTGTGATCAAAATTGGAATTGAAGTTAATAAACCCAAAAATTTTAAGGTTAAGTTTGGACAACTTCAAGTACACAAAACTTAATTTTTTCAAATGGGATGTCCCAATTTTTATTCTACTGGAAGGAGGAGAATTTTTTTCTGCATCTATCTGTATTAGTATTCCCTATACCTATCTGTGATAATTTTTAAGTTATGTTGGTTTTTTTGTTATTGTAGGAAATTTCTTACTAACCACAGCTATTTTTGCATAGTTTGCCATTAAAACATTTCTGATTAAACTTAAACGACAAACTCTGTTCAAAATTGTGTTATCAGACTGTGAAAACAAAATAAATTCATTGGGTGTTGTTTAATTTCTCACCTTTTTTCATTCGTTTCCATGGCAACCTATGATAAAAGGCCTATAGCTAATGAATTTCTCAATCCCAACAAAAAGTTATTGTAACTTGAAAACTATTAAACATAAGTATAGGGAATGTTAATAAAGATCGAAGCAGAATTAAATTCTCTACCATCTAGTGAAATAAAACTTTTGTCATTTCATTTGAAAAAAATGAGTTATGGGTGCTTAAAGTTTTGCAAACTTAATTTTAAAAATTTGGAGTTTGTTATTCTTTTTTAGAAATTTGAAAACACCAAAGGAAAGATCTAGGCTTCCTCTTTCAAATGAGCTCAAAAATATTTCCAAATTTTTAAAAATTGCAGAGTTATCGATTTTTGAACTGGAAGGTGCAAATCCAAAAAAATTTTAAAAACCATAAATATTTCGTAAACGGCTAAATTTAGGTATAGGGATAGCTTATGAAAACTACCTTAAAATAAGTCTAGTAATTCAAAAACGCATTAAAAAATATAGCATTCCATTTAAAATAAGGAAGTTGATAGCGACTTCCGGTATAACCGGAAGTGCTGCCATCTTGAGAATATTTTCATTGAACAGGACCTAAAAGATTATGGTTGTACACAAATTTTCAGATGACTATGATTATTAGAACTCCCAATACTTCTAATGTGGTGTTTAAACAAAACAGCCTGTATATTAAACCGATTAATATTTTTAGATATGTACTCTCGTTTATAAAAAATAACCAGTATAGAAATAAATAATACAAATTTCATAAAAAGAAAAGTACCTATTATTATCCACTCAAGAAAGTAAGGTTATTACCTCTTCTCGCAACTCTTCTATAATTATAATTATATAACCACATTAAATTTAAAAAGCAAGTCAAATTTAACATAACAAAATAAATTCTAAAAGAAAAAATTATCCTAAAAACTAAAAACTATCCAGAAAAAATTAAACAAATATGGATTATCTAAAATATTGTAAAATACTCGTATACCATATCTTCCATTGCACAAGTCGAAATTTTAATTAAACTATTTAACTAGCTATGTATTTAACGAACACAAAGTCAGTAAATTTCTAAATATGTATAATTTTAATTATTTTGGTTCTTACACTGAAATAGTTTTTAATAACCACATATGAAACAGATTTTGTATAAAATCAACAGTATAACTTTAAATTTTTTAAATTAAGTACCTCTAAAAGTGGTAGATAATGACTGCAAATTACTGACTCAAATATTTGCAGCAATTTTAAAACACTTCCGTCGAAATTTTTTAGATGTTGCCTTTTAGATGATTGTCACAGTAATCGGTTCTGCAAATATGTACATGTAATTAAAGCACTTGATATAAAAATAACCTGGTTTAAACATAGTTACATTAAAATAAGAAAACAAAACAAAACGAAATATTTTGTTCACAATTATTACGAGGCCTTTTTCAAATTCTTTATTGTTTTATAAACCATTAAACCACGCAAAATTATCCAAAATTTGTTATTATTTATTATTAAAATAATAATAATAATTAAAAATCAAAATTATTTGTAATAAATGTACCGATGTTAAAGGCTTTAAGGTTGTCAGGAAAACATTAAAAAATAAAACTAAACTAAACCTAAGAATATGCGTTTGGCCTTGGTGTCCTTGGAAACAATTAACATCTGTAAAAATGACGAAGTTCCGAATCCACTACCTGCAGTTATCTTTATCACTATCTTTATCTAACTCACAGCTTCATATACTTTTTCTCTCTTTAGAACATCGTCTAAAATTTAATTTAATTTAAAATTTAATTTCCAAAATTCGACAATACTCTTATTTATTTGATTTGGAATTTTGTGAACAACTTGTCCGTAATTTTGAATTCATTATACTGAGAATTTTTAAAAACGATTTTTCTCAGCGGTAAAAGTCATAGGCAATAGAATATTTTACAGATGTTTTAAAAATAGGCATTGGCCTTGTTTTTGTTATTTAGAAAAAAAATTAATCAATTTGAGTAGTCGCTGCCTGAATTTTTTTTCAGCCCCGGACACCAAAGAAGATATATAGGAATAAATAAATAGGAATAATAACAACAATAACTTAATTGTTATTACAGTCAAATTTCTGGTAACTATCTATGTGATTAATGAGTTACTTGACTTCTCGTTTGTATTTCTTGAAATTTTTACCTAGTTTAATAAAAATAAAATTCGCAATAAATAATAATAATAATTTCGTAATAAACAAAGTAAAAAATTAAACTTAATTTCACAAGTGTTCATTTAAAAAAAAAAACTCTAGAGTGCTTTGCAACTAAAAAACAGTTGTTTTGTATGTCTGTGAATAATTCGTACACTTCTTGTCAAATTGAAAGATCTCATAACCTTACTTTTTGACAATTAAAAAAATAAGACATTCTCATATAAATATTTATTTATTATTTATAGAAATTGTTGGAAATGTCTTCCTTGTTGTTCAAGACACATAACACATGCTTTTGAACACTATTTATCAATCTTAAGTTATGAATTCTGGTGAGCTGGTGTAGTAGGCAACCAACAATACAATGATAAAAATTGTGTACTAGCAATTGTAGGACATACGTTAAAATTTCATGGCCTGCTGCGAGTTTTTTTAATAATGAACACCTGATAGTACTATATTACAGAATTATATAAAACAATAAACTATAAGAAATATGACAAAAAGCAATATAAAAAATAAGTACTAAAAACAAGCAAAAAAAGTAAGCCACCTTTCCAAATCTATTGTTTTAGTAAAATTATATCCGCTAATACGTGTGAAAAGGATGAATTTATTATAATACATTTTTCCCGAATTTTTCCAATTCTTCTCAAATTTTATTTAAGAAAATGATTCAAAATAGTGAAAAAGGCTAGCTTCCAATCAAAATATTTACAGATGTAATAAACGTGTCGTAGAATTTCCAAAATTCTTTGTTAATTAACGTTATTTCCGAAAATTTTATCACAAGAATGTAACAACATTGTATTAATGTTATATAATAACGTACTTACTTTGTTATGTTAACGTTATATAACCACAATAATACTGCATAATGTAACGTCAAAGTAACAGCGTTATATTAAGTTACTATAACGAAGACTTATAACATTAACTATAACCTGTTACCAAGAGGTTGCATAACATTTATATAAAAGTGTTAAATAATGTTGTAATACCTAGGTTATAGTTGGTGTTTGCTGGGACCAAACTTGGATTTTTTAAAATATTTTAACTGCACTATTTTAATAAAGCAAAAATAATAAAAACACGCCACTAGGCTGGCTTATCGCCTGTTTTATGCTCGTTTATCATTCATAAGCTCGCTGTCACAAAATTACAATTATTTCGTGAAAATGGTTGCTAAGTTTATGCTCCTATTGGTATTTTTTTCCACAAGTTGGGGCCAATTTTTGGCCCCTGAATTGATGCTAACTTTGCTCAAAGGACGAATCTATGGAATTATAGACGAAACGCTCGATAATCAATGTGGGAGGGATTTGAAACTTTACATTTCTGCATTGCGAAATAGGGAATTATGGGCTTTGAAAAGTAAGATTTTTAATCCTAGTTGTGGAAACTTATGTTTTGTATAAGTGTTTGATGCAAGTGCCAAGCCAGGACCGGGGATTTTCAAAGGCAATGTGTTCCTAGTTGGGGATTATGAGCAGTGTCTTGGGATTAAAGAAGTTGTAAAAGGGCACGAAATTGTGGGGAAGTACTGTAACGTGATTTTGAAACCTAACAAGGACTTTCGTTGGGATTTCAGCCCAATGGGAACAGTAATAACACACTTATTAATCCCAATTTTATTATACTGTCCCTCTTTATTCCAGAAATTGAAGCATCTGAATGCAAATTTTTCCCAATTTATACGAGGTGTGTTCGATGTTTGTGTTCCCAAATCGTGCAAAGGTCGGGATTTGATTGGGTTTTGGAACGAATTAACTGGCGGGTTTTCACTGCCTTTTGATGCTTCAATTCGTGAGGGACACTGCCATTACTCCAACGAAAATTTGAAACTGGATAGTACCGATATTTTTGTATTGTATGTACGATTCAAAAACTATTGTCTTTATAATGGGAGGTTTGGAATCTGTTAAGTTAGCGCTCTGTATTACCGATACTGCAGGGTTGCCAGGTCTAGGGATTTTTAACTGCTGAGGGACAAAGGGATTTTTTCAGTTGTTTTGGCATAATCCAGGGATTTTAGAGAGCAATTTAATAATTCACATGTTTTTAACAAAACAATTAACTTTCTAGCGATGAAAAATTGAACAAACTTAATTATCACAGGAAATAAGGAATTATAAAGATTACTCATTACCTACTGACTGACTGTTCGAGAGGGAATTACCCAATATTATCAATTATCACAAGTAAATCTCAGAGGTATAGTTATAGGCGTTTTCCACTACTTTTTTAATTAAATATTGTGTCATTAATTAAATGGTTAAAGCAAAAATGGTTAGGTAAAATTTTTTATGAAACCCAATGTCACAGGGTGTCTCATAAAACAATTTCTTGAAAAAATTGCTTTATTTTGGAGAAAAAACATCTTAAATTTTTGAAATTTCTCTTAAAAATGAAATGGAAAATTTTGCAAACCATTGTATTTTCGTGGGGAAGCCCCGATTCTTTATTTTTTTTTACAATGCTCTGAAATCGGAATTCACCAATTTTAAAACATCCTGTATACCGAAAGTGGAAAGTTAATGTCTAGGGATTTTTGACCATCACATCTAGGGATTACAAAAATTTCACCTGGCAACACTGCGATACTGTAACCAGGAAACCTCCCATTATACAATCTGTTCCGACTTAACCCTACATTACAAGTATTAGGAGTTTTTATAATTATTGTCGCTATCAACTTCCTTATTTTAAATAGAAAGCTATATTTTTAATGCGTTTTTGGATTACTGGAGTTATTTTAAGGTGCTTTTCATTAGCCGTTTACGAAATATTTAGGGTTTTTACTTTTTTCCTGGATTTGCACTTTTCATTTGAAAAATCGATAACTCTGCCATTTTTAAAAATCTGGAAATATTTTTCAACTCGTTTGAAAGAGGTGTTTTCAAATTTCTAAATAAAATAACAAACCCCAAATTTTTAAAGTTAAGTTTGCAGAACTTTAAGCCCCAAGTAGCACAAATCATCTTTTTGGTTGTGGCAGCTAAAAAGTTGTTGCAGTAACGTTATGGCAACCTGATTGGTTATTTCATTAGGTTTTGAAAATGAAGTTGTTTTTTAGTTAGATTAATGTTTAAAAAAGCTATAATATGCTCATTTGGCTTTATATTAGACTCCTAATAGTTGCCCCACAATTTAGCTTTAATTTGGTATCTGCGTAACTAAATAGTTATTTTTTAGGTTGCCATAATGCTTTTATGTCCATCGTAAACCCAAAAAATAACCTTTTTACAGCTATTTAAAGTTGATATATTATAGCTATCACACACATTTTAATGACAAAATAATGTCTAAAATATTACTATTTCATGACCATTTGGCTATTCTGCCATATAGTTGTGAATAATCTATCTTATAACTATATGTCAAATTTCCAAAGTTGCCGCAACGTTTTCTTAAAAATAAAAATGCTAAAATATAACGAAAATCTATCTGCAGAATGTGGCAATTTGGTAGCAAAATTTTAGTTGTCATTACCAAGTAATGTCTATAACTCTACCCTTTTGTAGCTACACAATAATTTTCCCATTATTTTAACTGTCAAATTTTATCTGTCGTTTCCTATACCAACAAAAGTGTATTTTCTGTAGTGTGGAGTGTGAATTATGCCTAAAGTTGACATTAAACAAACTGATTTTTCCTTAAAAAGATTTAGGAAAAGCAGTACATATTACAGAAAATTAAAACTTCGAACGACTGACTCAACTTATTTAGTTTGTTTCGATTTAGTCATTATTTAGCCAGAAAAGCCTCCTCAAACGTAAAAAATAATTAAATACCATTTGGTTTTAATTTAGTCAATATTAGGTTTCTGAGTCAGTTTCCTAACATCAGAGAAGACATACAAAAATGGCGATTTTTTTGACAAGTACGACAGTGCAGACAGCGGCCATGTTAAATTTTTCTTATGTGTGTCAATTTTACAACTATTTTATAACCATTTAATAACTTTGTCGTTGTCAGAATCATAATTACTGCTATTTTATAAAATTTAATAAATAAAAGTGATACATTTTTATAACTGAAATTAAATTAAAAGAAAAACTCTCTTAATTTTTTGAAAAAAAAATTGGTATGTTTAATAAATTATTGTTTTTTTAAGGCGCGTCGATTTTTTCGAATCATCGTATTCATATTTGTCAGAAAAGTAATTTTTTGCTTGGTTAACGAGTATTTGGAATTTGTGTCCCACAAACGAGTGCAAATATTTTAACCATAAATTGACAATTAAAAATTAATTGATACGTATTTTTTATTTTTTCAAAAAAAAATTTTGTTTTCGAGTTATTAATTTTTAAAAATAGCTCCCAAGGAAGACGTTTATTTGTATTTCTTGAAAAATATTGAACCAATTTTTATGAAATTTGGCATGCTTACATTATTTTTATTTGTCATATGACAGTATAATTTGCATTTATGTAGGGTGCCCCAAAAGGGGGCTGTGGGTGCCCCCTTGAAATAAATTGTCTTCTAACTTTTTAGCACAACTTAGTTTGGCTTTGCCATTATTATAATTTGAAAGCCCATTCAATTTAGAAACTTTTTTGTGTTTTGTAATTTTTTCTCAAAATTAACGGTTTTCGAATAAAATGCAAAAATGTAAACCGATGCAGTCAGCATATCACAAAACAAATCAGCGCTTATTCAAAGCAGGCGGCAAAGTATCTTTCACTTTAATGCTCAGCTTCTTAAAAAAGCATTCTGCATTACCATAAAAGTTGTTCTTTTAAATCACCAAGTGTCAAAGTTTACATTTTTATTTACAGCTACTTTAAAGTTTTGACATTATTTTTCAATGAGGTTATCCAGTCTTTCTACATAAAACACTATTTACTTTAATCAATTTTGCTTTAAAAATCAATTCTGAAACACAATTTTGACAGATTTCACAAGAGAAAGCTTTGAATAAGCGCTGATATGTTTTGTGATGCTGACTGCATCATTTTACATTTTTACATTTTATTCGAAAATCGTTAATTCTAAGAAAAAATTGCAAGAGACAAAAAAGTTTTTAAACAAAATGGGATTTCAAATGATAATAATGGAAAAACCAAACTAATTTGTGCTAAAGAGTTATAAGACAATTTATTCCAAGGGGGCCAATTACACTGTCATATGACAAATAAAAATAATGTAAGCATGCCAAATTTCATAAAAATTTGTTTTAATATTATTCAAGATGGGGGGCTATTTTTAAAAATTAATAAATCGAAAACAAAATTTTTTTTTAAATAAAAAATACGTATCAATTAATTTTTAATTGTTAATTTATGGTTAAAATATTTGCACTCGTTCGTGGGACACCCTGTATAATATGTTTATCGCCATCCATGATGTCTACAAGGATTGAATAATATAACAATTTCTTCGTGACTCTTCAGTGACCACTAAATTGCCATATTGTTATATTTTGATCTTGATGTCCCACAATTTTTCCTAAATTACAACCAAAGATAAAATGTTATTTTGTAGTTGCTGTTGGGTTGTACTTTGGAAACGATAGCCAATTAACAACAAATCGGTGATTATGTAGTAAATAGTTGTCATTTAGTCATAAAATAGCTTCCAGAGCATAACTTCGTTAGAGCTTTGAAACAACCAAATTGTCGGCAACTATTTGGTAATATTACCGTTATATAACCCAAAAATAAATTGTTGCGGTGACCAAATAGTTGTTGCCAAAACGTTTTTACAACCGCTAAATAACAATCTGTGCTACTTGCCCCCCATAACTCTTTTTTTTTTTTCAAATCAAATACCAAAAGTTTTATTTCATTAAATGGTCGAGAATTTAATTCTGCAACGGTCTGTATTAACATTCCCTATACTTATGTTTAATAGTTTCTACGTTAAAATAACTTTTTGTCGGGATTGAAAAATTCATTAATCATTAGAGAAAATGTGAGAAATTAAAGTTTTTCAAACCAGCATTCAATGAATTTATTTAAACACAATTTTGAACAGAGTTTGTCGTTTGTTTAATCAGAAATGTTTTTATGGCAAACTATGCGAAAATAGCTGTGGTTAGTAAGAAATTTCCTACAATGTCAAAAAAACCAACATAACCTGAAAATTATCACAGATAGGTATAGGGAATAGTAATACAGATCGATACAAAAAAAAATTCTCCTCCATCTAATAAAATAAAAATTGGGACATCCCATTTGAAAAAAAGTTGTCCAAACTTAACTTTAAAATTTTTTGGTTTATGAACTTCTTTTCCAATTTTGAACACACCGAAGAACAGATAACGGCTTTCTCTTTTAATTCCCCAAATATGATTCCGAAATCACTAAAACTAAGCGAGTTACCGATTTTTTAGCAAAAATTTGCTTAAACTTAGGTATAGGGAAAGCTAATCCAAAAACGCAGATAAATATCTTTCAATACTTCTAATATGGGGTTTTTGGACCAAAATTTTTAGTTTTTTCTTCGGAATTGTCACACTTGTGGTACTTTCAAGTACTATCTATGACATTTACCTAATCTACAAACCCACAAAACAAAGTCACTCACGCCAAATTCTCCTAATTTTCTCACTCTACACCAACACGAAAAAAATCCTTTCTACACATTGTGAGAACGAAAAATTGACTTGTCTGTATGGCATTAAAGTACTAAGTATGGGGCTCATAGTCGGGGGACATATGGCAGTAGTCAGGACAGCAATGGGCTCAAAAAACCCCATTTTATTTTTTTCAGAGGTACTTAAAATCAATTCGAATAAATTATTATTGATTATTACTTTTAGTGGCGCACTTATTGGCATAACAGTTTTTTCCTCGGCATGTTTTTCGCTGTCGAGACATTTTTCTGCATTGGGGGAGTTCTTGTGAGTTACCTCCAATTAAAATACTCGGAAAAGTACCAAATCAACATTTTCCTATTTTATTTTCATCGAATTTTGCGGCTAGGGCCGGCCCTTTTCGCTGTCGTTTTGTTCTACCTGGGTGTATTAAAATATATGTGTGAGGGCCCGTTTTGGCCCTTACTGTTGAACTATTTCGTGGACAATTGCCGCAAAACTTGGTGGGTGACTTTACTTTTCCTGTCGAATTATTTGGAACCTGTGGCTCAGGTAAAATCACTTTTCTAAACCATATACAGGGTGTTTCAAGTTTTAGGTCCAGTCAAAAAATAAATACTTCTAGTATTCCAAAATAAAAAATATATATCGCAAACGATAGAGTTTCTAACACGCTTCAATTTGATGCTTTGCTGATATCCCAAATTTTCATGATATAAGCGTAAAACGCAAAAAACTACATTAAAAAATTTTTTTTTTCAAATTATTCCAATAATTTTTTTATAATAAAATTCCTCCTATTTTTTAAGTAAGACTTCCGAAACTGAAACAGTAAAAAACCCAAGGCGTATTGAGCAATTGAAATTTCAATTTGCAAAAAAAGGGCATTTTTTAATTGACAAGTAAAATTTTAGTCTGACAGTTAATGACGTTTCAATTTTTTGTGAATCAAGCAAAGACACGAGCTCTGTTTTTTCTCAAAGGTGACTAAGATAAAACATTTATTTGATCTTTTGCAAATTGAAATTTCAATTGCTCAATACGCCTTGGGTTTTTTACTGTTTCAGTTTCGGAAGTCTCACTTAAAAAATAGGAGGAATTTTATTATGAGAAAACGATTGCAATAATTTGGAAAGAAAAAATTTTTTATCTAGTTTTTCACAATTCACGCTCATACCATGAAAATTTCGTATAACATTAAAGCATCAAATTGAAGCATCAAATCGTTTGAGATATATTTTTTTTCTTTTGGACAACTAGAAGTATTTATTTTTTGACTGCACCTAAAACTTGAAACACCCTGTACAGGGTGAGTCACTGATTACACCTACACCGTCAATGATATCGAAATGAGTCAAATGTCACAGCAAATGGGTGACCAAAATGCATTTTTTTTAAATTATTTTGCTGTATACAGGGTGTTCCATTTTTACAGTGCAGCCTATAACATAGTTTTTTTTAATGGCACCTCCTGTATATTTGTACATATTTCAATTTGCATTTCTTCAAGCTTTCAAAATCCGTTTAGTTTTTTTAATTTGCTTCAACCGTTCAGAAGTTATTTAATTTTTTCTACAATTTAGTGCTTTTGCAGGCACATTATTAAAAAATCGCTGTACTCTTGGTTTTTGGGATATCAAGTTGGGACTTTGTCCATATGTAAACAACTGTTTGAGGTATCTTTCGGTGGCAAGATCGTTCATTTTTATTATAGGATCTCCTTGCTGTGACACATTCATTTTAGGACAATTTGAAGGACCATAACTTGATTTTTTTAAATAGCACCCCCTGTATTTTATTACTAGATCTTATTCAGTGTCTCATTTTACATCTTTTCTACCTCTTAAGGTGGCGCTCTGCGAAAAAGTGCTGATTTTGGTCAACTTCAACTACCAATATCTACTAAACTATAAGAGATACGACTTTGATTTTTGTATATGTTACTGTTAACATCTTTCACTAAGTATTTACCAAATTTCAATAATGTACATACAAAATCACAAAATATCCATGTTTTCAACACTTCATCGAGATAATCTTAAGAACCATAATACGTAGATAAATCGGACTGGGACCATTTGAAAACACACAAAAATATCTAGTGACATTACCCACTTCCGAAAAAAATTGACTTTTAATTAAAAAAATACGTTTGATATCTCTGTGAAAGAAACGAAATTTGTTGTAGAAAGTTGGTAATCTCACTAGATATAGTCGATTGAAACGATTTGGCGTTTGCCGTTTTTAAAAATGTTTGTTCGTTCTCGAGATTATCTCAAAAAACAATTTTTTGTTAGTTCTGGCACCGGCCACCAGTTGGCGCTTCAAATTTGAGCTGTCTGAATTGTCGCCTAAGGCAAAATATTGTATTGTATTGTAAATTTTATTTGTCCTCATTGTTGTGGCAAACTTGGAGTAAATAAGATGATTTCGGTACTCACTGCTTGATCTTTAGAAAAGGATTTACACTGATTTATAAAATCCTTTTCAAATTCATTATTAAAATTTTGATTCCACCTGGGTCGGATTTAAAATCCATACGTGTTAAAATTAAATTTTAATTGAATTAAATTTTAATTTCACTTTCTATAAATTGACCGACCCCTAGTAGTAATTTTTTACTTAACAGATTATACCACAAATTTTTTGCTGTAACTATTGATTTTTTGGATTTTTGTGAAATTCGATTAGAAAATGTTTTTATACTCGTTTCAGTTTTTAGCATTCTAAAAAAATAACTCATAAAGTTGACAAATGTAAAAAATTAGTAAAAATAATAAGGAACTTCTTAGGAATATTTTTTTAATTAACGTTTGTTCAACCAAACCTACAAATTTTTGAAACATGGGTAGTACTATGACAAATTTAAAAAATCGAAAAAGTGTCTTATTGAAACAACAAAAAATTACTCATCAAATACTACAGGAGAGTTCGACAAAGAAGAACATTATTTTCCAAAACATTTCTCAAACGGGTTGTCATTGGTCATTATAATTTGCTTGGAACCCTGCGGATACAACGTTTACAAAAAGTTTTATCAAATAATTTTTAATTTATTCACACTCTGTTTTGTACGAAGTCTATCGATAAATAATAATAATTATTACTTTATCGATAATAATAATAATACTTTAACTTGTATGGAAACGCTGATTATCATAATTTATCAAGCTGAAGAGTCAAATAAAAACATTTCCACAGGTAGTATTTAGTTAGAATACATTTTTTCCCTCAGTTTGCATTCGTTTATCATTCACAAAGAAAAAAAAATTACAATATTCTTAGGAATATTATAACAAATTTTGCCAACAGTTATCTTCTTTTTCTATTTGATTAAAAATTAATAATTATAATTATCAAAAATTTGCATAAACTCTCAATATTTCGTAAATACATACATTGTAAATTATTAGACAGAGAAACTCAGCCCTGTTATAAATCATTTTAGGCCCAAACATTTTCGGTAATATTCCGATTTGAGCGACCTCTGTGCGGGAATAAGTGTCATCCTCATCGACTTTCGCCACCTTAAGTTTTTTCCTAAAAGTTGATAGTTTGGGAGATAATTCGGTTTTTCTGAAAAATGCACACAAAATATCTTGAATATTAATGTAGCATGTTATAAAAAACAATAACTTCTGACATATTAACATCAAACTGGCATTTATTGTACGTCACTTTTTTAATTTTGTTGTGAAAATGATTTTTTCGTGTTAAATGCATACAATCTCATCGACATATAAACTATAATTTTGAAAAGAAATTATTAAACAAAAATGAAAGAAACGACGGCTCTACCAGAGAAAATATGCAAGAAAGAATTATAAAGGCTTTCCATAGAATAGATTATGCCACATTAGAAGGGGTGAATTTTTAAAAACAATTGACGAATGTTGTGCTTTATTGCTTAAGAAAGCCGTCATTTTAAATGGTTTTGTAATTGCAAGTAAAATGTTATCGCTATTGATTTTTATACCTCAGTAAATATTTTTTTATTTCCTTATTTCTCCATTGTAAATTTCTTTCATAATAATTTCTTGTCAAAATTTATATCCTTATGAGCTTTGTAGATTT
Organism: Tribolium freemani; assembly: GCA_939628115.1. Classification (NCBI taxonomy): domain Eukaryota; kingdom Metazoa; phylum Arthropoda; class Insecta; order Coleoptera; family Tenebrionidae; genus Tribolium; species Tribolium freemani. The sequence continues at coordinate 15,801,931 of OW626786.1, read as the reverse complement.
GCATTTTACGCGAACAAATAAATCATTTTCACAAGAAAATCAAAACGTGACATACTATAAATGCCATTTTGACATTAGTATGCCAGAATGCAGGCCCGTGCTAAGGTAGATGGCCGCCTTTGTGAAAATTAGAAATTGCCGCCCCTAAACTTAAAGGAGTTTTTTTTTTAAATATGTATAGTAGGAACCAGAAATATTTGAGATTGACTTATGCAAGCTTTATTGAGGGTTAAGCAGCTTTGCGGTTACCGTAACAATTTTTCACAGCTGGTGAAGATTCACAAATGAGCCGTATTGAGTAATTTTCATAGTAAACTTTTCATTTATTCCAAACTAAAGTTTCAAATTTCATTAGATTAGTTAGTTTATTAGATCACTCGATTTGTGAACAAACATTTTAAAAATAAACCTAAATATCAATAAAATTGTATTAAATATTTGTTTGGTGAAAGCCCATACACAAATTTCTGTTACGGTCCATCACTCCGTACAAACGTTTGAAAGGTGCCTGCCCTAAGAAAGGTAAATTTGTTTATCGGCTTATTCTATAATGAGTCTCAAATATTGTTGGTTCCAACTATACCTACCGAATTTCTATTTATACTTAAGTGATAAGTTCTAAATCTAATACAAAAATCAAACATTTTTCAAAATTATTTATTAAGTAATCAACAAGTATTATAAATATTTTACGAGTGGATTTTTAAAAACGAGTTGAATACAAGATTTTTTCTTCGAATTAGACTCAATATGGTTTATTAACAAACAAATTGTGGAGGAAATACATAATTCAGAAAAAAAAACACTGACACTGCAGATGATGTTGGACAAAAAAAAAGCTTTTATAAAACAAAGTCTGTTATTAAAAGAATCCCTGGTAAAAAACTTGAAACGACTTTATGATCTAAATATTTTAACCCAATACCGTTATGCTGCTTGAAACGTTCTTTTTTAAAAACAAAATTATTTTTTTAATGATAAACGATTCTTTTGTATGACCAAAAAATAAGAAGAAGCAAAAATAATAAACTTGCATCATAAGAATGTTTAGGTGTATTACATAGTGAAACTAGCAATAAGAATAACCTATTTTTTGAGATATAAGTATTTTACAGTTTCAGTCGTTTAAAAAAACCATCCTAAGCTAAGAAAATACAGCTTTCGTCTAGAAATATATTAAATATTAAATATCAAATTCTAAAAATTGTCAGCTTTTCCGGATACCATTGCCGGCAGCTGGTATGGGCGCCGTTGCCGGCAGCGGAAGCACTGCCTAAATTTTAACAGAGCTTTCTATAAACCGGCCCTTAAAGTTGCTTTAAAATCTGTTAAAAATCATCCGAAGTTTTGTATTGAGAAGTGCTAAACATTTGTTAAAACGTCTTTACACAGGATCACACCGGAGCTAAGAATCGTAAATTTTGACATTGTCGAAGAATAAAAAAATCCAAAAAAATGTACATTAAACAAATAAAAAACAAAAAATAACAATTCGGTATATAAAAATAATTAAAAATTAACTCCCCTTGCTTTTAAATTTGCAAAATAATGAATAATATATTACTTAATTCTAATAAATCAATTGTTTCATTTTCTATTGAAATAAAAGCTATATTTGACAACCTGTCTTGCAACACTGTAGTGCGTAAATAATTTTTAATTAGTTTTAACTTTGAGAATAATTTCTCGCTAGAAGCAAACGTTACAGATAAAGTTAAAGAACTCTCAGAGCAACTGATAAATTTCGAAAAACTGACAATAAATTGTTGACTGTTAAAAACTGCAATAATGTATTTATCAAAAAAAGTAAATTTTTAAGGTTTGAAATGTTTTAATCTCTTCTAGCAGTTCTTTTTTCTGACACCTAGCAGATGATAATGTAAAATATTGAAGTATACCAACACGAAATAAAATTATCAACTTTTAGGAAAAAACTTAAGAGTAAAAAAAATGTAAAATGAGACACTGAATAGGACCTAATAATAAAATACAGGGGGTGCTATTAAAAAAAATCAAGTTACGGTACTTCAAAGTTTCCTAAAATAAATGTGTCACAGCAAGGAGTTGTTTACATATGGACAAAGTCCCAACTTGATATTCCGAAAATCAAGGGTACTGCGATTTTTTAATAATGTGCCTGCAAAGGCACTAAATTGTAGAAAAAATTAAATAACTTCTAAACGGTTAAAGCAAATTAAAAAAATTAAACGGATTTTTTAAGCTTAAAGAAATGCAAATTGAAATATGTACAGGGTGTTTCAAGTTTTAGGTCCAGTCAAAAAATAAATACTTCTAGTTGTCCAAAAGAAAAAAAATATATCTCAAACGATTTGATGCTTCAATTTGATGCTTTAATGTTATACGAAATTTTCATGGTATGAGCGTGAATTGTGCAAAACTAGATAAAAAATTTTTTGTTTCCAAATTATTGCAATCGTTTTCTCATAATAAAATTCCTCCTATTTTTTAAGTGAGACTTCCGAAACTGAAACAGTAAAAAACCCAAGGCGTATTGAGCAATTGAAATTTCAATTTGCAAAAGATCAAATAAATGTTTTATCTTAGTCACCTTTGAAAAAACAGAGCTCGTGTCTTTGCTTGATTCACAAAAAATTGAAACGTCATTAACTGTCAGACTAAAATTTTACTTGTCAATTAAAAAATGCCCTTTTTTTGCAAATTGAAATTTCAATTGCTCAATACGCCTTGGGTTTTTTACTGTTTCAGTTTCGGAAGTCTTACTTAAAAATAGGAGGAATTTTATTATAAAAAAATTATTGAAATAATTTGAAAAAAAATTTTTTTGAATGTAGTTTTTTGCGTTTTACGCTTATATCATGAAAATTTGGGATATCAGCAAAGCATCAAATTGAAGCGTGTTAGAAACTCTACCGTTTGCGATATATATTTTTTATTTTGGAATACTAGAAGTATTTATTTTTTGACTGGACCTAAAACTTGAAACACCCTGTACAAATATACAGTGGGTGCCATTTAAAAAATTTTGATTGATTTTTTTTAGTGTGCTGCTCATTCGTGGTATTTAGCTGTGGATACGCAACTATACTTAATTGCGCCATTCCTTATAATTAATTTGAAAAAACACACAACTCGAGTGGTTACAGGAATGGCAATTGCGTGTTTCATTTGCATCATTTACACTTTTATCGTAACAATGAGGAACAATTTCGGAGCTATTTTATTTTTCGAGTAAGCTTGTCAGTGTTGCATACTTATTTTTTCTATTAATTTTATTTAGTTCCGACATGAGCTACATGAAGTATTACTACCTCACACCCATCGCTCATTTAGCACCTTGGTCCTTTGGCATACTACTAGGTTATTTGCTTTACCGCCAAAATTACCAAAAAATCGTTATTTCGAAACGACAAAATCGCATCTTGATGGCCTTTGCTCTTGCAATTATGGTCGCCCTTCATTTACTTTGCACTGTTTTAATGAAACACGAGCGTGATCCCTTTTACAGTGCCCTTTTTAACTGTTTTGTTAGACCTTTGTGGGCACTTGCCCTTTGTGTTGTGATTTTTATTTGTTACACCGGAAACGGAGGTATTATTTCGATTCAAAAACTAATCAGTTATTATAAATTATGATTTCAGGATTTATCAACACTTTTTTGTCTCACCCCGTATTTATTGTTATGGGCAAACTTACATACAGCATGTATCTGGTACATGTGCCAGTCATTTATGTAATTTTTTTGGGAATTAAGGACGAGACTAGCACCATCAGTAACACAATTTTGGTAAAGTTATAATATTTGTTATTTGTTATATTTGTTGGTACTGTAATTTAATTGTAGTTTATTGAGTTCTGGGGGACAATGATTGTAACTGCAGCTTGTTCGGTCGTATTATGTCTTGTTTTCGAAACACCTGTTATTAATTTATTGCAAATTGTTGAAAGGAGTGAATATTCACGAAAAAAAGTAAATTATTAAGTTTTTGATTGTACTAACCTTGCCCTTATCAGCGAGGTTAACTTTGGAATAATTTTTGTATTACAAAATAATAAAAATTGTTATAAACAAGTGTGTATAGTTTAACAGATGACCTAAATTTTGTACACCATACTTCCTTTTCGTAAAATACAATTTTCAAAAATTTAGCCATTAAAAGACCAAGAAAATTATTTGTGTAATTATTTTTTATCAGTTTAGTTGTACACGTACTAAAAAATAAGTACATACAGAAGCGAGCAAAAATTGTGACATAAATTTGACATAAACGTGTGTAATTCCCTATCCTTTTTGACAATGAAACATAGAATATATCGAGCGTTCAAATAAAAACCTGGGCTCAGGAGGATGTGGAATCTTCTTTTGTTTTTTAATTTTCCAGCGTAGAATTTGACATTACGAAATGTCAATATTGTCAAGCGAAAATCTCCTTTGACTTCACTTAAAAACCTGCTAAAAGTTAAAACAAGGGCCACAGTACAGAGTAATAGCCACAGCAGAAATGCGCAGTGACCCAAAGCAGCCATAAATCAAAAATTTGGGTGGGAAAATATCTAACCTCAAATCTTTTTGACATTTCATAAACGATAAATGACTGCAAACAACTATTGCCGGATCCGGTTACACTGTTCCCATGTTCAAATTTAAAGCACTGCCAACTGGGCCAAGATTTTTAAATGAAGGCACGATAGTAGTTATAGAAAATCAAGTTACATGTAATTCACTGGTCGTCAAAATTTCGATGGTGGCGCCATATCTTGGTAGTGTGAGGAACTAAAATTGGCGGCAAATTTAAATGCTCTATTATTATTTACACAATTTTATTTTTAATTTTTCTACAATTTAAACACTCATAACCGATTTTATTGAAAATCGGTTAAGTGTGTTTAATAGCAGAATCTCGTTAAGTAAAAAAGAAAGAAATACAACAAAATACAACAAAAATTATTTATTAATGAATTAACAACTTTTCACAACAAACAAATGTATTTGATTTTCACATTTTAGTTTGGCGACTCCCTCATTTCTCAAAAAAACGGTCATTTAACATTATTTTGTAATTTGAAAAAAATTTAAGGAACTAAATAAGTAAATAAGGACTCTAATAACAGTCTAGAAGTTTCAGATGGCCTACTGTACGTTCGCCAACATGTGCACAATTCTGTTTTCACACAGAAGCAATGCATTTAATAGTTTGTGTGAACATTTCTTGTGTGTTTTCGTTGGTATACCCACTTTACAACAAATTTACCTATTGGAACTTTTTATGCGTAAGAGGTTTTTCTGACCGTTGTTCTTGTTTTATAATTTTCCACAGCCACCTGGATGTTATAATCATTTATAAACACCTTGTACATCGATAAGAATAGTACGGACTATCTATAAAAAAGTGTAGGATCTCAGGTGGTTCTGGAATTTGAATTTGCCGCATTAATTATTTTATTTCTATGAAATTTCTGAAAAGTACCAATTTTTATCGACTCAGGCAACCATTAAAACCATATTTTTTATATACTAACATTGTTTGCTTTTTCTGGAAAGAAGCGGCAAACTTTTAATACCTACTACGATCCTACATTCATTTATAGACAGATTGTATTTATCTGTGTATTTATTTATTTAAATAAATACGGTTTTTTGATATGATAAATTACTGACCAAAAATTCCAAAAACTAAAAGATATTGTTTTTGTAAAAAAAAACGTAAATAAACAAATGTTTCATTAGATAACAAAAATAAAAAACTAAAACAGCACTTCATAAGTTTTTAAATTGATTATACAATCTGTTAATTTCTAATAGCTGTTCATGTGTTAGTGTGTAATTATTATTACATAAATCAAATATACAGGGACATTTTTTAATTCTGAACCAATGATACGCAAAAATAATTCGTTGATGTCAAGTTATTTGAATCAATGTGAAGTCATTTCGAATATTTGTTAATAAAGTCGGTTTACTTTCATAAAAACCATGCTCTAGTGTAAGTTCTTTATACCGATTGAGGCAAAATAATCTATTGGCAACATTGAATTATTGGCTTCCCTGTCAGCTTGTTATATTACCCCTGACTGCCATGTCATTCTGTGGCCATGTCAGCGATCGTAGGTCGGAAGTGAATGACAATTGAGTATATTTAAATTTGATAGCCAAGGTTGCCAAATTAAGATTTCAAATGTGTTACCAACTTGACTACAAGAATCACAATCATTAGTAGTCACCCGGTATTTGGCTTATGTAACTCGGTCTTTAATCGAGCGCTATTGTTTCTGGTAATTTCTAGTGAGAAATTTGTCAGAATTGACAGAGTCCACAAATATAGGTTAGAAGCTCTAAAAGTTTTTAAAATCTGTTAATTATTCACTTAAATTAAATCTGTGAAGTTATGAAACTGGTGTATCAAGACTAACACTTTGTTTTAATAAAAATTTATATTGCATTAAAATTTTTTGAGCACAGGCGGGTGAAAAGGAATTAACAAGAGTTAGGTCACGGTAAAAAAGGGAAAATGTGTGGAAAATTACCGAGAAAAAGTTTTTTACTTTCGTCTCCAATGTTTTCTCTGAAACGAAAGTTGCTTGATTTCTGCGTGGCATTTTATAATTGCCTGTGTTACATCAATATTTAGTCTTGCACTTTTGGCTGCTCATTTTTAAAATTTCAATGTGAAATTACAATTTTTCTTACTGCACTTGTGCCAAGTGTCAAATTTTGACAATGAATTAGTACTGCCAACCGGAACACTTAAAAAAACTAGGCTAACAACTAACAACTTTACATCTGGTCGTTATCCAAGTGAAAACACTGTATTTATGTTTATGTTCTATTATTTTTGTAATTATATTTACATTTTGTAATCAAATTTGGTTAATAATAAATTTTTTCTGCCTCAACTGCTTCCTCTAGGTTCTGAAATTCGGTTAAAAATCGACACTATTAAACCGTCTCACCTTTTGCCAATTCTCCACGTTTCAGTGCCCTAGCACTCGCCCCTCTCAGTCTCTGCGACCGATCACTCTACCAACAACACAAAAAATAAACACTTTTCAGTTATAACAAATCGTTACCATTCTCAATTCACCAATTTTCCGGTCTTGCAAATCGCGTCTTGCTGCATTACTATGACTGGCATTATCGAAGGCAATTGTCGCATCTTTTCCCGCCCATTCCATGATCAATTCAAACCCTCCAGGGTGCTAAACCCAATCATATTTAAAACGTATGATTGACATTTAAATCTTACGTCAAAATCAGTCACATCATAGACAGCATCCTTATAAATGATCCAAACTTTGCGTCCATCTCTACCATCATGTTGAGCCACTTCGTCCTTTGAGTAAACATTATTGACCGCAATTGCATTAATCATTGCGTTTTAATTGGCTGGTCAATAAAACAATTGATTACTATACCGACCACTCACAGTCTTTAATTCGCCCTAGCTCAAGATGGAAATAAGCGACTTGGCCCAACTTTACGGAAACGAATTACACATTAAACAAATTTCCAAATGGCTAAGAGGCAGTGCCAGAGCACAAGAAATACAAAAACGGTCCGAATTGGACTCGACAGACGGCCAAGTGATTGATGAACATGACCAGTTTTTTCGCGACCATAAATTACTCCTTGTCTTGTTTCGGGTAAGTACATGACCCGCCACTGGTTTTGTCATTTGGCATGACAATTGTTACCATGGTTGCGCCGTAACTTTTAGCCAATCAGCAGACGGCGCGCGAATACGTCACGGAGATTGCACTTTTGAATTTCATACGTATTTATATGCATGTTTGAGTGACTTGGAGAAGATTACAATTATGGGACAATGAAAATTTTGATATACAAGGCTATTCCACTTTAGGGGGGTTATTGCGGGAAAAAATGTTTGCATACCAATCCTTGGTCGAAAATAAGCCGTTTTTCCCCTGGAGCCAGTTTGGTCCTAATACGTATTGCTATTTTGTTCATAATTTTAAGACTTCGATATTTATTAGCTAAAATATATCCAATATCGAGTTTTTGAGTTAGGGGTAATTTTATTTTTGGTCGTAGTACCTAGTAGCCAATTTAATTTAAACAAATAATATATAGATTCGTCTTGGACGGCGAGTCTAGAACTAGCATAAACTTCGTTTTAGGTTACATCATCCCCTACCCTTAGTTAGAACTTTAAATGGTACCCCCCACTTTTTAAAACCACCCTTAACTCAAAAACAAATCTACAGTTATGTGTTTTCTCTACAATCAGATAAGTTTTTCCCTCCTTTCTAATAATTTTTTTTTTCTCTAGAGTGCTTTGCAACTAGAAAACAGTTATTTTGTATGTCTGTGAATAATTCGTACACTTCTTGTCAAATTGAAAGATCTCATAACCTTACTTTTTGACAATTAAAAAGATAAGACATTTTTATATAAATATTTATTTATTATTTATCGAAATTGTTGGAAATGTCTTCCTTGTTGTTCAACACACATAACACATGCTTTTGAACACTATTTATCAATCTTAAGTTATGAATTCGGGTGAGCTGGTTTAGTAGGCAACCAACAATACAATGATAAAAATTGTGTACTAGCAATTGTAGGACATACGTTAAAATTTCATAGCCTGCTGCGAGTTTTTTTAATAATGAACACTTGATATTTAATGTGCATAAATATGCGTTGACGAATAAAAAACGGATGAGATCTGTGCTGATATCAAGCTAAACAACACTATTAACTAAAAAAGTCATCACCACTGGTTTACAATCGTTATTTTTTATTAAAAACCCTAAAAACACGATGTAAACAATGCATTTATATGGCATTAACAACACGCTTGCAATCTTGATGACGTATAAACATGGCGGTTCTCCCACTCCTCCACAGAGTTACAGCGCAACCATGTCTCTACTAACCATGAATTGTTACTAGGGCTGGGAATTTTTACCGATATATCGATAAAAATATCGATATATCCATATTACTAATAAACATCGATAATTATCGATATATCCATATTACTAATAAATACCGATAATTATCGATATACCGAAAATATCGATAACTATCGATATACCGAATACCGATAAATATCGATAATTATCAATATTTATCGATATTCCGAAAAATTTCGATAATATCGTTTTAGTTTAGTTAGAAGCTAAATTCATAAATTAATTGTGCAATTTTTTGTAAAGAACGACCAAACACGTCGATTGTTGTTTTTAAATTAACATGTATTCTTTTATTAGAAAAATTGTGTTGGAATAGTCATTTGTTTTTGAACTAAAAGGTAAAAAGTAGATAATATTCTAAAAAAAAAATATATATCGTACAATGACGAGCAAAAAATTTCGGGCACTTTTGTCAATCCATTGTCAGAAATGACAGGGAATTACACACGATTATGTCAGTGAAATGTCAACAGTGCCCGAAATTTTTTGCTCACCGTTGTACTATCATTTATCTATAAATACCCATATTTTTATCGATATATCGATAAATATTGATGATTCAATATAATATAACGATATTTCGATGTATCGATTATCGATATTTAAATCTTAATATCGCCCACCCCTAATTGTTACTATGGTAATCGCCATGGGCGACTCGTCACGGACAATTTCCAGGTTTTGGGGGTAATGCCCATCCAGAGGGGCGAAATCGGGAGAATTACGTTCGGTTGGACTAGCATTCCCATGCTCTACGCCTATGTGTTTTACGTGGTGACCACTGTTCTTGTGGTCTTAGTTGGCTATGAAAGATTTGACATTTTGCTCAATAAGAGTAAAAAGTTTGACGAGTATATTTACTCGATTATTTTTATTATCTATTTAATTCCGCATTTTTTTATCCCTTTTGTTGGCTGGGGTGTGGCATATGAAGTGTGTGACTATAAGAACAGTTGGGGGCGTTTCCAACTACACTACTATAAAATAACCGGTAAAATGGGGGGTTTAGACGGAACACCCTGTACTATAATATAAACAATTTCCCTTTTTTAGGCAAAAATTTACAGTTCCCTCTTTTGAGCACCTTGATTATTATTATAAGTCTGGGCTGTCTGATCCTAGCTGTGGTGTTTTTACTAACTTTGAGTGCCCTTTTGGAAGGTTTCACCCTGTATCATACCACAGCCTACTTGCACATTATCACAATGATTAACATGAATTGTGCCCTTTGGTACATCAACTGTCGGGCGATTGGAAACGCCAGTACGGCCCTGGCTGAGAGTTTTCAAAATGTACTAGTACCAATCGCAAAATCAAAAAACACTAAAATTTTATTCAAGGACGTTGATCGCAACTGTTCCGCTTACATCATAGCACATTATAGACTGTTGTGGTTATCACTTAGTGACCTTTTGCAAAAAATGGGCAACGCCTATGCTAGGACATACTCCACGTATTCGCTTTTCATGATGGCCAACATCACAGTTGCGGTAAGTTGGGGGTAAAAACAGTGGTGCCAACTAAATTTTGAAATCGCAGGTGTACGGCTTCACTTCCGAGATTGTGGATCACGGAATTCGGTTCAGTTTTAAGGAAATCGGTCTTTTGGTCGATTCCACTTATTGTCTGTTTCTTCTGTTCGTTTTTTGTGACTGTTCTCATCAAGCTTCGCTCAATATTGCGAGGAGAGTTCAAGTCACTTTGCTTCAAGTCAATTTGAGTCAAGTCGATCCAGCGACACGCAAAGAAGTAAAGTTCTTTTTTATAATCAACTGTCAGTGTCAAAATTCTGACATTTGACACTTCTTTGACAGTTGACACAGAAATTGTGTTTTTGTTCTTACAGATTGATATTTTCCTGGTTGCGATTCAAATGAATCCACCTAAAGTCTCTTTGAAGGGTTATACAGTTGTTAATCGGGAGTTGGTAACAGCGGTATGAAGTAAAATTATGTATGTTATCCGTATGTCACGTTTTATCTATTTTTAGAGCGTAGCGACAATTGCTATATACTTGATTGTTTTATTACAATTCAAAATAAGTTTACTCAATATGCGAGGATAAACGAAAAGTTGTTATAGTAACGTTAGTTGACACAAACACAATTAGGTCAATATCATATTCGATTTATCGAGGGTTAGTAGGATAAGCACACACGCAATGAAAGCACACGTATTTTTATTTATTATTACATTTACTGTACACTGTGAAGAGGTAAAAATTATTTAACAAAAATTTCCCTCCTATATATATATTTTTCTTTTAAACAAATGTTTAGGAAATTGGTTTGCCCGAACTCAATTGTGATAAAGATGGCGACATGACCACCATTAGGTAAATAATTTTTTGTTGTGAGGGGAAGTACCGATACATTTTGTAGACTGTGGTCGAAAAACACCCAAACTTTTGATTACAAATTCGAGGTTAATTTTCAAACAACTGGCCAAAAATGCCAAAATCAACAAAGATGCACTCTAATAACCTGGAAATCAGTGCGAGATTTAAACAGTTATCTCCGAAAGTACCCCTTGGGGGAATTACAGAGCGGTCTAGTCCTAATTAATAATACAATGGTAAAGTTTGTTGTATTTGTGAGTGGCATTTTTACAATTAAATTCCAGTTAATCCCCGGAATTAAATACATCCTAAATGTCAAAATCCTCAATGCCGGTAATCCAATCGATGAAAAAACCCTAACACTTGTCAAACAAAACGTCACAAAACTGGAAGTATTTTCGTTATTGGCCCCTGACAAGTGTTACGCTTACTCGATTTCGGTGATAAACGCCCGTGTTAGCACTTGTACCAACTTGACAGCTTATTACGTACGACTGGACGTGACTTGACCGTTAGTAACATTTCATTTCAGTTTTTTTGGGAATTGACAAGTAGTGTTGGCAATAGTGTATTCCCCTCACACAGTTCTGAACTAATTATACCGCCAAACACATTTCAAGCGCTGGAAAATTACACGATTTGGTGTCGTTTGGTTGGTCAGGATGGCACCACTGTTTGGGAAAATTCCAAAAGAATAAATGTTTTGAGTAAGGGTTTGGTGGTGAGGCTTCCTGTCAATTATTTGACCACTAGAAGTGGTCAAACTGTACGAATTAGAGCGTTTTTGCACGATTTTGACAACACTGTTGGTGAGATAAAAATAATTTGGGACTGTTTGGAGATCAGCACTGGTGATAAATGTGACGTCACGAGTGATAGTAACGAATTGGAAATGGAGTTTACACCGGGATTGTACTCAAATAGTGTTTTTTGTGATTGTTTCAATTTCTAGTGATTTTTACCAATTCCAGGTACGAAGTTTCGGTTCAAGTCACTAAAAATAATTTTACTGAAACGGATTCATGCACAGTTGAGGTTAAAAGTGATGTCCCGGTTGTCGAGTTTGACGAAATTGAATTTCCCGTAAATATGGAAGTAGAAATTCACGCCACAATTTACGAATTGAAGTCTTTCTGTACTTTACAATGGACGTCACCAGATCTGGATCTTGGTGTTGTGGTAATAATTAAGTTGGTAGCGCTGTGACAGACTTAATTGTAAAATTTCCAGCCTGGTAATGTCATAAATGTCACAATCAAAGATTTGTTTTTGAACGAACTGGAAGAGTTTAGTAATGAGACTTTTGACCGGAAATTTAATTTAATTATACCGCCAAGTTCCGGTTTGTATTTTTACGTTCAAGTAACCGAGTCATATTGTTATTAATAGATAATTGGGAGGGTTTAAAGGGCGATACTAAATATTTGTTTCGTCTAGTTATCAAGTGTCCTATTTACGATGAAATCAACGAAACCGAATCGCTTTTAACAACAACAAATGACGTCATTATTGAAACAAATGCGCCCCCAACAATACAACCATTAAGCGTAAATCCCCTAGAGGGTGACGCTTTTTTAACAACTTTTACATTTACAACACTTAAAGCATTTGATAAAGATGGCCCTATTTTGTACAAGTTCGGTTATACCTTGGAAAATCGTGACGTAATTTTATGCAATATGGCCGGCGTTACCAACTGTCACGCTACCTTACCTTACTCCGGTATACAAAATTATTTCTAATGGAAAACACTGAAAAACAATTTCAGACAAAGGAATACAAACTTTTCTCGAATGTTGTGATGATTTTAATTCGTGTGGACGTGTTTTGGGACCACTTATACAAACAAAACGTCCCGAAAACGCCGATTTTGCGTAAAAATTAGCCAAGATTCAAACCAGTTTTTACAGGTTATAATTTTACAGTGTAATTTTGCAAAGATTCGTTAACAAAATGCGTTGGTTTGATTATAATAAAGCATTTGTTGAAGCTTTTGCCATTTTGGTCAGTGACAACAGCTCACGTGAAATAATAACGCAAAAAATTGACGAAACAATTGACAAGTATTTAATTGGGGATTTTACTGACGCGACAATCAAATACAGTGTTGCAAACTTATTGAAAAATATCAACGATTTTAATCAACAATTACAACTATCTGAGCCAATCCTAAACGTATGATTTGATTCAAGAAAATCTTATAGTTCATGTTGTTTTTAGAAAGTTCTAGAGCTGAGGAACAAATTTTCGGACGAATCGTCATTCAGCCAACGCAAATTGTTATCAATTCGGCCGAAAAGGGCCCCCATGACCCTCTACGATGTGCGTAATTACCTTGAAATTTCCGAATTGATTATTACGACATCAAACGACCCGAACAAAATCAAATTCGAGAAGGAAAAACTGCGAAAACAATTACGCACTTACATGGAAAAACTTTGCACAAATTTGAAAAAAACCCTAACACTGGAACTAAAAACCCTAGTTTTTGCCGTTGAAAAATTAACGAAAAATAATTTCATTTCGGTGATTCCCTTCGAAGGGAATTCGTGGCAAGTTAACGCTAGGATTAAGCTGGGATTTGTTAAAGAGACGAAGGGCAAATGTGTGGGGAAAGCAATTTTCAGGGATTATTTGGATAAAAGTGGGATTGTTTATTTTGCGACGATTTTAAATACGAATCAGAGTGGCGATGTTTTGGTTTTTTTGCCCAAAAATAATTCAGCTGAAGGAGTGCCAACTGTAGGTAAAATATTGTAAGTATCACGGGTTACTTTTAGTTTAAGTGTGTGGTTTATGGTAACGACGGATGGAAAAGTGACTGTGAGGTCGTTCAAAATATTGCGAATTTTATCAAATGTTCTTGCAAATATTTGGGTTATTTTTAGTAAGTATCGTTTCATTTGTTTTCACAATTGGTACTAGTTAATTTAGTTTGGAGTATATTAAACAACCAGTGAGGGTTTCTACCACAGTGCTACCAACCGAACAACATTCAAATGAAACTCAGGGGAAATTTTTGGACGGAAATAATAACAATAAAACAAACTGTACGTATCTTATTAATCATTATTTCTGAATTATTAATTTGATTAAGTAGACGATACGATTTCTTATATCGTAATCGTGGTTTCCATTATCGGGATAATAATACTTGTGATAACGGTAAGAAAAGTGTTTCATGATGATGATGATGACAACGAAGAGGACGAAACGTTTGATTTCCCTAAATATGCACAATTACATAACGAGGAATACCTAAATGACATGCATATTTAATTGCACTTGTGTCCTACCAACTTACAAGCACTAAAATTACTGTGTATCACGTCATGACATTCTTTGTCGGTTTTAAAATCTGAAAAAATAAATTTTATCGCAGATTTTTTATCAATTAATCCCACCTGAAATGAACAAAGCAAATCCGCATTAACAGACATCAAAGCTCCGGCATTATCAAACGATCCGCAATAATTCGGAGCGGAAAAAACAGTAATTAATTTTCTTTGTGCAAAAAATTCGTAACCATCTTCAACAACCTGAAATTATCATTATTCGAAAAAATAAAAAATGTGTTGGCAGACCTGATGCCCGCGACAAATCAAATCGAAATCGTGCTTATCGAGAAATTTGGCAACAACGTCTGGACCGAACGAAAACGAAACACCTCGGTCGTTTTCGTGCCAACCCGTTAATGGGATTGGGTCAGCCCATAGCAAGTCACACAAGAGACCTTCAATTGATTTTGGTTATTTATTGTCCATTGACAATTGTCAAAGTGCCAATCTAACATCATTAAATAACTAACAAGAGAATGACAAGTGACAGCACTTTGACAGTTGTGTTTCAAATTAAAAATTGGTTTTACCCGAATTGGGGACGTCACAAGGCCGTTGAATGTTCCTAATCTGTCCAATGTGTAACAAATCCGGGCTAATACCACCATGACAACAAAAAATTTTATCATCGATAACGGCCGCCACTGGTAACGTGTTAAAAACATCAGTGAAAGTCTTGAACAACTTAACATTGTACCGCCTTTTGCCTAAAACACCGAATAAATGTCTTTGATACAATAATCAATACAGTGCTGCCAACATTCATCGAAAAAGCCGTAAATTTTGCATACGGACGAAACTTCGTGATTCCCCCGCAACAGGAAAAAATTCTCCGGATACTTGATTTTGTAAGCAAAGAGTAAACAAATGCATTCGAGAGACTGCCGCCCCCGGTCCACGTAATCCCCCAAAAACAGGTAATTGGCATCGGGTGGGAATCCCCCAAAACCAAACAATTTCATTAAATCACTATACTGTCCGTGAATATCGCCACAAATCTTCAGGGGGGCTTCCAGTTCCAAGAGCATGGGCTGGTCGAGAAAAATTTGACTTACTTTGTGACATAGTGCAGTAATGTCGCTCTCTTTCAAATTGACTTTTTTGGTTTTGTTGTTTTGTTTGGCTGAAAGTTATGTTTGGGTATTTTACCGGAGTTTAGGGGTTTTACCAGCGAGAAGGGTTTTGATTATTTCGTCCACATCAAACGAAGCCATTTTTTAACTGTTGGTTTTAAATTGGGAACTGATAAGAATAAGGCGATAAGACAAAGTGATTATGATTAGATTTTTATTTGCAATCAAAATACAAGCATAATACTATCAATTATTAAAATTTAATAAATTGAGGTGAATGTCGTTATCTTGTAACAGCAGTTTGTACTTGTTTTTGGGGACTTTTTTACGTGTGACACAATGTAAAAGTTTTTTTAACCAAGTTCGGTCGGCTATGGCCACCTATGATTGGTTAAGTAATTGAAACAATTAATTTTTTGTGTTGTATAATTACCTCTATAAACACAGCGGCTAGTAAATGTCCAAGTGGAATAACCAACAACTTGTATCTAAAAATAATTTGTTGTGTGGCTTTGTGTGGCAAAAACATGATTTCGAAAAATTCGGCGACTTTTCGAGTTGGCGCCACCAACAACCAAATTTGAAAAACAGTCAGACAAACTGCACACAGTAAAAACCAAAAGTTCCTAACCAGTCTTTGACGGAACGGCTTTCCTTTTGAATAGACAAACGCTAAAATGAGATACTGGAAAGACGAGACTGAAAAAAGGACGGTATTTTCCCAACACTCGATTACTTCATGGTCGGTATGACTGGGTACAGGTTTGAACCATTCTTGTTGAAACAAGTACAACATTGAACCAACTTGCACAACAACACACAGAACAACTTGTAATAAAATTGGAATGAGGATTGGGGCAGCCACCAGAGAGCCTGGCGGTCTTTTCACACCTAATTTACCCGAAGGACCTACACTTGACACTTGGAAACTTGAAATTACAGGAAACTGTAATACCAACCTTGCCGGCCGATTGTCACAGCCAAACTTGTCGTGATTATTAGATCAATGAAAAGGAACTGGACGTCACCCAAGACTGAATTTTGCTAAATTCATGCTTGAAATACATTTTTCCTGACTTGGGGACTTACCCTATATAAGATTAAAACCGTGGTGAACTGGATCAAGCTATACAGCGCCATGTACTTAAAAACGGCAAAACTGGTAACTAACGCGCACCTCCCTTCTAACATCAAGTGAACAATACATGAAATGTCTTGGATAGCTGAGGTGAAAGGAGCCGCAACACTTGCCTCAGCTTGAGACAATGAAACACCAACATGTGCAGCTTTCAAGGCCTGAATCAACCAATCAGAACTAACTTTGTCTTTTGTCGGTTTTTACCCCACAGTCATTGGCGCCATCTCCCACCATCGACACAACATAGTCCAAACTTTGCAAGTGGGTTATAACTTGTGTTTTCTGATCGGGTTGAAATCGGGCGAATATTGTGGTCCGAATTAGAAGACTTGGAAGAAGATCGGGATAAAACGACCGAATTTTCGTCCAAGTTTTACCATCAATGGCCAAATGACAGTGCTACCAACAATCACAGGGTGATTCAAAAGTGTCAAAAAATTATGATAACTTAGAAATGAGCGTGAAAAAAGGCAAACAATTTCTTGTCAGGAACTTTTGATTCAGTTTAATGGCCTTTATCACCACCCGAAAGATTGTCCGACACTTTTGAAACACCCTATACAGGCTGTTTTGTCTAAACCCAATATTATAAGTATTGGTAGTTCTAATAATGATAGTCATCTGAAAATTTGTGTACAACCATAATCTTTTAGGTCCTGCTCAATGAAAATATTCGCAACTTCCTTATTTTAAATGGAATACTATATTTTTTAATGCGTTTTTGAATTACTAGAGTTATTTTAAGGTAGTTTTCATAAGCTGTCCCTATACCTAAATTTAGCCGTTTACGAAATATTTATGGTTTTTAATTTTTTTTTAGATTTGCACCTTCCAGTTCAAAAATCGATAACTCTGCGATTTTTAAAAATTTGGAAATATTTTTGAGCTCATTTGAAAGAGGAAGCCTAGATCTTTCCTTTGGTGTTTTCAAATTTCTAAAAAAGAATAACAAACTCCAAATTTTTAAAATTAAGTTTGCAAAACTTTAAGCACCCATAACTCATTTTTTTCAAATGAAATGACAAAAGTTTTATTTCACTAGATGGTAGAGAATTTAATTCTGCTTCGATCTGTTTAACATTCCCTATACTTATGTTTAATAGTTTTCAAGTTAAAATACCTTTTTGTTGGGATTGAGAAATTCATTAGCCATAGGCCTTTTCTCATAGGTTGCCATGGAAACGAATGAAAAAAGGTGAGAAATTAAAGTTATTCAAACCAACACCCAATGAATTTATTTTGTTTTCACAGTCTGATAACACAATTTTAAACAGACTTTGTCGTAAATTAAGTTTTGGGTACTTGAAGTTGTCCAAACTTAACCTTAAAATTTTTGGGTTTATTAACTTCAATTCCAATTTTGATCACACTGAACAACAGATATAGGTTTACTCTTTCAATTCTCCAAACATGATTTCGAAATCTCTAAAACTAACCGAGTTACCGATTTTTTAAGGAACAGGTGCAAATTCAAAAATTTTCAAAAATCCTAAATATCTCGAAAACGGTTAAACTTGGGTATAGGGAAATCTGATAAAAACTCCCTTAAAATAACTCAACTAATCCAAAAACGCAATAAAAAATATATGTTTCCATTTAAAATAAGAAAGGTATAACCGGAAGTGCTGCCATCTTGAAAATATTTTCATTGAACATAACTCAACGGATTATGCCTGAGTACCAACTCTCAGATAAATATCTTTATTAGAACTTTCAATACTTCTAATGTGGGGTTAAGACGGAACACCCTGTATAAAACAAAACGTACCGAAAAATCGAAATCGATTGAAATGCTAAGTGTATTTGCCGAATTGAGATTTTGTAAAACTAACTCAGGGACATTCGATTCGCTACTTTTTGTTTCAACAATGAAAATTTGGTCGTGACTTTTCACCATTTCACAATCACGAGCGACAGAAATCGCCGTCAAAATATTATCACCTACAAACTTTGTCATTACTTATTCGCAAAAAATTCCTAATCACCTGTTATCATAACTGTGCGAATGTTAGCATTATGTAAAAGTCTAATAATCGGAGTTGTTTCCGGTTTGAGCGTATTTTGCATCACTAGTAGGCCGAGAAATGTCAAATCGCACTCGACCTGAAAATTGTCATATAGTAACAATGTGTTAATATAGCAACAATGTCAAGGGTTAAAATACTTACCACATCTCTCTTAACTCTTTGTACCTCTTTCCATTTGAACTTGACCGGCATTTGTTTCCATGCCAGTGCTATAACTCTATAGCCTTGAGTGGCCAACTGAGATAATTGCGTATGGAAATCTTCCGGGAGACTTTCCGGGTGACACATCCCGGAAATTTTCTCGGGGGCACCTTTAGTAAATGCAATCATATTTCGTGCACTTAACTCTTTACAAATCACAGACATGCATTGTAAAGTCGAGGAAAACGGAAATTGGCGAATTATGCCCAACTGATATGGGAACTAAAACATTTAATTATTTAATAATAATTGGGGGAAAACACAAAATTTGAATACCTCTGTTGAGGTATCACAACTGTCAACCGGCTTTACTATAGTCGGTGCCAACATATCAAACCGAGCGGTTTCGTCATCACCTGGCTCTTCCAAAACCTGGAAACTTCAATAAAATATTAAAAAAACAATAAATATAAAAAGACGCACCCATTTCGTAAACTGAAACATACTCAAGTCGAGCGGATCACCAGTCAAGTCGCCATCGATTTGTGTGAGTGAATGACAGGTGGCCATGGCTTGTACAAGTCTGTCATGACAATCAAAGCACTCTGTGATTGGCTCACCAAACGTCCCATTGACACAAGGAACAATCGAATGCATATCAAGGCCGTCTTGAGTCAAAGTACCCGTTTTATCAAAACAGGCCAACTTTAACTTGCCGCAAACGTTAATTTTCGGCGGACTTATACAAAAGATTTTCAGTTTTTTGAGGCGGCTCTGACTGTAGACTATACCGACTGTCATAGCAGCCGGTAATGCAGGTGGTACCACAATTGTGATCACATCGAGACTTCTGATTACAATTTCGCGAATTTCGGCCTAAAACCACAATTAACAAAAGAAAAGAAAACACGAAAATTGGTAACCTTGCGATGGGTGTACAAATAGAGACAGTAGGCGGTCCCAGCGCCTGCTATGATGAACAGAGCTAGAACAAACTTGAGACTGTCTTTATAGAATTGTAAGCCAACCGGGGTTGGGAAAAGTATGCTCTTGACCAAGGCCCCCTTTGTCGTATTAAAACCAGTCGTTACAACCCGTGCTAAAACATCCTCGCCCCCATAATACCGACTTTGAATCATAAAAGTCCCTGAAAAAAGTGTATGTCGCTTGTGCGTGTTGGGATTGTAGATTTCGTTGCTTGAATGGAGGGCTGTTTTAGTCACTGGGACGCTTTCACCTAATTCAAACGATTAATAACAGGGGAATCCCCCAAAAATCGTCTCATTACCAGTTAGCACACTTTCGTTAACAATACATTGTCCAGTTAGTAAAACTACATCACAGGGTAAAACGAAGTTAGCTTTGGGAAGAACGATTAAATCTCCAGGTACTAGTTCTGAAGGGTCGGCCTCTTGTAGGACATTCTCTGAGAGAAGATTTCGCCGTAAAACTCGAACGTTATAGCACTTGGACGATTCGACTAAGTCATGCAAAGCCTCACTTTGTTTTCGTGTTTGTCGTAACGCAGTGATCACCGAAAATAAAGTGAGGATAAAAACGCAACATGCGTAGATGTAATAATGGTCAAAACACCACAAAGTCATGGAAAACGCTTGGAAGACATAGAAGGGGTTAAAAACCTCGTCTACGAACAACCTCCAGTAGGACTTGACTTCAATTTCGATTTTATTCGACCCGTATAACTTTAACCTTAAACAATATTTTTTCTATTACCTGTTTGTTTGTTTTTGTGGTGCAAATGGCCTAACTCGACTTGGCCTTACTTTTACATGAGTTGTCATGGTAACCTCTGGTAAGTTATTTGCACCACAATTGATTTTTAAATAAAAAAACACAATGACTTACAAATCGGCATAGTCGTTGTAAAATAAGCCGTCCGTATTATTAACATAACTATCAACCGTTTGTGGAGGTATTAACAGGTCTAGAGTCCCGAAAATTTCACTATGGGGGATCCACACGTATTTCGCATGTTGATATGTGAAAAACCTTAAAGATACGTGCCCATAATTGGGCAATTTGGCATTTTCAGTCTTAATTTGGACAAAATCGCAATTTCCGTGCACATCTTTGACTAAAAAGCACATTAAGTTGGGTCCACCACTGGTGACATAACCTCACTCAAGACGATGTTTGCGTGTTTTAAGCTACATTTTCGAAATTTCCACGATTTCAAGCGCGAAAACCAGCTGGAAAGTAAGTAGGGGAGGCCTAGAAATACGATTCCTGAAAGATGGTAGAAAAAAGTGCGTGTGGAGCTCCTGGTGTAACCGTAAAGGTCACACTGGAAGTCTTCAAGGTTTAAGTCGAGGGTTTGGTGGGAGGGTTCACCAATTGGTTCATATTCTAAAATTGGAGATTACCTTCACTCAAACAATACCAGAAAATTACCAGAATTATTGCGTGGCATTGTCACATTGTTTTAACACTCACTATTTAGCTATATAAAATCTAGCTGATTTCATCTCATTGTGCACATGTCAGCAACAAAAACAGGGAAGTGATTCATTCATGCGTGCCTACACAAAGAAATAAGTGGGGGGTGCTTTATCGTGATAATTTTCTTATCAGATCAAGTGACATGATTCTTATCACGTGACCCACGTGGTTGCGATCACATGACGCAAATCCCACTCGCTGATTCGTCAAGCATAGTCACGTGACACAACCAGCCAATGAAACATCGTTTTGGATAGAAATGGTTTATTAAGCACCTTACACTAGAATTTTTGCAATATTGTCTGGAATGCCAGAATTTAATACAAGTAACAGTTATTTGTTAACCATAAATTGTGAATCAATCCCTAGCCGTGTTGTGACTTTTAGTTGCGACGTTGCCGCATCTCTGAGCGAAAACAAATGAGTGAGTTCCATTTCAGCTCGTGCCAACGCTATAGCTTTATTGAATAAATCAAATAAATCAATGGCAACGACTAAATTTCCCCTGAAACAAATCAATTAAACGAAAAATCAATGAAATCAACCAAACTATACCATTGCAACATCAAGAGACCTTGGTGTACGAAAATGGAGGCATTGTCTGAGTCAATCTCTAGCGCTTTTTTACGTGTGATACAATGCAAAAGCTTTTTTAGCTAAGTTCGGTCGGCTATGGCCACCTATGATTGGTTAAGTAATTGAAACAATTAATTTTTTGTGTTGTATAATTACCTCAATAAACACAGCGGCTAGTAAATGTCCAAGTGGAATAACCAACAACTTGTATTTAAAAATAATTTGTTGTGTGGCTTTGTGTGGCAAAAACATGATTTGGAAAAATTCGGCGACTTTTCGAGTTGGCGCCACCAACAACCAAATTTGAAAAACAGTCAGACAAACTGCACACAGTAAAAACCAAAAGTTCCTAACCAGTCTTTGACGGAACGGCTTTCCTTTTGAATAGACAAACGCTAAAATGAGATACTGGAAAGACGAGACTGAAAAAAGGACGGTATTTTCCCAACACTCGATTACTTCATGGTCGGTATGACTGGGTACAGGTTTGAACCATTCTTGTTGAAACAAGTACAACATTGAACCAACTTGCACAACAACACACAGAACAACTTGTAATAAAATTGGAATGAGGATTGGGGCAGCCACCAGAGAGCCTGGCGGTCTTTTCACACCTAATTTACCCGAAGGACCTACACTTGACACTTGGAAACTTGAAATTACAGGAAACTGTAATACCAACATTGCCTGCCGATTGTCACAGCCAAACTTGTCGTGATTATTAGATCAATGAAAAGGAACTGGACGTCACCCAAGACTGAATTTTGCTAAATTCATGCTTAAAATACATTTTTCCTGACTTGGGGACTTACCCTATATAAGATTAAAACCGTGGTGAACTGGTTCAAGCTATACAGCGCCATGTACTTAAAAACGGCAAAACTGGTAACTAACTTCTAACATCAAGTGAACAATACATGAAATGTCTTGGATAGCTGAGGTGAAAGGAGCCGCAACACTTGCCTCAGCTTGAGACAATGAAACAAAGAGATAAGTGGGGGGAGGGAAGTCATATGTGAGGCGTGATTATCGTAATAAACTGATAATTTTCTAATCAGATCAAGTGACATGATTTTTATCACGTGACCCACGTGGGTGCGATCAGATGACACAAATCCCACTCGCTAATTCGTCAAGCATAGTCACGTGACACAACCAGCCAATGAAACGTCGTTTTGGATAGAAATGGTTTATTAAGCACCTGTTTGAAATTAACACTAGAATTTTGCAATATTGTCTGGAATGCCAGAATTTGAGGAGGGATACAATTATTTGTTAACCATAAATTGTGAATCAATCCCTAGCCGTGTTGTGACTTTTAGTTGCGACGTTGCCGCATCTCTGAGCGAAAACAAATGAGTGAGTTCCATTTCAGATCGTGCCAACGCTATAGCTTTATTGAATAAATCAATGGCAACGACTAAATTTCCCCTGAAACAAATCAATTAAACGAAAAATCAATGAAATCAACCAAACTATACCTTTGAACCTCAACTGTCCCTAAAGTTTCATAGGCAAATTCGCACTTATCGTCAATTTTAATCCCTTCTTTCATCAATTCAACCGCTTGTTCAATCTCACCTTTCCATTGCAACATCAAGAGACCTCGGTGTACGAAAATGGAGGCATTGTCTGAGTCAATCTCTAGCGCTTTTCCATACAACTTATCCGCCTCTTCATAATCCTGTTTCTCGGTTAAAACTTGCGCGTACAAAACGTAAGTCTCGACACAATTTGGAAATTTCTCAATGCCTTTTTTAAAATTGGCCAAAGTTTGCATCAAAAGTTGCACGTCCTGCACTTGCATTGCGTGCCGATAATCCGAATAGCATTTTTGTACAAAAGCCACCGAAAAATTCGGATTCAAATCAACAGCTCTCTGAAAATCGAGTATCGCTTCATTTGTTTTCTCCATCAAAAGCTTGACTTGACCTCGGTGGTGGAAAACATCGGATATTTCCGGACCGATTTCGGCCGCTTTATCGAAATCTTCAAGGCACTCTGTGAGCTTCTCATTTTGCATGTAAATCGACGCCCGCTTGATTAGTGAATTAACTTTGATTTTGACGTCACAGTCGGTGTTAATGATTGTGGTCAAGTCTTCAAGTGCCTTGTCTAGACTTCCGGTGAGGAAATAAAACGAAGCTCGGAGTGATAAAGCTTCGATTTTAAACGGTGATTCGGATTCACTTGAGTTGATTTCTTCGGTACATGATGGTATAATTTCGTCGTATTTTTCCGTAGCGAATGCGAGTTTGGCTTTGGGGAAACCCGAAAGTTCCCCCTGGCCGAGTGGATCCCCCACTTCGGTCAATTTCTGGTAAACCACATCTTCGGAAAACGAGGAAAAATAAGTCTTGATGAACGTTTTCGACGGTATTATAGGTTTTCGGTTAAGCATGGCCTCCTGTGCGTGTTTTTTGCCCAACTCTTTCAGCACTCGATCAGCCATCAAGAGGGCCGTTTGGTTCTGGAATTGTTGCAAAAGACACACACAAGTGACATCATCCAAACAATTCTCCCAGTCTTTGACAATCTCCTCAGCCTTGGCTCTCCTCATTAGCGCTTTCTCGTACCTGGAATTTAATTCAATGGCTTTAGTACAATCAGCAATGACACTGCTCCATTTTTTGAGGTTTTCGTAAGCCGCCGCTCGATTTTGGTAATATGTGGCTAATTCTGTTTTGAATTCGTCCGGACATGCCTCAATGGCTTTGTTATACAAGTGGATGGCTTCGTCAAATTTGCCCTTTTTGAACATTTCGTTGCCGGAAGTTTTATACTGTTGGGCTTGCTCGAGAGGCGTGGGGTCTTTGACGGACTCATCGATTGATATTGTGTCGCTGGTGTCTTTCAATTGGGGCTTGCGGCCGGTTTTTAAGTACCAGTAGCTGAGACCTAGAGCGCTTACTGCTCCAATACCCAGAGCGATTTGCCATTTTTGGAGCGATGAAGTCGTGCTAGACGTGGATGAGGCCATCGATTGTGTAGTTGGACGCACACACTTGGAGTTCTTATCTTAAATTGGTTATTTATCAAAAATGAGGTTATGTAACGAGTTTGACAGCCCACAACTTGACAGCAAAACTTGATTGTATGTTTTACTGGTTGCATACGCAATAGGGAAAATTAGGGTACAGCTGGGGATGTATGGTGTATTAGCTATTTCAAAACCATGTAAACGCCAACGTCGCATTTTACCAAATTCTTTTTTTTTAAATAACGTTGATAAAAATAGTTATTAATGATTAGATCTCTCATTGAAAGTATATGAAATGCATAAATAATTTATAACAACTACAGCTAATACAAGTTGAAGGAATTCCAGGGAAGTACCAGGATGTATAGAGGAAGTACGGGGAAGTACAGTATATCTTATAAATTGAGACCATTGCGCAAGCGCAAAGTTAAGGCGCACCTGATGTTTACGTGATCTCCAACACTTTTGTGTAAATCGAGGTATAAATCGAAGTTAAGATTTTGGATTATGAGGTTTTATCGATATTTTCTTAAAGAAAACGGTATAAGTACACTTTTCAATACCGCAATTCAGTACCTAGGTAATTATTAGTATTTTTTTGTAATGACTAAAAACTCTTATTCTCTGATTTTGAAAATGATATCTTTAAGCACTATTTTAAAAATATTGGATTAATTTTATAATTGTTGTTTACACAATTTGGAAATAGTTTTGATAAACCACATCTGTTGGCTAACATTTCAGAGGAAGATCTAGTTCTTAGACTACATAAGAGAAAAAAATTTATACAAATTTTTTTTATATAAAACTTTTTTTTATACAAAATCAATTTTTTCTAATAGTCTGGACTTTCTCTCCTATAACTAAAGTTGTTGATACAGTACAAAAAAATATACAGACATTTTTTAACTCCAACGTCGCATTTTCTCTAAAAATTTGTTGTTATAAATTAATTAGTTGTGCACTTTAAAAAATTAATAGCAGACGTAATTTATCGTTTAAATGAGAGATCCAATCATTAGTAACTATTGTACATTTTTATCAACCTTATTTAAAGAAAAAATTTGGTAAAATGCGAGGTTGGTGTTTACGTAGTAATTTTGGAACAGCTAATATTAACTGTTTCAAAATTATAAAAAATTATTTTTTTAAATAAGATTGATAAAATTGTAAAGTCGTTATTACTGATTAGATTTCTCATTGAAAGTATAAATTACATAAGCTATTATTTTTTTTGAAGTGCATGAATAATTTATAATAGCTAATTTTGAGAGAAAATGCGACTGGCGTTTTTATAGTTTTGAAACAGCTAATATCTCTTTATATTTTTCACAGTTTACCTTTATGTTTTATTAAAACTTGAAGCATTTTCCAATTTTGTTTTATTTTTATTAAAATGATCTGTTTCATTTTTATTATAAAAATTTAAAAACACAAATACCATTAATATGGTTCTATTAAAACAATATTTTAATAGATAATGCGTTTTTTATTTGAAACAAACATGGTTTCATAATCCGCATTTATGTACGATATAATAAATTATAACTATGTTTTAAATAATTCTACGTTTTGTAAGCTTTTGTTATAGGCAACTGTCAAAACACTTCTCTCAACATGGCCTCTAATTGCAATTTCTAGTAATTTTCGGTTTAGATGCAACGGTTGGTAAGAGCCGCCATTCTGTCAATTTTTTGGGGAATAAGATAATTGGGGTATGAAATCTTTAAAAATGTGAACTGTCATCTTGGGGTTACTATGAAATATATAAAAAAATGTTTTTTAAAAAAGCTTTTATTTAAGATGCACTAAAACGTAAAAAATAATGTATTTCAATCACAGGAGAATATTTTTTCTTACAGGTTCAAATTCTAAAATTTATTAAAGCTTTGGGAGTTGTCAACTGAACAAAGTAATTCTGTAATGCCGTAGTTTTATAACTCCCAAAGCTTTTATAAATTTTAGAATTTTAACCTGTAAGAAAAAATATTCCCCTGTGATTGAAACACATTATTTTTTACTTTATAGTGCATCTTTTAAATAAAAGCTTTTTTGAAAAACATTTTTTTATATATTTTTATTTTTTGCTTTTTAGTCTTTTATTGTGTGCATCTACCGTGACGTCCAAATGACCAACATACCGTCTATGTCGGTATAATAAACGGTATCTATAAATCGAGAACCCCTTTGTAAACATAACCTAAAATTTTAAAACCCCTTTCGGGCAGATTAAGTAAGTATGCAAAATTTCAATTCAGTGGGACAACGGGAACCCTTTCAAATTTAGCTCCGAAAAAATAACCGACAGACAGACAACATTGTGAGTTAAATAAAATAATTTTTGAACTTTGGCGCCCTCTAACTTTTAAACGGTGCAACTTGGTATAGAAGTAAGTTGGATTGAATCGTTTTATTTTGACTTGGAAAATCTCCAAAGTCAGTATAAATTATCTCTTGGTTTTTTGGAACCGATGACACACTAAATATTATCCTGGTCCAACAATGAAAAGGTATTTAAAAATAAGGAACTTGACCATTTTTTATGATTTTAATTACTTTTACTTTACCTACTAGTATAAATATAAGAACGAATCGTACAAAATAAGTCTGAAAAAGTAACTCTTCTTTCTAATCGTATTTATAAAAATATGTAGCAAAGTGTCTGGCGACAAAACAATTTCCTAAACATCATATCATTGATTATAACATCACATTTCGTCTAACTATCACTTGTCTGTCCCTTGAGTTATCTAGAATTAAATCAAACGACTAGCTACAAGTCCTTATGCTATTATTATGTAAATGTTTTGATTCTATTCTAGCGGGGCACCAAAATGGAAGAATTGACAAAAACGAAATGCAATTAAACAAAAACTATTCTTTCTCCATTATCACAATCTTTAACAATGAAAAATTAAAAAATTAACTACAATCATTGGAAACTTATTTGTGGCACTTTCTCACTTCACATGCTACTGCTGGAATCACCTGGAAAATGTAACAAATTATCACTACAGGAGGGCGTTGGTGAGGCCCGACTTGCTGAACTGAAACTACTTGCAGAACTTATATCTTCAACATCTTTGTTGTTCAAATCTGCCGATTGTTCACCCCCTGAAACCACCCAAACAATTTAAAATCAACGAAACAAAAAACTAACAATACTAGTATAATAATACAGACAAAAAACATCACAACTCCAGACATGAGATCTTTATTTTTCTTTCCAATTTTAGTGATTCACAAAAAAGTCTTAAAATTATTGTTATGTACAATTTTACACCACGTTTGTTGAAAATTCAAGGTGAACACATTTAATACTTAGAAAAACGTTATCCTGACCCAACACATCTAAAAAATTAACAAATACGAGAGCATTTTGGAGACTTTCGGAATTTATTTACGTTTTTTTTTTGACTTTTTCCGCCAATTTTTCGACGTTTGTGAGTTTTGCGCCGGCGCAAGATCCTCGACAATCGCCGGTACTTTGCTCGAATCGTCACTTTCGGTCGTCTCCGGTGATGAGCCGATCTCATCCGAAGATTTACTATCAAGTTTCACCTCCATGTCAATATCGATCAAATTCTCTTTTTTCGTAAAACTTTCAATTTCGGGAAGATCCAAATCGATGATTTTTTCTTTGGCTGGTTTTGAGGCTGCCACCACAATATTCCAGGACCTTTTTATTGGTGGTGGAATATCGTCATTTATTTGCACCAAACTGGCATTCTCTTTTTCTTTTGTTATTTTCACTCCGAGCTTGGTTTTGGGTTTGCGAGTTTTACGTGTCGATAATTTTTCTTCTTCGGAAGAACAAGTAATTTCCGGATCGGTTGTTTTATTCAAAGCGTTGGTCATTTTTTCGCTGCAATCTTCAGCATCTTCAAATTTTAAAATGCTTTCGAATAGAGATGAGTCGGGGCTTTTTTTCACCATTGGCACATCTTCAAACTGTGGTGGCAACACATCAACAACACTATCCAAAACATCTGAAAGAGATTTAGTTTTTTAAACTTATTCTTATACAGGCTGTCCGTTTTTCGAGCTCGGTTAAATTATTTGTAAAAAAAAACGCAAATTTGTAATTTTTTTAATTAGGACGTTCTTCAGGCACTTTTTTACAAGGAATCTAAATCTGTCAACACTCAACTTTGGTTTTTCTAATGGACGCCATATTCGATTTTTGTATTTTTGAAAAGTGTTTTTATTTCTGATTACAATGATGTATCACATGCCCAAGTAGCACAAAACATCTTTTTGGTTGTGGCAGCTAAAAAGTTGTTGCAGTAACGTTATGGCAACCTGATTGGTTATTTCATTAGGTTTTTAAAATGAAGTTGTTTTTTAGTTAGATTAATGTTTAAAAAAGCTATAATATGCTCATTTGGCTTTATATTAGACTCCTAATAGTTGCCCCACAATTTAGCTTTAATTTGGTATCTACGTAACTAAATAGTTATTTTTTAGGTTGCCATAATGCTTTTATGTCCATCGTAAACCCAAAAAATAACCTTTTCACAGCTATTTAAAGTTGATATATTATAGCTATCACACATATTTTAATGACAAAATAATGTCTAAAATATTACTATTTCATGACCATTTGGCTATTCTGCCATATTGTTGTGAATAATCTATCTTATAACTATATGGCAAATTTCCAAAGTTGCCGCAACGTTTTCTTAAAAATAAAAAAGCTAAAATATAGCGAAAATCTATTTGCAGAATGTGGCAATTTGGTAGCAAAATTTTAGTTGTCATTACCAAGTAATTTCTATAACTCTACCCTTTCGTAGCTACACAATAATTTTCCCATCATTTTAACTGTCAAATTTTATCTGTCAAAACCAAAAGTGTATTTTCTGTAGTGTGGAGTGTGAATTATGCCTAAAGTTGACATTAAACAAACTGATTTTTCCTTAAAAAGATTTAGGAAAAGCAGTACATATTACAGAAAATTAAAACGTCGAACGACTGACTCAACTTATTTAGTTTGTTTCGATTTAGTCATTATTTAGCCAGAAAAGCCACCTCAAACGTAAAAAATAACTAAATACCATTTGGTTTTAACTTAGTCAATATTAGGTTTCTGAGTCAGTTTCCTAACAATCAGAGAAGAAAATAAAAATGGCGATTTTTTTGACAAGTATGACAGCGCAGATAGCGGCCATTTTAAATTTTTCTTATGTGTGTCAATTTTACAACTATTTTATAACCATTTAATAACTTTGTCGTTGTCAGAATCATAATTACTGCTATTTTATAAAATTTAATAAATAAAAGTGATACATTTTTATAACTGAAATTAATTTAAAAGAAAAACTCTCTTAATTTTTTGAAAAAAAAAATTAGTATGTTTAATAAATTATTGCTTTTTTTAAGATTTTTTAGATTTCGGAAGTTTAATTGGATTTGGATCTAGAAGGTTCACATTTCCGCCAAGCTAACTTATTTAAAAACGAAACGACATAATAACCTAGAAGTTTATTTTTTGTAAAACAAGACAAGACAAAGTTATAAAAATTCTGCTCGCATATTTAATAGAACTGTCAAAAGTTAGTTTGTTAAACAAATTTTTTGAGGTTTTTTTCCAAAGCACTCTTTGCAAAAACGCTTTTTTCTTAATTTTAATCACCATGTAAGATTCGATCATATCATATGATAACATCGTTGTAATCACAAATAAAAAGACTTTTCAAAAATACAAGTATTAAATATGGCGTCCATAAGAAAAACCAAAGATGAGTGTTGTAACTATGATATCAAGAACGCCTTGGAAAAGGTGATAATAGATTTAGATTCCTTGTAAAAAAGTGCCTGAAGAATGTCTTACTTAAAAACGTCTAGTTTTCTTAGTTTTCGCTTAAAAAAATAAAAACGAAAATTTTTGATTTTTCTCAATAATTCAAAAACTAAAAATGACACATCAAATTTTCTTTCAGGTAATTGTTCAGCATTAAAATGCGCAATTTTGCCCTAATTTAACTGACCTCGTGGAGCTCAAAAAACGGACACCCTGTAGATAATACAGTAGAGCTTCAAAATTTTGTGTACAATTCTGAGTTCAAGAACTATGAGAAATTGGCGCCAACTTTGAAATTAAATAGTAACCACACATTTTTATTGCATTTTTGAATTCACCGTCTCAAACTGAGTAAAATTTATTATCTGTCATAGTTTTTGACCAGTATTTTTTTTTTAATTTTCATTGCAGGGGTTCATTGAAAATATTACAGCTCCTTGAACACTTTACAATAAGTGAATAAATTTTTTGAATTCGATAACTGAAGGTTAAAAAAGCATTCTAGAATTTTCAAAATTGTCAACTGTCAAAATTCAAGACTAGTATGATTTTTTTCAAAATAGTTATCAAAAAACAGCTACAACCTTGTTTTCTTAACGGCAATCGAAAAATTTTTTTATCAACACGTGCTATACTTATCTTTACAGTTTTTGAAAAAAATCACAAAAAATGAATTTTACTTTGTAATTTTCATCGTTAGTCAAATAGGCATTGCGAAATGGTCAACAATTGTCAAACTTTGACATTTTTTTTAGTTTTTAGCTGATCTATTATCGAACAAGCAATAAAACAATAATATTTAATTATATCTTGTTTATAATTTAGTATAGTCCATCCGGAATTAAAATCAATTGTCAATGTCAAAAATTTTGAAATTATGTTGGAACCTTGCGACATTGCCATAGGAACGAAGCCTGGACGACTAACTTTAAATGGTATTGCCAACGTTGAAACAATTTGACAATTGATTTTAATTCCGGATGGACTATACATTATGTAAAGTAACTCAGTCAGTCTGCCCTCGAGTTTTAAACTTCTTGAATGAAAATTTTTCGAAAGTTTACTGATAAAAAATGAAAATAATGAGCAAAAATTCTGTTTTTGTGATTTTTTTCAAAAACTGGTAAAAAGTAGATTAGAAGATGTTGATAAAAGTCTCCATAAAAATCAATCTTTATTTGATTACCATTGAAAAAACAAGGTCATTCTATATGAAAAAAACTGTTAGCCTTGCAATTTGACAGTTAAGAATACTGAAGATTTTAGAAAACCCTATAAACCTTTGGTTATTAAATGCAAAAAGAATTATTCACTTATTGTAAAGGGTTCATTTTGAATGAAATAAAATTTTGGATAAAGAATTGACATATGTCAAAAACTATGACAGATGAGGGGTATATTTTAGTCAGTTTCAATTTCAATAGTTTTGAAAATAATTTAATTCAACTCAGAATGGTTGATTTTAAAGCTATACAGGGTGGTCCAGCCCAGCTCCCTTCTTCTGTAGCTCAGTTATTATTAAAGTTGGAGTTTTGATATTTTCTAGATGTTATTTATACTCTAGGACACATTTTAGGAAAATATTTTTGATTATACAGAGTGTCTCAAAAAAGGTATGACGTCATAATAATAAATTTTTTAACGGCATGCTAATATTTTTTGTGCTCATTATGATACCTTTTTAGCTTCTTACATGTCCCTAAAGTTTTTTTCAAATCGGTTCAGGGATTATTGTTAAAAAAAATAAAAACCAAAAAAAATCGGTTTCACATCTTCAGTTTTAAAAATTAATAAAAAATAGAAACAGTGTCTTTGTGACGAAACTAATACTAGGTGCGTGTTGATTTATTAATTAAGCTTCATTGATTTAAATTAAATACAGGGTGTTTAGAATTTATTTCCAAACTTTTTAAAAGTTTAGAACCCTTTATTTTGCTTATTTTAAATGGCAATCCCTATTTATTTTTATATCATTCGATGCAGAATTAAAAAACGAACAACTTTTTGTATTACAACCCTAACGTAAATCCTAACACATTCGGAGTTATTTGCTGAAAACTTGTTTGGTGAAGTATTTTAATGACAATTTTAATGAGTACATATCGAAGATGATTTGAAGATCGTTCCTTTTTATGTCAATCGATGCAGAATTAAAAAACTTTTTTTTTTGTTATTACATCCCTATTGCAAATCCTAACACATTCGGAGTCATTTGTCAATGACAAATGACTAATTTAATAAAAATCGAACATGGTTAATGTTTTTGGCAAATAACTCCGAACGTGTTAGGATTTACGTTAGGGTTGTAATAAGAAAAAATGTTTATTTTTTAATTCTGCATCCAACGGTATAAAAATAAGTAGGGGTTGCCATTTAAAATAATCAAAATAAAAGGCTCCAAAATTTTAAAAGTTTGGAAATAAATTGTAAACACCCTGTAGTAACTCAAATCAATCAAATTCACTTAATAAGTCTGCTAAACCTTGTTCAACACGCACCTAGTATTAGTGTCGTCACAAAAACACTGTTTCTATTTTTTATTAATTTTTAAAACTGAAAGCCGATTTTTTTTGATTTTTATTTTTTTTAACAATAATCCCTGAACCGATTTGAAAAAAACTTTAGGAACATGTTAGAAGCTAAAAAGGTATCATAATGAGCACAAAAAATATTAGCATGCCGCTCAAAAAATTTATTATTATGACGTCATACCATTTTTGAGACACTCTGTATAATCAAAAATATTTTCCTGAAATGTGTCCTAGAGTATAAATAACAATTAGAAAATATCAAAGTCAAAACTTTAATAATAACTAAGCTACAGAAGACGGAAGCTGGGCTGGACCACCTTGTATATTAGAAGTTACAAAGTTTTTAGGGCCTAAAAAAAATTGATATATGAAGAGGTTATAAATAAAAGGAGTCTATATTGAAATATCATTTAATTACGTTTCAAGGGTGTAATTTCCCTTTTCTTCAGATTAAAACATGTCTACAAACAATAAATTAACTTTCAAATAGAATAATTTAATAAAACTAACAGGTGTACATAACATATTGTATAAATAAAATGGCCTAACATGATTTTAAAGATACTTTGAGATAACAATATAGTCAATAAACAAATTAAAATGTAAAAAATGTACAAACAACACTCAACAAATAAAAATTGGTATATGGGACAAATTAACATAACGATGATTATTATTTTTTATTTTTTATTATATCTTTATAGCAATTACCTATCTTATCTATGTCGGTTTGAATATTGACATTGTCAAAACATTTAATATACAAATTTTCTAAAATTAGTCTTTTTACTTTATTTGGTTCATTATGCAAAAAAATTATGTTATTATAATTAAAAGAATGTCCAGTTTCAACAGAATGTTTTACAAGGCCTGAATGTCCTACGTTAGCATTAGATAAGTGATATTTATGTTGTTTTATTCTATTTTTAATATGTTGACAAGTTTCACCTATATAGCAATTATTACAATCATTACAATCAATTTTGTATACAACATTCGACATTAAATTTTTTATCATTTTTATCTTTAACTTTGCTAAATAACAAATCATATATAGTATTAATAGGTTTCCAAGCTGGTGTAATGTTTAAATGTTTAGTTAATGATTCAATTTTAGATTTAAGATTAGCATCGAAAGGAAAACTGACATAGATATTTTTATTTTTATTTTTATTATTATTACATAGATGTTTATTTGTTTTTTTATTTTTATTAATATTATTGTTAGATTTTTGAAGAATTACCTTGTATATTAAGTGAGCAGGTTAGCTGTTATTTAACAATATTTCTCTACATTCACTTAGGTTTTTGACTTTGAAATCGGGATGAGAAATTGTATCGACTCGATGAACAAAATTTTTAATAATAGACATTTTTTGATGATATGGATGATAAGACATAAAGTTTAAATATTTATTAGAAGCTATTTCTTTTTTGTAAAAATAGAAAACTATACCATTATTATTAAAAATTAAAGTGGTGTCAAGAAAATTAATACAATTGTTAACGGAAACTTCAACTGTAAAATTAAGTCTAGGATGAAACTTGTTAAATAAATCTAAAATATGAGTGATGTTATCTATTGGTACAAGTGCAATACAATCATCAACATATCTATAATAAATCGGTATGTTAAAAGGAATGTTGTTAAAAACAGAGTTTTCTAATTCGAATAATACTATGTCAGCAATAATAGGACTAATAGGTGAGCCCATTGGGCAACCAAAAATCTGTTTATAAATGATACCATCAAATGTAAAATATGAAGAATTTAGAACAAATTTTAAAATGTTTGAAAAGAAATCTTTGTCAATATTAGTATTTAAATCATTAAATTTTCTGTTAACAATGTCAATAGCCAAATCGATCGGGATATTAGTAAAAAAACTAAAGTATAATTATTGTGATTATAGTTTTTAAGATCAGTGGCTTTAATTTTCGTAATTAATTCGGAAGTGTTTTTAATATTGTAATTGGAGGTAACAGTTAATGTATTTAAAATGTTTGTCAAAAACTTAGATAATTCGTAAATAGGACAATTATGTGTAGAAACTACACAATTGTGAATTTTAACAAGTCCATAAATTTTGGGAATAATACCATTGTAACAAATTAAGTTTTTATAGACCTGATTATTGATCTATTCGTTCTTCAGTAAGTGTTTAGCGATTTCAAAGTCAAAAACCTAAGTGAATGTAGAGAAATATTGTTAAATAACAGCTACCCTGCTCACTTAATAAACAAGGTAATTCTTCAAAAATCTAACAATAATATTAATAAAAATAAAAAAAGAAATAAACATCTATGTAATAATAATAAAAATAAAAATATCTATGTCAGTTTTCCTTTCGATGCTAATCTTAAATCTAAAATTGAATCATTAACTAAACATTTAAACATTACACCAGCTTGGAAACCTGTTAATACTATATATGATTTGTTATTTAGCAAAGTTAAAGATAAAAATGATAAAAATTTAATGTCGAATGTTGTATACAAAATTGATTGTAATGATTGTAATAATTGCTATATAGGTGAAACTTGTCAACATATTAAAAATAGAATAAAACAACATAAATATCACTTATCTAATGCTAACGTAGGACATTCAGGCCTTGTAAAACATTCTGTTGAAACTGGACATTCTTTTAATTATAATAACATAATTTTTTTGCATAATGAACCAAATAAAGTAAAAAGACTGATTTTAGAAAATTTGTATATTAAATGTTTTGATAATCTCAATATCCAAACCGATATAGATAAGATAGGTAATTGCTAGAAAGATATAATAAAAAATAAAAAACAATAATCGTCGTTATGTTAATTTGTCCCATATACAAATTTTTATTTGTTGAGTGTTGTTTGTACATTTTTTAAATTTTAATTTGTTTATTGACTATATTGTTATCTCAAAGTATCTTTAAAATCATGTTAGGCCATTTTATTTATACATCTGTTATGTATACCTGTTAGTTTTTATTTCAATTGACGATAATATAAAATATTTTTATTGTTATTTATATTTGTATTGTTTTTCGCTGCATTTGGGTGGTGGAATGATAAAACCTCCCCCCTCTCTTTTTTCTAATATTTGACCGTTTAACCTTCAACTCTCAGCAGTGTTGCCAGACTTGGGGATTAATCCCTAGTTTTGGATATTTTGTAAATGTTTGGGGACAAAAGGATTTTTAAATTGAAATTACGAAAATCTGGGGATTTTTATGTTGGTACCTATATTAGTGAATAATGTAGCTGGAAATGTTTTTTATATAAACTCCTATAATAAATATTTTTCCCACTTATCCCAAACTTGGAATAAATGAAATCTTACAAATTTTTCAATTATATGGATGTCTCGATCTTTGTTTAACACAGTATATTCAATAATGTGTTGAAAAGAGACAACAACCAACATGGAATTAAAAAATGACGTTTAGTAACTTGGTTGCTATATTGGCAACGATTATCAAGTGTATTAATACGATTCAGGCACCATTACCTACAAACTTTGTGCCGATTATAATTTTTACATGTTAATACTTATTCATATATTATTATAAACATTTTAATAATAAATAATTATTTTAAGAAGGTGGTGTTGTGGTGCTGTTATCTGGGGATTTTTGCTGTATTTTGGGAACTTCTGGGGACAATTTACTTTTCGATCTGGCAACTCTGACTCTCAGTCTTCCTTCCACCTCTCAAAGTGTGTCATAGTCTTTAGGTATGTTTATTAAATTATTATATTTGAAAGTTAATTTATTGTTTGTAGACATGTTTTAATCTGAAGAAAAGGGAAATTATACCCTTGAAACGTAATTAAAAGACTCCTTTTATTTATAACCTCTTCATATATCAATATTGAGTCTAAGAAACCAACAAGTTTTAAAAAAAAATTCTTACCTTGCACTTTGTCTTCCTTGTTGCTTTTGGGCTCAATTTTGGCGCAAGTTTTTTTGATTGTTTTATTTTTCGGTGAGCTTTCTCTCGACTTATTGATATGTTTGGATGATAGTCTATTGTTTTTTTCATTGTTGATGATTTTGACAGCGACTTCAGTGTTGGCTTCAAGACTTTTGGTCAGTATGTGATCTGGAGGACAAGGTTTCGGTTTGGTTTCTGAATAAAAAACGGCTTTTGGTGCCACCACCGGTCTAAATAATGCTTCATCACAATTTTCATGTATAACAGCATCTTCGATGATAACTTGCTGTTCTAATAATGTTGTTTCATCATCAGATTGGACTGTTACAACGGTGCCTAACGGATTCACGACTTTGGCAACTGTTGTTGATGGTTTCATTGAAACGATCACACAATGCCCACCTGAACAGAAAAAGCCAATGGCAGGTGTTACTGATTGATTGCGATAAAGCATGCACACATGCACCTCAACCAAAAAATTAAAAAGAAAAAAAAAGTACTATATAAAGTATAATAGGAAATGAAGGAGGGTTATTATACTGTGCGATTTAATTATTGTTAATTCAAGTGGTCAGTTTTCCTGCCTTTGGCTAGTTCTGTTGCTGATGATTTGATATTGTGTGGTGTCATTGCGACGAAATACCGAATAAGATGAACAAATGAGCGCGATTTTAATTATGTAATTTGTGTCACAAGGAAAATTCAACCACTTTTTTTTTTTTCAAGCCAAAGCAAATTTCAAGTGCAATATGGGATACTATAACATGAGAGCGAAAATGAACTGAATTCGAGCAGGCTGTGCTGATAAAAAGGCACACATTTGAAACAAAAACGTTATACAGGGTGTTTCAAGTTTTAGGTCCAGTCAAAAAATAAGTACTTCTAGTTGTCCAAAAGAAAAAAAATATAT
This sequence comes from Tribolium freemani, assembly GCA_939628115.1. Classification (NCBI taxonomy): domain Eukaryota; kingdom Metazoa; phylum Arthropoda; class Insecta; order Coleoptera; family Tenebrionidae; genus Tribolium; species Tribolium freemani. The sequence continues at coordinate 15,763,773 of OW626786.1, read as the reverse complement.
CTCAAACGATTTGATGCTTTAATGTTATACGAAATTTTCATGGTATGAGCGTGAATTGTAAAAAACTAGATAAAAAATTTTTTGTTTCCAAATTATTGCAATCGTTTTCTCATAATAAAATTCCTCCTATTTTTTAAGTGAGACTTCCGAAACTGAAACAGTAAAAAACCCAAGGCGTATTGAGCAATTGAAATTTCAATTTGCAAAAGATCAAATAAATGTTTTATCTTAGTCACCTTTGAGAAAACAGAGCTCGTATCTTTGCTTGATTCACAAAAAATTGAAACGTCATTAACTGTCAGACTAAAATTTTACTTGTCAATTAAAAAATGCCCTTTTTTTTGCAAATTGAAATTTCAATTGTTCAATACGCCTTGGGTTTTTTACTGTTTCAGTTTCGGAAGTCTTACTTAAAAAATAGGAGGAATTTTATTATAAAAAAATTATTGGAATAATTTGAAAAAAAAATGTAGTTTTTTGCGTTTTACGCTTATATCATGAAAATTTGGGATATCAGCAAAGCATCAAATTGAAGCGTGTTAGAAACTCTATCGTTTGCGATATATATTTTTTATTTTGGAATACTAGAAGTATTTATTTTTTGACTGGACCTAAAACTTGAAACACCCTGTATAGATACTTTGTTACGCAGAATTTAATAATTTTTTTAAACATTTGTTTAGCTGCAATAACATAAAGTTGTGTTTTTTTAATTTTTTCTATTTGATATGTCAATTTATGTAATACATTATTTTTAAATATTAAAAAAAACACAACATTCGCTTTTTCTTTATAGTGGGCCATGAAAAAATTTGATTTTCAATTAAAACTATGAAATAATAATAAGTGTTTTAGAAAGCATTTTATGTAATGTATACAGGGTGCTCAAAAAGTGGCGCACCAACTCAGTGGTACGTTATTGAGAAACATATGTAGATTACGGGAAAAATCTTGGAAAAATTCCTAAAGTCATATTTTAAAAAATCTGGAGCTTCAAACTTATTTTGTTAACTTCTCCAGTTTTCATTATTTTTTAATGTTTTTATGTGTCATACTAAGTAATCGTTAACTAACAAAACGATGAATAATTATTTTTAAATTTACTATCAGACAAAAAAATTAAAATTCATCAAAAAAATCACAATTTGTAGATGTGCCAACACTGGGAATTATTTTCTAGGAATTCTATTGTGATCACGACTGTTAGACAACGTTGCCACATTTCATTTATTTAAAATTTGTTATTTATTAATAATTTTAATACAAAGAATTGTTTTACTATTTTTACCTGTATATGTAAGCAGTTCTCTACCACACACCATTGAGTTGGTGCGCCACTTTTTGAGCACCCTGTATTTGTTCAATTGAAAATAACTTTACTTTAACATAGCTTATTTTTATAATTTCACATTTTTCACAAAGTTTTTAGATTTTTCATACCTTATATATAATCTGTAATAAACACGCAGCAGGCGTAGATATAATTTTGTTAGGTTAGGTGCTTTTTTCAAAAATTCGCTGTCAGTTTATTTAAAATGTCGAAAGTAATTTCTGTTGATGAAAAAGCGTGTATGAAAAGATTTTTATTTATCTAATGATAATGACTAGAATAACAAATAGCGTATTCATTTATTTATTTAAAAAAGAAGCAAACTGACAACAGTGTTTGGTTGTCATCAATTATTATAACCTAAAATAGATTTCTTATGACAAAAAAATTAAGTAATTTTTTCATGGCTAACTACATTCAAATATTATAAATATATTTTTATCACAAGTATACAGGGTGTCCGTTTTTTGAGCTTCAACATGGAATCTTAGTTATTATAAACAATTACCTGAAAGAAAATTTCATGTGTCATTTTTAGTTTTTGAATTACTGAGAAAAATCAAAAATTTGTAATTTTCGTTTTTATTTTTTTAAGTGAAAACTAAGAGAACTAGACATTTTTAAGTAAGACATTCTTCAGGCACTTTTTTACAAGAAATCTAAATCTATCATCGCCTTTTCCAAGGCGTTCTTGATGTCAGAGTTACAACACTGAATTTTGATTTTTCTTATGGACGCCATATTTAATACTTGTATTTTTGAAAAGTCTTTTTGTTCCTGATTACAACGATGTATCACATGATATGATCGAATCTTAATGGTGATTAAAATTAAGAAAAAAACGTTTTTGCAAAGAGTGCTTTGGAAAAAAACGCCAAAAATTTTGTTTACAATAAGTGAATAATTCTTTTTGCATTTGATAACCAAAGGTTTATAGGGTTTTCTAAAATCTTCAGTATTCTTAACTGTCAAATTGCAAGGCTAACAGTTTTTTTCATATAGAATGACCTTGTTTTTTCAATGGTAATCAAATGAAGATTGATTTTTATGGAGACTTTTATCAACATCTTCTAATCTACTTCTTACCAGTTTTTGAAAAAAATCACAAAAACAGAATTTTTTGCTCATTATTTTCATTTTTTGTCAGTAAACTTTCGAAAAATTTTCATTCAAGAAGTTTAAAACTCGAGGGTAGACTGACTGAGTTACTTTACATAATGTATAGTCCATCCGGAATTAAAATCAATTGTCAAATTGTTTCAACGTTGGCAACTCCATTTAAAGTTAGTCGTCCAGGCTTCGTTCCTATGGCAATGTCGCAGGGTTCCAACATAATTTCAAAATTTTTGACATTGACAATTGATTTTAATTCCGGATGGACTATACTAAGTTATAAAAAAAAAACAATTAAATATTATTGTTTTATTGCTTGTTCGATAATAAATCAGCTAAAAACTAAAAAAAAATGTTAAAGTTTGACAATTGTTGACCATTTTGCAAGGCCTATTTGACTAACGATGAAAATTAAAAAGTAAAATTCATTTTTTGTGATTTTTTTCAAAAACTGTAAAGTATAGCACGTGTTGATAAAAAAATTTTTCGATTGCCGTTAAGAAAACAAGGTTGTAGCTGTTTTTTGATAACTATTTTGAAAAAAATCATACTAGGCTTGAATTTTGACAGTTGACAATTTTGAAAATTCTAGAATGCTTTTTTAACCTTCAGTTATCGAATTCAAAAAATTTATTCACTTATTGTAAAGTGTTCAAGAGCTGTAATATTTTCAATGAACCCCTGCAATGAAAATAAAAAAAAATTACTGGTCAAAAACTATGACAGATAATAAATTTTACTCAGTTTGAGACGGTGAATACAAAAATGCAATAAAAATGTGTGGTTACTATTTAATTTCAAAGTTGGCGCCAATTTCTCGTAGTTCTTGAACTCAGAATTGTACACAAAATTTTGAAGCTCTACTGTATTATCTACAGGGTGTTCGTTTTTCGAGATCCACGAGGTCGGTTAAATTAGGGCAAAATTGCGCATTTTAATGCTGAACAATTACCTGAAAGAAAATTTGATGTGTCATTTTTAGTTTTTGAATTATTGAGAAAAATCAAAAATTTTCGTTTTTATTTTTTTAAGCGAAAACTAAGAAAACTAGACGTTTTAAGTAAGACATTCTTGAGGCACTTTTTTACAAGGAATCTAAATCTGTCATCGCCTTTTCCAAGGCGTTCTTGATGTCAGAGTTACAACACTCAACTTTGGTTTTTCTTATGGACGCCATATTTAATACTTGTATTTTTGAAAAGTCCTTTTGTTCCTGATTACAACAATGTATCACATGATATGATCGAATCTTACATGCTGATAAAATTAAGAAAAAAACGTTTTTGCAAAGAGTGCTTTGGAAAAAAACGCCAAAAATTTTGTTTAACAAACTAACTTTTGACAGTTCTATTAAATATGCGAGCAGAATTATAACTTTGTCTTGTTTTGTTTTACAAAAAATAAACTTCTAGGTTATGTCGTTTAGTTTTTAAATAAGTAAGCTTGCCGGAAATGTGAACCTTCCAGATCCAAATTCAATTAAACTTCCAAAATCTAATTTGTTTAAAAACAAAATTGTTGGCGTTTTTTCCAAAGCACTCTTCGCATTTTGATCAGTATGTAAAATTCAATCATATCATGTGATACATCGTTGTAATCAGAAATAAAAACACTTTTCAAAAAATATAAAAATCGAATATGGCGTCCATTAGAAAAACCAAAGTTGAGTGTTGTAACTGTGAGATCAAGAACGCCTTGGAAAATACGATGACAGATTTAGATTCCTTGTAAAAAAGTGCATGAAGAACGTAAAAATGATACATCAAATTTTCTTCCAGATAATTGTTAACCTCATGGTGGAGCTGAAAAAACAGACACCCTGTATAAAAATATAAAACTGTATAATATAAAAATGATTTTCTCGAAAAAACGGATTCGAGAATATGTCACTAAACGTTTTAGACTACTATTTTATAATTCTATTATTAGGTTGGTACTGCAAAGATCACCAAAATCTTTAGACATTTTTACGATGGACACGATGTGTCTAAAGTTACACTTATTATACATTCAAGGCTTGCTCTAATTCGGTACACTTTCAATCTCATGTTATACAAATAAAAATAAAACACAAATTACATGACTAGCAATAAATTTTAGTCATCACTTCTACATAATAATAACTCTATTTCAATTACCTGTATCTCCTCGAATCCCTGGCGATTCTAACATGGCATCTGCCAGATCCTCTTTAAGTCTTGTCTCCCCAGCACTTCCCACCTCCTCACACGCCTTATGATATGTGTCCAAAAACAATTGCTCACAACTGCTCGCAGACCCCGATTCAATTAAAATCGCATTGGCTTTGCTCACCGGCATATTAACCGGTTTTGAACGTCTCACATCAACCGATTTCGTTTCTAAAACAGTGCCATTTGTGATGGTATAGGTCTTGAACGTAAATTGGGGTCCCATCCAAAGCCTCCTATGGGGTCCTAAATGTGTCACAATTTCAACTTGAGACAACCAATGGTCATCATTATGATCGGGTTTAGTTTTTTTGTAAAGAGGCACGCTTTGAGCTATAAAATTTAAATTGTCCTCGGACAATGGTAAGGGAACGTCAGCGGTGTGGAGGCGACGATGTAGAGACCATTGTGCTTTTGCACAAACTTTCAATTCAATTGGGGTGTCGTTACATACACGTTCTTTTGGGAGTGAAGATGAAGGATGTGGCTCTAAATCGTATTGGATTAACGTACCGTAGCACGAAATTACAAACAGGGACTCCACCTGAAATGATAAAAAAAATTTTTTTTAACTAAATGCCACATTAACTAATTAATGGAAACTTTAAAACGTTCGTTAACTTATTACGCATCACAACAAACTTATAATAAATGAGCATCAGAAGTTAAAGTTGGAGTTTTGATATTTTGTAGATGTTATCTATTCTCTAGCACACATTTAAATTACAAACAAGGACTCCACCTGAAATGATAAGAATTTTTTTTTTAACTAAATGCCACATTAACTAATTAATGGAAACTTTAAAACGTTCGTTAACTTATTACGCATCACAACAAACTTATAATAAATGAGCATCAGAAGTTAAAGTTGGAGTTTTGATATTTTGTAGATGTTATCTATTCTCTAGCACACATTTAAATTACAAACAAGGACTCCACCTGAAATGATAAGAATTTTTTTTTTAACTAAATGCCACATTAACTAATTAATGGAAACTTTAAAACGTTCGTTAACTTATTACGCATCACAACAAACTTATAATAAATGAGCATCAGAAGTTAAAGTTGGAGTTTTGATATTTTGTAGATGTTATCTATTCTCTAGCACACATTTAAATTACAAACAAGGACTCCACCTGAAATGATAAGAATTTTTTTTAACTAAATGCCACATTAACTAATTAATGGAAACTTTAAAACGTTCGTTAACTTATTACGCATCACAACAAACTTATAATAAATGAGCATCAGAAGTTAAAGTTGGAGTTTTGATATTTTGTAGATGTTATCTATTCTCTAGCACACATTTAAATTACAAACAAGGACTCCACCTGAAATGATAAGAATTTTTTTTAACTAAATGCCACATTAACTAATTAATGGAAACTTTAAAACGTTCGTTAACTTATTACGCATCACAACAAACTTATAATAAATGAGCATCAGAAGTTAAAGTTGGAGTTTTGATATTTTGTAGATGTTATCTATTCTCTAGCACACATTTAAATTACAAACAAGGACTCCACCTGAAATGATAAGAATTTTTTTTAACTAAATGCCACATTAACTAATTAATGGAAACTTTAAAACGTTCGTTAACTTATTACGCATCACAACAAACTTATAATAAATGAGCATCAGAAGTTAAAGTTGGAGTTTTGATATTTTGTAGATGTTATCTATTCTCTAGCACACATTTAAATTACAAACAAGGACTCCACCTGAAATGATAAGAATTTTTTTTAACTAAATGCCACATTAACTAATTAATGGAAACTTTAAAACGTTCGTTAACTTATTACGCATCACAACAAACTTATAATAAATGAGCATCAGAAGTTAAAGTTGGAGTTTTGATATTTTGTAGATGTTATCTATTCTCTAGCACACATTTAAATTACAAACAAGGACTCCACCTGAAATGATAATTTTTTTTTTAACTAAATGCCATATTAACTAATTAATGGAAACTTTAAAACGTTCGTTAACTTATTACGCATCACAACAAACTTATAATAAATGAGCATCAGAAGTTAAAGTTGGAGTTTTGATATTTTGTACATGTTATCTATTCTCTAGCACACATTTAAATTACAAACAAGGACTCCACCTGAAATGATAAGATTTTTTTTTAACTAAATGCCACATTAACTAATTAATGGAAACTTTAAAACGTTCGTTAACTTATTACGCATCACAACAAACTTATAATAAATGAGCATCAGAAGTTAAAGTTGGAGTTTTGATATTTTGTAGATGTTATCTATTCTCTAGCACACATTTAAATTACAAACAAGGACTCCACCTGAAATGATAATTTTTTTTTTAACTAAATGCCATATTAACTAATTAATGGAAACTTTAAAACGTTCGTTAACTTATTACGCATCACAACAAACTTATAATAAATGAGCATCAGAAGTTAAAGTTGGAGTTTTGATATTTTGTACATGTTATCTATTCTCTAGCACACATTTAAATTACAAACAAGGACTCCACCTGAAATGATAAGAATTTTTTTTTTAACTAAATGCCACATTAACTAATTAATGGAAACTTTAAAACGTTCGTTAACTTATTACGCATCACAACAAACTTATAATAAATGAGCATCAGAAGTTAAAGTTGGAGTTTTGATATTTTGTACATGTTATCTATTCTCTAGCACACATTTAAATTACAAACAAGGACTCCACCTGAAATGATAAGAATTTTTTTTTTAACTAAATGCCACATTAACTAATTAATGGAAACTTTAAAACGTTCGTTAACTTATTACGCATCACAACAAACTTATAATAACTGAGCATCAGAAGTTAAAGTTGGAGTTTTGATATTTTGTAGATGTTATCTATTCTCTAGCACACATTTAAATTACAAACAAGGACTCCACCTGAAATGATAAGAATTTTTTTTTTAACTAAATGCCACATTAACTAATTAATGGAAACTTTAAAACGTTCGTTAACTTATTACGCATCACAACAAACTTATAATAAATGAGCATCAGAAGTTAAAGTTGGAGTTTTGATATTTTGTACATGTTATCTATTCTCTAGCACACATTTAAATTACAAACAAGGACTCCACCTGAAATGATAAGAATTTTTTTTTTAACTAAATGCCACATTAACTAATTAATGGAAACTTTAAAACGTTCGTTAACTTATTACGCATCACAACAAACTTATAATAACTGAGCATCAGAAGTTAAAGTTGGAGTTTTGATATTTTGTAGATGTTATCTATTCTCTAGCACACATTTAAATTACAAACAAGGACTCCACCTGAAATGATAAGAATTTTTTTTTTAACTAAATGCCACATTAACTAATTAATGGAAACTTTAAAACGTTTGTTAACTTATTACGCATCACAACAAACTTATAATAAATGAGCATCAGAAGTTAAAGTTGGAGTTTTGATATTTTGTAGATGTTATCTATTCTCTAGCACACATTTAAATTACAAACAAGGACTCCACCTGAAATGATAATTATTTTTTTTTTTAACTAAATGCCACATTAACTAATTAATGGAAACTTTAAAACGTTCGTTAACTTATTACGCATCACAACAAACTTATAATAAATGAGCATCAGAAGTTAAAGTTGGAGTTTTGATATTTTGTAGATGTTATCTATTCTCTAGCACACATTTAAATTACAAACAAGGACTCCACCTGAAATGATAATTTTTTTTTTAACTAAATGCCATATTAACTAATTAATGGAAACTTTAAAACGTTCGTTAACTTATTACGCATCACAACAAACTTATAATAAATGAGCATCAGAAGTTAAAGTTGGAGTTTTGATATTTTGTACATGTTATCTATTCTCTAGCATACATTTAAATTACAAACAAGGACTCCACCTGAAATGATAAGATTTTTTTTTAACTAAATGCCACATTAACTAATTAATGGAAACTTTAAAACGTTCGTTAACTTATTACGCATCACAACAAACTTATAATAAATGAGCATCAGAAGTTAAAGTTGGAGTTTTGATATTTTGTAGATGTTATCTATTCTCTAGCACACATTTAAATTACAAACAAGGACTCCACCTGAAATGATAATTATTTTTTTTTTTAACTAAATGCCACATTAACTAATTAATGGAAACTTTAAAACGTTCGTTAACTTATTACGCATCACAACAAACTTATAATAAATGAGCATCAGAAGTTAAAGTTGGAGTTTTGATATTTTGTAGATGTTATCTATTCTCTAGCACACATTTAAATTACAAACAAGGACTCCACCTGAAATGATAATTTTTTTTTAACTAAATGCCATATTAACTAATTAATGGAAACTTTAAAACGTTCGTTAACTTATTACGCATCACAACAAACTTATAATAAATGAGCATCAGAAGTTAAAGTTGGAGTTTTGATATTTTGTAGATGTTATCTATTCTCTAGCACACATTTAAATTACAAACAAGGACTCCACCTGAAATGATAATTTTTTTTTAACTAAATGCCATATTAACTAATTAATGGAAACTTTAAAACGTTCGTTAACTTATTACGCATCACAACAAACTTATAATAACTGAGCATCAGAAGTTAAAGTTGGAGTTTTGATATTTTGTAGATGTTATCTATTCTCTAGCATACATTTAAATTACAAACAAGGACTCCACCTGAAATGATAATTTTTTTTTAACTAAATGCCATATTAACTAATTAATGGAAACTTTAAAACGTTCGTTAACTTATTACGCATCACAACAAACTTATAATAAATGAGCATCAGAAGTTAAAGTTGGAGTTTTGATATTTTGTACATGTTATCTATTCTCTAGCACACATTTTAGGAAAATATTTTTAACTACTCAAGTAGCACAGATTGTTATTTAGCGGTTGTAAAAACAATCGAGGAAAACGTTTCACCAAACTTGTCATAACGTCATGGGCACTTATTTTTGGGTTATATTACCAAATAGTTGCCAACAATTTGGTTGTTTCAAAGCTCTAACGAAAGCTGTTGCTATTTTATGACTAAATGACAACTATTTACTACATAATCACCGATTTGTTGTTAATTGGCTATCGTTTCCAAAGTACAACCCAACAGCAACTACAAAATAACATTTTATCTTTGGTTGTAATTTAGTAAAAATTTTGGGACATCAAGATCAAAATATAACAATATTGTAATTTAGTGGTCACTGAAGAGTCACGAAGAAATTGTTATATTATTCAATCCTTGTAGACATCATGGATGGCGATAAATATATTATATATCACTGGAATGCATACACAAATTCCAAATTCTCGTTAGCCAAGCAAAAAATTACTTTTCTGACAAATATGAATACGATGCTTCGAAAAAATCGACGCGCCTTAAAAAAAGCAATAATTTATTAAACATACTAATTTTTTTTCCCAAAAAATTAAGAGTTTTTCTTTTAAACTAATTTCAATTATAAAAATGTATCACTTTTATTTATTAAATTTTATAAAATAGCAGTAATTATGATTCTGACAACGACAAAATTATTAAATGGTTATAAAATAGTTGTAAAATTGACACACATAAGAAAAATTTAAAATGGCCGCTGTCTGCGCTGTCATACTTGTCAAAAAAATCGCCATTTTTGTATGTCTTCTCTGATTGTTAGGAAATGGTTGAGAAACCTAATATTGACTAAGTTAAAACCAAATGGTATTTAGTTATTTTTTACGTTTGAGGTGGCTTTTCTGGCTAAATAATGACTAAATCGAAACAAACTAAATAAGTTGAGTCAGTCGTTTGAAGTTTTAATTTTCTGTAATATGTACTGCTTTTCCTAAATCTTTTTAAGGAAAAAGCAGTTTGTTTAATGTCAACTTTAGGCATAATTCACACTCCACACTACAGAAAATACACTTTTGTTGGTATAGGAAACTAGATGTGGTATACGACAAATAAAATTTGACAGTTAAAATGATGGGAAAATTATTGTGTAGCTACGAAAGGGAAGAGTTATAGACATTACTTGGTAATGACAACTAAAATTTTGCTACCAAATTGCCACATTCTGCAGATAGATTTTCGTTATATTTTAGCTTTTTATTTTTAAGAAAACGTTGCGGCAACTTCGGAAATTTGCCATATAGTTATAAGATAGATTATTCACAACTATATGGCAGAATAGCCAAATGGTCATGAAATAGTAATATCTTAGACATTATTTTGTCATTAAAATATGTGTGATAACTATAATATATCAACTTTAAATAGCTGTGAAAAGGTTATTTTTTGGGTTTACGATGGACATAAAAGCATTATGGCAACCTAAAAAATAACTATTTAGTTACGTAGATACCAAATTAAAGCTAAATTGTGGGGCAACTATTAGGAGTCTAATATAAAGCCAAACGAGCATATTATAGCTTTTTTAAAAAATATAACTTCATTTTAAAAACCTAATGAAATAACCAAATTATGACTAAGATTAGGTTGCCATAACATTACTGCAACAACTTTTTAGCTGCCACAACCAAAAAGATATTTTGTGCTACTTGGGTATACAGAGGGTCCCAAAAAAATGCTATAATTTTTTTGTGCTCATTATATTTTAAAAGCTTTTATCACAATGTTATCTGTCTGTCGGTTATTTTTTCGGAGCCAAATTTGAAAGGGTTCCCGTTGTCCCACTGAATTGAAATTTTCCATACTTACTTAATCTGCGTGACAATGCAATCCTATGTAGTTAAATACCCCCGAAAGGGGTTAAATGGGGTTTTAAAATTTTAGGTTATGTTTACAAAGGGGTTCTCGATCTGTACATACCGTAACTTATACCGACATAGACGGTATGTTGGTCATTTGGACGTTACGGTAGATGCACAGTGTAATAACAATAAAAGACTAAAAAGCAAAAAATAAAAATAAATAAAAAAATGTTTAGAAAAAAGCTTTTATTTAAAAGATGCACTAAAAAGTAAAAAATAATGTATTTCAATCATAGGAGAATATTTTTTCTTTTCTTCAGTTGTCAACTGGACAAAGTAATTCTGTAATGCCATAGTTTTATAACTCCCAAAGCTTTTATAAATTTTAGAATTTTAACCTGTAAGAAAAAATATTTTCCTACATTATTTTTTACTTTTTAGTGCATCTTTTAAATAAAAGCTTTTTTTAAAAAACATATTTTTAATAGCTTCTTACATGTCCCTAAAGTTTAAAGTTTGCGAAGAGTGCTTTGAAAAAAAACGCCAACATTTTTGCTTTTAAACAAACTAGATTTTGGAAGATTTTAATTGAATTTGGATCTGGAAGGTTCACATTTCCGTCAAGCTTACTTATTTAAAAACTAAACGACATGATAAGTTAGAAGTTTATTTCTTGCAAAACAAAACAGGACAAAGTTATAAAAATTCTGCTTTAATTTAGTTTGTTAAAAAAAATTTTTGACAAAGCACTCTGCAAAAACGCTTTTTTCTTAATTTTAATCAGCATGTAAGATTCGATCATATCACTGTAATCAGGAACAGAAAGATTTTAAACAAAAATACAAATATCAAATATGGCGTCCATAAGAAAAACCAAAGGCGATGACAGATTTAGATTTCTAGTAAAAAAGTACCTTAGTTGTCTTAATTCAAAAACTAAAAATGACACATCAAATATTCTTTCAGATAATTGTTCAGAAAAACGGACACCCTCGATATCTTTGTGGTAACAGTTACTTTGACTGTATTATTTTTATTTAGTCCGAGAGCAAAAATCGGTTTATTCCAACGTTTATTTAAATTATTTGACTCACCGGTTTGATTTGTGGCTTGTGCGAAGTCTCTCTTGGTCCCCCTTTTGAGACATCCATCCATGCTCTAGCTGAGGCAAAACACGCTACAACCCTCAAAGTGATATTCTCTTCCGATGAGGAAGACAATCTTTGTCTTCCAGGATGCGTTCGTTGAGACAACGCTCCCGTTGTATTTTGAACATAAACCGGTTGTCTGATTTGAGCAAGTGGATTCACAATAGTCGGCTGTGGATACGGTGGAAATCTCGGATTGCGATAGGGCAACAATGAATTGATCGGTGTTTCAGCCAATGACACTGGACTACTTGATCTACCACCTTCCAAAGTCAATCCAGCTGATCGTTGATACCTTGACATTTTATTAACAACATGTGCTGTAGCATGTGTTCGGACACTAATTGGACCACCGTAAGGTGTCACCGGAAAAACATGAGTAGTTCCCCGAAGTGTAGAAACAGTCACCCAACGCGAATCCGGTGAAAAACACATATCTTGAACTTTGGCCGTTGTATCACCACGATGTAAGACATACAAATGATGGACTGCAGCCAAAGCAGGGCCCCCAGGATGGGGCTGTATCCGAAACACGTGAAAATCATGACCACGTTTATCGGCTGTTAAAAGTAACATTCCACTTGGATCAAACGATAAACAAACAATAGCTTCAGTGTGGGCTACAAAATGGGCTATTATAGCATCTGGTGGAATAACATTTTCTTGTGGACTCATTGTCTTGTTTTCAATGTCGAGAATTGTAACAATGCCTTTTTGGGGCACATCGGATGCCCCTCCAGCCTGGGGGCTACTCGTCGATGAGCCAGGCTTGAAATTGGGATTCCCCGTTAAACTGCCAGCCACTGATTCGGTGAATTCCCGAATGCCGCGACCCAAAGACTTTGCCGCGTGTAAAACGGTCGCGGTGTAACTCTACGAATAAATTTAATAATAATAATAAATAATAATAAAGTCTGTACAGGGTGTTTCAAGTTTTAGGTCCAATCAAAAAATAAATACTTCTAGTTGTCCAAAAGTAAAAAAATATATCTCAAACGATTTGATGCTTCAATTTGATGCTTTAATGTTATACGAAATTTTCATGGTATGAGCGTGAATTGTGAAAAACTAGATAAAAAATTTTTTGTTTCCAAATTATTGCAATCGTTTTCTCATAATAAAATTCCTCCTATTTTTTAAGTAAGACTTCCGAAACTGAAACAGTAAAAAACCCAAGGCGTATTGAGCAATTGAAATTTCAATTTGCAAAAGATCAAATAAATGTTTTTTTTATCTTAGTCACCATTGAGAAAAAACAGAGCTCGTGTCTTTGCTTGATTCACAAAAAATTGAAACGTCATTAACTGTCAGACTATAATTTTACTTGTCAATTAAAAAATGCCCTTTTTTTGCAAATTGAAATTTCAATTGCTCAATACGCCTTGGGTTTTTTACTGTTTCAGTTTCGGAAGTCTTACTTAAAAAATAGGAGAAATTTTATTATGAAAAATATATTGGAATAATTTGAAAAAAATAATTTTTGAATGTAGTTTTTTGCGTTTTACGCTTATATCATGAAAATTTGGGATATCAGCAAAGCATCAAATTGAAGCGTGTTAGAAATATTTTTTCTTTTGGACAACTAGAAGTATTTATTTTTTGACTGGGCCTAAAACTTGAAACACCCTGTATAGAATGACACTTTATCTCGCCTGGGCATTATTAGTCAAGTTCAAGTGATTCCCGTCAGCGCGGAATATTTGACACATCCTGCACTTGACGGTAAATTATTTTTCAAAACTTCAAAATATCTCTTACATATGGTGTTTTGTTGTATCCTTTCTGTCGAGCTTTTGTTAGTTGCGTTTTTCTTTATTTGTTTAGTTGGTTCCTGTTTTGTTGTTCTTGCGTTTAAAAATTGGCATTGTTGACAGCTCATTAATAACTTGACACTCTTAGCAGTTGACGACAGAAGTTGACGCACTACACATAGCAACGCCCGGAATTGTAGAATCACAGTTTCAATGCATTTTTTACAAAATGCCCAGGCGAGATATTGATACATTTCATTAAGGAGGCGGTGCTTTTTTATAATCAACTGTCAAAGAGCCGTAGGCATTACCATAAATACAGCAGTTTCATTTCTTTTGCGTCCACTTTGTTAGGTTAGGTGACTGTTTTAATGCAAATAACTTGCAAAGGATAAAATTGAGATCATTTTTGACCTAAAATCTATTATACAGGGTGAGTCATTGATATGGGCATGCTTGATATTGAAATAAGTCAAAGGGCACTGCAAATGGGAGGCCAAAGTGCATTTTCTAAAATTATTTTGCTCTATACAGGGTGTTCCTGCATTTCTTTAAGCTTTCAAAATCCGTTTAGTTTTTTTAATTTGCTTTAAACGTTCAGAAGTTGTTTAATTTTTTCTACAATTTAGTGCGTCTGCAGGCACATTATTAAAAAATCGCAGTACTCTTGGTTTTCGGGATATCAAGTTGGGACTTTGTCCATATGGAAACAACTGTTTGAGGTATCTTTTGGTGGCAAGATCGTCCATTTTCATTGTAGCATCTCCTTGCTGTGACACATTTATTTTAGGAAACTTTGAAGTACCGTAACTTGATTTTTTTTAATAGCACCCCCTGTATTTTATTATTAGGTCCTATTCAGTGTCTCATTTTACATCTTTTCTACCTCTTAAGTTTTTTCCTAAAAGTTGATAGTTTGGGAGATAAATCGGTTTTTCTGAAAAATACACACAAAATCTCTTGGATACTAATGAAGCGTGCTATGAAAAACAATACATTCTGACATACCAATGTCAAAATGGCATTTATAGTATGTCACGTTTTGATTTTCTTGTGAAAATGATTTTTTCGCGTAAAATGCAAATCTACAAATCTCATCGAGATATAAACTTTGATAAGAAATTATTAAATAAAAATGAAAGAAATTTACAATGGAGAAATAAGGAAATAAAAAAATATTTACTGAGGTATAAAAATCAATAGCGATAACATTTTACTTGCAATTACAAAACTGTTTAAAATGAGGGCTTTCTTAAGCAATAAAGCACAACATTCGTCAATTCTTTTTAAAAATTCACCCCTTCTAATGTGGCATGATATTCTATGAAAAGCCTTTATAATTCTTTCTTGCATATTTTCTCTGGTAGAGCCGTCGTTTCTTTCATTTTTATTTAATTATTTCTTTTCAAAATTAGAGTTTATATCTCGATGAGATTGTATACATTTAACACGAAAAAATCATTTTCACAACAAAATTAAAAAAGTGACGTACAATAAATTCCAATATGTCAGAAGTTATTGTTTTTTATGACATGCTACGTTAATATTCAAGATATTTTGTGTGCATTTTTCAGAAAAACCGAATTATCTCCCAAACTATCAACTTTTAGGAAAAAACTTAAGAGGTAGAAAAGATGTAAAATGAGACACTGAATAGAATCTAGTAATAAAATACAAAGGGTGCTATTTAAAAAAATCAAGTTATGGTCCTTCAAATTGTCCTAAAATGAATGTGTCACAACAAGGAGATCCTACAATAAAAATGGACGATCTTGCCACCGAAAGATACCTCAAACAGTTGTTTACATATGGACAAAGTCCCAACTTGATATCCCAAAAACCAAGGGTACTGCGATTTTTTAATAATGTGCCTGCAAACGCACTAAATTGTAGAAAAAATTAAATAACTTCTAAACGGTTGAAGCAAATTAAAAAAACTAAACGGATTTTTAAAGCTTAAAGAAATGCAAATTAAAATATGTACAAATATACAGGAGGTGCCATTTAAAAAAAACTATGTTATAGGCTGCACTGTAAAAATGGAACACCCTGTATAGAGCAAAATAATTAAAAAAATGCACTTTGGCCCCCCATTTGCTGTGACATTTGACTCATTTCGATATCATTGACGGTGTAGGTGTAATCGAGAATTCCCATATCAGTGACTCACCCTGTATATAAAATTGCTTGGCCTGACTGACAAATCAACGCACAGCCTAGACGGCTAAGGATAGAAACTTGAAATTTTTACAGTAGATAGCTTTTGTAAATTAGGGGTGTACTAAGAAAGGATTTTTCGAAAATCACCCCCTAAGAGGGTTAAATAGGGTGTTAAAATTTGAATAAAAATCCGTCATTTTTTAAGTTATATCTTTGAAAATTAGTATTTGGGCTTTCGGTTAAAAATAAAGAAAGACGTGTTTCAGGATTTTCGAAAAATCAACCCCTAAGAGGGTTAAATGGCGTAATAAAATTTGTATAAATATTCGTAACTTTTGAATTTACATTAATTGAAGCTTGTATTTGGGCTTTCAGTGAAAAGTGAAGAAACACGTGTTTTAGTTGGAAATACGAACCCCAATTTAATTTAATTTGTATCCATGCAAATGGTACTTGAGCTTTCGGTTAAAGATGAAAAACGTGTGTTTAAGAACATTTGGAATTTCCACCCCTAAGGGGGTTAAATATAAAAATCCGTAATTTTTGAACTTATATTTATAAAAATTGGTATTTGGGCGTTCGGTGAAAAATAAAGAAACAGCTATTTTATTATTTTTAGAAATTCCACCCCCAAAGAGGGTTAAACATAAAAATCGTCATTTTTGAAGCTATATTAATGATCTTTCGGTTAAAAATGAAAAAAGACGTGTTTCTGGATTTTGAAAGTTCCACCCCCAAGAGGGTTGAATATAAAAATATGTCATTTTCGAAGTTATAACCAAGAGAATTGGTATTTGGGCATTCGTCTAAATATAAAAAACGAGTGTTTCAGGTTTGTTGAAAACTCCACTCCAAGGGGGTTAAACAAAAAATCCTTCATTGTTGAAGTTATACATATAAAAAATTCTTTATTGTTGAAGTTATCAATTGATATCTTAGACATTCGGTTAAAAAGGAAGAGGCGTATATTTCAGAATTTTTAGAAATTCCACCCCCAAAAGAGTTCAACGTAAAACTCCTGCATTTTTGAAAAACAAGCTACAGATAAATGACCTAAACATGTTCCTAGATCGTTGGACTGTTTTAAAAAATATTACTTTCGATAATTTTGTATCGGAATTTTCGCATTGACAATTGATTATAGAAAAAAATAAACTGTAATTACCTGTACTCCTTCCCCTTCATTGCCACCTCCACTCCGATTATTCGCAATTAGCCTTTTTTCAGCATATGCCAACCATCTCGCACCTAAAGCCACAGGATTCTGTTGAATTCCCGGACTCAAATAACAAGTAGTCACACTGATACGATTCTCCAAAGTAAATGCATCAAAAACGGCGATTTTTTCAGCAAAACTCACTACAATCGAATGACGATTTGCTAAAACGTTCAAGATTGACGTTTTAAATTGTATCTGTTTCACCTACAACAAGATTTAATTTAAAATCACCACAACATTATTATCATTATTATTATTATTTTTTACCGGATCTACAACTCCGCCTTTAAGTGATCGAAAAGTCAGAGTACTGTAATTCGAAATAGAGTCACAAAGAGCGATTAGGGGACGTGATGATGCAAATAAATCGATATTATTGTCACTGCCAGTTTTGAATGGAGTCGGAATCAATCGGAGGACACGAAGGATGCTATGACGAAATGATAAGATTTCAGTGGCTTCACCGGTTGCTGGAATCGCCCAAATCTGCAAAAAGTCCAAAAAATAACACACAAAGAAAGATTTAATTAATTTTTGTAAATTCAAAACTGGAAAAGTTAATAAAAGTTAAGTTTGTACAACTTAAATTTTTCAAATGGGATGTATTCATTTTTATTTTACTAGATTTAATTCTAGAAGTTATCTACTTATTCACATTTACGTTTTATTATTATATTTTCATTATACTGTACGTTCCATTTAAAAAAAAAAAACTCTAAGAGTGCTTTGAAATTAAAAAACAATTATTTTGCATGTCTGTGATTAATTCGTTCTCTCATAACCTTACTTTTTGACAATAAAAAGATAACAGATTTTCATAAAAATATTTATTTATTATTTATAAAAACTGTTCAACACACATAACACATCGCTTTTGAACACTATTTATCAATCTTAGGTTATGAATTCTTGTGAGACAGTTTAGTAGGCAACTAACAATACAATAATAAAAATTGTTCTACGACTTCCGTAACAATCTCAGAGCATACTTTATACAGGAGATTTATTCACTTATTCACAAATTCACGTTTTAACATTTTATTAACATATTATTTACATTATACTGTATATTAGAGTGAAAGTAGTTATTTATACTTATATTTGCCTTTTATGTGTTTCCCCGTCTTATTTCTACTTTTTTTAACACAATCATATTTTTTAAATTAAATCAACATCAAAAACTATGTAATTGCTTTAATTCTCCTACAACACAAATGTTTTACACAATTCAGTTCAAATTTTCTTGCACTTTTTCCAATTGATACTCTATTTTTTCACCATTTATTTTTTTCAAAAAAATACCAAACTAAGGCACAGAACACAATGTTTTGGATTTTTCCAAGCGTGTTGGTTGATTTTTAAATTCGAAAATATCATATTTCACGAATTTCAAGCACAAAAACAACTAAATTAAACTCAGCATAGCATTATTTTTGAACTTATAAATGATATAAAATTTGGTCAAAAAATACAGCTTTGTTCACTTTTCAAAGCGTTTCACTAATTTTTCAGACTGACACACAAATGTTTAGCAAAATTTCGTCAAAAAACGTCCAAAAATTTCAAACTTAAATTTTTGATTGATTTAACGTTCCAAAGACAAATTCGACTTAAAGAGTTTCTATTGTACAATAAATAGGTACAGGCTGTTCCATCTAAACCCCACATTAGAAGTATTGAAAGTTCTAATAAAGAACTTTATCTGAAATTGGTACTCAGCCATAATCCTTTAGTTCTGGCCAATAAAAATATTTTCAAGGTTATTCGTCACTAGCAACTTTCTTATTTTTTTGAATTAGTTGAGTTATTTGAAGGGAGTTTTTATCAGCTTTCTCTATACCTAAGTTCAACCGTTTTCGAGATATTTAGGATTTTTGGAAAATTTTTGGATTTGCACCTGTCACTTAAAAAATCGGAACTCGCTTAGTTTTAGAGATTTCGAAATCATATTTGAAGAATTAAAAGAGAAAGCCTATATCTGTTGTTCAGTGTGATCAAAATTGGAATTGAAGTTAATAAACCCAAAAATTTTAAGGTTAAGTTTTGACAACTTCAAGTACCTATAACTTAATTTTTTTAAGTGGAATGCCCCAATTTTTATTTTACTAAATGGAGGAGAATTTTTTTTGCATCTATCTGTATTAGCATTCCCTATACCTATCTGTGATAATTTTCAAGTTATGTTGGTTTTTTTGTTATTGTAGGAAATTTCTTACTAACCACAGCTATTTTTGCATAGTTTGCCATAAAAACATTTCTGATTAAACAAACGACAAACTTTGTTCAAAATTGTGTTATCAGATTGTGAAAACAAAATAAATTCATTGAATGTTGGTTTGAAAAACTTTAATTTCTCACATTTTCTCTAATAATAATTAATGAATTTCTCAATCCCAACAAAAAGTTATTGTAACTTGAAAACTATTAATGTTAATACAGATCGATGCAGAATTAAATTCTCTTCCATTTAGTGAAATAAAACTTGTCATTTCATTTGAAAAAAATGAGTTATGGGTGCTTAAAGTTCTGCAAACATAAGTTTAAAAATTTGGGGATTGTTATTATTTTTTAGAAATTTGAAAACACCAAAGGAAAGATCTGGGCTTCCTTTTTCAAATGAGCTGAAAAATATTTCCAAATTTTAGAAAATGGCAGAGTTATCGATTTTTGAACTGGAAGGTACAAATCGAAAAAAATTATTCGTAAACGGCTAAATTTAGCTTATAAAAACTACCTTAATAATTCAAAAAGGATATTAACTTAATTTTTGTGATTTAAGGTGGCGCTCTGCGAAAAAGTGCTGATTCTGGTCAACTTCAACTACTAAACTATAAAAGATACGACTTTGATTTTTGTATATGTTTCTGTTAACATCTTTCACTAAGTATTTACCAAATTTCAATAATCTACATAAAAAATCACAAAATATCCATGTTTTCAACACTTCATCGAGAAATCTTAAGAACCATAATACGTAGATAAATCGGACTGGGACCATTTGAAAACACACAAAAATATCTAGTGACATTACCCACTTCCGAAAAAAATTGACTTTTAATTAAAAAAATACGTTTGATATCTTTGTGAAAGAAACGAAATTTGTTGTAGAAAGTTGGTAATCTCACTAGATATAGTCGATTGAAACGATTTGGCGTTTGCCGTTTTTGAAAATGTTTGTTCGTTCTCGAGATTATCTCAAAAAACAATTTTTGTTAGTTCTGGCACCGGCCACCAGTTGGCGCTTCAAATTTGAGCTGTCTGAATTGTCGCCTAAGGCAAAATATTGTATTGTATTGTAAATTTTATTTGTCCTCATTGTAGTGGCAAAGTTGGAGTAAATAAGATGATTTCGGTACTCACTGCTTGATCTTTAGAAAAGGATTTACATTGATTTATAAAATCCTTTTCAAATTCATTATTAAAATTTTGATTCCGCCTGGGTTGGATTTAAAATTCATACGTGTTAAAATTAAATTTTAATTGAATTCAATTTTAATTTCACTTTCTATAAATTAACCGATCCCTAGTTGTAATTTTTTACTTAACAGATTATACCACTAATTTTTTGCTGTAACTATTGATTTTTTGGATTTTTGTGAAATTCGATTAGAAAATGTTTTTATACTCGTTTCAGTTAGTAAAACGTCAATTTTTCAGCATTCTAAAAAAATTACTCTTATAAAGTTGACAAACGTAAAAAATTAGTTAAAATGATAAGGAACTTCTTAGTAATATTTTTTAAATTAACGTTTGTTCAACTAAACCTACAAATTTTTGAAACATGGGTAGTACTATGACAAATTAAAAAAATCGAAAAAGTGTCTTATTGAAAAACAAAAAATTACTCATCAAATACTACAGGAGAGTTCGACAAAGAAGAACATTATTTTCCAAAACATTTCTCAAACGGGTTGTCATTGGTCATTATAATTTGCTTGGAACCCTGCGGATACAACGTTTACAAAAAGTATTATCAAATAATTTTTAATTTATTCACACTCTGTTTTATACGAAGTCTATCGATAAATAATAATAATTATTACTTTATCGATAATAATAATACTTTAACTTGTATAGAAACGCTGATTATCATAATTTATCAAGCTGAAGAGTCAAATAAAAACATTTCCACAGGTAGTATTTAGTTAGAATACATTTTTCCCTCAGTTTGCATTAGTTTATCATTCACAAAGAAAAAAAAATTACAATATTCTTAGGAATATTATAACAAATTTTGCCAACAGCTATCTTCTTTTTCTATTTGATAAAAAATTTAATAATAACAATTTAAAAATTAATAATTATAATTAGCAAAAATTTGCATAAACTCTCAATATTTCGTAAATACATGCATACGATGCCTCTCTGAATCGAACATTACACCAGGACCGGCTCTAGGGGCGGACAAATCGGACCCCTGTCCGGGGCGGCAAATTGGCTAAAATTTGTAAAATATATTTTTGAAAACATTATTTTTTAATAAAATACCATAAATAAATAAAAATAGAATAAATAATAAAATACTACTACACAGCTATTTAAAAAATAACTTTCGAAATAAAATACTAATTACTTAGAACATTACTTGGAAGTAACTAAATAGTCAATTTCAGTATTTCTTGTTACATTTTTCCGAAATTCCTTTTAGTTTTCGACTACGGCGATTTTTTTGATACGTATTAGTTGTTTCAAAACTATAAAAACGCCAACATCGCATTTTACCGAATTATTTTTTTAAATAAAATTATTAAAATTGTAAAATACTTATTAATTATTATTGAAACTATAAATTACATTAGCTGTTATTTTTTTTGAAGTGCATAAATAATTTATAACAGCCAATTTTGAGAGAAAATGCGACGTTAGCGTTTTTATGGCAGTTTTAAATCAGCTAATATGAAAGATTATGCTCTAAAAATGATTTGTAATTCAATATTGTTGCTTTAAACCAGTGTGTATTTTTTTACCTATTTTATGTTTTAAAGGAAATTGAAAAAATCCTTCGTTCTATACTAATAGGTTCTTTTCAAAATTTCCTGCGATGAAAAATAAGCGAGAAAGAAAGATATCGTGACCTCGTCATAACCGCTCTCAATCACCAAAAACGTGACAGATAATGAACATTTTTCACACATCTTTTACAAAATCAAAAATTAACTACTTTTTCGACCAATTTCTGTTCGAAATTTTCGTGAAAACATCTTAGGAATTTTTGGTAAACTTTGGCAGTGTCACTTAAAAGTCAAAAACCATTTGATCTTAATATTGGACCAAATGTTCAATAATCGGTTATGACGTCATAATTTCAACTTTAAATCGAAATAATTTGAGTTAGACAGCAGATACAGAGAAACGGTTTTCACTACTGTACTATTATCTAAGACAAAGTTGTTTTTTAAGTTGCCAATGCCTTTAAATTTACGTTCCGAACTCATTACAAAGCTTTTTCGAACTTGGCCAAAGTTTCAAATTTTTTGCGAATGAAAAAACATCCATGAATTTGGTTTTAGTTGTGTTTTAGTTTCATTTACTGTTTTTAATTTATATTATGTTTAATATTTATTGTTATTACAAGTTTGTTCGTTTTTCTAAGATTTTTATAACGAATAAAATTGAAAGACAATCAAATTTTTCACAGTCACCACTGGAAATAATAATTTATTAATAAACTCACTTCTAAATAAAAAATATTTTTTCTAGTAATTTTTATTCTGTGAGGGCGGCGGAGAAACTCAGCCCAATTGAGAGTAGCCTCAGGTATCATCATTTTTTTGAATGTAGGTATAATGTGTGTAATAAACATGCCTGTATGCCTGTCGTGTACCCCAAGACGAGTATAAGGGGCGGTGGAACGGCATTATCGGCATCGTAGGTGGGCCCCCATGTGGCCTCATCATGGTCCAGTTGTTCAAAATGTGCCCATTGAATCTTATCGTCCACTTCATTGGGTACATTATACGCTGTGGGAACAACCTCATTGATAAATCCGGCGACGCTGTCCAAAATCGTGGGGTCCGTGACTTGTTGAGGTGTGACAGTGACGCTGGTCCCCCCTCTCGTCTGGGACCTGGACCGTCGAGGCGATTCAGCAGACATAATTTGGTCGCTGCAACATGATATTGAGGGTGTGGGTAAACATGAAGGACAAAGGGTTACAACCGAAAATATCAATTGACAACATCACAACACGATTATTTAGAATCAATAGACGAGATTCTCAAACTAAATTCGGGGGTCTTACCTTGTTTTCGATGCAAATCAACATTTCAATTCCCAAACTGCGTCATTTCGCTGCTGATGATCTAAACAGACATGACGTCAGAAATCGGGGATTAACACCGAAAGGTGAACACTGGGAAAGGGTGCAAGGGCTCAAACTCACCGGCAAAGTCGCAAATAAAGGCTTGAGACTGTTTCAAATCACTATAAATCAATATGCATCAGCAGTACAAAGAACTTCACAACTGTCACTGTCACAACAACAGAAATCAGCTGATTGGACGAGATTGGTCGACTGCTTGGCGGTCGATTTAATTTTAGCAAATGGTGGGACAATATATTTATTATTATTATTATTACAAATAGGTGTGAACAGTCGTAATTAACAAAACAAGATGATTGTTTTCGTTCTAATTTGGTTGTTGGTGCATCTTTCTATGGCCTTGAAACCCAATATTTTGCTGGTGATGGTTGACGATTTGAGACCAGCTCTGGGGCTGTACGGAGACCACAATGCCTACAGCCCCAATATTGATAAGCTCGCCACTAAAAGCTTCGTCTTTACGAACGCATTTGCACAAGTATGTATTGTATCAGGTGTTCGTTATTATTAAAAAAACTCACAACATGCCATGACATTTTTGCGTATGTCGTATACAACTGTTGGTATCATTATTATTGTTGGTTGCCTACTAAACCATCTTGAAAATAGTTACATTGGACAGGACCATCGCCAACTTACATTAAATGTCGCTGCGCTACATTAAGGCCGTAACAAAAGTCTCCTAACCTAAAAATTTTCTCCTTAGCTAGCTCTATCTGCTGGCAAAAAATGCAAACAAAAACAAAACCAAGAAAATATGTAACAATCAAAGTTTGTCAGAAAAATTTCAAATAGGAGTGAATAGTCAGTATAATTTGATAATTTATTAGATTGAATACCTATCTAAACTGTAAAAAGCAAGGTAGGAACACAAAAATTGAAAAACATTGAGAAGGCAGATAATTATTTGGTATTTTCAGGTGCACATTGCTTTGAGATAATATTTACCTCATTGAAATGGATTATGATCCATTTAACCGTTAATAACCATAATGAAACTTGTTTGGCCTAGTTCTCATCTTCTCAAAAGTGGATTTTGAACATTTGCACCCATGTGGAACGTTCTTTTAATATGATTTTGGATTAACTGAGTACGATTGTGTAGGATGTAATGAAATACTAGGAAAAACAACAATTTCCAAAACCTAAATTTGAACAAAACGATTTGAACAATAATTTTGGTATCCGTCAAGTAAAATTATTCCAAAATTATCAATAGTTTGCAGAAAATGGTAAAAATGGACTAATATGTAAATACTCATTGGTTGAATTTTTCTGTTTTCTTACATTAAGACAAAGATGCAAAAATTATAACTTTGAAGAACTTGTGGAAGCTTACAAAAATGTTTAAATAGTAAGGAAGAGATTTTTTAAATTTTAGACTAAACTTAAGACCATTTTTAAGCCTCTGCTGAAATCTGACATAATTTGAATCCACCAGCAGACTCACTAACGTTATTAAAAAATATGGAACACAAGTTGTTCTCTTGGCTGTCCTATTGATACAAATCGAAGTACTGCATGTGGTGGAAACTTGATTTGATTCGTTTTATTACTTTAAAAAAACAACTACACTTACAAGAAAGACGTCTGCAACGAAGTTTAACTATGGTTTAATTTATTTTTGAATTGTTTTTGTATTTTGTAATAAAAATCACTTTACATCAATAAAATACCGAATTCGATCATTTCCTGTGTTAAAACTATTCTTACAATCTGTCCTGTTTTTGAACATTATTGAGCTTCTTCTTGTTGGATTTCTTTGGCGTGGAATTCTTAACAAAAACACAGTCTAAAATCTCCTCACACCAAACATTTATTTGAAACACAACGCATTTCATAATATAAACTGTTTATATTCTCACCTGAGGATGACCACTTTGTGGTTGAAACGCGTTGTGTTTCAAATAAACGTTTGGTGTGACGGGATTTTAAACTGTGTTTTTGTTAATTATTGAGCTTAGTAATTATTGTCGTATAACGATATCTTAAATAAGAATATGTCTATTAACGATTTAGTTAGAACCATACCAAAAATTGCTTGTTTTAAAAAAAATAGCGAAACGATTTTTGAAATCAATATAGTGATTGGTTTCTCAGATAATAAACAGATGGCGTTACGTAAGGAGAAATTTTTTAGGTTAGGAAAATGAAATTCAATAATGGAAACGGAAGTTTTGTTACGGCCTTAAGGTGGCGAAAGTCGATGAGGACGACACTTATTCCCGCAAATCGGAATATTACCGAAAATGTTTGGGCCTAAAATGATTTATAACAGGGCTGAGTTTCTATGTCTAATAATTTACAATGTATGTATTTACGAAATATTGAGAGTTTATGCAAATTTTTGATAATTATAATTATTAATTTTTAATCAAATAGAAAAAGAAGATAACTGTTGGCAAAATTTGTTATAATATTCCTAAGAATATTGTAATTTTTTTTTCTTTGTGAATGATAAAACTAATGCAAACTGAGGGAAAAAATGTATTCTAACTAAATACTACCTGTGGAAATGTTTTTATTTGACTCTTCAGCTTGATAAATTATGATAATCAGCGTTTCCATACAAGTTAAAGTATTATTATTATTATCGATAAAGTAATAATAATTATTATTTATCGATAGACTTCGTACAAAACAGAGTGTGAATAAATTAAAAATTATTTGATAAAACTTTTTGTAAACGTTGTATCTGCAGGGTTCCAAGCAAATTATAATGACCAATGACAACCCGTTTGAGAAATGTTTTGGAAAATAATGTTCTTCTTTGTCGAACTCTTCTGTAGTATTTGATGAGTAATTTTTTGTTGTTTCAATAAGACACTTTTTCGATTTTTTAAATTTGTCATAGTACTACCCATGTTTCAAAAATTTGTAGGTTTGGTTGAACAAACGTTAATTAAAAAAATATTACT
Organism: Tribolium freemani; assembly: GCA_939628115.1. Taxonomy (NCBI): domain Eukaryota; kingdom Metazoa; phylum Arthropoda; class Insecta; order Coleoptera; family Tenebrionidae; genus Tribolium; species Tribolium freemani. The sequence goes on along the minus strand of OW626786.1, from coordinate 15,736,951 downwards.
AAGAAGTTCCTTATCATTATAACTAATTTATTACATTTGTCAACTTTATAAGAGTTATTTTTTTAGAATGCCAAAAAATTGACGTTTTACTAATTGAAACGAGTATAAAAACATTTTCTAATCGAATTTCACAAAAATCCAAAAAATCAGTAGTTACAGCAAAAAATTAGTGGTATAATCTGTTAAGTAAAAAATTACTACTAGGGGTCGGTCAATTTATACAAAGTGAAATTAAAATTGAATTCAATTAAAATTTAATTTTAACACGTATGGATTTTAAATCCGTCCCAGGCGGAATCAAAATTTTAATAATGAATTTGAAAAGGATTTTATAAATCAATGTAAATCCTTTTCTAAAGATCAAGCAGTGAGTACCGAAATCATCTTATTTACTCCAACTTTGCCACAACAATGAGGACAAATAAAATTTACAATACAATACAATATTTTGCCTTAGGCGACAATTCAGACAGCTCAAATTTGAAGCGCCAACTGGTGGCCGATGCCAGAACTAACAAAAAATTGTTTTTTGAGATAATCTCGAGAACGAACAAACATTTTTAAAAACGGCAAACGCCAAATCGTTTCAATCGACTATATCTAGTGAGATTACCAACTTTCTACAACAAATTTCGTTTCTTTCACACAGATATCAAACGTATTTTTTTAATTAAAAGTCAATTTTTTTCGGAAGTGGGTAATGTCACTAGATATTTTTGTGTGTTTTCAAATGGTCCCAGTCCGATTTATCAACGTGTTATGGTTCTTAAGATTATCTCGATGAAGTGTTGAAAACATGGATATTTTGTGATTTTTTATGTACATACTTAGTGAAAGATGTTAACAGTAACATATACAAAAATCAAAGTCGTATCTCTTATAGTTTAGTAGATATTGGTAGTTGAAGTTGACCAAAATCAGCACTTTTTTGCGGTTGGCGATGATGGTAATATTCAAATTATCAGCTGTGCTGCAACCAACAATACATAAACCACAAGTGTACAAAGTAGTTATTATTTATTTGCCGTAGCAAGCCTTGTGCGCCCCCAGCCGGAACTCCCTTCTAACAAGTCGCCGCCCGGACTCCCTCCACTTGTACGATTTCTCCAGTTATTGGCGCAATTCAGTTGGCAACTTTACCACTCTCCCCCAACTGTTCAAAACCCACGGCTACTACACCCACTCCATTGGCAAAATCTTTCATCCAGGAATCTCTTCGAATTACACCGACGATTTCCCTTACAGTTGGACTACCAAACCGTTTCACCCCAAAACCGAAAAGTACAAAGAAGCGAAAGTTTGTGTAACCACAGACGGAACTTTTGCACGTAATTTAATATGTCCGGTGATTGTTGATGCCCAACCTGGGGGGACTTTACCCGATCTTGAGTCTCTAGCCGAAGCTAGAAAATTTCTAAAAAGCTACAAGGGTGAAAAACCGTATTTTTTAGCCGTGGGGTTTCACAAACCGCACATACCGTTGAAATTTCCGATTGAGTATTTAGATTATCATGGGGGTGAAGTGGAGCTTCCGGTGAATCGTTGGCGGCCTCCACTTTTACCAACAGTGGCCTGGAATCCGTGGTTGGATGTGAAAAGTCGAGATGATGTTAAAAAATTGAACATTTCGTTCCCGTTTGGTGGAATGCCTGATAATGTCACCAAAGAAATTATTCGGAATTATAACGCTGCTACCAGCTATATTGATGATTTGATTGGTTCTTTGCTTGATAAAATTGACAATAAGACCATTATTGTGGTAACAAGCGATCACGGTATTTTACCAATTTTTGTCTCAATGGGTGATATTCGTAAAAAGTAGTAAGTTGTAAAAAGTATACTTAGAATTTTATTAAGTACAGTAGAGTCTGGTTGTAATGAACTCGGAAAATGTAGCAAAATCAGTTCGTTATGTCCGAGGTTCGCTATTAGTGGTAAAAAAATTTTTTTTACAGTGTTTTGGTTTAAATTTTTAAATGAAATTTTGCCAGTTTGTAGATAACACGTCAAGCCAAAACGGCATTCTTGAATTTTGTTTACTGTCTGAATTAGAAATCTAATTAAATCTTGGTATTTTACAAGTATAGGGATTTTTTTCTCTTTATTTAAATTTAAAAATTCATATCTTCCGAACCTGACTATTTTCTTAAATGAGATTTTGCACAATTATATAACTGGACAATGGCTATTAGCTCCCAAAATTTCGTTCGAAAATATCGATTGCAACTTTGCGAAAAAAATTCGTGTTTGTTGTAAGGTGGCAAAAATCTAATTTTCCTTCAACTTCACTTCAAAAATTTATATCTTTCAAACCTGATTTATTTCAACAATGAAGTTTTGTACAGTTATAGTCCGAGATAATGTCTATTAATTCCCAAAATATCGGTAAAAAATATTAGCTAAAACAATCAGAAAAAAAAATTGTGTGACGAAATAAAAGTCTAATTTCTCCTCAACTTAAATTTAAAAATTCAGATCTGCCGAACCCGACTATTTTTTTAAATGAGATTTTGCACAATTATATAACTGGACAATGGCTATTAGCTCCCAAAGTTTCGTTCGAAAATATCGATTGCAACTTTGCGAAAAAAATTCGTGTTTGTTGTAAGGTGGCAAAAATTTAATTTTCCTTCAACTTCACTTCAAAAATTTATATCTTTCAAACCTGATTTCTTTCAACGATCAAGTTTTGTACAGTTATAGTCCGAGATAATGTCTATTAATTCCCAAAATATCGGTAAAAAATATTAGCTAAAACAATCAGAAAAAAAATTTGTGTGACGAAATAAAAGTCTAATTTCCCCTCAACTTAAATTTAAAAATTCATATCTGCCGAACCCGACTTTTTTTCTAAATGAGATTTAGGGCAATTACAGATGTGGACAATGACTATTAGCTTACAAAAATTCGTTTAAAAATATCATCTAAAACTGTCGGAAAAAATTCATGTTTGGTGTAAAAAAGCAAAAATTTAATTTTCCTTCAACTTCACTTCAAAAATTTATATCTTCGAAACCCGACTTATTTCAATAATGAAATTTTGTACAATTATAGCCCAAGATAATGTCTATTAATTCCCAAAACGTCATTAAAAAATATTGACTACAACAGTCTGAAAAAAAAATTTGTTTGTGTGAAGAGGCAATAATGTAATTTTCCCTCAACTTAAATTTAAAAATTCATATCTTCCGAACCCGACTATTTTTTTAAATGAGATTTTGCACAATTGTATAACTATACAATGGCTATTAGCTCCCAGAATTTCATTCGAAAATATCGATGGCAACTTTGCGAGAAAAATTCGTGTTTGTTGTAAGGTGGCAAAAATCTAATTTTCCTTCAACTTCACTTCAAAAATTTATATCTTTCAAACCTGATTTATTTCAACAATGAAGTTTTGTACAGTTATAGTCCGAGATAATGTCTATTAATTCCCAAAATATCGGTAAAAAATATTAGCTAAAACAATCAGAAAAAAAATTTGTGTGACGAAATAAAAGTCTAATTTCTCCTCAACTTAAATTTAAAAATTCATATCTGCCAAACCCGACTTTTTTTCTAAATGAGATTTAGGACAATTACAGATGTGGACAATGACTATTAGCTTACAAAAATTCGTTTAAAAATATCATCTAAAACTGTCGGAAAAAATTCATGTTTGGTGTAAAAAAGCAAAAATTTAATTTTCCTTCAACTTCACTTCAAAAATTTATAACTTCGAAACCCGAGTTATTTCAACGATGAAATTTTGTACAATTATAGCCCAAAATAATGTCTATTAATTCTCAAAACGTCATTAAAAAATATTGACTACAAAAAAGTTTTGTTTGTGTGAAGAGGCAAAAATCTAATTTTCCCTCAACTAAAATTTAAAAATTCATATCTTCCGAACCCGACTATTTTTTTAAATGAGATTTTACACAATTATATAACTGGACAATGGCTATTAGCTCCCAAAGTTTCGTTCGAAAATATCGATTGCAACTTTGCGAAAAAAAATCATGTTTGGTGTAAAAAAGCAAAAATCTAATTTTCCTTCAACTTCAATTCAAAAATTTATATCTTTCAAACCTGATTTATTTCAACAATGACGTTTTATACAGTTATAGTCCGAGATAATGTCTATTAATTCCCAAACTATCGTTAAAAAATATTAGCTAAAACAATCAGAAAAAAATTTTGTGTGACGTAATAAAAATCTAATTTTCCCTCAACTTAAATTTAAAAATTCATATTTGCCGAACCCGACTTTTTTTTTAATGAGATTTGGGACAATTACAGATGTGGACAATGACTATTAGCTTACAAAAATTCGTTTAAAAATATCATCTAAAACTGTCGGAAAAAATTCATGTTTGGTGTAAAAAAGCAAAAATCTTATTTTCCTTCAACTTCACTTCAAAAATTTACATCTTCGAAACCCGACCTATTTCAATAATGAAATTTTGTACAATTATAGCCCAAGATAATGTCTATTAATTCCCAAAACGTCATTAAAAAATATTGACCACAACAGTCTAAAAAAAATTTTGTTTGTGTGAAGTGGCAATAATCTAATTTTCCCTCAACTTAAATTTAAAAATTCATATCTGCCGAACCTGACTTTTTTTCTAAATGAGATTTGGGACAATTACAGAACTATAAGAATAAGTTATGAATATAGATTCAAGTATTACTGATACAAATTTTTATGAATATCACCCAATAATCATTAATTTTTTTACCATTTATAATTGTAGGTTGGTCAAGAGGTGAACATGGAGAGTTCTCAAAATTCAGTAGCTTTGATATTGCCACACGTGTCCCTTTAATAATCCATGTCCCCGGTTTAAGTAACAGGGAAATAAGGATTAGCCAGTTGGTTGAACTAGTTGATCTTTTCCCCACTTTAGTTGACTTAACTCAAGTCGTTCCCACACTAGATTTGTGCACCCAAAACGGCACAAATGCACTATTATGTACAGAGGGGCAAAGTCTAGTCCCAATAATGGTTGCAAGTCAAGTTAATACAAAACTAGTGGGAAAAAAAGCAGTTTTTTCGCAATATCCGAGACCTGGAGCGTTTCCGTCTGTAATTCCAGATAGTGACCGACCACGAATTGGAGATATTAACATAATGGGATATTCAATAAGGACAGCAAGGTATCGATATACTGAGTGGATTAAATTCAATCATACGACATTTATGCCTGATTGGTCTAAAGTTTACGGTAAAGAATTATACGACCACCTTATTGACCCTCTGGAAAACATGAATCTGGCTACAAGGAGTGAACTGAGCTACGTGATTGATTCCATGCACAGACGGTTGATTTTAGGCTGGAGATTTGCTTTCCAGTTCTAAATATTTAATTTTTTTTAATTGGATTGCCTCTTCTATGGTTAGTCCCAATTTTGCCATAGTGTACGGACACTTTATTTCTATAAGAGAATGCTCCTCTACAAAATCGTCCGGACTTGCCGCCAAATATGGATATTCATAACATATATTCTTTAATCCTTAATCCTGTGACAGTTGTTAATTTTATTGGTAAAATTTCCTTATCCAGCAATAAATATGCAAATATGCAAATATATTTCCAACATAACTCTATATCTTTAGACCACTAATTTTGACCACTTTCCACTTTTAGTTGAATTTTTTTTAACACGCTATTTTTTTTTTGGCTGTGAAAAGTTAATAAATGTAGAGATTACTTGAATAATTCCGGACAATTTTGCAATTATTTATTTCAAGACGGCTTTTCGGATTTCATTTGTCCCTTATTCAAGATTTAAAAAATCACTGAAGCAGGTATAAACCCAAAAGTTCGAGTAACAGAGTAAAGCGACAATCATCCTACACTTGCCAGATGTGAAAGAGGAGGAGTTAGTTTGAACAGTGTTTCACATTTCACAATAAACTGTAAGTGATTCTTATATTTAGTTTTGTCCATATTCTGATTAAACAAATTATTATTTTTAAAATCTGTAAGCGGCAATAAATTTAAAAAAAATTTAACTTCATACGTACAGAGAGTTTTTTTTCTTCAATGTCAAATAAACAAATTTTTTGTTAAAAAATTAATAAAAAAAATGTAAGCCTGCTACGAGGAAAAGAATATTTTTTTAAGTATATTGCTAAATTTTGAAAAAAATCGGTCAGTAAATAAGATCAAAAAATGGACAATAATTTTAGATGGTCCAGCGACTATAAGAGATACGACTTTGATTTTTGTATATGTTACTGTTAACATCTTTCACTAAGTATTTACCAAATTTCAATAATGTACATAAAAAATCACAAAATATCCATGTTTTCAACACTTCATCGAGATAATCTTAAGAACCATAATACGTAGATAAATCGGACTGGAATATCTAGTGACATTACCCACTTCCGAAAAAAATTGACTTTTAATTAAAAAAATACGTTTGATATCTCTGTGAAAGAAACGAAATTTGTTGTAGAAAGTTGGTAATCTCACTAGATATAGTCGATTGAAACGATTTGGCGTTTGCCGTTTTTAAAAATGTTTGTTCGTTCTCGAGATTATCTCAAAAAACAATTTTTGGTTAGTTCTGGCACCGGCCACCAGTTGGCGCTTCAAATTTGAGCTGTCTGAATTGTCGCCTAAGGCAAAATATTGTATTGTATTGTAAATTTTATTTGTCCTCATTGTTGTGGCAAAGTTGAAGTAAATAAAATGATTTCGGTACTCACTGCTTGATCTTTAGAAAAGGATTTACATTGATTTATAAAATCCGTTTCAAATTCATTATTAAAATTTTGATTCCGCCTGGGTCAGATTTAAAATCCATACGTGTTAAAATTAATAATTTCACTTTCTATAAATTGACCGACTCCTAGTAGTAATTTTTTACTTAACAGATTATACCACTAATTTTTTGCTGTAACTATTGATTTTTTGGATTTTTGTGAAATTCGATTAGAAAATGTTTTTATACTCGTTTCAGTTAGTAAAACGTCAATTTTTTAGCATTCTAAAAAAATAACTCTTATAAAGTTGACAAATGTAAAAAATTAGTTAAAATGATAAGGAACTTCTTAGGAATATTTTTTTAATTAATGTTTGTTCAAGCAAACCTACAAATTTTTGAAACATGGGTAGTACTATGACAAATTTAAAAAATCGAAAAAGTGTCTTATTGAAACAACAAAAAATTACTCATCAAATACTACACGAGAGTTCGACAAAGAAGAACATTATTTTCCAAAACATTTCTCAAATGGGTTGTCATTGGTCATTATAACACGCCGCGTGTAAAAAACATTTTTGTTTCTCATAATGCTCATAATCGTTTTTAGAGTTGATCTGGATTGTCTTTATACTTTAATATCTGAAGTGGATTGGTCTTTCTTAAAATGTTTTACTGATGTCAATGAAGTGTGTCAAAAATTTTATGATCAATTTTTAATGTGTGTGTTCCAAAAACTAAACTAAACTAAACTCCTTGGTTTAACCGTAAAATTATTACCTTAATAAAAAGTAAGTTTCATTTCTGGAAAAAGTATAAACGTGCAAAAGTTATTGATTTTTAATCACTTCGATCTCAAATTAAGTTGGAAATTAAATCTGCTCGAATAAAATATCTTTCCAGTATGGAAAAAGACGCTTCTAATGATCCTAAAAAATTTTGGTCTTATGTAAATAACAAAAAATGTACTAAATCTATTTCCAATATTATGCATTTTGAAAGTAGATGTTTTAATACTCCTATGGATATTGTTAATGGTTTTGCATCTTATTTTCAGAACAACTTTCCTGCATCTAATAATTGCTCTGCTTTTGAAAATCGTTTTAATAATAATGAAATACTGACTTTAAATTTTATTGAAGAGTCAGATGTGCTTTCTTCTTTAAAAAGTTTAAAGCCTAAAAGGACTGTTGGACCAGATGGAATTCCAGCCTTTGTGCTGATATATTGTCTTATCCTTTTTTTCTAATTGTTAATCTTTCTCTAAGAACTTCTGTTTTTCTTGATGCATTTAAATTATCTTCTGTAATGTCTATTTACAAAAAGGGGGACAAAAGTGACATTACTAACTACCGACCTATTTCTTTAATTAATAACTTCAGCAAGTGCTTTGAAACGCTTATTTACAATGTAGTAAGTGTTCATGTTAAAAAATACTTATGCAATGAACAACACGGTTTTGTGTCTGGTGGGTCTACTGTAACAAGTCTTTCCTGTTTTTCCCAGTATCTTGCCGAGACTTTAGATCTTAGTATGCAACTTGAGACTTTTCAAAGGCTTTTGATAGCGTAAACTTTAATTTATTGCTTTCCAAACTTTATTACTTTGGTCTTTCAGACTCTTTGATAATTTTTTTTCAATCTTATTTTACTAAAAGAAGACAGTATGTTTTCCTAAATGGTTTTGTTTCTGACGTATTTGAAGTTACATCTGGAGTGCCACAAGGGTCGATACTCGGTCCGCTTCTTTTTGTACTTTTTATTAACAACATTGTAACTTCTTTTGACATACCTTGCCTCCTATACGCTGACGATTTAAAATTTTTTTGTAGAATAAAAACTTCTCTGGACTGTAATGTTCTGCAGAAGAATATTCTTAATCTTTTAGAATGGTGTCAGAAAAATGAGTTAAATCTTAATCTGTCAAAATGTTTTTTAATGCAATTTTCTAACAAATCAGTCATAAAGTTTAATTATTTTATTGATTCTTTACTCCTAAAAAAACTGGATTATGGTAAAGATCTAGGTGTTACTTTTGATCCACAGTTCACGTTTTCTAATCATATTGATAGTGTCATTCTAAAAGCTTCTAAGATGTTGGGTTTTGTTATAAGAAATGGTTCTGAATTTTCACAAATTAACACTTTGAAATTACTATATTTTTCATTTGTTAGATCATGTTTGGAATATGCATCAGTTGTTTGGTCTCCTATTTACGTTACTTGAAAATGTACAAAGAAGGTTTTTGAAATTTCTGGCTTATAGAAATGATGGAACTTATCCTCCAGTTGGTTTCCCGCAAGAAATATTATTAAATAGGTTTCAAGTATCTAGTCTTGAAATTAGATATAAATTTGCTGCATTAACGTTTCTTTTTAAAATTATACACAATAAAATTGTTTGCCCTCAACTGCTAAAACAAATAAATTTTCGTGTACCTCGTCAAAACTCTAGAAATAAACAATTATTTTACTTGGATGCTAGTCGGACAAACTTTAAAAAAAAAATCACCAATATTTAAGATATGCTCTGAAATGAACCGAATTAATAATATAGACATATTTTTTATGAATTTCAATTCTTTTTGTAATATTTTACGTACTTATTTCTCTTCATAAAATATACTTTTTCTAAATTTTACATAGGCTACACAATAATTGGTTTCGACTGGGTGTAGCAGAAATCAATAATAATAATAATAATAATAATAATTTGCTTGGAAACCCTGCGGATACCACGTTTACAAAGAATTTTATCAAATAATTTTTAATTTATTTACACTCTGATTTGTACGAAGTCTATCGATAAATAATAATAATTATTACTTTATCGATAAACTCATGTTTGGTGGGCCTCATGTATGTCTGGTTGCCGGCAACAGCAAAACTAAGGGACAAATTTGAAATTGTCAAAAATCAAGATTATTGCCTGATTGTAAATACTAAATAAATGCATTATTTTCCTATTTGAGTTGATTATAGGCTGGGGATTTGTAAGAATTGACTCGTTTTTAAGTTTAAAAAATATGAGTTATGCAACCCACTTATTGTAACATATGTCAAACGTCACGCCTGTCAATTGTCAAAAATAGAACAAAACTATTTTACTAAATAATAAATAAATACGGTATTTTCCGATTGTTTGAGTTATTGTAATTGATTGTAATATGTTAGTGAGAGTGTGTGTTGTATAATCCGATTCCTGCAACATGTCTGAAGACCGCAGGAAAATGAACCGTTCAAGCACTGGAACTGTGCCCAAAATCAAGTGCAGGAATAACACTTCGTGCCCCAACGAGCGTGATAGTCCCCGCAGTTGGACGAACAACTTGGTAAATGCGTCAAAATTCAGCTCTTTTCTTTCCGCCACCGTCTAAAAATAAATTTTAAAAATAGTTGTCTTCTATTTCTAGACTGGTGATTTCCACCGCCTCAACCTCTCTGACTACTTGCGGAATTCCAGACGAAATCATTGCGCCATGAACGTCGGTACCGTGGAAGAGCAGCAGCGTTTGATTCCTGCAGGTAACTCACAAGTATTTCATTCAACAATGTGTAAGAATTTTTTGCAGTGAACGGTTCCATAACTCCAAGCTCGTCCAGCTCACGGCGAAACTCTTCGGGGACGGTGCCCAAGTGCGACAACATCACCAAGTACCCAGACAAGAGGCAAATTGAAGACAGGTTGAGTCAAATTCGGGAGTATCTCCAGATTACCACTTCACTCATGTCCAGTATGAAGAATACAGATGATCAGGTGAGTCGGCTTTTAAGGACTTGGGAAATAGTTGATGAAAATGTCGTGTATTCAGTTGGGAGACGGCAGTAATTTGACACAAATGATTAACGATTTGAGAGACAGTGAGACGAAATTGGTCAACATTTTAGGGAATATTGAGACGGAAGAACAGGTGATAGTGTGCTCTGTGTTGTGTTGTCTAACACTGCTTTACATGTTTTAAAAATTAAATAACTTGTACACGATTCTCTCAAAACTGGTTATTTTTTGCTTAATAAATACAGTGGAGTCCGGTTAAAGTGTATCAATATCATAATTTTATAAATAGTAATACAAAAAAAAAATTACTAAAATAATTTAATTTAAATATTCTAAGGGGGTGATAGTAGAGCTCAAAAGAACTTGCGTTATCAGAATATTTATACTGTCTAAAATATAAGAGTTTTAGTTCTTCAAAATCTATTACATTGAGTTAAAATTAGCAAGAACAGCCATAGACAAAAAAAATATAAAAATCTTGCATCGTATTTTTTGGCCGAACTTCATTACCTTACCACCTCAAAACATTTCATTCGAAAATATTGAGTACTGTCAGCACTATTTTTGGTTATTCCAAAACCAATTTTTTGACACTGTTTTGGTTTGAATTTTTAAATGAAATTTTACCGGTCCTAAGTCAAGCTAAAATGGCATTCGGTCTGAATTAGAGATTTTTAAAAGTTGGTATTCTAGAGGGATTTTTTTCTCTTTACTTAAATTTAAAAATACATATCTTCCGAACTCGACCATTTTTTGAAATGAGATTTTACACAATTATGTAATTGTACAATGGCTATTAGCTCCCAACATTTCGTTCGAAAATATCGATTGAAACTTTGCGAAAAAAAATCATGTTTGGTGTAAGGTGGCAAAATCTAATTTTCCTTCAACTTCACTTCAAAAATTTATATCTTTCAAACCTGATTTATTTCAACAATGAAGTTTTGTACAGTTATAGTCCGAGATAATGTCTATTAATTCCCAAAATATCATTAAAAAATATTAGCTACAACAATCTGAAAAAATTTTTGTGTGACGAAATAAATGTCTAATTTCTCCTCAACTTAAATTTAAAAATTCATATCTGCCGAACCCGACTTTTTTTTTAAATGAGATTTGGGGCAATTACAGATGTGGACAATGACTATTAGCTTCCAAAAATTCGTTTAAAAATATCGACTAAAACTGTGCGAAAAAAAAATCATGTTTGGTGTAAAAAAGCAAAAATCTAATTTTCCTTCAACTTCACTTCAAAAATTTACATCTTCGAAACTCGACTTATTTCAACAATGAAATTTTGTACAATTATAGCCCAAAATAATGTCTATTAATTCCCAAAACGTTATTAAAAAATATTGACTACAACAGTCTGAAAAAAGTTTTGTTTGTGTGAAGAGGCAATAATCTAATTTTCTCTCAACTTAAATTTAAAAATTCATATCTTCCGAACCCGACTATTTTTTTAAATGAGGTTTTGCACAATTGTATAACTGTACAATGGCTATTAGCTCCCAAAATTTCGTTCGAAAATATCGATTGCAACTTTGCGAAAAAAATTCATGTTTGGTGTAAGATGGCTAAAATCTAATTTTCCTTCAACTTCAATTCAAAAATTTATATCTTTCAAACCTGATTTATTTCAACAATGAAGTTTTGTACAGTTATAGTCCGAGATAATGTCTATTAATTCCCAAAATATCATTAAAAAATATTAGCTACAACAATCTGAAAAAAAATTTGTGTGACGAAATAAAAGTCTAATTTCTCCTCAACTTAAATTTAAAAATTTATATCTTCCGAACCCGACTATTTTTTGAAATGAGATTTTGCACAATTGTATAACTGTACAATGGCTATTAGCTCCCAAAATTTCGTTCGAAAATATCGATTGCAACTTTGCGAAAAAAATTCATGTTTGGTGTAAGGTGACAAAATCTAATTTTCCTTCAACTTCAATTCAAAAATTTATATCTTTCAAACCTGATTTATTTCAACAATGAAGTTTTGTACAGTTATAGTCCGAGATAATGTCTATTAATTCCCAAAATATCATTAAAAAATATTAGCTACAACAATCTGAAAAAATTTTTGTGTGACGAAATAAATGTCTAATTTCTCCTCAACTTAAATTTAAAAATTCATATCTGCCGAACCCGACTTTTTTTTTAAATGAGATTTGGGGCAATTACAGATGTGGACAATGACTATTAGCTTCCAAAAATTCGTTTAAAAATATCGACTAAAACTGTGCGAAAAAAAATCATGTTTGGTGTAAAAAAGCAAAAATCTAATTTTCCTTCAACTTCACTTCAAAAATTTACATCTTCGAAACTCGACTTATTTCGACAATGAAATTTTGTACAATTATAGCCCAAGATAATGTCTATTAATCCCCAAAACGTCATTAAAAAATATTGACTACAACAGTCTGAAAAAAGTTTTGTTTGTGTGAAGTGGCAATAATCTAATTTTCCCTCAACTTAAATTTAAAAATTTATATCTTCCGAACCCGACTATTTTTTTAAATGAGGTTTTGCACAATTGTATAACTGTACAATGGCTATTAGCTCCCAAAATTTCGTTCTAAAATATCGATTGCAACTTTGCGAAAAAAATTCATGTTTGGTGTAAGGTGGCAAAAATCTAATTTTCCTTCAACTTTACTTCAAAAATTTATATCTTTCAAACCTGATTTATTTCGATAATGAAATTTTGTACAGTTATAGTCCGAGATAATGTCTATTAATTCCCAAAATATCGTTAAAAAATATTAACTAAAACAATCTGAAAAAAATTTTGTGTGAGGAAGCAAAAATCTTATTTCCCCTCAACCTAAATTTAAAAATTCATATCTGCCGAACCCGACTATTTTTTTAAATGAGGTTTTGCACAATTATTTAACTGTACAATGGCTATTAGCGCCCAAAAATTCGTTTAAAAATATCGACTGAAACTGTGCGAAAAAAATTCATGTTTGGTGTAAAAAAGCAAAAATCTAATTTTCCTTCAACTTCACTTCAAAAATTTATATCTTTCTAACCCGACTATTTTTTTAAATGAGGTTTTGCACAATTATTTAACTATACAATGGCTATTAGCCCCCAAAATTTCGTTCGAAAATATCGATTACAACTTTGCCAAAAAATTCATGTTTGGTGTAAGATGGCTAAAATCTAATTTTCCTTCAACTTCACTTCAAAAATTTATATCTTTCAAACCTGATTTATTTGAACAGTGAAGTTTTGTACAGTTATAGTCCGAGATAACGTCTATTAATTCCCAAAATATCGTTAAAAATTATTAGCTAAAACAATCTGAAAAAAATTTTTTGTGAGGAAGCAAAAATCTAATTTCCCTTATCTTAAATTTAAAAATTCATCTGCCGAACCCGATTTTTTTTCTAAATGAGTTAGAAGCTATAGGAGCGGACTCCACTGTAGTACTACCTTAGCTTAATAAAGTGTTAATTGATTCCTACTTGGAAGTGATCCAAATGTAATACATTTTTGCAGTCTGACCGCAATGACAATTACTCAGAGAGTGCAACATCACATCACAATGACCTTGACGAAAAAATCGACCATACAAATCGTGAAATGGAAATGTTAAGAGACCAGCAAATGTCACTGTTGTGTTTACAACAAAAAGCTGAAAATAAATTGAAAGATGCTCGACAGATTCAAGAAAAATTACTAACGGCTTCTCAATGTAAGTACTAACAAGTGTTCATTTAAAAAAAAAAAAACTCTAGAGTGCTTTGAAATTAAAAAAACAATTATTTTGTATGTCTGTGATTAATTCGTTCTCTCATAACCTTACTTTTTAACAATTAAAAAGACAACAGATTTTCATAAAAATAATTATTTATTATTTATAAAAACTGTTGGAAATGTCTTCCTTGTTGTTCAACACGCATAGCACATCGCCTTTGAGCACTATTTATCAATCTTAGGTTATTATTATTATTATTATTATTGATTTCTGCTACACCACAGTCGAAACCAATTATTGTGTAGCCTATGTAAAATTTAGAAAAAGTATATTTTATGAAGAGAAATAAGTACGTAAAATATTACAAAAAGAATTGAAATTCATAAAAAATATGTCTATATCATTAATTCGGTTCATTTCAGAGCACATCTTAAATATTGGTGATTTTTTTTTGAAGTTTGTCCGACTAGCATCCAAGTAAAATAATTGTTTATTTCTAGAGTTTTGACGAGGTACACGAAAATTTATTTGTTTTAGCAGTTGAGGGCAATCAATTTTATTGTGTATAATTTTAAAAAGAAACGTTAATGCAGCAAATTTATATCTAATTTCAAGACTAGATACTTGAAACCTATTTAATAATATTTCTTGCGGGAAACCAACTGGAGGATAAGTTCCATCATTTCTATAAGCCAGAAATTTCAAAAACCTTCTTTATACATTTTCAAGTAACGTAAATAGGAGACCAAACAACTGATGCATATTCCAAACATGATCTAACAAATGAAAAATATAGTAATTTCAAAGTGTTAATTTGTGAAAATTCAGAACCATTTCTTATAACAAAACCCAACATCTTAGAAGCTTTTAGTATGACACTATCAATATGATTAGAAAACGTGAACTGTGGATCAAAAGTAACACCTAGATCTTTAACATAATCCAGTTTTTTTAGGAGTAAAGAATCAATAAAATAATTAAACCTTATGACTGATTTGTTAGAAAATTGCATTAAAAAACATTTTGACAGATTAAGATTTAACTCATTTTTCTGACACCATTCTAAAAGATTAAGAATATTCTTCTGCAGAACATTACAGTCCAGAGAAGTTTTTATTCTACAAAATTTTTTTAAATCGTCAGCGTATGTCAATTCTTGTGAGATAGTTTAGTAGGCAACCAACAATACAATGATAAAAATAGTTCTACAACTTCCGTAACAATCTCAGGGCATGCTGCAAGTTTTTTTAATAATGAACACCTGATATTTAACAAAACGTATTTTCTTGTACCATGAGATTGAAAATGAAGTGTCTGCGGAACTTTAGCCACATGTCAAAAATTGACAGATCAGATGTGGCTAAAGTTACATTTCAGTTTCAAGGCTTGCTCTAATTCTGTACATTTTCAATCTCTTGGTATAGATGATGTAAACAGTAGTACCAACCAACGCAATAAGAACGTGAGCAGTGTACAAGACTTTGATATCGCTATTCGAGAATTGGAAGAGAGAAGTAAAAGACTGAATGAACCTCGCGGTTCAAATTCGAATCTTCAAGACAAACTTTTAGCCGAAATGGACAGTCTTCAAAGTCAGATCGTAACAATGCACAACATCAATGACGATCGAAATCAATTGATTCAAGTTTTGGATAATCGTGACAGCGAATTGCGAGCACAACATTTAGAATTGCAAAATAAATTGAGCGAATTGCAGAATAAAAAATCACAAGTTGATCAATTGGTGGCACAATTGCAAGTTCTGGAAGAGACTGATGAAGATGATGTTGGTGCACAAGTTAGGAGAATCGTAACAATGAAAGAGCAATTATCGAAATTAAAAGATATGTTGGAAATTGTCAAAACTACAGAACAGAATTCGAACGCATCACAAGAAGAACAAGATCTAGCATGTGGGATTTGTACGAAAGCGGAGAATTTTTTGCAGAAAGATGGGGAGAAAAAACGGAGTCATCCGTTGAATAAACAAGTGAATAAGAATGCATGTGATCGAGGTGGTTTTGGAGGTGCTAAGCCTAAAAGTCGCACGAATAGTAATAAAGTGGTGCTTCAAGCGGAACTGGAGGCAAAAAAGAGGGAGTTGGAGGAGATTATGGGCAAACATAAAGGTTTGATTCATTTATTAAAGGCATTGGCAACTTATTTTATCTGTTTTATGTTGCAAATTGAAAAAATTGTTTTATACCAGTAAGTTCTTTTACCAAAATTTCCTGATGTAATACAGGGTGAGTCATTGATATGGGCGTGCTTGATTGCACCTACACCGTCAATGATATCGAAATAAGTCAAAGGACACTGCAAATGGGAGGCCAAAGTGCATTTTTTTAAATTATTTTGCTCTATACAGGGCGTTCCATTTTTACAGTACAGCCTATTACATAGTTTTTTTTAATAGCACCCCCTGTATTTTATTATTAGGTCCGATTCAGTGTCTCATTCTACATCTTTTTTACCTCTTAAGTTTTTTCCTAAAAGTTGATAGTTTGGGAGATAATTCGGTTTTTCTGAAAAATACACACAAAATCTCTTGGATACTAATGAAGCGTGCTATGAAAAACAATACATTCTGGCATACCAATGTCAAAATGGCATTTATAGTATATCACGTTTTGATTTTCTTGTGAAAATGATTTTTTCGCGTAAAATGCAAATCTACAAATCTCATCGAGATATAAACTTTGACAAGAAATTATTAAATAAAAATGAAAGAAATTTACTATGGAGAAATAAGGAAATAAAAAAATATTTACTGAGGTATAAAAATCAATAGCGTTAACATTTTACTTGCAATTACAAAACTGTTTAAAATAACGGCTTTCTTAAGCAATAAAGCACAACATTCGTCAATTGTTTTTAAAAATTCACCCCTTCTAATGTGGCATGATCTATTCTATGAAAAGCCTTTATAATTCTTTCTTGCATATTTTCTCTGGTAGAGCCGTCGTTTCTTTCATTTTTGTTTAATTATTTCTTTACAAAATTAGAATTTATATCTCGATGAGATTGTATGCATTTAACACGAAAAAATCATTTTCACAACAAAATCAAAAAGTGACGTACAATAAACGCCAGTTTGATGTTAATATGTCAGAAGTTATTGTTTTTTATGACTCGCAACGTTAATATTCAAGATATTTTGTGTGCATTTTTCAGAAAAACCCAATTATCTCCCAAACTATTAACTTTTAGGAAAAAACTTAAGAGGTAGAAAAGATGTAAAATGAGACACTGAATAGGATCTAGTAATAAAATACAGGGGGTGCTATTTAAAAAAATCAAGTTATGGTCCTTCAAATTGTCCTAAAATGAATGAGTCACAACAAGAAGATCCTACAATAAAAATGAACGATCTTGCCATCGAAAGATACCTCAAACAGTTGTTTACATATGGACAAAGTCCCAACTTGATATCCCAAAAACCAAGGGTACTGCGATTTTTTAATAATGTGCCTGCAAAGGCACTAAATTGTAGAAAAAATTAAATAACTTCTAAACGGTTAAAGCAAATTAAAAAACTAAACGGATTTTTAAAGCTTAAAGAAATGCAAATTGAAATATGTACAAATATACAGGGGGTGCCATTTAATTATAGGCTGCACTGTAAAAATGGAACACCCTGTATAGAGCAAAATAATTAAAAAAATGCACTTTGGCCCCCTATTTGCTGTGACATTTGACTCATTTTGATATCATTGACGGTGTAAGTGTAATCGAGCATGCCCATATCAGTGACTCACCCTGTATAGACTAGACAGCTTTAAAATTTTGTAAAATCGACCATTCTGAGTTCAAGTTATTTTTAAAATGGCTGAAGTTCATGTAATGCATTTTTGAATTCACTTTTTGAAACTGACTAAAATATACCCTAGTTGTTAGTACTTATCCGTCATAGTTTTTGACGTCTGTCAATTTTTTTCCTGCAAATTTTCATTTGCAGCTTTTGAACCCTTTACAATAAGTGAATAGTTCTTTTTGATATTGATAACCAAAGGTTCGAAGAGTCTTCTAGAATTTTCAAAATTGTCAACTGTCAAATTGCAAGGCTACTATGATTTTTTGAAAATAATGATCAAAAAATTATTAAAACAGTTTTTTCAACGGCAATCAAAAGAACATCGATTTTTATGGAGACTTTTATCAACATCTTATTTCTTACCAGTTTTTGAAAAAAATCACAAAAAACTGAATTTTAGCTCATTATTTTGATTTTTAATCGAGTAAACTTTCAAAAAATACGCTTTTAATTAAAGAAATGTTTGATTTGTCCACCATTTTCATTCAAGAAGTTTAAAACCCGAGGGTAGATTGACTGAGTTACTTTATATAATTATATAATTTATATAATAAACCATAATTAAAATATTATTGTTTTACTGCTTATTTGATAATAAATTAGCTAAAAACTAAATAAAATGTTGAAGTTTGACAATTGTTGACCATTTTGCAAGGCCTACTTGATTAACGATGAAAATTACAAACTAAAATCCGTTTTTTTGATTTTTTTCAAAAACTGTAAAGATAGGTATAGGACATGTTGATAAAAGTCATCATAAATATCGATGTTTTTCCGATTGCCGTTAGAAAATAGAGTCGTTCAATTTGAAAAAAACTAAGTTTTTGCAGTTTTTTGATAATCATTTTGAAAAAATCATATTAGCCTTGAATTTTGACAGTTGACAATTTTGAAAATTCTAGTAGGCTCTTCTAACCTTCGGTTATCGAATGCAAAAAAAAATGATTCATTTATTGCAAAGGGTACAAGACTTGTGATATTTTAAATAAATCCTTGCAAATGAAAATTTTAATAAAAAAATTGACACATGCCAAAAACTATGACAGGTAAGTACCAAATTTAATTTTACTCAGTTTGAAATGATGAAATCAAAAATGCAATAAATGTATATTTATTATTTAAAATTTCAAAGTTGGCGCCAATTCTCAGCCATTTTGAAAATAAATTAGCCTGAACTCAGAATAGTTGATTTGGATTGTATATAAAATTTTAAAGCTATAGTTGAATTAGAACTTAAAATGTTTCTAATATAGGCCCGAAAAGAATCACCCTGTATACTTTTGATAAAAAAAATATTTCAAATTTTTGATAAAAGTTGGCCATGGAAAAAATATTTCACGTAATAAGTGTGAATAATCAGAAGTCTTGTGAACGGTTATTAAAGTAAAAAATGTAAAATTAAAAATACGCTGTCAATAGTATTAGATAACACTTTTTTATGATTTAGTGAACTGTGTAAAAAATTATTGTAGAACATCTTTGTTTCAAATGTAATAAGGAAGATATGAAGTTGTTTAGATTTTACTAAAATGTGAACTTTTGTTTACGATAACGGGATGCGGTATTTTTAAATTATTTTTGCAAAAAAAAATTGTTTAAGTTGCCAGTGCCTTTAACAAATGTTTTTTTTAACAATAATATTCCAGCTGGTACGTCAAATTTAAATCACGACGTTGGCACTGACAATAAATCGGAATTCAGTTGTTCAAGTAATGCGTATTTTGATTGGGCACCAATCATGTCCGACCATAACAGATTTGATTCAAGTGACAGGTTTAACCTAAAAATTTCTTACTTTTTTCCATTTTCTTGTAACTGAATTTTTAGTGACGAAGATTTAAACGAATATTCTGACCCAAATCACCAACAATTCGTCCTTCCAACCCTTAACTATCCTAAATCAGACCATGACTATGTGGCCCATCACTTACAAGACACTACTACCGATCGTCTATCAAGTATACCTCGAACACCTGAACATCGCACACCACGTGCTAGTAGCGAACAAGGCAAAAATCAAGTACAAAAACAATTGGAATTAATACGAAGTGTGTGCGATTCAATGTTGGACCAAGAACAACAAGTTAGAAATAATCTAACTCCAAGTTCTTTGTATTTTGAACCCAGGCCTATGAACGCCACTGCGGTTGTGGATCCCAACTATCAAAGCTGGTGAGTATTTACTTACATAATTCATTTATTCTAAACCACGAGTGATAACGAGTGATTTACACTCAAATAACTATTAAATAATTGGAAAATAAATATTTTTTTTTAATTTTCCGATAGATCAACTTAAAAGTCCACAAACTAAAAATATTTATATTTTATACAGGATGTTGTATACAGGGTGATAAACCAAAGGTAAGTTGACCTGTTGTATCCTCCATAAATTCACCCACTTACGATTTATCTAAATTCCTAAATAAAAAGTTAAAGAACTTAATAGTCAAGAATTCTTACGATTTAATTGACAAAATCAAATCAATTTCTTCTCCCAATAATTTTATCCTAGCTTCACTAGATGTAAAGAATTTATTTTCAAATATACCTACAACAAAAGTTATAAATATTGCCAAACAAAAATTAGAATCGTTAAACTTAGATACAGATTATAATTTTTGTCTCAAACAAAATATTTGCAAATTGAATGACAAAATTTGGTCACAAAATGATGGTTTAGCAATGGGTTCCCCTTTATCTCCTATCCTGGCTGACATTTACATGGATGATTTTGAATGTGCTTTACTTAAAGAGGTTAAATACAAAAATTACACTCAACATATTATATATTACTATAGATGACATAATACTTTTATGGAACGACACCCCAACAAAACTTAATGATTTTTTTAAATTTAATCAACACTATAGATCAAAACTTGGAATTTTCTATGGAATTACAAAATAACAACTATCAATTAAATGTTCTTGAGCTTACAATTACAATTTAAAATAACACACAATTTTGGGCTTTTTCACAAAAACACCAACACCGGATGTGTGATACATAATTTTTCAAATCATCCTATAGAACACAAATTAGCAGCATTCAATTGTTACATACAGGGTGTTTCAAGTTTTAGGTCCAGTCAAAAAATAAATACTTCTAGTATTCCAAAATAAAAAATATATATCGCAAACTATAGAGTTTCTAACACGCTTCAATTTGATGCTTTGCTGATATCCCAAATTTTCATGATATAAGCGTAAAACGCAAAAAACTACATTAAAAAATTTTTTTTTCAAATTATTCCAATAATTTTTTTATAATAAAATTCCTCCTATTTTTTAAGTGAGACTTCTGAAACTGAAACAGTAAAAAACCCAAGGCGTATTGAGCAATTGAAATTTCAATTTGCAAAAAAAGGGCATTTTTTAATTGACAAGTAAAATTTTAGTCTGACAGTTAATGACGTTTCAATTTTTTGTGAATCAAGCAAAGACACGAGCTCTGTTTTTTCAAAGGTGACTAAGATAAAACATTTATTTGATCTTTTGCAAATTGGAATTTCAATTGCTCAATACGCCTTGGTTTTTTTACTGTTTCAGTTTCGGAAGTCTCACTTAAAAAATAGGAGGAATTTTATTATAAGAAAACGATTGCAATAATTTGGAAACAAAAAATTTTTTATCTAGTTTTTCACAATTCACGCTCATACCATGAAAATTTCGTATAACATTAAAGCATCAAATTGAAGCGTGTTAGAAACTCTATCGTTTGAGATATATTTTTTTTCTTTTGGACAACTAGAAGTATTTATTTTTTGACTGGACCTAAAACTTGAAACACCCTGTACATAGACTTATTAATTTCCCCTTAGATAAAATAGAATACGAAAAATAAAAATAAATTATTTTAGATATTGCAACAACCAATGGGTATAATATAGAAATGACAAAAAAGTTAATTAATAAAAAGGAAAAACAAAAAATTAGAAATTCTATTTACCCCCAAAATATAGTTCAACAAAACAACAAAAAATATTTTAGCTTACCTTTTATTGGTAACCCATCTTTGATTATTGCCAAAATAATAAAAAGAATTAATAAAGATTATATAATTTCATTTAATACCAATAATACCTTAAATAAAAAACTTCTAAATAATAAAGACAAAAAAAAGACAAACTAGATAGATCAGGAGTTTACTCGCTAAAATGTAAAGATTGTAATGCTTACTATGTTGGAAAAACCTATAGAAATTTCAAAACAAGGATCAAGGAACATCTTTCTAATTTAAATAAAGTGGATAATAGACAGTCGCATTTTGCTAATCACCTAAAGGATAACTTACATGATTTTGATATAAACACAGGTTTTACCATTTTATTTGAACACACTAGAAATTTACAAATTAAACAGTAACAAAAATAAAGTCGCACTAAATCATCAAAATAATTTCGAAGTATCAAGTTTAATTAAAAGTTTTAATTAAGTAAGTAATAGAAATTTCCCGGTTTAAACCCATCCAATACTACCTTTCAGTTAGGCTTGTTGTGATTTGATGATTTGACCTGACCTGACCATTGAAATTGGGACATAAATGCGTAATTTTTAAACTCGTTTTTCTTTATAGACTAAGTTTACACTAAGTCAAAATTTTGGTGAAGAAATGACATTTTTTTAATGTTTTTGTCCCTATAAATTTTGTTGATTATGTTATGTCAAAATTTAGGCTTTTGTGATTTTTGAACGCGCTATTTTTTCAAATTTTTTAGAACATCCGGCTTCTTCTAGATCTAGGGTATTATTTCCTGATGTCACAAGTACAGATTAATTTCCCAAAATTCGATCTGGAGTGGCTACTAAACATGGTTTCTTTTTATCTACTATCAGGCCAACTTCTTGACTTTTTAATAGTGACTTTTTTTAAATGCTGTAACCGTTTTAATCTTAATGCACACATCATACCTCGTATTTATTTGTACTATTTCCACAAAAAATTACGTAATAAATTTTCAACGATAATTTGTAAATCAAAACAAAAGTTTTACTATGGTGATGGAGCATATTTTATTGGTCACCAAATAAATAAATTGGGCTTGTTTTATGTTGTAACTAAACTCAAAAACTCAAAATTATCTTTGTTCCATTATTTTTTATTGTTTAGAAATATAAAACTCAAAATATTTAGCTTCCTAAAAGTTTCTGTCTCACTTTGAAAGCATTGTGGCAGCAGCCTATTTGAAAAATTGATTTTTTTGTAATAAAATAAAAATGTTTTGAAAATCTCGAGAAATCTTTTAAATTTGCTTTACAAATTAGAAAGCTTATCAAAAATGCTATTGATAGATATAAACAAATACAGGGTGTTTCATTTGAAAAAAATGAGTAATTCAACTTTTTGCGTTTTGGCACACCCTGTACATTATCTGTGCGTTTTAACGAAAAGTCGACTATTTGCTATTCTAAGTTTTTCTGTCGCAAATTTGTCGGAAAATATTCATTGGCGGCTTCACAGTGATTTTTTAAAAGTGGGTTGTTTTTGGCACAAAAAGTTGTATAATTTCGAAACAAAAAAAGATAGGCCTATAAAAGATTACACAAAGTACCATTATTTTTTCACGTAGAGTCTAATTATGCATTTAAAAAATATAACTTTGGTTTATCACCCTGTATACAACATCCTGTATAAAATAGTTTGTGAACTTTAAGTTGATCTATCGAATAATAAAAACGGCATCGCAATATTTTCAATAGCAAAAAAGTTATAGACCGATTACGCTGTATAACCTAAATTATAATAATGATTTTTTTTTAATTTTTAAGAAACTTAATAACGATTTATTTACATTTCTAGGTTGGCAACAAATACTCTTCAAACGCAAGCTTTCATGTTGAATACGCTCAACCAGTGTTGCCAAATGTTGTGGTTGCAACAACGCGAATTGATTTCGTTGAGACAGACTGTAAATCAGTTGCAAGATTATGGCGGTAATTTGGCTTCACCTTTACAAACAACTGAATGTCGTTCAAGATCCAATCAAAAAGGGGGAAATCAAGTGGCTGCGGCTTGTTCAATGCCAAATTTAAATCAATATAATATCCCACCTTCTGTCAATCTTGATCCTTCCACTTCTTATCAGAATAACATGCAAAATGCTCGCCTGCTTGATCATTGTTTGAATAATGCAAACGATCATAATAACAGTGTGTTGCATGCTGTCAATGCTAACACTAACCAAATGTGGAATGGACAAGCTCTAAATAACCAAGTCGCGCCTGGAAATAGAGCTAACAATTATTGGGACAATTTTAGAAGGTAACTGTTACAAAACAAAATACTAGTTTTTAGTTGTTTTTTTTTTTGTTTTTTTTTCCCCCAAACTAACAGTTATTCCCGCCAAAATCTTCTTTCAACGAAAAGTAATGAAGGTTTCCAAAGTATTTCTAATAATCCTTTTACGTTGGTAACAACACCAAAAAGTAATTCCCAAGAAAATACACCACGTAGGAGAACGCAGTTGTTTCGAAATAATAATTCAGTCGTACCACCTGATGTCCTCAATGTCAATAAAGTCGAGCAGAGAAATATAAACGAGTGCGAAAGTAATTCAACAATTTCAGAAGAACAAACGATTTTTAAAGAATCAGCAAGTCTAAGAAACGAATGGCATGAAGAACAACAAACCAAGTAATACAACATTTACACAACAACTTTCGTCCTTTTAATGTTAAATTTTCCAGATCGAAGTTGTTTGAAGAATTGCGCGAAAACGTGTACAAAGAAGTGGTCACTCTGATTTCAGCCAATGAGACACGTCCTCACTTCCTTATTCAATTGTTTCGTGATTTACAAATGATCAGTTCGGATCCATTACGACTTAAAATCCTACAGGCGATTCAAACAATAATTACGCATAATTTAATTTCATCGAGTCACACAAATAGACAAGTAATAATAATAATAATAAATGCCTTTATTAATTAATTAATTAATACAAACAATATTGGCATTCTGCTATGGCGAAGTCTAGCTGCTGCTACTCCACTTAACCATAGCAGAAGCAATTGAAATAAACTTAATATCTAAAATAAACAAACATTCAATTGAAAGTACAATAATAAAAATGAAAATACAAAGAAGAATTGAAGATATTATTCAATTAGAAAAAGAAACAAATAAAGAGAAGTAGGAAAGAAAATTAGAAAATTAATCATTATACTGATGGTAGTAAATGTACCTTAATAAGTTTCTTAAAATTGCTTACTGATTTTGATTTAAGTGCAAAAGGAACAGAATTATATAATTTGACAGCATTAAATAAACTAGTTCGGAAACGAGGCATGGACAAAATATAAGTATGACGTAAGTTTATATTATGAAAATTATACCTATACAGGCTGTTTTGTCTAAACCCCACATTAGAAGTATTGGGAGTTCTAATAATCGCAGTCATCTGAAAATTTGCTATCAACTTCCTTATTTTAAATGGAATGCTATATTTTTTAATGCGTTTTTGAATTACTAGAGTTATTTTAAGGTAGCTTTCATAAGCTGTCCCTATACCTAAATTTAGCCGTTTACGAAATATTTATGGTTTTTAAAATTTTTTTGGATTTGCACCTTCCAGTTCAAAAATCGATAACTCTGCCATTTTTGAAAATTTGGAAATATTTTTGAGCTCATTTGAAAGAGGAAGCTTAGATCTTTTCTTTGGTGTTTTCAAATTTCTAAAAAAGAATAACAAACTCCTAATTTTTAAAATTAAGTTTGCAAAACTTTAAGCACCCATAACTCATTTTTTTCAAATGAAATGACAAAAGTTTTATTTCACTAGATGGTAGAGAATTTAATTCTGCTTCGATCTGTGTTAACATTCCCTATACTTATGTTTAATAGTTTTCAAGTTACAATAACTTTTTGTTGGGATTGAGAAATTCATTAGCCATAGGCGTTTTCTCATAGGTTGCCATGGAAACGAATGAAAAAAGGTGAAAAATTAAAGTTTTTCAAACCAACACCCAATGAATTTATTTTGTTTTCACAGTCTGATAACACAATTTTGAACAGAGTTTGTCGTTTAAGTTTAATCAGAAATGTTTTTATAGCAAACTATGCAAAAATAGCTGTGGTTAGTAAGAAATTTCCTACAATAACAAAAAAACCAACATAACTTGAAAATTATCACAGATAGGTATAGGGAATGCTAATACAGATAGATGCAGAAAAAAATTCTCCTCCATCTAGTAGAATAAAAATTGGGACATCCCATTTGAAAAAATTATGTTATGGGTACTTGAAGTTGTCCAAACTTAACCTTAAAATTTTTGTTTGGTTTATTAACTTCAATTCCAATTTTGATCACACTGAACAACAGATATAGACCTTTTCTTTCAATTCTCCAAACATGATTTCGAAATCTCTAAAACTAAGCGAGTTACCGATTTTTTAAGGGACAGGTGCAAATTCAAAAATTTTCAAAAATCCTAAATATCTCGAAAACGGTTAAACTTGGGTATAGGGAAAGCTGATAAAAATTCCCTTAAAATAACTCAACTAATCCAAAAACGCAGTGAAAAATATAGCTTTGCATTTAAAATAAGAAAGTTAATCGCGACTTCCGGTATAACCGGAAGTGCTGCCATCTTGAAAATATTTTCAATGAACATAACTCAACGGATTATGCCTGAGTACCAACTCTCAGATAAATATCTTTATTAGAACTTTCAATACTTCTAATGTGGGGTTTAGACGGAACACCCTGTATCATCACAAGTTGGAAGGTGAAAAGTAAAAGAGATTCCTTCTTTATATCTATTTTCTAAGTAGTAACTCAGGGTTTCATCGCTCGGCTCAGAAGAATTAAAGACCGAAAGGAAATAGTCATTTATTAAATTATTTTCAAAATGGCTGAACTTCCGGAACTGGAAGAGAAAGAGAAATGGGCGCCAACTTTGAAATTTTAAATAGTAACCCCACATTTTATTGCATTTTTGAATTCACCTTCTCAAACTGACTAAAATGTACTTTAGTTGTTGGTACTTATCTGTCATAGTTTTTGACATTTGTCAATTTTTTTGTTAAAATTTTCACTTGCAGGAGTGTATTTAAAATGTGACAGCCCTTCAACCCTTTACAGTAAGTGAATAATTTTTTTTGTATTCGATAACGGAAGGTTTGAAGAGCCTTCTAGAATTTTCAAAATTGTCATCTGTCAAAATTCAAGGGTAGTGTGATTTTTTCAAAATGGTTATCAAAAAACGGCTATAACTCAGTTTTTTCAAATGGAACGACACTATTTTCTAACGGCAGTCGAAAAAACATCGACATTTATGGTGACTTTTATGTACATGTCCTATACCTATCTCGTACAGTTTTTGAAAAAAATCACAAAAAACGAATTTTATTTTGTAATTTTCATCGTTAATCAAGTAGGTCTTGTAAAATGGTCAACAGTTGTCAAACTTCAACATTTTATTTAGTTATTAGATGGTTCATAATCGAATAAGCAGTAAAACAATAATATATAATTATGGTTTATTATAACTTATTGAATTATGTAAAGTAACTCAGTCAGTATGCCATCGAATTTTGAACTTCTTGAATGAAAATGGTAGACAAATCAAACATTTCTTTTAATTAATAGCACAACTTTATCGCATTTTTTGAAAGTTTACTCGATTAAAAATGAAAATAATGATCTAAAAATCAGTTTTTTGCGATTATTTCAAAAACTGTAAGAGATAGATATAGAAGATGTTGATAAAAGTCTCCATATAAATCGATGTTCTTTTGATTGCCATTGAAAAAACAAGGTCATTCCATTTGAAAAAACTGAATTATAATTATTTCTTGATCATCATTTTCAAAAAATCATAGTAGCCTTGTAATTTGACAGTTCAAAATTCTGAAGATTTTAGAAGATCCTTCAAACCTTTGGTTATCAAATGCAAAAAGAATTATTCACTTACTGTAAAGGGTTCAAGAGTTGTGATATTTTAAATAAACCCCGGTAAATGAAAATTTGCAAAAAAAAATTGACATACGTCAAAAACTATGACAGATAAGTACTAACAACTAGTGTATATTTTAGTCAGTTTCAAAAGGCGAATTCAAAAATGTAATAAAAATAGGTGGTTACTATTTAAAATTTCAAAGTTGGCGCCAATTTTTCCACGTTCCGGAAGTTCAGCCATTTTGAAAATAATTTAGTTGAACTCAGAATGGTCGATTTGGATCGTATAGTAAATTTTAAACTTCTATCTATACTAGAAGTTAAAAAGTTTCTAATCTAGGCCCTAAAAGAATCACCCTGTATATTACCAGACGACAAGACTTTATCAGAAAAATTTGTATAGATAACATCAATAATTTTTTGTGAAGTACTAGTAACTCGAGTGGGCTCGTTAATTAATTGAACAAAATCATACGAATGAAAAAATCCGAGATTTTATTTTGAAAATTGTGATCAACATTTAGATCACCTAAAATTAAGATGTGCCCGAATTTAGGTAAGAAAAATGATAAAACGTCTTCAAGATGATCTGAGAACAGGTTAAAATTTTGTGAAGGGCAACGATAAAAAACTCCCAGGAGAAATTAAATTAAGAAATTAAATTCATTTTTAAAGAAAAAGATTGAAGTAAGTAATAAATAGAAACTAATAATAATTACAAGATATTTTTTATATATATTTTGAGTAAATTTATTACCACCAGTAAATGAACTAAACATTATAATTAATCTTTTTTCGAAATTGTTCAAGTTGCGATTTATAATAAAAACTTTGTACAGGGTGTTTCAAGTTTTAGGTCCAGTCAAAAAATAAATACTTCTAGTTGTCCAAAAGGAAAAAAATATATCTCAAACGATTTGATGCTTCAATTTGATGCTTTAATGTTATACGAAATTTTCATGGTATGAGCGTGAATTGTGAAAAACTAGATAAAAAATTTTTTGTTTCCAAATTATTGCAATCGTTTTCTCATAATAAAATTCCTCCTATTTTTTAAGTGAGACTTCCGAAACTGAAACAGTAAAAAACCCAAGGCGTATTGAGCAATTGAAATTTCAATTTGCAAAAGATCAAATAAATGTTTTATCTTAGTCACCTTTGAAAAAACAGAGCTCGTGTCTTTGCTTGATTCACAAAAAATTGAAACGTCATTAACTGTCAGACTAAAATTTTACTTGTCAATTAAAAAATGCCCTTTTTTTGCAAATTGAAATTTCAATTGCTCAATACGCCTTGGGTTTTTTACTGTTTCAGTTTCGGAAGTCTTACTTAAAAAATAGGAGGAATTTTATTATAAAAAAATTATTGGAATAATTTGAAAAAAAAAATTTTTAATGTAGTTTTTTGCGTTTTACGCTTATATCATGAAAATTTGGGATATCAGCAAAGCATCAAATTGAAGCGTGTTAGAAACTCTATCGTTTGCGATATATATTTTTTATTTTGGAATACTAGAAGTATTTATTTTTTGACTGGACCTAAAACTTGAAACACCCTGTACTTGATCGGTTTTAAAGAGTACGATTTTAAGATTGATTTTTAGGTTCTTGAACAGCAAAGTGAACCACTTGACTTGCAATCAACCGTTTGGTCGAAAAAAATAATTAAAAATCCCACAACTAACTCACGTAACACTTTGGTTTGTGATTGGAGTGTTATTAACAAACTTACAGGTTGAATATTTTCCAGGATGATAATCGAGTGATCAAAGAAATAATTCCGTTTCTTAACGACCACGAGGACGATGTTATAACTCATCCATTTTTGGTGAGTCTGAAGCAAGTTTTGCTCGAATCCGAGTCGTTTCAAGAAACAGTGCGCGATTCGGTGTTTAAGAAACATTTTTCCAATGTTTTGGATGAGGTTTTGGGGCAATATCAAGGCAAAACGTACGTTTTACAAGTTTTATTAAAGCCCTCAGCTTCGTTTCGGGCTCACAATTTTGTTTAGGGTTCATGAGGTGAAGATGCACTTTATTCAAACCGTTAGTGATTTATTGAGAGGCGAATTGTCTTTCATTCAATTGATCCAAGATACGTGTCCTGATGGTGGCGAACTCGAAACGAATGTTAATCAAGAAGTTGTGATACAAAATGGTGATTTGGCGGAAGCTGATCAAGGGAGGGAGGAGGAGGAGGAGGAGGAGGAGGAGGGGGCGGTTGGGGGGTTTTGGGAGTTACCATTGGAGGTTTCCGTGTGTTTTGTTATTTATTTAATTTATTAGGGGAAAAACATATTTTTTTTTTTAGGAAGATGTGGAAGTCCCATCTATCGAGTTTCAGAATAATGCTGAAGCACAGACTCAGTTTATTAAGCAAGGTTTGGATCAAGTGCCCACTCGTTTACCGACTAAATCCCGTTCAAATACTCCCAGTAAAGGTATATGATTTTGTAAGGGCCGATTGCTCAGTTCGAGCTTACGTAAACTCGGCTTAAATTTAAACTAAGTTTAAACTACAGTTGTGTTGCTCATCAGTTTAGCTAAGCCGCGCTGAACTTGTCACTTATGCGGTTGGTAGTACTGTACGCTTGCGCACTTCAACTTGTTTTGACAGTTCTGATTTTGAAAAGTTAGGTTCAGATGAATCATTATTTTAGTACATTGGAGGAACAATATCGCTATAATATGTTTAAAAATGTATCTCAATATATAATTATTAAAAACTTGTTGGTTTCTTAGGCTCAATATTGATATATGAAGAGGTTATAAATAAAAGGAGTCTTTTAATTACGTTTCAAGGGTATAATTTCCCTTTTCTTCAGATTAAAACATGTCTACAAACAATAAATTAACTTTCAAATATAATAATTTAATAAACATACCTAAAGACTATGACACACTTTGAGAGGTGGAAGGAAGACTGAGAGTCAGAGTTGCCAGATCGAAAAGTAAATTGTCCCCAGAAGTTCCCAAAATACAGCAAAAATCCCCAGATAACAGCACCACAACACCACCTTCTTAAAATAATTATTTATTATTAAAATGTTTATAATAACATATGAATAAGTATTAACATGTAAAAATTATAATCGGCACAAAGTTTGTAGGTAATGGTGCCTGAATCGTATTAATACACTTGATAATCGTTGCCAATATAGCAACCAAGTTACTAAACGTCATTTTTTAATTCCATGTTGGTTGTTGTCTCTTTTCAACACATTATTGAATATACTGTGTTAAACAAAGATCGAGACATCCATATAATTGAAAAATTTGTAAGATTTCATTTATTCCAAGTTTGGGATAAGTGGGAAAAATATTTATTATAGGAGTTTATATAAAAAACATTTCCAGCTACATTATTCACTAATATAGGTACCAACATAAAAATCCCCAGATTTTCGTAATTTCAATTTAAAAATCCTTTTGTCCCCAAACATTTACAAAATATCCAAAACTGGGGATTAATCCCCAAGTCTGGCAACACTGCTGAGAGTTGAAGGTTGAACGGTCAAATATTAGAAAAAAGAGAGGGGGGAGGGTTTATCATTCCACCACCCAAATGCAGCGAAAAACAATACAAATATAAATAACAATAAAAATATTTTATATTATCGTCAATTGAAATAAAAACTAACAGGTATACATAACAGATGTATAAATAAAATGGCCTAACATGATTTTAAAGATACTTTGAGATAACAATATAGTCAATAAACAAATTAAAATGTAAAAAATGTACAAACAACACTCAACAAATAAAAATTTGTATATGGGACAAATTAACATAACGACAACGATTATTATTTTTTATTTTTTAATATATCTTTATAGCAATTACCTATCTTATCTATGTCGGTTTCGATATTGACATTATCAAAACATTTAATATACAAATTTTCTAAAATTTGGTTCATTATGCAAAAAAATTATGTTATTATAATTAAAAGAATGTCCAGTTTCAACAGAATGTTTTACAAGGCCTGAATGTCCTACGTTAGCATTAGATAAGTGATATTTATGTTGTTTTATTCTATTTTTAATATGTTGACAAGTTTCACCTATATAGCAATTATTACAATCATTACAATCAATTTTGTATACAACATTCGACATTAAATTTTTTATCATTTTTAACTTTGCTAAATAACAAATCATATATATAGTATTAACAGGTTTCCAAGCTGGTGTAATGTTTAAATGTTTAGTTAATGATTCAATTTTGGATTTAAGATTAGCATCGAAAGGAAAACTGACATAGATATTTTTATTTTTATTATTATTACATAGATGTTTATTTCTTTTTTTATTTTTATTAATATTATTGTTAGATTTTTGAAGAATTACCCTGTTTATTAAGTGAGCAGGGTAGTTGTTATTTAACAATATTTCTCTACATTCACTTAGGTTTTTGACTTTGAAATCGGGATGAGAAATTGTATCGACTCGATGAACAAAATTTTTAATAATAGACATTTTTTGATGATATGGATGATAAGACATAAAGTTTAAATATTTATTAGAAGCTATTTCTTTTTTGTAAAAATCGAAAACTATACAATTATTATTAAAAATTAAAGTGGTGTCAAGAAAATTAATACGATTGTTAACGGAAACTTCAACTGTAAAATTAAGTCTAGGATGAAACTTGTTAAATAAATCTAAAATATGAGTGATGTTATCTATTGGTACAAGTGCAATACAATAATCAACATATCTATAATAAATCAGTATGTTAAAAGGAATATTGTTAAAAACAGAGTTTTCTAATTCGAATAATACTATGTCAGCAATAATAGGACTAATAGGTGAGCCCATTGGGCAACCAAAAATCTGTTTATAAATGATACCATCAAATGTAAAATATGAAGAATTTAGAACAAATTTTAAAGTGTTTAAAAAGAAATCTTTGTCAATATTAGTATTTAAATCATTAAATCTTCTGTTAACAATGTCAATAGCCAAATCGATCGGGATATTAGTAAAAAGCGAAATGACATCAAATGAAACTAAAGTATAATTATTGTGATTATAGTTTTTAAGATCAGTGGCTTTAATTTTCGTAATTAATTCGGAAGTGTTTTTAATATGGTAATTGGATGTAACAGTTAATGTATTTAAAATGTTTGTCAAAAACTTAGATAATTCGTAAATAGGACAATTATGTGTAGAAACTACACAATTGTGAATTTTAACAAGTCCATAAATTTTGGGAATAATACCATTGTAACAAATTAAGTTTTTATAAACCTGATTATTGATCCATTCGTTCTTCAATAAGTGTTTAGCGATTTCAAAGTCAAAAACCTAAGTGAATGTAGAGAAATATTGTTAAATAACAGCTACCCTGCTCACTTAATAAACAAGGTAATTCTTCAAAAATCTAACAATAATATTAATAAAATAAAAACAGAAATAAACATCTATGTAATAATAATAAAAATAAAAATATCTATGTCAGTTTTCCTTTCGATGCTAATCTTAAATCCAAAATTGAATCATTAACTAAACATTTAAACATTATACCAGCTTGGAAACCTGTTAATACTATATATGATTTGTTATTTAGCAAAGTTAAAGATAAAAATGATAAAAATTTAATGTCGAATGTTGTATACAAAATTGATTGTAATGATTGTAATAATTGCTATATAGGTGAAACTTGTCAACATATTAAAAATAGAATAAAACAACATAAATATCACTTATCTAATGCTAACGTAGGACATTCAGGCCTTGTAAAACATTCTGTTGAAACTGGACATTCTTTTAATTATAATAACATAATTTTTTTGCATAATGAACCAAATAAAGTAAAAAGACTAATTTTAGAAAATTTGTATATTAAATGTTTTGATAATGTTAATATCCAAACCGACATAGATAAGATAGGTAATTGCTATAAAGATATAATAAAAAATAAAAAATAATAATCGTTGTCGTTATGTTAATTTGTCCCATATACCAATTTTTATTTGTTGAGTGTTGTTTGTACATTTTTTACATTTTAATTTGTTTATTGACTATATTGTTATCTCAAAGTATCTTTAAAATCATGTTAGGCCATTTTATTTATACAATCTGTTATGTATACCTGTTAGTTTTATTAAATTATTATATTTGAAAGTTAATTTATTGTTTGTAGACATGTTTTAATCTGAAGAAAAGGGAAATTATACCCTTGAAACGTAATTAAATGATATTTCAATATAGACTCCTTTTATTTATAACCTCTTCATATATAATTATTAATTACTAGGATGGTTTTTTTCTTATTTCATGGAGCTCTTCTAAAAAAATTCAATTCATCGTTTCCTTTCAGAGCACAGCAATAAATTGATTTGCACAGTTTATTTGTTGCCTTTGTGCATTTAAAGTTTTGAAGCATAACAATTTTATATAAATAATTTAATTGTTTAAAAATTTGTGCTATAATTAAAATCACATAAGATTTACATATCAGTAATTTCTAATATCATTCTTTCCCTGACTGCCGGATTCTGCTGCAGCAATTAAAAAAATAATGTTTAATACTAGAATAAAAATAAGTAAGTAAATTATTATCATTATACTTTTTTTAAATATACTAACTTACAACATGTTGTTGTCATGGCCCTCTCCTCATTACTGTTATTGTTTAAATTTATTTGTTTATCACAAGTTTAACTCAAACTGAACTGAAATTTATTAAAAAAAGCTGTTTCTGTGCATCATCAGCAAATTTATTGGTTCCTTATCACTAATTATCATTAAAAGCAATTTTTTTCCATTGTGAAAGTAAGTAGTATATGGGCTTGATGGCCCTCCACCAGTCTATTTTTTATAACATTGTTGGTCTGCATATTTTATGATTTTTTTAATTGTCGCATATTTTTCGTAATGTAGGTGTCTGCTGTTGCATTAAATCTTAGTGCAATTTGGGCCATGGTCTATTTTTTTCATCGAACAAAAGCAACTAACTTTTTTACACTCTAGTGTTAGTTGAATAAAATTAACCAATTTTATTTTAACGATTTCAATAAAATTATATTAATAACGTTAATATTAAAAGTATATAGAGATAAGCTTAGTTAAACCAATGCTAAGCTTTGGCTTAGTCGATATTTCGTAACTGAGCAACACTTAAGCTTAGTTAAACTCGGTTTAAGCTCGAACTGAGCAACCGGACCTGAGTTAGGTGTTGGTTTCAGATCGGTCAACTTCATCACGTTCCGATCATCAAGATCTGTTTTAATTTATTCGTTAGTTTATATCGAGATTATTTTGAATAAAAATCAAGTAAATACTTCAAGTTTTATTTCACTCAAATGAATACAAACCAATACAAAAATATCAACTAGTATACACAAACAAACAGAAGCTGTGACATTTCCCAAACCTGAGAAAACTTATTGTATTTATTACACTTCTGGCCTGAAAATGTGCACAGAAAATAAACCACTAGCGTTAGGCAACGATGGTTTTCCTCACAAAAAATTGACAAGTAATTTATAAATCATCGCTTTTCCAATAATTGTAGAGGTTAGAACCGTGTGTTTCCCTAAGTAATTCTTCAAACAAGTCCTCGGAATCGCTTTTTTTTCCGGCAATTATTTTTTCTGAGGAAAGAGAAAAACCGAAATTGAATGCAACATATTCTACTCTACGAAAGTACGAAATAATAAAAAATTTAAATAAAGTGACCCATGATACATCTTGGCATGTCGGGGATATTATGGGTTGGTTTTCGTAAATTTGCATCAGTTCGATTTGTTGATTGTTGCTGATAGACGAAAGGACTACAGTCTGGAAGACAGTTACAGAAATTAAAACCTATGCAACCACCAAAGCACCCATAAGTTTGATTAATGAATTAATGATCAACAAGCCAAAGATAAGTTAGAAAGGTGTGTTTGTTTACAATTTAAAGGGGCTCATTGAGACTTACCGTTTTGGCGCCTTTTTTTGAACTCCAACAAGTCCGTTGTTGTGCCAAAATCCCAAGCGCGTTTCCGGTTTCTACTCGGGGGGTTGTCCAAGTGTTGTTGCACTTCCATGAAGCAATTTTCCCCCTTCTGCTTGTCCAATAAAGGGGGCTGGTAGCCGTAGTAGCCGTTGGACGACAGGTTAGTTGGTATGTAGTTCATGTTGTCTTGTACAATTGGTAACATGTTGAAGTTGTCTCGCATTTCTAACCGGTGTGTCTTCACTAGTGACCCCAACTTTCACTTTCGATAGTTCAACGTTTGATACACGAGGTGATTTTATTTCATTTGAATTAAACGTCGGACACGATCGATACGCAACGAGTGTTTTTCCACACGTGTGAGTTTTGGCAAACGACCGTTCCGTAAACAAATCATACGAATTTATTTATTTATACCTTGAAAAACGCAACACAAAAATGACAGATCGCGTCTGTTGATTTGACAGGTTTCAAATTGACCGCTTCAGACGTACCAACCGTAAACACATTAATCAAATCATAAATCAAGCAACGAATTCGAAATTAATACTTTAATAAATCGGCACGCAATCATGCAAAAACCCACATTTGTAACAATTTTAACGCAAAATAATTTTATTTGAAGCGGTCGCTATCATAAAACCAAAATCCCCAAGTCACTTGACACCTTCAAACCTAACCTCTCAGTTTAATCAAATTGTTAAAAAAATATCCAAAAATGATTCAAACAACGCCTTATAATATTTTCAAGACTGTGTTTGCCTACTCTGCTCTTATTATATTCGCCCCTATTACGACATTCTTCGGGATGAAGTTTTTCGTTTTTGAAGGTACAAACACCCCAATAATCACAACTTGTTACGTTTGAACGCTTTTTAGGTCTCATCGGGACCGGAAATTTAGCAAGTAATGTCTGGTCGGCGATATTAGCCGTCGTTGTGCTACATGTAGCTTTAGGTTTGTTCGTATATAAGGCATACTTTGAAAGTGGAACTGCTAAACTTGATGAAAAAGTCGATTAATTGTTATGTGCATGTACATTTAAGTATTATAAAATTTTTAATTAATTGTGTTTTTATTGAATTGGCCACGCCTCCTCAATGACGTGATAATTGGCGGCAAAAATACAATTTTTTGTAAATCAATTAATCCCAGCAAACACCAACTATAACTAGGGTTGCCAGACCTTCTATATTTAATAGAAGTCTACTATATTTAACTAAAATCTTCTATCTTCTATGTCCCTAAAATATAGAAGCTAAATCTTCTATATTTCATGATTGGCACTTTCAAACGTTCTTAGATTGCAATCATTTTGCAAAAAAAAACAGTGGCATATTTGCATATGGGCTAAATGGGCTATTATCTTTATTTTTATTATCTTTATCTTTATTTTGATTTAAAAAAGATACTTAAAAGACGGGTTGCATTTTTTTTAAATTAATTGATCCGATTTTTAGTTTTCGTCGTATTTTTTTACTTCTTAAGTTCTTAATTGTTTGATTAATGAGTTTTAAGAAGCTTTTAATAGTTTCAATTCATATTGTAGAAAATTCACGATGAATAATGGTAGAAAAAGCCTGAGTATTAAACAATACAGTAAAATGTCTTTGAAAAAAGTCAACGGCAATGTAATATTATAGAAAAAACAAAAAATTTTTAAATAAATATAGGCTGATTTTTTTATAATATTAATATCATTTAGAAAATAAAGGAGATAGTTATAAATCTAGTGCACGTTTGGTGACATTACAAAGAACTTTTTGAGGTTTAATTTAATTTTCAGAATTATCTTGCATTTTTTGAAAACTTGTGCTAAAACTGATGGATTTGCTGTTTCATTTAAATAAAGTTAAGGATATTACTGAAGTTTAGAAAAAATCAAGTGATAAAAAAATTAAGTTAAACGCAGATACATATTTACTGATTACGGATTTGTTTTTATCAGAATCTAATGCTCGAAAATTGATAGAATTTGTTTGATGTTATACTTCTTTAACTGTTGTAGAGTAGTGTATATCAAAACATCAATATCCCTAACATTTTTCGAGTAGTTATGAAGTTTAGCAGTTCATTTGAGGTAGATATCATTTAAAATTTTGAAGGGTTATTTGTATTTGAAGTTCGACAAAAAATGTCCTCCTGTCAATAAAAATTAGCTTTTTTCAGGATTTGTAAATTTTTTCTTATTTTCTGAATTAACCAATAGGTTTTTTTTTTTGAAGAAACGTTGTCATAGTCAGGGGCGGCAAAATTAAGTAGCCCAGGGTTACTTTAAACTCACTCTATATAAGTAAAGTAATGAAAAGCGGAAAAGTTGCAATGCTCATTTTAAAACGATGTCTTATAATTTTTTATTATATATTTTATGTTTGTTGGAATGGATTTAAATTGATGATTAATTGTTCTTATCTAATTTCTTTGTTTTCATTTATCTCAATGTTAACTTTTAATGTATTATAGTAATTATAACATGAGATCGAAAATAAACTCAATTAGAGCAAGCCTTGAAAGTGAAGTGTAACTTCAGCCACATCATATGCTGTGTAAAACCAACATAACTTCAAAAGTGCGGTCGTAAAATAAACGGCTAAAATGTGGCTAAAGTGTAAACAAACAGCTAAAATATGGCTAAAGTTCTGCAGGCACAGCTTGCTCTAATTGAGTTTATTTTTGATCTCAGGTTATCTACTTAGGGTAATTATTAAAAAATGAAGCTTTTGTCTATCAGGTTCTTTTATTAAAAAACAATTTCACAATACAATACAGATTTGAGGACGTTTCGGCATAAAAATGCCACCATCAGCTCTAAATTACAATTACGAAACGAACCAACGCCATAACACATTAAATGCAAAATTCGAAATGGCTGTCTGTCCATAAGTAACTTTTTTTAATCACTTAATGTAATTACTTAATTAGTAACAAATGATTTATTTGAATCTTCTATATATTTTGTGAAACTTCTATATTTTCAAGTGAATTCTCCTATTTTCGACATTTTGATATCTGGCAACCCTAACTATAACAGTTATAAAACCTAGGTATTATAACATTATATAGCACATTTATATTACAGTTATATAAATGTTATGCAACCTCTTGGTAACAGGTTATAGTTAATGTTATAAGTCTTCGTTATAGTAACTTAATATAACGCTGTTATTTTGACGTTACATTATGCAGTAACATTGTGGTTATATAACGTTAACATAACAAAGTAAGTACGTTATTATACAACGCTGTTACATTCTTGTGATAAAATTTTCGGAAATAACGTTAATTAACAAAGAATTTTGGAAATTCTACGACACGTTTATTACATCTGTAAATATTTTGATTGGAAGCTAGCCTTTTTCACTATTTTGAATCATTTTCTTAAATAAAATTTGAGAAGAATTGGAAAAATTCGGGAAAAATGTATTATAATAAATTCACCCTTTTCACACGTATTAGCGGATATAATTTTACTAAAACAATAGATTGGAAAGGTGGCTTACTTTTTTTGCTTGTTTTCAGTACTTATTTTTTATATTGCTTTTTATAGCTTATTGTTTTATATAATTCTGTAATATAGTAGTATCAGGTGTTCATTATTAAAAAAACTCGCAGCAGGCCATGAAATTTTAACGTATGTCCTACAATTGCTAGTACACAATTTTTATCATTGTATTGTTGGTT
This sequence comes from Tribolium freemani, assembly GCA_939628115.1. NCBI lineage: Eukaryota > Metazoa > Arthropoda > Insecta > Coleoptera > Tenebrionidae > Tribolium > Tribolium freemani. The sequence goes on along the minus strand of OW626786.1, from coordinate 15,697,422 downwards.
GCCTACTACACCAGCTCACCAGAATTCATAACTTAAGATTGATAAATAGTGTTCAAAAGCATGTGTTATGTGTGTTGAACAACAAGGAAGACATTTCCAACAATTTCTATAAATAATAAAAAAATATTTATATGAAAATGTCTTATTTTTTTAATTGCCAAAAAGTAAGGTTATGAGATCTTTCAATTTGACAAGAAGTGTACGAATTATTCACAGACATACAAAACAACTGTTTTTTAGTTGCAAAGCACTCTACAGTTTTTTTTTTTAAATGAACACTTGTGAAAATAAGTTTAATTTTTTACTTTGTTTATTACGAAATTATTATTATTATTTATTGCGAATTTTATTTTTATTAAACTAGGTAAAAATTTCAAGAAATACAAACGAGAAGTCAAGTAAGTCATTAATCACATAGATAGTTACCAGAAATTTGACTGTAATAACAATTAAGTTATTGTTGTTATTATTCCCATTTATTTATTCCTATATATTTTCTTTGGTGTCCGGGGCTGAAAAAAAATTCAGGTGGCAACCCTACTTTTGGTGTTCTTTTGCTCATATTCTAAAGGTAAGTGAAAGACCCTAAAATGTTCACAATTTTTGCTGCTCTTGTTTTATTTAATTTAATTTAATTGTTTTAAGTACAAAAATTTTATGCAAAAGCTTAGAAAGTGGGTAAAGTATAATGCTAAGCCCTTAGAACACGTTGTTGATAGATTTCATGAAAAATACGAACTTTCAATACTTTTTAAAAACAATGCTTGGACCTAAACAGGCAGCGACAAATCAAATTGATTAATTTTTTTTTCTAAATAACAAAAACAAGGCCAATGCCTATTTTTAAAACATCTGTAAAATATTCTATTGTCTATAGAGGGACTATAACTTTTACCGCTGAGAAAAATCGTTTTAAAAAATTCTCAGTATAATGAATTCAAAATTACGGACAAGTTGTTCACAAAATTCCAAATCAAATAAATAAATAAGAGTCGAATTTTGGAAATTAAATTTTAAATTAAATTAAATTTTAGACGATGTTCTAAAGAGAGAAAAAGTATATGAAGCTGTGAGTTAGATAAAGATAATGATAAAGATAACTGCAGGTAGTGGATTCGGAACTTTGTCATTTTTACAGATGTTAATTGTTTCCGAAAGTGCTGTAAGGGCACCAAGGCCAAACGCATATTCTTAGGTTTAGTTTAGTTTTATTTTTTAATGTTTTCCTGACAACATTAAACCCTTTAACATCGGTACATTTATTACAAATAATTTTAATTTTTAATTATTATTATTATTTTAATAATAAATAATAACAAATTTTGGATAATTTTGCGTGGTTTAATGGTTTATAAAACAATAAAGAATTTGAAAAAGGCCTCGTAATAATTGTGAACAAAATATTTCGTTTTGTATTGTTTTCTTATTTTAATGTAACTATTTTTAAACCAGGTTATTTTTATACTAAGTGCTTTAATTACATGTACACATTTGCAGAACCGATTACTGTGACAATCATCTAAAAGGCAACATCTAAAAAATTTCGACGGAAGTGTTTTAAAACTGCTGCAAAGGAGTCAGGGGCAATATTTGAGTCAGTAATTTGCAGACATTATCTACCACTTTTAGAGGTACTTAATTTAAAAAATTTAAAGTTAAACTGCTGATTTTATACAAAATCTGTTTCAGATGTGGTTATTAAAAACTATTTCAGTGTAAGAACCAAAATAATTAAAATTATACATATTTAGAAATTTACTGACTTTGTGTTCGTTAAATACATAGCTAGTTAAATAGTTTAATTAAAATTTCGACTTGTGCAATGGAAGATATGGTATACGAATATTTTATATTTTAGATAATCCATATTTGTTTAATTTTTTCTGGATAGTTTTTAGTTTTTAGGATAATCTTTTCTTTTAGAATTTATTTTGTTATGTTAAATTTGACTTGCTTTTTAGATTTAATGTGGTTATATAATTATAATTATAGAAGAGTTGTGAGAAGAGGTAATAACCTTACTTTTTTGAGTGGATAATAATAGGTACTTTTCTTTTTATGAAATTTGTATTATTTATTTCTATACTGGTTACTTTTTATAGACGAGAGTACATATCTAGAAATGTTTATATTAATCGGTTTATTATAGTACACTAGTAGGTACCTAGTTATTTGTGAGCCAAAATTTAATTAGAGTTTTAATAAGCTCTGGGACGGGATCGATCTTGTTTCTTACTATATTTGGTAATTTATTATTAGAATGCAAAATGTTTTAATCTTGCAATACTTATTATAATAAAACGTATAAAAATAAAACTATATTTTTTATTTACCTATCACAACTAAAAAGTGTAATATAAATAAATATATAACATAAATATAACTATAACATTTATGTTATCTGATGTTATGTGGTGGCAATATATCATTTATATAACATTAGTATAACGGAGTTATATCACAGTTATGTTAGTGTTATATTCTTTGAGGCGGAAATTTTAACATAAATGCAATATACCAGTTATGTTTACGTTATACAGGGTGTTCCGTCTAAACCCCACATTAGAAGTATTGAAAGTTCTAATAAAGATATTTATCTGAGAGTTGGTACTCAGGCATAATCCGTTGAGTTATACTCAATGAAAATATTTTCAAGATGGCGTCACTTCCTGTTATATCGGAAGTCGCTATTAACTTACTTATTTTAAATGGAAAGCTATGTTTTTCACTGCGTTTTTGGATTAGTTGAGTTATTTTAAGGGAGTTTTTATCAGCTTTCCCTATACCCAAGTTTAACCGTTTTCGAGATATTTAGAATTTTTGAAAATTTTTGAATTTGCACCTGTCCCTTAAAAAATCGGTAACTCGCTTAGTTTTAGAGATTTCGAAATCATGTTTGGAGAATTGAAAGAGAAAACCTATATCTGTTGTTCAGTGTGATCAAAATTGGAATTGAAGTTAATAAACCCAAAAATTTTAAGGTTAAGTTTGGACAACTTCAAGTACCCAAAACTTAATTTTTTCAAATGGGATGTCCCAATTTTTATTCTACTAGATGGAGGAGAATTTTTTTCTGCATCAATCTGTATTAGCATTCCCTATACCTATCTGTGATAATTTTCAAGTTATGTTGGTTTGTTTGTTATTGTAGGAAATTTCTTACTAACCACAGCTATTTTTGCATAGTTTGCCATAAAAACATTTCTGATTAAACTTAAACGACAAACTCTGTTCAAAATTGTGTTATCAGACTGTGAAAACAAAATAAATTCATTGGGTGTTGGTTTGAAAAACTTTAATTTCTCACATTTTCTCTAATGATTAATGAATTTCTCAATCCCAAAAAAAAGTTATTGTAACTTGAAAACTATTAAACATAAGTATAGGGAATGTTAACACAGATCGAATCAGAATTAAATTCATGGTAGTGAAATAAAACTTTTGTCATTTCATTTGAAAAAAATGAGTTATGGGTGCTTAAAGTTTTGCAAACTTAATTTTAAAAATTTGGAGTTTGTTATTCTTTTTTAGAAATTTGAAAACACATAAGGAAAGATCTAGGCTTCCTCTTTCAAATGAACTAAAAAAAATTTCCAAATTTTAAAAAATGGCAGAGTTATCGATTTTTGAACTGGAAGGTGCAAATCCAAAGAAATTTTAAAAACCCTAAATATTTCCTAAACGGCTAAATTTAGGTATAGGAACAGCTTATGAAAACTACCTTAAAATAACTCTAGTAATTCAAAAACGCATTAAAAAAATAGCATTCCATTTAAAATAAGGAACTCCCAATACTTCTAATGTGGGGTTTAGACAAAACAACCTGTTATAATGTTATATCATTTTAGTGTTTGCTAGGATTCAACTATGAACGCAACAAAGGTCAATCACACGCCATTGTAATAGTTAACGGTATTTGATTATTTTGTTAAACAAGAGTTTGGACGTAAGCGAATTCATATGTAAAGATTAGTTCAAGGTTTAACCACAGATAAGATTTTTTTCCTTTGTTGAGACCGATAAAATCGTTTCGTTTAAAGTTGTGTATGTTTATTTTTGTGTCAATTTCACCGCAACATGAGAGACTTAAAGTCGCTCAGTAAGCCCGAATTTGAAGAATTTTTGAATTCTTTCGACCGCATTTTATCCGATATTGATGGTAAGTAAGTCTTGCTGAATTATTGACATTATTTTACCAATTAATTAAACCAATTAAAGGCGTATTATGGCTCTCCCTTGAGGGCATCCCTGGCACCGAAGCTGCAATAAAATCGCTCAAAACCAAACTACACAAAGAGATTATTTTCGTGTCAAATAACTGCACAAAAAGCCACAATTGTTACTTCAAGCAACTCAGAAGCGCTGGATTTGATATCGAAAAGGACCATTTGGTGACTCCAGCCCTTGCTATGATTTCCCACTTGACAAAAAACAACTTCGATAAAGAAATCTATGTTATTGGAATGACTTGTCTGAAGCAAGATTTCGAAAATGCAGGCCTGAAAGTTGCCCAAGATGGAGTTAGTAACAATTCAAAATCAAAAATTAATAATAAGCCCATAGTTATACAGGGTGATTCTTTTAGGGCCTACATTAGAAACTTTTTAACTTCTAGTATAGATAGAAGTTTAAAATTTAGTATACGATCCAAATCGACCATTCTGAGTTCAACTAAATTATTTTCAAAATGGCTGAACTTCCGGAACGTGGAGAAATTGGCGCCAACTTTGAAATTTTAAATAGTAACCACCTATTTTTATTACATTTTTGAATTCGCCTTTTGAAACTGACTAAAATATACTCTAGTTGTTAGTACTTATCTGTCATAGTTTTTGACGTATGTCAACTTTTTTTGCAAATTTTCATTTACCGGGGTTTATTTAAAATATCACAGTTCTTGAACGCTTTATAATAAATGAATAATTCTTTTTGCATTTGATAACCAAAGGTTCGAAGAATCATCTAGAATTTTCAAAATTGTCAACTGTCAAATTGCAAGGCTACTATGATTTTTTTAAAATGATGATCAAAAAATAAATATAACACAGTTTTTTCAAATGGAATGACTTTGTTTTTTCAATGGCAATCAAAAGAACATCGATTTTTATGAAGACTTTTAGCAACATCTATATTTCTCTTTTACAGTTTTTGAAAAAAATCACAAAAAACGGAATTTCAGTTCATTATTTTCATTTTTAATCGAGTAAACTTTCAAAAAATACGATAAAGTTGTGCTATTAATTAAAAGAAATGTTCGTTTTGTCCACCATTTTTATTCAAGAAGTTTAAAACCCGAGGGTAGACTGACTGAGTTACTTTACATAATTCACTAAGTTATAATAAAGCATAATTATTGTTTTATTGCTTATTCGACAATGAATCAGCTCAAAACTAAATAAGATGTTGAAGTTTGACAATTGTTGACCATTTTGCCAGGCCTACTTGATTAACGATAAAAATTACAAACTAAAATCCGTTTTTTGTGATTTTTTTCAAAAACTGTAAAAATCACTGATTCTTTCGATTACAGGCAGATAGAGCATTAAATTATCAATAGTAAGACATAAACATAACGTAAAAATTTAATCGAAAAGTATATTTAAAAAAACTTCAAACTTTTACCAATTTGCGCCCACATTTTTCAAAATTCTGCAAGTATGATTACAGATACAAAAAAAATGTTAGAAAGAAAGTTGTAGAGAATTAAATTTTCTACAAAAAAGTTCCCGAGACCACATCCCTATCTTCAACCATTTAGGCCCCAAAGTCGTTCAAAACGCTCAAACGACGGATTTCCTTCATTTTGCCGGTGGTCAAGTTAATTTATACCTAAACCGTTGAAGATAAAAATATAGTGTTGCAGACTTTTTTGTAGAAAATTTAATTCTCTACAACTTTGTTCCTTACATTTTTTTTGTATCTTTAACCGTATTCGCAGCGTTTTGTAAAATACGAGACAAAGCGCAAATTTTAAATATTAAAAAAACAAATTCTCATGTTTTTCATGACAGTTTTAGTCATTCCACCTTGTTTTTTCAATGGCAATCAAAAGAACATCGATTTTTATGGAGACTTTTATCAACATCTTCTATATCTATCTCTTACAGTTTTTGAAATAATCGCAAAAAACTGATTTTTAGATCATTATTTTCATTTTTAATCGAGTAAACTTTCAAAAAATGCGATAAAGTTGTGCTAGTAATTAAAAGAAATGTTTGATTTGTCTACCATTTTCATTCAAGAAGTTCAAAATTCGATGGCATACTGACTGAGTTACTTTACATAATTCACTAAGTTATAATAAACCATAATTAAATATTATTGTTTTACTGCTTATTCGATTATGAACCATCTAATAACTAAATAAAATGTTGAAGTTTGACAACTGTTGACCATTTTACAAGACCTACTTGATTAACGATGAAAATTACAAAGTAAAATTCGTTTTTTGTGATTTTTTTCAAAAACTGTACGAGATAGGTATAGGACATGTACATAAAAGTCACCATAAATGTCGATGTTCTTTCAATTGCCGCTAAGAAAATAGGGTCGTTCCATTTGAAAAAACTGAGTTATAGCCGTTTTTTGATAACCATTTTGAAAAAATCACACTACCCTTGAATTTTGACAGATGACAATTTTGAAAATTCTAGAAGGCTCTTCAAACCTTCCATTATCGAATACAAAAAAAATTATTCACTTATCGCAAAGGGTTGAAGGGCTGTCACATTTTAAATAAACTCCTGCAAGTGAAAATTTTAACAAAAATATTGACAAATGTCAAAAACTATGACAGATAAGTACCAACAACTAAGTACATTTTAGTCAGTTTGAGAAGGTGAATTCAAAAATGCAATAAAAATGTGGGGTTACTATTTAAAATTTCAAAGTTGGCACCCATTTCTCGTAGTTCCGGAAGTTCAGCCATTTTGAAAATAATTTAATTGAATTCAGAATGGTCGATTTAGATCGTACACAAAATTTTAAAGCTCTAGCTGTATTAGAAGTTATAAAGTTTCTAATGTAGGCCCTAAAAGAATCACCCTGTATACTTAGAATTTTAGCCGGATCGCATCAAAGAAACAATCCAAGACCTGGCCCTTCATGCAATCGTGGATAACCCAAACATTGGGGCCGTAATTGCGGATGCTGATATTAATTTAAACTACGTGAAGTTACAAAAAGCTGCCACTTTTTTGAAACGTCCAGACGTGATTTTTATTACAGGAGCCACCGATACTAAAGTCCCAGTTGGGTTGAATAATGTGCTCATAGGACCTGGATATTTCACTAAGATTTTGGAGGATTTAACTGGAAGAAAGCCACTTCCAATGGCCAAGCCTAGTGTTCATTTGAATGAGTACATTATTGAAAAGTTTGGGTCAAAGGACACGTCCAGGGTTTTATTTATTGGGGATTCGTGAGTCGTTATTTAGGTTGAGTTTGGGTGAGAATTGTAATTTTAGTGTTATGGAGGATATGGGTTTTGGGACGAAATGTGGGTACAAAAAATTGCTAGTTTTGAGTGGTTTAACTAAGAAAGAGGCGTTGGAAGAGTGGAAGTTTCCTCCGGAGTACAAGCCGGACTTTTACGTGGATAGTTTGAAGAGTGTTGGGGATTTAATTGAGCGACATTTTGCTGTGTAAATTTAATAAATGTATTGCTTGTATTAAGTGTTGCCTATTTTATTGCATTTGGCTTACGTAAACTCGGCTTAAATGTAAACTAAGTTTAAACCACAGTTGTGTTGCTCAGTGGAAAGTTTAGCTAAGCCGCGCTGAACTTGTCACTTATGCGGTTGGTAGTACTGTACGCTTGCGCACTTCAACTTGTTTTGACAGTTCTGATTTTGAAAAGTTAGGTTCAGATGAATCATTATTTTAGTACATTGGAGGAACAATATCGCTATAATATGTTTAAAAATGTATCTCAATATAATTATTAGTTACTAGAATGGTTTTTTTCTTATTTCATGCGCGGCATATTCAAATTGTGCTTCCTTCTGAAAAAATTCAATTCATCGTTTCCTTTCAGAGCACAGCAATAAATTGATTTGCACAGTTTATTTGTTGCCTTTGTGCATTTAAAGACTTGGGCCTACTCAATTTTGAAGCATAACAATTTTAACTGTTTAAAAATTTGTGCTATAATTAAAATCACATAAGATTTACATATCAGTAATTTCTAACATCATTCTTTCCTTGACTGCCGGATTCTGCTGCAGCAATTCAAAAAATAATGTTTAATACTAGAATAAAAATAAGTAAGTAAATTATTATCATTATACTTTTTTTTAGTTTTTTTTAATATACTAACTTACAACATGTTGTTGCCATGGCCCTCTACTCATTACTGTTATTGTCAGTGTTGCCAGGTGAATTTTTTTGTAATCCCTAGATGCTATGTTCAAAAATCCCTAGAAATCCCTAGACATTGCACTTTCCACTTTCGGTATACAGGATATTTTAAAATTGGTGAATTCCGAGTTCAGAGCATTGAAAAGAATAACTTCAGTGGTCCAATATAGAAAAATAAATAAATAAAGAATCGGGACTTCCCCACGAAAATACAATGGTTTGAAGGTGCACTAAATTAGCTTAATTTGGGAGTAAAAAAATCTTTGCAATTTTCCATTTCATTTTTAAGAAAAATTCCAAAAATTAAAGATTTTTTTACTCCAAAATAAAGTAAATTTTTCAAGAAATTGTTTTACGAGACACCCTGTAACATTGGGTTTCATAAACAATTAGGATTTCGAAGAAAAGTTTATCTAACCATTTTTGCTTTAACCATTTAATTAATTACACAATATTTAATTAAAAAAGTCAGATGTGATAATTAAATTTTGGTAATTCCCTCTCGAAATACATCAATAGGTCAGTAGGTAATGAGTAATCTTCATAATTCCCTTCCTGTGATAAGTTTGATAAGTTTGTTCAACTTTTCATCGCTAGAAAGATTAATTGTTTTAATGTTTTGTTAAAAACATGTGAATTATTAAATTGTTCTCTAATTTGTGACTCTGAACACAAAAACACCCAAAAATCCCTGGATTATGCCGAAAAAACTGAAAAAATCCCTTTGTCCCTCAGCAGTTTAAAAATCACTAGATTCGGGATAAATCCCTAGACCTGGCAACCCTGGTTATTGTTCAAATTTATTTGTTTATTACAAGTTTAGCTCAAACTGAACTGAAATTTATAAAAAAAAGCTGTTTCTGTGCATCATCAGCAAATTCGAATTCGGTAATTTATTGGTTCCTTATCACTAATTATCATTAAAAGCAATTTTTTTCCATTGTGAAAGTAAGTAGTATATGGGCTTGATGGCCCTCCACCAGTCTATTTTTTATAACATTGTTGGTCTGCATATTTTATGATTTTTTTAATTGTCGCATATTTTTCGTAATGTAGGTGTCTGCTGTTGCATTAAATCTTAGTGCAATTTGGGCCATGGTCTATTTTTTTCATCGAACAAAAGCAAGTAATTTTTTTACCCTCTAGTGTTAGTTGAATAAAATTAAACAATTTTATTTTCTTTGCGCGTAAAATTGCTACTTCGGTTTCTTTTATTCATTTGTTAACGATTTCAATAAAATTATAAAATTATGTATATTAATAACGTTAATATTAAAAGTATTTAGAGATAAGCCAATGCTTAAGTGGTCAACATCGACCGCTTAGTTAAACCAATGCTAAGCCTTGGCTTAGTCGATATTTCGTAACTGAGCAACACTCGGTGCCGGCTTAAGCTTAAGCTTAGTTAAACTCGGTTTAAGCTCGAACTGAGCAACCGGGCCTTAGGAGACGAAACGCAGGATTTTCGGAACCCAAAGAAATAGTACGGTAGAGTAAAAATGGGGGCGCTTCGAGCGTTTTAAATTAATTTAAATTCAACCACTTCCGAATTATTTGGAAAAAATGCAAACATGTTGAGCTTTGCATTATTAATAAGAGATTGAGAAAAACTAACCACTAAAACTGTCATGAAAAACATGAGAATTTGTTTTTTTAATATTTAAAATTTGCGCTTTGTCTCGTATTTTACAAAACGCTGCGAATACGGTTAAAGATACAAGAAAAATGTAAGGAACAAAGTTGTAGAGAATTAAATTTTCTACAAGAAAGTCTGCAACACTATATTTTTATCTTCAACGGTTTAGGTATAAATTAACTTGACCACCGGCAAAATGAAGGAAATCCGTCGTTTGAGCGTTTTGAACGACTTTGGGGCCTAAATGGTTGAAGATAGGGATGTGGTCTCGGGAACTTTTTTGTAGAAAATTTAATTCTCTACAACTTTCTTTCTAACATTTTTTTTGTATCTGTAATCATACTTGCAGAATTTTGAAAAATGTGGGCGCAAATTGGTAAAAGTTTGAAGTTTTTTTTAAATATACTTTTCGATTAAATTTTTACGTTATGTTTATGTCTTACTATTGATAATTTAATGCTCTATCTGCCTGTAATCGAAAGAATCAGTCATTTTTACAGTTTTTGAAAAAAATCACAAAAAACGGATTTTATTTTGTAATTTTTATTGTTAATCAAGTAGGCCTGGCAAAATGGTCAACAATTGTCAAACTTCAACATCTTATTTAGTTTTGAGCTGATTCATTGTCGAATAAGCAATAAAACAATAATTATGCTTTATTATAACTTAGTGAATTATGTAAAGTAACTCAGTCAGTCTACCCTCGGGTTTTAAACTTCTTGAATAAAAATGGTGGACAAAACGAACATTTCTTTTAATTAATAGCACAACTTTATCGTATTTTTTGAAACTTTACTCGATTAAAAATGAAAATAATGAACTGAAATTCCGTTTTTTGTGATTTTTTTCAAAAACTGTGAAAGAGAAATATAGATGTTGCTAAAAGTCTTCATAAAAATCGATGTTCTTTTGATTGCCATTGCAAAAACAAAGTCATTCAATTTGAAAAAATTGTGTTATATTTATTTTTTGATCATCATTTTAAAAAAATCATAGTAGCCTTGCAATTTGACAGTTGACAATTTTGAAAACTCTAGATGATTCTTCGAACCTTTGGTTATCAAATGCAAAAAGAATTATTCATTTATTATAAAGCGTTCAAGAACTGTGATATTTTAAATGAACCCTTGCAAATAAAAATTGACATACGTCAAAAAATATGACAGCTAAGAACCAACAACATGGATACATTATCGCCCATTTAAAAAAAACTTAAAAATAGAGAAGTGAAACTTCCTTTTAGTACTTTGAATACGAATTTTTCTTTCATATACAGGGTGAGTCAATAGTGGGTTATTTCTGAAGTTTTTTTAATATGCAACCAATAATACTGTTCCAGCTGACCAGATCGGTAATCGTTATAAAATTTCAAAATTAATCCACGATTACATTGTTCTTTGTATTGTTAAGCTTGTCTTGACAGTTTCACCAAAATTTCATTATGGACTATTATTATTTAAAAGATAAAAAACCAATGTTGATTCAATTAATGTTTTTAAAAATTAAACGAAGTATCCAAGTGGTAAGTGCAATTAGTATTTTTGGTTGCCAACCAAACCAACAAAACACTTCATACCAACTTTTAACTGAAATATTACTAAATGTTTAGGGACTTTTGTTCTTATTGGTATTATTGGCTGTCATAGGGGACCAAATGGCGGACTCAATGGAACGTGCACTTTTATTGGACGTTTTGTATGTGGGTCAGCGTTCTATCTCTTTCTATTTCTGTGGTCAGAAATATTGACTCACCCTGTATTATACAGCTTGAATTTCTTTAGTTTTTAATAATAATCTAGTAACTTTTTAATAACATTTAAGTAATAAAAAATTGTGGATGTAAAAAAACTTCTAAGCAACTTCCTTGTTTCACTTTTAGGGAATCTTCCTATAATATTTTATTAAGTGGTAATAATTTATTTTCAGTGTAAGGTATTTTTGGTATTTTTTGGACTATGACTTAAAAAAATACATCTTACTGGCAACGTTTCGATTTTAATTTAATTTTCTCCAGGCCGACAATTTTTTTTATAAACGGGTTTTTTTGAATGAAAATTATTTATTTATTTAAATTTATTTATTTTAAATTAAAAAATTAAAATTGATGTTTAGGGGGGGCATGCCCCCTGCCACCCCCCCCCCCCCCTGGATCCGCCCTTATTTTTCACTTTGCTGAATAAGACAACTGTGCGTATTGTTTACAATAATTATTTGCATTTGATAAGGGTATACAACTTGTACTACAATCCTAAAGCCTTTAATCAGTTTAACCCCGAGGTTATTTGTGCACTTGTTATTGAAATAGCAAGTAAGTGTTTAACTGACGCAATGAAAGACTTGACTCAAGTTACCAAACAAGAACAAAGCGATTTTTTCAATTCCTTTGACCACATTTTATGCGATGTTGACGGTAAGTGGCAAACAAACCCACTCTCTTTTTAAAAGCTGTCTGTTGGTTATTTCTTCGGAGCCAAATTTGAAAGGGTTCCTGTTGTCCCATTGAATTGAAATTTTGCATACTTATTTAATCTGCGTGACATTGCAATCCTATGTAGTTAAATACCCCCGAAAGGGGTTAAATGGGGTTTTAAAATTTTAGGTTATGTTTATAAAGGGGTTCTCGATTTATACATACCGTAACTTATACCGACATGGTATGTTGGTCGTTTGGACGTCACGGTAGATGCACAGTGTAATAACAATAAAAAAAGACTAAAAGCAAAAAATGAAAATATATAAAAAATGTTTTTTAAAAAAAGCTTTTATTTAAAAAATGTCCTAAATTCAATCACAGGAGAATATTTTTTCTTACAGGTTAAAATTCTAAAATTTATAAAAGCTTTGGGAGTTATAAAACTACGGCATTACAGAATTACTTTGTTCAGTTGACAACTCCAAAGTTTTTATAAATTTTAGAATTTTAACCTGTGCTTGAAATACATTATGTTTCACTTTTTAGTACATCTGTTAAATAAAAGCTTTTTTAAAAAACATTTTTTTATATATAGGGTGAGTCACTGATATGGGCATGCTCGATTACACTTACATCGTCAATGATATCGAAATGAGTCAAATGTCACAGCAAATGGGAGGCCAAAGTGCATTTTTTTAAATTATTTTGCTTTATACAGGGTGTTCCATTTTTACAGTGCAGCCTATAACATAGTTTTTTTAAATGGCACCCCCTGTATATTTGTACATATTTTAATTTGCATTTCTTTAAGCTTAAAAAATCCGTTTAATTTTTTTAATTTGCTTTAACCGTTTAGAAGTTATTTAATTTTTTCTACAATTTAGTGCCTTTGCAGGCACATTATCAAAAAATCGCAGTACCCTTGGTTTTTGGTATATCAAGTTGGGACTTTGTCCATATGTAAACAACTGTTTGAGGTATCTTTCGGTGGCAAGATCGTTCATTTTTATTGTAGGATCTCCTTGCTGTGACACATTCATTTTAGGACAATTTGAAGGACCATAACTTGATTTTTTTAAATAGCACCCCCTGTATTTTATTACTAGATCCTATTCAGTGTCTCATTTTACATCTTTTCTACCTCTTAAGTTTTTTCCTAAAAGTTGATAGTTTGGGAGATAATTCGGTTTTTCTGAAAAATGCACACAAAATATCTTGAATATTAACGTAGCATGTCATAAAAAACAATAACTTCTGACATATTAACATCAAACTGGCATTTATTGTACGTCACTTTTTGATTTTGTTGTGAAAATGATTTTTTCGTGTTAAATGCATACAATCTCATCGAGATATAAACTCTAATTTTGGAAAGAAATAATTAAATAAAAATGAAAGAAACGACGGCTCTACCAGAGAAAATATGCAAGAAAGAATTATAAAGGCTTTTCATAGAATAGATCATGCCACATTAGAAGGGGTGAATTTTTAAAAAGAATTGACGAATGTTGTGCTTTATTGCTTAAAAAAGCCGTCATTTTAAACAGTTTTGTAATTGCAAGTAAAATGTTATCGCTATTGATTTTTATACCTCAGTAAATATTTTTTTATTTCCTTATTTCTCCATTGTAAATTTCTTTCATTTTTATTTAATAATTTCTTGTCAAAATTTATATCCTTATGAGATTTGTAGATTTGCATTTTACGCGAAAAAATCATTTTCACAAGAAAATCAAAACATGACATACTATAAACGCCATTTTGACATTAGTATGCCATAATGTATTGTTTTTCATAGCACGCTTCATTAGTATCCAAGAGATTTTATATGTATTTTTCAGAAAAACCGATTTATCTCCCAAACTATCAACTTTTAGGAAAAAACTTAAGAGGTAAAAAAGATGTAAATTGAGACACTGAATCGGACCTAATAATAAAATACAGGGGGTGCTATTAAAAAAAATCAAGTTACGGTACTTCAAAGTTTCCTAAAATAAATGTGTCACAACAAGGAGATGCTACAATGAAAATGGACGATTTTGCCACCGAAAGATACCTCAAACAGTTGTTTACATATGGACAAAGTCCCAACTTGATATCGCGAAAACCAAGGGTATTGCGATTTTTTAATAATGTGCCTGCAAAGGCACTAAATTGTAGAAAAAATTAAATAACTTGTGAACGGTTAAAGCAAATTAAAAAAACTAAACGGATTTTTAAAGCTTAAAGAAATGCAAATTGAAATATGTACAAATATACAGAGGGTGCCATTTAAAAAAAACTATGTTATAGGCTGCACTGTAAAAATGGAACACCCTGTATAGAGCAAAATAATTTTAGAAAATGCACTTTGGCCTCCCATTTGCAGTGCCCTTTGACTTATTTCGATATCATAGACGGTGTAGGTGCAATCAAGCACGCCCATATCAATGACTCACCCTGTATATTTTTTTAATCCCACATTAGGAGTAATCTGGCTGTTCCATAACAACATTCCTGGCTCAATTGAGGCGATTCAAGCCCTCAAAAACCTAAATAAGCGAATAATTTTCGTTTCAAATAACGCAACAAAGACACACGATGATTATTTAAAAGAATTAAAATCGGCGAAAATTGCAACGCAAAAAAGCGATTTGGTCCAACCCACTCTTGCAATAATCGACCATTTAAAAAAAATCAATTTTTCGAAAGAAATCTACCTGATTGGAATGGCGCCCCTGCGGAGTGATCTCGAAAAAGCGGGCTTTAAAATCGCCGAATACGCCCCTGACCAAGTTGAAGAAAACGTTCCGAAATTTGTTCAAATGTGTGTCAGTAGAAATGCCAAAGTTGGGGCTGTGATAGCCGATTTGGACGTCAATTTGAATCTAATCAAGTTGCAAAAAGCAGGGGCGTACTTGAGGGACCCCTCGGTTGTTTTTCTGACCGGTGGTTCAGATCAATTTTTGCATTACGCCCCTGGTGAGACGATAATCGGGCCTGGAAATTTTCACCGAATTTTGGAAAATGTGACTGGCCGAAAGGCGCTTTCGATGGCTAAGCCAGGGCCGTATTTGGGCGATTTCATCAAAAATGAGTATGGAATTAGTGATTCGAGTCGTGTTTTGTTTATCGGAGACACGTAAGTGGAAAAGTATGGAAAATGCGATATTTTAAAAATGTTGGATTTTAGGGTGATTGAAGATATGGGGTTTGGGAGTGTTTTTGGGTGCAAAAAATTGCTAGTTTTTAGTGGGCTAACGAGGAAAGAGGTTTTGAGCGATTGGACGTTTCCGGAGGAGTTTAAACCGGATTATTATGTCGATAGTTTGAATGATATTTGTGAGATTTTGAATAAATTATAGATTTATGTGATGCTTTTATTTATACCTGATTTTTTTTTACAAAAAAATTCCCTGGCTGATTTTACATGAGTTAGCAGTAAAATAATTCCACCTTTTCGAATAATTTTGGCGTAAATTAGAAAATAAAAAAAATTAAAATATGTGAATATTTCAATCTGAATCCAAAATATCTCAGAAACTAAAGGTTTGACGCAATTTTGTCTTATGAGAAAAAAGACGCGTCCTGACAAAATCTAAGCGATTGTTTAGTCAAATTACGAATTAGCAACAGTTATTTTGCTATCTCTTGAAGGAGGCATAAAAGACCTAACTCATTTTATGTTTTTGGAATGTCCAGTTCAAGCGGTGAAGTTTGAGGGGTCACTCGATGGGGTTTCAATGAGTTTGAAAAATCAACCCCTAACCAAATTTTGAAGTAATCTGATATTATTTTACGTCGTTTGGTAGGGCTTGAAGTGGGGAAAAAGAGGGTTGTTATTAAAAATTTTTTGGTCAACTAGGAACCGAGTTATCGTGTTTATTTTTGTAAGGGTTGCTTTAAAAAATAAGGGCTATGTGCGGTTTCAATCTCCTTATTTTTCTATATCTTGCCTGTTATTGCCATAATGTTTGAACCACCATGAAGGATGCAAAAAACGTTAAATTTATGACATTTCCGCCCCACCAAAAACTAAGGGTGAGTTTTATTTTTTATTTATATTTAAACTGACAGGGTGCTGTTGCTCGATCGTGAAAAGTGGGACTTAAAAAAAAAAAAAAAAAAAAAAAAAAAAAAAAAAAAAAAAAAAAAAAAAAAAACTGGATTTGCATCGGTAAGGATAAAAATAGTTCCACATTTTCGAATAATTTAGCCGTAATTGAGAAAATAAAAAAAATAAAAAATTTGTAAACACCCCCCCCTTCAAAATGTTTAATTTTTAAAGTGTCTCAAAATCAATTTAAACCCATCCTATCTTATAGATTTTGATGTGCTCTTTACAATGGAACAAAGCGTTTTCCTCTAGCTCTTTTAGTTTGGCCGTAATCGACGTTTGAAAATTGAAAATTTTTTTGCGAGATATCGCCTTGAAACCTATGCCGTTACGTAGGGCTTTTTATACCGGTTCTAATCGATTTTACCGTTTTTCTCTAACTCTTATAGTTTCGCCGTAATCGGCGTTTAAAAATTAGAAAAAAGTCAAAATGGCAACCTTTTTTTGCGTTTTTCTCGGAAACTATAAAACTTAGAGCAAATTTTAAGAATGCATCAGATAGCGCTTAAAATTGTCTATTTTCTCGATTAAACCCGGAGTCGCTCCGGGCACCGGTTCCGGGTACAGAGGCATATAAAGTTTGACACTAAAAAAATTCATAATTAAAAAACTAAAAGTCATAGAGCAAAACGGTTTGTTCCAGTGAATTCTACGGCTCATTTTACATATTATATTAGTTTTTCACGCGATTTAAAAATTTGAAATTTTTTGCTTAAAATTGGGGTTGCCATTTCATAATGGTATCTAATTCTTCAATAAAAAAATTCGTAACTCAAAAACTAAAAGTCGTAGAGCAAAACGGTTTGTTCCAGTGAATTCTGCGGTTCATATTCCGTATTATATCAGCTTTTCATGAGATTTAAAATTTTGAATTTTTTTGCTTAAAATTAGGTCAGCCATTTCATAGTGGAGTATTTTATTCATCAACAAAAAAAATCATAACTTAAAAACTAAACATCGTAGAGCAAAACGGTTTGTTCCATTGAATTCTGCGGCTCATTCTACGTATTATATTAACTTTACATGAGATTTAAAATTTTGAATTTTTTTGCTAAAAATTTTAATGGTCAAGGCACTTACCTTCATAAAAATGAAAAAAATAAAAAAATTTTATACTTACTCTAGTGCAGTTTTATGGACTTTTGTATGCTCTTACAACCCTCTGGAGTTGTTAAAAGTATAAAAAAAATTAAAATGTTCGATTTAAAAAAATTTCATTTTTGCAATTTTTGTCGCAATTTTGGTCGATTTCCGGTACCCGGAACATTCATCGAGTAATAACTCCGGAACTATTAGAGATAACCCTATGAAGTTTATTATCGTTGGAAAGCTCTTTTAATTGTCTATCTTTTTCAAAAAAGATTATTGTTCTCCGACTTATAGTTTTCGAGAAAATTTCGAAAAAAATCAAAAGTAGGTCAAATTTTAAAAAATTCATAACTAAAAAACTATTGGGAATTTGGCGATTTTCTCGACGCCAATCGATTCCCCGGATCATTTTGCATCGGTAAGGATAAAAATAGTTCCACATTTTCGAATAATTTAGCCGTAATTGAGAAAATAAAAAAAATAAAAAATTTGTAAACACCCCCCCCTTCAAAATGTTTAATTTTTAAAGTGTCTCAAAATCAATTTAAACCCATCCTATCTTATAGATTTTGATGTGCTCTTTACAATGGAACAAAGCGTTTTCCTCTAGCTCTTTTAGTTTGGCCGTAATCGACGTTTGAAAATTGAAAATTTTTTTGCGAGATATCGCCTTGAAACCTATGCCGTTACGTAGGGCTTTTTATACCGGTTCTAATCGATTTTACCGTTTTTCTCTAACTCTTATAGTTTCGCCGTAATCGGCGTTTAAAAATTAGAAAAAAGTCAAAATGGCAACCTTTTTTTGCGTTTTTCTCGGAAACTATAAAACTTAGAGCAAATTTTAAGAATGCATCAGATAGCGCTTAAAATTGTCTATTTTCTCGATTAAACCCGGAGTCGCTCCGGGCACCGGTTCCGGGTACAGAGGCATATAAAGTTTGACACTAAAAAAATTCATAATTAAAAAACTAAAAGTCATAGAGCAAAACGGTTTGTTCCAGTGAATTCTACGGCTCATTTTACATATTATATTAGTTTTTCACGCGATTTAAAAATTTGAAATTTTTTGCTTAAAATTGGGGTTGCCATTTCATAATGGTATCTAATTCTTCAATAAAAAAATTCGTAACTCAAAAACTAAAAGTCGTAGAGCAAAACGGTTTGTTCCAGTGAATTCTGCGGTTCATATTCCGTATTATATCAGCTTTTCATGAGATTTAAAATTTTGAATTTTTTTGCTTAAAATTAGGTCAGCCATTTCATAGTGGAGTATTTTATTCATCAACAAAAAAAATCATAACTTAAAAACT
The DNA here is from genome assembly GCA_939628115.1 of Tribolium freemani. Taxonomy (NCBI): domain Eukaryota; kingdom Metazoa; phylum Arthropoda; class Insecta; order Coleoptera; family Tenebrionidae; genus Tribolium; species Tribolium freemani. The sequence goes on along the minus strand of OW626786.1, from coordinate 15,678,520 downwards.
AAACATCGTAGAGCAAAACGGTTTGTTCCATTGAATTCTGCGGCTCATTCTACGTATTATATTAACTTTACATGAGATTTAAAATTTTGAATTTTTTTGCTAAAAATTTTAATGGTCAAGGCACTTACCTTCATAAAAATGAAAAAAATAAAAAAATTTTATACTTACTCTAGTGCAGTTTTATGGACTTTTGTATGCTCTTACAACCCTCTGGAGTTGTTAAAAGTATAAAAAAAATTAAAATGTTCGATTTAAAAAAATTTCATTTTTGCAATTTTTGTCGCAATTTTGGTCGATTTCCGGTACCCGGAACATTCATCGAGTAATAACTCCGGAACTATTAGAGATAACCCTATGAAGTTTATTATCGTTGGAAAGCTCTTTTAATTGTCTATCTTTTTCAAAAAAGATTATTGTTCTCCGACTTATAGTTTTCGAGAAAATTTCGAAAAAAATCAAAAGTAGGTCAAATTTTAAAAAATTCATAACTAAAAAACTATTGGGAATTTGGCGATTTTCTCGACGCCAATCGATTCCCCGGATCATTTTGCATCGGTAAGGATAAAAATAGTTCCACATTTTCGAATAATTTAGCCGTAATTGAGAAAATAAAAAAAATAAAAAATTTGTAAACACCCCCCCCTTCAAAATGTTTAATTTTTAAAGTGTCTCAAAATCAATTTAAACCCATCCTATCTTATAGATTTTGATGTGCTCTTTACAATGGAACAAAGCGTTTTCCTCTAGCTCTTTTAGTTTGGCCGTAATCGACGTTTGAAAATTGAAAATTTTTTTGCGAGATATCGCCTTGAAACCTATGCCGTTACGTAGGGCTTTTTATACCGGTTCTAATCGATTTTACCGTTTTTCTCTAACTCTTATAGTTTCGCCGTAATCGGCGTTTAAAAATTAGAAAAAAGTCAAAATGGCAACCTTTTTTTGCGTTTTTCTCGGAAACTATAAAACTTAGAGCAAATTTTAAGAATGCATCAGATAGCGCTTAAAATTGTCTATTTTCTCGATTAAACCCGGAGTCGCTCCGGGCACCGGTTCCGGGTACAGAGGCATATAAAGTTTGACACTAAAAAAATTCATAATTAAAAAACTAAAAGTCATAGAGCAAAACGGTTTGTTCCAGTGAATTCTACGGCTCATTTTACATATTATATTAGTTTTTCACGCGATTTAAAAATTTGAAATTTTTTGCTTAAAATTGGGGTTGCCATTTCATAATGGTATCTAATTCTTCAATAAAAAAATTCGTAACTCAAAAACTAAAAGTCGTAGAGCAAAACGGTTTGTTCCAGTGAATTCTGCGGTTCATATTCCGTATTATATCAGCTTTTCATGAGATTTAAAATTTTGAATTTTTTTGCTTAAAATTAGGTCAGCCATTTCATAGTGGAGTATTTTATTCATCAACAAAAAAAATCATAACTTAAAAACTAAACATCGTAGAGCAAAACGGTTTGTTCCATTGAATTCTGCGGCTCATTCTACGTATTATATTAACTTTACATGAGATTTAAAATTTTGAATTTTTTTGCTAAAAATTTTAATGGTCAAGGCACTTACCTTCATAAAAATGAAAAAAATAAAAAAATTTTATACTTACTCTAGTGCAGTTTTATGGACTTTTGTATGCTCTTACAACCCTCTGGAGTTGTTAAAAGTATAAAAAAAATTAAAATGTTCGATTTAAAAAAATTTCATTTTTGCAATTTTTGTCGCAATTTTGGTCGATTTCCGGTACCCGGAACATTCATCGAGTAATAACTCCGGAACTATTAGAGATAACCCTATGAAGTTTATTATCGTTGGAAAGCTCTTTTAATTGTCTATCTTTTTCAAAAAAGATTATTGTTCTCCGACTTATAGTTTTCGAGAAAATTTCGAAAAAAATCAAAAGTAGGTCAAATTTTAAAAAATTCATAACTAAAAAACTATTGGGAATTTGGCGATTTTCTCGACGCCAATCGATTCCCCGGATCATTTTGCATCGGTAAGGATAAAAATAGTTCCACATTTTCGAATAATTTAGCCGTAATTGAGAAAATAAAAAAAATAAAAAATTTGTAAACACCCCCCCCTTCAAAATGTTTAATTTTTAAAGTGTCTCAAAATCAATTTAAACCCATCCTATCTTATAGATTTTGATGTGCTCTTTACAATGGAACAAAGCGTTTTCCTCTAGCTCTTTTAGTTTGGCCGTAATCGACGTTTGAAAATTGAAAATTTTTTTGCGAGATATCGCCTTGAAACCTATGCCGTTACGTAGGGCTTTTTATACCGGTTCTAATCGATTTTACCGTTTTTCTCTAACTCTTATAGTTTCGCCGTAATCGGCGTTTAAAAATTAGAAAAAAGTCAAAATGGCAACCTTTTTTTGCGTTTTTCTCGGAAACTATAAAACTTAGAGCAAATTTTAAGAATGCATCAGATAGCGCTTAAAATTGTCTATTTTCTCGATTAAACCCGGAGTCGCTCCGGGCACCGGTTCCGGGTACAGAGGCATATAAAGTTTGACACTAAAAAAATTCATAATTAAAAAACTAAAAGTCATAGAGCAAAACGGTTTGTTCCAGTGAATTCTACGGCTCATTTTACATATTATATTAGTTTTTCACGCGATTTAAAAATTTGAAATTTTTTGCTTAAAATTGGGGTTGCCATTTCATAATGGTATCTAATTCTTCAATAAAAAAATTCGTAACTCAAAAACTAAAAGTCGTAGAGCAAAACGGTTTGTTCCAGTGAATTCTGCGGTTCATATTCCGTATTATATCAGCTTTTCATGAGATTTAAAATTTTGAATTTTTTTGCTTAAAATTAGGTCAGCCATTTCATAGTGGAGTATTTTATTCATCAACAAAAAAAATCATAACTTAAAAACTAAACATCGTAGAGCAAAACGGTTTGTTCCATTGAATTCTGCGGCTCATTCTACGTATTATATTAACTTTACATGAGATTTAAAATTTTGAATTTTTTTGCTAAAAATTTTAATGGTCAAGGCACTTACCTTCATAAAAATGAAAAAAATAAAAAAATTTTATACTTACTCTAGTGCAGTTTTATGGACTTTTGTATGCTCTTACAACCCTCTGGAGTTGTTAAAAGTATAAAAAAAATTAAAATGTTCGATTTAAAAAAATTTCATTTTTGCAATTTTTGTCGCAATTTTGGTCGATTTCCGGTACCCGGAACATTCATCGAGTAATAACTCCGGAACTATTAGAGATAACCCTATGAAGTTTATTATCGTTGGAAAGCTCTTTTAATTGTCTATCTTTTTCAAAAAAGATTATTGTTCTCCGACTTATAGTTTTCGAGAAAATTTCGAAAAAAATCAAAAGTAGGTCAAATTTTAAAAAATTCATAACTAAAAAACTATTGGGAATTTGGCGATTTTCTCGACGCCAATCGATTCCCCGGATCATTTTGCATCGGTAAGGATAAAAATAGTTCCACATTTTCGAATAATTTAGCCGTAATTGAGAAAATAAAAAAAATAAAAAATTTGTAAACACCCCCCCCTTCAAAATGTTTAATTTTTAAAGTGTCTCAAAATCAATTTAAACCCATCCTATCTTATAGATTTTGATGTGCTCTTTACAATGGAACAAAGCGTTTTCCTCTAGCTCTTTTAGTTTGGCCGTAATCGACGTTTGAAAATTGAAAATTTTTTTGCGAGATATCGCCTTGAAACCTATGCCGTTACGTAGGGCTTTTTATACCGGTTCTAATCGATTTTACCGTTTTTCTCTAACTCTTATAGTTTCGCCGTAATCGGCGTTTAAAAATTAGAAAAAAGTCAAAATGGCAACCTTTTTTTGCGTTTTTCTCGGAAACTATAAAACTTAGAGCAAATTTTAAGAATGCATCAGATAGCGCTTAAAATTGTCTATTTTCTCGATTAAACCCGGAGTCGCTCCGGGCACCGGTTCCGGGTACAGAGGCATATAAAGTTTGACACTAAAAAAATTCATAATTAAAAAACTAAAAGTCATAGAGCAAAACGGTTTGTTCCAGTGAATTCTACGGCTCATTTTACATATTATATTAGTTTTTCACGCGATTTAAAAATTTGAAATTTTTTGCTTAAAATTGGGGTTGCCATTTCATAATGGTATCTAATTCTTCAATAAAAAAATTCGTAACTCAAAAACTAAAAGTCGTAGAGCAAAACGGTTTGTTCCAGTGAATTCTGCGGTTCATATTCCGTATTATATCAGCTTTTCATGAGATTTAAAATTTTGAATTTTTTTGCTTAAAATTAGGTCAGCCATTTCATAGTGGAGTATTTTATTCATCAACAAAAAAAATCATAACTTAAAAACTAAACATCGTAGAGCAAAACGGTTTGTTCCATTGAATTCTGCGGCTCATTCTACGTATTATATTAACTTTACATGAGATTTAAAATTTTGAATTTTTTTGCTAAAAATTTTAATGGTCAAGGCACTTACCTTCATAAAAATGAAAAAAATAAAAAAATTTTATACTTACTCTAGTGCAGTTTTATGGACTTTTGTATGCTCTTACAACCCTCTGGAGTTGTTAAAAGTATAAAAAAAATTAAAATGTTCGATTTAAAAAAATTTCATTTTTGCAATTTTTGTCGCAATTTTGGTCGATTTCCGGTACCCGGAACATTCATCGAGTAATAACTCCGGAACTATTAGAGATAACCCTATGAAGTTTATTATCGTTGGAAAGCTCTTTTAATTGTCTATCTTTTTCAAAAAAGATTATTGTTCTCCGACTTATAGTTTTCGAGAAAATTTCGAAAAAAATCAAAAGTAGGTCAAATTTTAAAAAATTCATAACTAAAAAACTATTGGGAATTTGGCGATTTTCTCGACGCCAATCGATTCCCCGGATCATTTTGCATCGGTAAGGATAAAAATAGTTCCACATTTTCGAATAATTTAGCCGTAATTGAGAAAATAAAAAAAATAAAAAATTTGTAAACACCCCCCCCTTCAAAATGTTTAATTTTTAAAGTGTCTCAAAATCAATTTAAACCCATCCTATCTTATAGATTTTGATGTGCTCTTTACAATGGAACAAAGCGTTTTCCTCTAGCTCTTTTAGTTTGGCCGTAATCGACGTTTGAAAATTGAAAATTTTTTTGCGAGATATCGCCTTGAAACCTATGCCGTTACGTAGGGCTTTTTATACCGGTTCTAATCGATTTTACCGTTTTTCTCTAACTCTTATAGTTTCGCCGTAATCGGCGTTTAAAAATTAGAAAAAAGTCAAAATGGCAACCTTTTTTTGCGTTTTTCTCGGAAACTATAAAACTTAGAGCAAATTTTAAGAATGCATCAGATAGCGCTTAAAATTGTCTATTTTCTCGATTAAACCCGGAGTCGCTCCGGGCACCGGTTCCGGGTACAGAGGCATATAAAGTTTGACACTAAAAAAATTCATAATTAAAAAACTAAAAGTCATAGAGCAAAACGGTTTGTTCCAGTGAATTCTACGGCTCATTTTACATATTATATTAGTTTTTCACGCGATTTAAAAATTTGAAATTTTTTGCTTAAAATTGGGGTTGCCATTTCATAATGGTATCTAATTCTTCAATAAAAAAATTCGTAACTCAAAAACTAAAAGTCGTAGAGCAAAACGGTTTGTTCCAGTGAATTCTGCGGTTCATATTCCGTATTATATCAGCTTTTCATGAGATTTAAAATTTTGAATTTTTTTGCTTAAAATTAGGTCAGCCATTTCATAGTGGAGTATTTTATTCATCAACAAAAAAAATCATAACTTAAAAACTAAACATCGTAGAGCAAAACGGTTTGTTCCATTGAATTCTGCGGCTCATTCTACGTATTATATTAACTTTACATGAGATTTAAAATTTTGAATTTTTTTGCTAAAAATTTTAATGGTCAAGGCACTTACCTTCATAAAAATGAAAAAAATAAAAAAATTTTATACTTACTCTAGTGCAGTTTTATGGACTTTTGTATGCTCTTACAACCCTCTGGAGTTGTTAAAAGTATAAAAAAAATTAAAATGTTCGATTTAAAAAAATTTCATTTTTGCAATTTTTGTCGCAATTTTGGTCGATTTCCGGTACCCGGAACATTCATCGAGTAATAACTCCGGAACTATTAGAGATAACCCTATGAAGTTTATTATCGTTGGAAAGCTCTTTTAATTGTCTATCTTTTTCAAAAAAGATTATTGTTCTCCGACTTATAGTTTTCGAGAAAATTTCGAAAAAAATCAAAAGTAGGTCAAATTTTAAAAAATTCATAACTAAAAAACTATTGGGAATTTGGCGATTTTCTCGACGCCAATCGATTCCCCGGATCATTTTGCATCGGTAAGGATAAAAATAGTTCCACATTTTCGAATAATTTAGCCGTAATTGAGAAAATAAAAAAAATAAAAAATTTGTAAACACCCCCCCCTTCAAAATGTTTAATTTTTAAAGTGTCTCAAAATCAATTTAAACCCATCCTATCTTATAGATTTTGATGTGCTCTTTACAATGGAACAAAGCGTTTTCCTCTAGCTCTTTTAGTTTGGCCGTAATCGACGTTTGAAAATTGAAAATTTTTTTGCGAGATATCGCCTTGAAACCTATGCCGTTACGTAGGGCTTTTTATACCGGTTCTAATCGATTTTACCGTTTTTCTCTAACTCTTATAGTTTCGCCGTAATCGGCGTTTAAAAATTAGAAAAAAGTCAAAATGGCAACCTTTTTTTGCGTTTTTCTCGGAAACTATAAAACTTAGAGCAAATTTTAAGAATGCATCAGATAGCGCTTAAAATTGTCTATTTTCTCGATTAAACCCGGAGTCGCTCCGGGCACCGGTTCCGGGTACAGAGGCATATAAAGTTTGACACTAAAAAAATTCATAATTAAAAAACTAAAAGTCATAGAGCAAAACGGTTTGTTCCAGTGAATTCTACGGCTCATTTTACATATTATATTAGTTTTTCACGCGATTTAAAAATTTGAAATTTTTTGCTTAAAATTGGGGTTGCCATTTCATAATGGTATCTAATTCTTCAATAAAAAAATTCGTAACTCAAAAACTAAAAGTCGTAGAGCAAAACGGTTTGTTCCAGTGAATTCTGCGGTTCATATTCCGTATTATATCAGCTTTTCATGAGATTTAAAATTTTGAATTTTTTTGCTTAAAATTAGGTCAGCCATTTCATAGTGGAGTATTTTATTCATCAACAAAAAAAATCATAACTTAAAAACTAAACATCGTAGAGCAAAACGGTTTGTTCCATTGAATTCTGCGGCTCATTCTACGTATTATATTAACTTTACATGAGATTTAAAATTTTGAATTTTTTTGCTAAAAATTTTAATGGTCAAGGCACTTACCTTCATAAAAATGAAAAAAATAAAAAAATTTTATACTTACTCTAGTGCAGTTTTATGGACTTTTGTATGCTCTTACAACCCTCTGGAGTTGTTAAAAGTATAAAAAAAATTAAAATGTTCGATTTAAAAAAATTTCATTTTTGCAATTTTTGTCGCAATTTTGGTCGATTTCCGGTACCCGGAACATTCATCGAGTAATAACTCCGGAACTATTAGAGATAACCCTATGAAGTTTATTATCGTTGGAAAGCTCTTTTAATTGTCTATCTTTTTCAAAAAAGATTATTGTTCTCCGACTTATAGTTTTCGAGAAAATTTCGAAAAAAATCAAAAGTAGGTCAAATTTTAAAAAATTCATAACTAAAAAACTATTGGGAATTTGGCGATTTTCTCGACGCCAATCGATTCCCCGGATCATTTTGCATCGGTAAGGATAAAAATAGTTCCACATTTTCGAATAATTTAGCCGTAATTGAGAAAATAAAAAAAATAAAAAATTTGTAAACACCCCCCCCTTCAAAATGTTTAATTTTTAAAGTGTCTCAAAATCAATTTAAACCCATCCTATCTTATAGATTTTGATGTGCTCTTTACAATGGAACAAAGCGTTTTCCTCTAGCTCTTTTAGTTTGGCCGTAATCGACGTTTGAAAATTGAAAATTTTTTTGCGAGATATCGCCTTGAAACCTATGCCGTTACGTAGGGCTTTTTATACCGGTTCTAATCGATTTTACCGTTTTTCTCTAACTCTTATAGTTTCGCCGTAATCGGCGTTTAAAAATTAGAAAAAAGTCAAAATGGCAACCTTTTTTTGCGTTTTTCTCGGAAACTATAAAACTTAGAGCAAATTTTAAGAATGCATCAGATAGCGCTTAAAATTGTCTATTTTCTCGATTAAACCCGGAGTCGCTCCGGGCACCGGTTCCGGGTACAGAGGCATATAAAGTTTGACACTAAAAAAATTCATAATTAAAAAACTAAAAGTCATAGAGCAAAACGGTTTGTTCCAGTGAATTCTACGGCTCATTTTACATATTATATTAGTTTTTCACGCGATTTAAAAATTTGAAATTTTTTGCTTAAAATTGGGGTTGCCATTTCATAATGGTATCTAATTCTTCAATAAAAAAATTCGTAACTCAAAAACTAAAAGTCGTAGAGCAAAACGGTTTGTTCCAGTGAATTCTGCGGTTCATATTCCGTATTATATCAGCTTTTCATGAGATTTAAAATTTTGAATTTTTTTGCTTAAAATTAGGTCAGCCATTTCATAGTGGAGTATTTTATTCATCAACAAAAAAAATCATAACTTAAAAACTAAACATCGTAGAGCAAAACGGTTTGTTCCATTGAATTCTGCGGCTCATTCTACGTATTATATTAACTTTACATGAGATTTAAAATTTTGAATTTTTTTGCTAAAAATTTTAATGGTCAAGGCACTTACCTTCATAAAAATGAAAAAAATAAAAAAATTTTATACTTACTCTAGTGCAGTTTTATGGACTTTTGTATGCTCTTACAACCCTCTGGAGTTGTTAAAAGTATAAAAAAAATTAAAATGTTCGATTTAAAAAAATTTCATTTTTGCAATTTTTGTCGCAATTTTGGTCGATTTCCGGTACCCGGAACATTCATCGAGTAATAACTCCGGAACTATTAGAGATAACCCTATGAAGTTTATTATCGTTGGAAAGCTCTTTTAATTGTCTATCTTTTTCAAAAAAGATTATTGTTCTCCGACTTATAGTTTTCGAGAAAATTTCGAAAAAAATCAAAAGTAGGTCAAATTTTAAAAAATTCATAACTAAAAAACTATTGGGAATTTGGCGATTTTCTCGACGCCAATCGATTCCCCGGATCATTTTGCATCGGTAAGGATAAAAATAGTTCCACATTTTCGAATAATTTAGCCGTAATTGAGAAAATAAAAAAAATAAAAAATTTGTAAACACCCCCCCCTTCAAAATGTTTAATTTTTAAAGTGTCTCAAAATCAATTTAAACCCATCCTATCTTATAGATTTTGATGTGCTCTTTACAATGGAACAAAGCGTTTTCCTCTAGCTCTTTTAGTTTGGCCGTAATCGACGTTTGAAAATTGAAAATTTTTTTGCGAGATATCGCCTTGAAACCTATGCCGTTACGTAGGGCTTTTTATACCGGTTCTAATCGATTTTACCGTTTTTCTCTAACTCTTATAGTTTCGCCGTAATCGGCGTTTAAAAATTAGAAAAAAGTCAAAATGGCAACCTTTTTTTGCGTTTTTCTCGGAAACTATAAAACTTAGAGCAAATTTTAAGAATGCATCAGATAGCGCTTAAAATTGTCTATTTTCTCGATTAAACCCGGAGTCGCTCCGGGCACCGGTTCCGGGTACAGAGGCATATAAAGTTTGACACTAAAAAAATTCATAATTAAAAAACTAAAAGTCATAGAGCAAAACGGTTTGTTCCAGTGAATTCTACGGCTCATTTTACATATTATATTAGTTTTTCACGCGATTTAAAAATTTGAAATTTTTTGCTTAAAATTGGGGTTGCCATTTCATAATGGTATCTAATTCTTCAATAAAAAAATTCGTAACTCAAAAACTAAAAGTCGTAGAGCAAAACGGTTTGTTCCAGTGAATTCTGCGGTTCATATTCCGTATTATATCAGCTTTTCATGAGATTTAAAATTTTGAATTTTTTTGCTTAAAATTAGGTCAGCCATTTCATAGTGGAGTATTTTATTCATCAACAAAAAAAATCATAACTTAAAAACTAAACATCGTAGAGCAAAACGGTTTGTTCCATTGAATTCTGCGGCTCATTCTACGTATTATATTAACTTTACATGAGATTTAAAATTTTGAATTTTTTTGCTAAAAATTTTAATGGTCAAGGCACTTACCTTCATAAAAATGAAAAAAATAAAAAAATTTTATACTTACTCTAGTGCAGTTTTATGGACTTTTGTATGCTCTTACAACCCTCTGGAGTTGTTAAAAGTATAAAAAAAATTAAAATGTTCGATTTAAAAAAATTTCATTTTTGCAATTTTTGTCGCAATTTTGGTCGATTTCCGGTACCCGGAACATTCATCGAGTAATAACTCCGGAACTATTAGAGATAACCCTATGAAGTTTATTATCGTTGGAAAGCTCTTTTAATTGTCTATCTTTTTCAAAAAAGATTATTGTTCTCCGACTTATAGTTTTCGAGAAAATTTCGAAAAAAATCAAAAGTAGGTCAAATTTTAAAAAATTCATAACTAAAAAACTATTGGGAATTTGGCGATTTTCTCGACGCCAATCGATTCCCCGGATCATTTTGCATCGGTAAGGATAAAAATAGTTCCACATTTTCGAATAATTTAGCCGTAATTGAGAAAATAAAAAAAATAAAAAATTTGTAAACACCCCCCCCTTCAAAATGTTTAATTTTTAAAGTGTCTCAAAATCAATTTAAACCCATCCTATCTTATAGATTTTGATGTGCTCTTTACAATGGAACAAAGCGTTTTCCTCTAGCTCTTTTAGTTTGGCCGTAATCGACGTTTGAAAATTGAAAATTTTTTTGCGAGATATCGCCTTGAAACCTATGCCGTTACGTAGGGCTTTTTATACCGGTTCTAATCGATTTTACCGTTTTTCTCTAACTCTTATAGTTTCGCCGTAATCGGCGTTTAAAAATTAGAAAAAAGTCAAAATGGCAACCTTTTTTTGCGTTTTTCTCGGAAACTATAAAACTTAGAGCAAATTTTAAGAATGCATCAGATAGCGCTTAAAATTGTCTATTTTCTCGATTAAACCCGGAGTCGCTCCGGGCACCGGTTCCGGGTACAGAGGCATATAAAGTTTGACACTAAAAAAATTCATAATTAAAAAACTAAAAGTCATAGAGCAAAACGGTTTGTTCCAGTGAATTCTACGGCTCATTTTACATATTATATTAGTTTTTCACGCGATTTAAAAATTTGAAATTTTTTGCTTAAAATTGGGGTTGCCATTTCATAATGGTATCTAATTCTTCAATAAAAAAATTCGTAACTCAAAAACTAAAAGTCGTAGAGCAAAACGGTTTGTTCCAGTGAATTCTGCGGTTCATATTCCGTATTATATCAGCTTTTCATGAGATTTAAAATTTTGAATTTTTTTGCTTAAAATTAGGTCAGCCATTTCATAGTGGAGTATTTTATTCATCAACAAAAAAAATCATAACTTAAAAACTAAACATCGTAGAGCAAAACGGTTTGTTCCATTGAATTCTGCGGCTCATTCTACGTATTATATTAACTTTACATGAGATTTAAAATTTTGAATTTTTTTGCTAAAAATTTTAATGGTCAAGGCACTTACCTTCATAAAAATGAAAAAAATAAAAAAATTTTATACTTACTCTAGTGCAGTTTTATGGACTTTTGTATGCTCTTACAACCCTCTGGAGTTGTTAAAAGTATAAAAAAAATTAAAATGTTCGATTTAAAAAAATTTCATTTTTGCAATTTTTGTCGCAATTTTGGTCGATTTCCGGTACCCGGAACATTCATCGAGTAATAACTCCGGAACTATTAGAGATAACCCTATGAAGTTTATTATCGTTGGAAAGCTCTTTTAATTGTCTATCTTTTTCAAAAAAGATTATTGTTCTCCGACTTATAGTTTTCGAGAAAATTTCGAAAAAAATCAAAAGTAGGTCAAATTTTAAAAAATTCATAACTAAAAAACTATTGGGAATTTGGCGATTTTCTCGACGCCAATCGATTCCCCGGATCATTTTGCATCGGTAAGGATAAAAATAGTTCCACATTTTCGAATAATTTAGCCGTAATTGAGAAAATAAAAAAAATAAAAAATTTGTAAACACCCCCCCCTTCAAAATGTTTAATTTTTAAAGTGTCTCAAAATCAATTTAAACCCATCCTATCTTATAGATTTTGATGTGCTCTTTACAATGGAACAAAGCGTTTTCCTCTAGCTCTTTTAGTTTGGCCGTAATCGACGTTTGAAAATTGAAAATTTTTTTGCGAGATATCGCCTTGAAACCTATGCCGTTACGTAGGGCTTTTTATACCGGTTCTAATCGATTTTACCGTTTTTCTCTAACTCTTATAGTTTCGCCGTAATCGGCGTTTAAAAATTAGAAAAAAGTCAAAATGGCAACCTTTTTTTGCGTTTTTCTCGGAAACTATAAAACTTAGAGCAAATTTTAAGAATGCATCAGATAGCGCTTAAAATTGTCTATTTTCTCGATTAAACCCGGAGTCGCTCCGGGCACCGGTTCCGGGTACAGAGGCATATAAAGTTTGACACTAAAAAAATTCATAATTAAAAAACTAAAAGTCATAGAGCAAAACGGTTTGTTCCAGTGAATTCTACGGCTCATTTTACATATTATATTAGTTTTTCACGCGATTTAAAAATTTGAAATTTTTTGCTTAAAATTGGGGTTGCCATTTCATAATGGTATCTAATTCTTCAATAAAAAAATTCGTAACTCAAAAACTAAAAGTCGTAGAGCAAAACGGTTTGTTCCAGTGAATTCTGCGGTTCATATTCCGTATTATATCAGCTTTTCATGAGATTTAAAATTTTGAATTTTTTGCTTAAAATTAGGTCAGCCATTTCATAGTGGAGTATTTTATTCATCAACAAAAAAAATCATAACTTAAAAACTAAACATCGTAGAGCAAAACGGTTTGTTCCATTGAATTCTGCGGCTCATTCTACGTATTATATTAACTTTACATGAGATTTAAAATTTTGAATTTTTTTGCTAAAAATTTTAATGGTCAAGGCACTTACCTTCATAAAAATGAAAAAAATAAAAAATTTTTATACTTACTCTAGTGCAGTTTTATGGACTTTTGTATGCTCTTACAACCCTCTGGAGTTGTTAAAAGTATAAAAAAAATTAAAATGTTCGATTTAAAAAAATTTCATTTTTGCAATTTTTGTCGCAATTTTGGTCGATTTCCGGTACCCGGAACATTCATCGAGTAATAACTCCGGAACTATTAGAGATAACCCTATGAAGTTTATTATCGTTGGAAAGCTCTTTTAATTGTCTATCTTTTTCAAAAAAGATTATTGTTCTCCGACTTATAGTTTTCGAGAAAATTTCGAAAAAAATCAAAAGTAGGTCAAATTTTAAAAAATTCATAACTAAAAAACTATTGGGAATTTGGCGATTTTCTCGACGCCAATCGATTCCCCGGATCATTTTGCATCGGTAAGGATAAAAATAGTTCCACATTTTCGAATAATTTAGCCGTAATTGAGAAAATAAAAAAAATAAAAAAATTTGTAAACACCCCCCCCTTCAAAATGTTTAATTTTTTAAAGTGTCTCAAAATCAATTTAAACCCATCCTATCTTATAGATTTTGATGTGCTCTTTACAATGGAACAAAGCGTTTTCCTCTAGCTCTTTTAGTTTGGCCGTAATCGACGTTTGAAAATTGAAAATTTTTTTGCGAGATATCGCCTTGAAACCTATGCCGTTACGTAGGGCTTTTTATACCGGTTCTAATCGATTTTACCGTTTTTCTCTAACTCTTATAGTTTCGCCGTAATCGGCGTTTAAAAATTAGAAAAAAGTCAAAATGGCAACCTTTTTTTGCGTTTTTCTCGGAAACTATAAAACTTAGAGCAAATTTTAAGAATGCATCAGATAGCGCTTAAAATTGTCTATTTTCTCGATTAAACCCGGAGTCGCTCCGGGCACCGGTTCCGGGTACAGAGGCATATAAAGTTTGACACTAAAAAAATTCATAATTAAAAAACTAAAAGTCATAGAGCAAAACGGGTTTGTTCCAGTGAATTCTACGGCTCATTTTACATATTATATTAGTTTTTCACGCGATTTAAAAATTTGAAATTTTTTGCTTAAAATTGGGGTTGCCATTTCATAATGGTATCTAATTCTTCAATAAAAAAATTCGTAACTCAAAAACTAAAAGTCGTAGAGCAAAACGGTTTGTTCCAGTGAATTCTGCGGTTCATATTCCGTATTATATCAGCTTTTCATGAGATTTAAAATTTTGAATTTTTTTGCTTAAAATTAGGTCAGCCATTTCATAGTGGAGTATTTTATTCATCAACAAAAAAAAATCATAACTTAAAAACTAAACATCGTAGAGCAAAACGGTTTGTTCCATTGAATTCTGCGGCTCATTCTACGTATTATATTAACTTTACATGAGATTTAAAATTTTGAATTTTTTTGCTAAAAATTTTAATGGTCAAGGCACTTACCTTCATAAAAATGAAAAAAAATAAAAATTTTTATACTTACTCTAGTGCAGTTTTATGGACTTTTGTATGCTCTTACAACCCTCTGGAGTTGTTAAAAGTATAAAAAAAATTAAAATGTTCGATTTAAAAAAATTTCATTTTTGCAATTTTTGTCGCAATTTTGGTCGATTTCCGGTACCCGGAACATTCATCGAGTAATAACTCCGGAACTATTAGAGATAACCCTATGAAGTTTATTATCGTTGGAAAGCTCTTTTAATTGTCTATCTTTTTCAAAAAAGATTATTGTTTCTCCGACTTATAGTTTTCGAGAAAATTTCGAAAAAAATCAAAAGTAGGTCAAATTTTAAAAAATTCATAACTAAAAAACTATTGGGAATTTGGCGATTTTTCTCGACGCCAATCGATTCCCCGGATCATTTTGCATCGGTAAGGATAAAAATAGTTCCACATTTTCGAATAATTTAGCCGTAATTGAGAAAATAAAAAAAATAAAAAATTTGTAAACACCCCCCCCTTCAAAATGTTTAATTTTTAAAGTGTCTCAAAATCAATTTAAACCCATCCTATCTTATAGATTTTGATGTGCTCTTTACAATGGAACAAAGCGTTTTCCTCTAGCTCTTTTAGTTTGGCCGTAATCGACGTTTGAAAATTGAAAATTTTTTTGCGAGATATCGCCTTGAAACCTATGCCGTTACGTAGGGCTTTTTATACCGGTTCTAATCGATTTTACCGTTTTTCTCTAACTCTTATAGTTTCGCCGTAATCGGCGTTTAAAAATTAGAAAAAAGTCAAAATGGCAACCTTTTTTTGCGTTTTTCTCGGAAACTATAAAACTTAGAGCAAATTTTAAGAATGCATCAGATAGCGCTTAAAATTGTCTATTTTCTCGATTAAACCCGGAGTCGCTCCGGGCACCGGTTCCGGGTACAGAGGCATATAAAGTTTGACACTAAAAAAATTCATAATTAAAAAACTAAAAGTCATAGAGCAAAACGGTTTGTTCCAGTGAATTCTACGGCTCATTTTACATATTATATTAGTTTTTCACGCGATTTAAAAATTTGAAATTTTTTGCTTAAAATTGGGGTTGCCATTTCATAATGGTATCTAATTCTTCAATAAAAAAATTCGTAACTCAAAAACTAAAAGTCGTAGAGCAAAACGGTTTGTTCCAGTGAATTCTGCGGTTCATATTCCGTATTATATCAGCTTTTCATGAGATTTAAAATTTTGAATTTTTTTGCTTAAAATTAGGTCAGCCATTTCATAGTGGAGTATTTTATTCATCAACAAAAAAAATCATAACTTAAAAACTAAACATCGTAGAGCAAAACGGTTTGTTCCATTGAATTCTGCGGCTCATTCTACGTATTATATTAACTTTACATGAGATTTAAAATTTTGAATTTTTTTGCTAAAAATTTTAATGGTCAAGGCACTTACCTTCATAAAAATGAAAAAAATAAAAAATTTTTATACTTACTCTAGTGCAGTTTTATGGACTTTTGTATGCTCTTACAACCCTCTGGAGTTGTTAAAAGTATAAAAAAAATTAAAATGTTCGATTTAAAAAAATTTCATTTTTGCAATTTTTGTCGCAATTTTGGTCGATTTCCGGTACCCGGAACATTCATCGAGTAATAACTCCGGAACTATTAGAGATAACCCTATGAAGTTTATTATCGTTGGAAAGCTCTTTTAATTGTCTATCTTTTTCAAAAAAGATTATTGTTCTCCGACTTATAGTTTTCGAGAAAATTTCGAAAAAAATCAAAAGTAGGTCAAATTTTAAAAAATTCATAACTAAAAAACTATTGGGAATTTGGCGATTTTCTCGACGCCAATCGATTCCCCGGATCATTTTGCATCGGTAAGGATAAAAATAGTTCCACATTTTCGAATAATTTAGCCGTAATTGAGAAAATAAAAAAAATAAAAAATTTGTAAACACCCCCCCCTTCAAAATGTTTAATTTTTAAAGTGTCTCAAAATCAATTTAAACCCATCCTATCTTATAGATTTTGATGTGCTCTTTACAATGGAACAAAGCGTTTTCCTCTAGCTCTTTTAGTTTGGCCGTAATCGACGTTTGAAAATTGAAAATTTTTTTGCGAGATATCGCCTTGAAACCTATGCCGTTACGTAGGGCTTTTTATACCGGTTCTAATCGATTTTACCGTTTTTCTCTAACTCTTATAGTTTCGCCGTAATCGGCGTTTAAAAATTAGAAAAAAGTCAAAATGGCAACCTTTTTTTGCGTTTTTCTCGGAAACTATAAAACTTAGAGCAAATTTTAAGAATGCATCAGATAGCGCTTAAAATTGTCTATTTTCTCGATTAAACCCGGAGTCGCTCCGGGCACCGGTTCCGGGTACAGAGGCATATAAAGTTTGACACTAAAAAAATTCATAATTAAAAAACTAAAAGTCATAGAGCAAAACGGTTTGTTCCAGTGAATTCTACGGCTCATTTTACATATTATATTAGTTTTTCACGCGATTTAAAAATTTGAAATTTTTTGCTTAAAATTGGGGTTGCCATTTCATAATGGTATCTAATTCTTCAATAAAAAAATTCGTAACTCAAAAACTAAAAGTCGTAGAGCAAAACGGTTTGTTCCAGTGAATTCTGCGGTTCATATTCCGTATTATATCAGCTTTTCATGAGATTTAAAATTTTGAATTTTTTTGCTTAAAATTAGGTCAGCCATTTCATAGTGGAGTATTTTATTCATCAACAAAAAAAATCATAACTTAAAAACTAAACATCGTAGAGCAAAACGGTTTGTTCCATTGAATTCTGCGGCTCATTCTACGTATTATATTAACTTTACATGAGATTTAAAATTTTGAATTTTTTTGCTAAAAATTTTAATGGTCAAGGCACTTACCTTCATAAAAATGAAAAAAATAAAAAATTTTTATACTTACTCTAGTGCAGTTTTATGGACTTTTGTATGCTCTTACAACCCTCTGGAGTTGTTAAAAGTATAAAAAAAATTAAAATGTTCGATTTAAAAAAATTTCATTTTTGCAATTTTGCAATTTTGCAATGTCGCAATTTTGGTCGATTTCCGGTACCCGGAACATTCATCGAGTAATAACTCCGGAACTATTAGAGATAACCCTATGAAGTTTATTATCGTTGGAAAGCTCTTTTAATTGTCTATCTTTTTCAAAAAAGATTATTGTTCTCCGACTTATAGTTTTCGAGAAAATTTCGAAAAAAATCAAAAGTAGGTCAAATTTTAAAAAATTCATAACTAAAAAACTATTGGGAATTTGGCGATTTTCTCGACGCCAATCGATTCCCCGGATCATTTTGCATCGGTAAGGATAAAAATAGTTCCACATTTTCGAATAATTTAGCCGTAATTGAGAAAATAAAAAAAATAAAAAATTTGTAAACACCCCCCCCTTCAAAATGTTTAATTTTTAAAGTGTCTCAAAATCAATTTAAACCCATCCTATCTTATAGATTTTGATGTGCTCTTTACAATGGAACAAAGCGTTTTCCTCTAGCTCTTTTAGTTTGGCCGTAATCGACGTTTGAAAATTGAAAATTTTTTTGCGAGATATCGCCTTGAAACCTATGCCGTTACGTAGGGCTTTTTATACCGGTTCTAATCGATTTTACCGTTTTTCTCTAACTCTTATAGTTTCGCCGTAATCGGCGTTTAAAAATTAGAAAAAAGTCAAAATGGCAACCTTTTTTTGCGTTTTTCTCGGAAACTATAAAACTTAGAGCAAATTTTAAGAATGCATCAGATAGCGCTTAAAATTGTCTATTTTCTCGATTAAACCCGGAGCCGCTCCGGGCACCGGTTCCGGGTACAGAGGCATATAAAGTTTGACACTAAAAAAATTCATAATTAAAAAACTAAAAGTCATAGAGCAAAACGGTTTGTTCCAGTGAATTCTACGGCTCATTTTACATATTATATTAGTTTTTCACGCGATTTAAAAATTTGAAATTTTTTGCTTAAAATTGGGGTTGCCATTTCATAATGGTATCTAATTCTTCAATAAAAAAATTCGTAACTCAAAAACTAAAAGTCGTAGAGCAAAACGGTTTGTTCCAGTGAATTCTGCGGTTCATATTCCGTATTATATCAGCTTTTCATGAGATTTAAAATTTTGAATTTTTTTGCTTAAAATTAGGTCAGCCATTTCATAGTGGAGTATTTTATTCATCAACAAAAAAAATCATAACTTAAAAACTAAACATCGTAGAGCAAAACGGTTTGTTCCATTGAATTCTGCGGCTCATTCTACGTATTATATTAACTTTACATGAGATTTAAAATTTTGAATTTTTTTGCTAAAAATTTTAATGGTCAAGGCACTTACCTTCATAAAAATGAAAAAAATAAAAAATTTTTAAAATTACTCTAGTGCAGTTTTATGGACTTTTGTATGCTCTTACAACCCTCTGGAGTTGTTAAAAGTATAAAAAAAATTAAAATGTTCGATTTAAAAAAATTTCATTTTTGCAATTTTTGTCGCGATTTTGGTCGATTTCCGGTACCCGGAACATTCATCGAGTAATAACTCCGGAACTATTAGAGATAACCCTATGAAGTTTATTATCGTTGGAAAGCTCTTTTAATTGTCTATCTTTTTCAAAAAAGATTATTGTTCTCCGACTTATAGTTTTCGAGAAAATTTCGAAAAAAATCGAAAGTAGGTCAAATTTTAAAAAATTCATAACTAAAAAACTATTGGGAATTTGGCGATTTTCTCGACGCCAATCGATTCCCCGGATCATTTTGCATCGGTAAGGATAAAAATAGTTCCACATTTTCGAATAGTTTAGCCGTAATTGAGAAAATAAAAAAAATAAAAAATTTGTAAACACCCCCCCCTCCAAAATGTTCAATTTTTAAAGTGTCTCAAAATCAATTTAAACCCATCTTATCTTATAGATTTTGATGTGCTCTTTACAATGGAACAAAGCGTTTTCCTCTAGCTCTTTTAGTTTGGCCGTAATCGACGTTTGAAAATTGAAAATTTTTTTGCGAGATATCGCCTTGAAACCTATGCCGTTACGTAGGGCTTTTTATACCGGTTCTAATCGATTTTACCGTTTTTCTCTAACTCTTATAGTTTCGCCGTAATCGGCGTTTAAAAATTAGAAAAAAGTCAAAATGGCAACCTTTTTTTGCGTTTTTCTCGGAAACTATAAAACTTAGAGCAAATTTTAAGAATGCATCAGATAGCGCTTAAAATTGTCTATTTTCTCGATTAAACCCGGAGCCGCTCCGGGCACCGGTTCCGGGTACAGAGGCATATAAAGTTTGACACTAAAAAAATTCATAATTAAAAAACTAAAAGTCGTAGAGCAAAACGGTTTGTTCCAGTGAATTCTACGGCTCATTTTACATATTATATTAGTTTTTCACGCGATTTAAAAATTTGAAATTTTTTGCTTAAAATTGGGGTTGCCATCTAATTCTTCAATAAAAAAATTCGTAACTCAAAAACTAAAAGTCGTAGAGCAAAACGGTTTGTTCCAGTGAATTCTGCGGTTCATTTTCCGTATTATATCAGCTTTTCATGAGATTTAAAATTTTGAATTTTTTTGCTTAAAATTAGGTCAGCCATTTCATAGTGGAGTGTTTTATTCATCAACAAAAAAAATCATAACTTAAAAACTAAACATCGTAGAGCAAAACGGTTTGTTCCATTGAATTCTGCGGCTCATTCTACGTATTATATTAACTTTACATGAGATTTAAAATTTTGAATTTTTTTGCTTAAAATTAGGTCAGCCATTTAATAGTGGAGTATTTTATTCATCAACAAAAAAATTCATAACTTAAAAACTAAACATCGTAGAGCAAAACGGTTTGTTCCATTGAATTCTGCGGCTCATTCTACGTATTATATTAACTTTACATGAGATTTAAAATTTTGAATTTTTTTTCTAAAAATTTTAATGGTCAAGGCACTTACCTTCATAAAAATGAAAAAAATAAAATTTTTTTAAAATTACTCTAGTGCAGTTTTATGGACTTTTGTATGCTCTTACAACCCTCTGGAGTTGTTAAAAGTATAAAAAAAATTAAAATTTTCGATTTAAAAAAATTTCATTTTTGCAATTTTTGTCGCGATTTTGGTCGATTTCCGGTACCCGGAACATTCATCGAGTAATAACTCCGGAACTATTAGAGATAACCCTATGAATTTTATTATCGTTGGAAAGCTCTTTTAATTGTCTATCTTTTTCAAAAAAGATTATTGTTCTCCGACTTATAGTTTTCGAGAAAATTTCGAAAAAAATCAAAAGTAGGTCAAATTTTAAAAAATTCATAACTAAAAAACTATTGGGAATTTTGCGATTTTCTCGACGCCAATCGATTCCCCGGATCATTTTGCATCGGTAAGGATAAAAATAGTTCCACATTTTCGAATAGTTTAGCCGTAATTGAGAAAATAAAAAAATTAGAAGTTAAAAAATTGAACCGGATTATTACGTCTCTGGCTTGCATGAGTGATATTTATGAGATTTTGAATAAATTATCGATTTTTATGTGTTGCACTAATTCATATTCATTGATATTATGCGTACTGTATGAAAACTTTCAAATTATCCAAGGTTGCAATAAAGATAAGTATTTTTAATCTTGACTTTACTAGCGTTTAGTCTAACAATGATGAGAGACTTGACAACACTTAGTGACAAAGAACTGGAAGCTTTTTTCGCTTCGTTCGACCAAGTTTTAACCGACGTTGACGGTAAAAAAAATCACTTAAACCCGACACAATTTCTCATTTAAAAAAAAATCCCTCCTAGGAGTGTTGTGGAATGTCCTTGAAACAATCCCAGGCACCGATTTGGGGATTAAATCCCTGAAAAAAATCGGCAAGAGAGTCACAGCCGTGTCAAACAACACAACAAAATCCCTCCAAGTGTTCCAACAACAGTTTAAATCGGCAGGAATTGACTTGGGGTTGGATGAGATTGTGACTCCAGCCCTTGTCATGCTTTCCCACCTCAAGTCCCAAAATTTCCACAAGGAAATTTTTCTTTTAGGAATGCCCTGTCTGAGGGAGTTTTTCCAAAATGCGGGCTTTAAAATTGCCACAAATAATGAGGTAAAAAAGCTCAAAACTCTGCAGGAATTCGCCTCAGCTACAAGCAATCCCAATGACAATATCGGGGCTGTTGTGGCTGATGTTGATCTTAATTTAAATTACCCAAACTTGCAAAAAGCTGCCACATTGTTGAAACAACCGCACGTTATTTTTCTCATGGGTGCCATGGATGTTGAAGTGCCCATTGGACTGGACAGGACCATCATAGGGCCTGGCTGTTTTCACAAAATTTTGGAGCAAATTTCAGGCAGGAGAGGCCTAGAAATGGCCAAACCCAGTCTGTTTTTGAATGATTTTATCGTGAAAAAGTGTGCAGTTACAGATCCCAGGAAGGTTTTGTTTATTGGAGATTCGTAAGTTGAGAGTGAGAGATGATTTAATTTTGTGCCAGTGTTCCAATAGATATGGGGTTTGCAACCAAATGTAACTACAGGAAATTGTTGGTTTTGAGTGGATTGACGAAGAAAAAAGAGGTGGAAGATTGGGCATTTGATGAAGAACTGAAACCGGATTTTTATATCGACAGCTTGAAGATTCTGCATGATTTGATTGTCAAAATTTATGGAAAAAAATAAAATTGTTTTTTTGTAATAAATATTATTTTTCGATTTTTGTTTGTTTATTAATACAGTTTAAATCAATAAATTTTGTACAAGTTTCAAAAATACATTGCTTGTAGGGGAAAATCCATAATTAAAATCTTTTATTTAAGCCACAATGTTGTCTGTCTGTCGGTTATTTTTTCGGAGCCAAATTTGAAAGGGTTCCCGTTGTCCCACTGAATTGAAATTTTGCATACTTACTTAATCTGCGTGACAATGCAATCCTATGTAGTTAAATACCCCCGAAAGGGGTTAAATGGGGTTTTGAAGTTTTAGGTTATGTTTACAAAGGGGTTCTCGATTTGTAAATTTGAGAGGGTTCCTGTAGTCGCAATGAAATGAAATTTAACATTCCTATTTAATCTGCGTAATATAGCTAATTACCCCCTAAAGATGGTTTTAAAATTTTAGGTTATGTTTACAAAGGGGTTCTCGATTTGTACATACCGTAACTTATACCGACATAGAAGGTATGTTGGTCATTTGGACGTCACGGTAGATGCACAGTGTAATAACAATAAAAGACTAAAAAGCAAAAAATTAAAATATATTAAAAAAATGTTTTTTTAAAAAAGCTTTTGTTTAAAAGATGCACTAAAAAGTAAAAAATAATATATTTCAATCACAGGAGAATATTTTTTTTACAGATTAAAATACTAAAATTTATAAAAGCTTTGGGAGTTATAAAACTACTGCATTACAGAATTACTTTGTTAAGTTGACAACTCCCAAAGCTTTTATGAATTTTAGAATTTTAACCTGTAAGAAAAAATATTTGCCAATGATTGAAATACATTATTTTTTACTTTTTAGTGCATCTTTTAAATAAGAGCTTTTTTAAAAAACATTTTTTTATATGGCGTCATGAAATGACATTATTATTGTATTGTTTACTTCGAAAAATTTTATTAACAAATGCAAAAGACGAAATTGAATCAAACGTTTGTTGAGATTTTTAGGAAAACTTTAGCAAAAATATGTTGAAAAATCGCCAAATCATTAGTGAAATTGTGTTTTTTTTTCAAGATTTTATTAAGTCAGTTCTTGCTAAACCGGCCTAAAATTACTTTAGTTTGTTTTATTCAAACATTTTGGCACGTTTTTTAATCAAATTATTAATTTAAAATAAGTTGAAAAATCACCAAATTGCCGTTTCAAATGGTTGAAGATTTTTTGCTACATCTGATCAAAATATTAAAGGTAAAATCAGAATTATTTTTTCAAAAATTATTTTTATCACACTTTTCGAACGTTTTAACACATTTTTACCCAAAAAAAGCAATTATTTTGAGGGATATCGCCAATTTTGTGTATCATTTGGTTTGTTCAAAAATTAAAAAAAAATTATTTAAAATCTCAATTTTTTTGCGTGATTTAGTCGCTAAATTGAACCGAAAAATCATTAAATTGTGTCGAAAATGACACTATTTTATTTCTTATTTAAGAATTTTAACACTTTTCCCCAGAAATGCAGTTATATATTATATTGAATTTTGCCAGGGACAAGGTAAGAAAGTTTTTTAACGAAATTATATTCAAAAAATGATGTTATTTTTGCCATTTTTGAGATAAGTACGTTTTTGCTAAATTTTCTTTTATTTTGATTTTATTCGGACGTTTTAGCAAATTTCTTATTTAAAAAATAAATTATTTCAAGGTGAAAAATCGCCGAATTGGGTCGATTTTTTTTACTGTTTTTTTTATAAATCAAAACATTACTAAATTAGGTCAAGAATAATATTATTTTTGACTTTTTTTTGAGCATTTCAAACCTATTGCGCTAAAGAATTGGATTTTTTGAGTGATATTGTTTAAAAAGTTCATTAAATCAGGTCGAAAACACATTATTTTTGCCTTTTTCTAAAGTTTTTTTTAACACATCTTCTTTTCTGATTAGAAACGTAAAAACACTAAATTAGAAATAAAAAACTTTTTACACTTGTTTTAACACATTTTTTGTCAAATATCTATTGTCGAAAATTATTGTTCAATAGTTTGTTCGAGAATTTTAAAAAATCTTGTAATTGTATCGAAAATAACATTATTTTGTTTTTTATTTGAGAATTTTAACACTTTTTTGTCAGAAATGTAGTTATTTTGATGGATTTTGCCAAACACAAAACACGTTTTAACGTTTTATAGTGAAATTTTAATGAAAATGTGTCAAAAAACCGTCAAATTAAGTGAAAAATGATGTTATTTTTGTCTTTTTTGAGTACAGTTTTGCCAAAATTTTCGATGATTCCTTTATTTTTTAGCAAATTTCTTAGTTAAAAACTAAAAAATCAATAACTAAACGAATGACCTTCTGTACAGTAAATACCTTTTACTTTTCATTTGTTTACTATTAAATTATAGTGCACCGAAGGATTAAGTAACACAATGCAAATAAATTTTCCTTTGTTTTGTTTTTAATTAAAATGATAAACGACTGACGTGTGTAAAAAAAATCGGAATAGAGATAGTGAAACTGTCAGGCTTCAAGTCATTATTATTTATTACACTTGTTTCCAAAAATAACTTTTTTAAAAACTTTTATTTAACTCACAATGTTATCTGTCTGTTGGTTATTTTTTCGGAGCCAAATTTGAAAGGGTTCCTGTTGTCCCACTGAATTGAAATTTTGCATACTTACATAATCTGCGTGACAATGCAATCCTATGTAGTTAAATACCCCCGAAAGGGGTTAAATGGGGTTTTAAAATTTTAGGTTATGTTTACATAAGGGTTTTCGATTTGTACATACCGTAACTTATACCGACATAGACGGTATGTTGGTCATTTGAACGTCACGGTAGATGCACAGTGTAATAACAATAAATCTAAATAAAGACTAAAAAGCAAAAAATTAAATTATATAAAAAAATGTTTTTTAAAAAAAGCTTTTATTAAAAAAATGCACTAAGAAGTAAAAAATAATGTATTTCAATCACAGGAGAATATTTTTTCTTACAGGTTAAAATTCTGAAATTTATAAAAGCTTTAGGAGTTATAAAACTACGACATTACAGAATTATTTTGTTCAGTTGACAACTCCCAAAGCTTTTATAAATTTTAGAATTTTAACCTGTAAGAAAAAATATTGTCCTGTGATTAAAATACATTATTTTTTTCCTTTTAGTACATCTTTTAAATAAAAGCTAAAAAATATTTTTTTATATATTTTTATTTTAAAAATTATATCCATGCAGATTGGTACTTGTGATTTCGGTTAAAGATGAAATGTTTTAGGTCTTGGAAATTCTACCCCCAAAGGGGTTAACTAAGGTACTGGATGCTGTCACGGACATTGATTTTGACAATGACAGCGGCTTTTTGATCTTGAAAATTTTCCTTGTCAAATCGACTATATTGTCAAAAATTGATATTTTAGGTTAATGCTGTGTCAATAAATTGTGACAACATGTGACACTGACTTGACACTTTTTTGGCATTTCTTCAAGGTCAAAAAGCCACTGTCATTGTCAAATCGACTATATTGTCAAAAATTGATATTTTAGGTTAATTCTGTGTCAATAAATTGTGACAACATGTGACACTGACTTGACACTTTTTTGGCATTTCTTCAAGGTCAAAAAGCCACTGTCATTGTCAAATCGACTATATTGTCAAAAATTGATATTTTAGGTTAATTCTGTGTCAATAAATTGTGACAACATGTGACACTGACTTGACACTTTTTTGGCATTTCTTCAAGGTCAAAAAGCCACTGTCATTGTCAAATCGACTATATTGTCAAAAATTGATATTTTAGGTTAATTCTGTGTCAATAAATTGTGACAACATGTGACACTAACTTGACACTTTTTTGGCATTTTTTCAAGGTCAAAAAGCCGCTGTCATTGTCAAAATCATATGATGGCAGTACCTCTGTACATGACAGCATCCAGTACCTTAGGATTAAGGTACCAAATATATTTAATTATTTCTGAAATTAATCTGAGAAATTCTGAACTTCAATTAGAAAAGGCGTGGATTTAAATACTTAATAATACTACAAGTAGAAAAACATATATTTTAAGCATAAATTAATGTTCATTTTAATGTTTTTATACGATATACGATTACAACTAAAAAAAACAATTTACAAATGAATATAATATATTTATGAGGTACACATAATTATAAATATTATAATAATTTTTTTTTGTTATTACAATAACCCAAATTACAAAACAAACATATTTTTTATAACTTCTATATAAATATAAATTATTAAACAATAAGAATAGTAGTTTATTATACAAGTAAAGAAAAGTTGTTCATTATCTGTGAGTGGTGTGTCAGAAGAGAATCACGAGCAGATAATGCCAACTTTTCTTTACGTGTGTATTACAACATTACAACCTTTTCTCTTATAGGTACAGTCACCCAAAATGAAAATGACGCGTCCATAAATGAACCCCTGCTATAAATCATTAGAGATCGTAAACTAGTCGGCTTTTGAAATGTTTAAGGATTTCTTGATGGAAATTGTTGGTTATCCCAAATGTGAAATAATACAATTTTTATATATTATTGAGAGAAGGTCACAAAAATAAAATTGTTAGTTGGTTTGCAAATTTAATTTATTATTTGGTTGATGCAAAATAAGTTTTAGTGTGCAATTAAAAAACACGGCAAAACATGGATTCTTATTTCATTTTGTTTAAATTATCATTAAATTAAATTTCGCGGATTGTGATGCGATCGCGAAACGATCACTTTGATATCCATTGTCCAAAAATTATTTCAATTCAAAATAATTATTATACTTAAAATCTGATTGTCACAAACTGTAACTAAAAATTTGATCGTCTTTATAGTTTATTTCTTAAGAATATAAAACTTATTGCAATAATGGTTGTGCATAAAACAAGATAAAATAAAAATATCGAAATCCAATTGTTATTTTAAATTTCAAGCAAAGACGTCTACACTCTTAATGGTTTTAATTATTAATTGCACAATCGTTTTTGTGAACATTTTGGTTTATTAGTGCCGGTTTATAGAAAGCTCCATTAAATTTTAGTTCGTTGTTAACAACGTGTTAAATTTTAATGGAGTTTTTTATAAGCCTGCCGTTAATGTTTTGAAAAATTAGAATCGCCAGAATAAATGTTAGCAATAAATGTTTCGGCAATTCATTCATGGGAATACCCGGATTAAAATTCCGACTATTACCGCCAATAAGATTCACTGGAAAATAATTAACAAACCCATAACACCACACGGGGTTAACTTAAGACCAAAGCTGCAATGAAACAATTTTCTAATTCTTCTCCGAATTGATAAACATTTATTAATTTTCTTGGAAGACAAATGAGAAGTAAAAAAAGTTTCATGTTCGTCGCCACGTTTCGACACTTTGAGAGGTCAAAGAAAATCAATTTGTTTTTTGCAAATTTAATTTACTATTTAATTGATGCAAAATAAGTTAAACTAAGTTTATTATAATAAATAAACACTCCAAGTCTTACTGATTTTAGAATACCATTTCGAAATAATGAATAAAATTAAATATTATAAGTAGTTAAATTTTTACTGTTTTCTGCATTTGTTTAAATTTTAGAAGAACCCACAAAAAGATCACTAAAAATGTTTCCCTCTTTAAAATTGAATTACCACTAATTTTTGTTAATTATAACTTCTTTATCTTAAGATTTTCGTAGTCAATCGTGTCTTAATTAAGTATTTACTATTAAAATTAAAATGTCTTAATGCAATTGTATTTCAAATTTTAAACAAAGACGTTTCAAAAAATTGGAATAATCAGAATAAAAGTTATCAATGACGTTACGGCAATTCATTCATGGAAATACCCGAATGAAATTCTGACCATTACTGCAAATAAGGTTCACAGGAAATGACAAACAAAATCTTACCGCATGGGATAACTAAAGTCCAAAATTTCAAGGAAAAAATTTTCAAATTCTTCATAACATAAACATTTATTAATTTTCTTAGAAGACAAATGAGAAATAAAAAAATTTTCATCTTCGTCGCCACATTTCGTCACTTTGAGAGGTCAAAAAAATGTATTTTTTTTTATTTAATTTATTATATTTTAGTTGATGCAAAAAAAACAATGTTATAATACTATTTCCAATTCATGAATAAAATTAAATACTTATTATAAGTAGTTTAGTTATTTATTATACAACACGATAAAATTAGATTTTATTTTTGAGACCGGTTTCAATTTTTGGAATTTTAAGATTACAACTTATTTTCGTACTCAATCTTGTCCTAATTAAGTATTTACTATTAAAACAAAAATCCAATTGTATTTCAAATATCAAACAAAGACGTTTAAAAAAATTGGAATATTCAGAATAAAAGTTATCAATGATCGTTAGATTTTAACAAGGAATTAAAATTTAATGGAACTTTCTATAAACCGGCACTACACCTTTTTCAATTGTAATTCAGAAACCGTAAGATATATTTCAGGAACCGTTAATTGTAATTCAGATTAGTCAGTTGTACTTCAGAATGTGTTAATTGTAATTCAGAATAGTAAACTGAATTTCAGAAAACATCACATGTATTTCAGATTACTCAATTTAATTTCAGAAAACGTTAACTGTAATTCAGATTAGTAACTTTTATTTGAGAAAGCGTTAATTGTAATTCAGAATACGTCATTTGTAATTGAGAATTCGTCAATTGTAATTCAGAATTCAATATTTTCATTTAAACATTAAATTATTAAAATACCTACCTTTGGAAACAATGTTAGGGCGCTAATTTAATTTTGAAAATAAAATATTTTTTGTTATGTATGCATAGTATCATGCAAGTAAGTTACTGGATCTGAATTACATGTGATGGTTTCTGAATTACAATTAACACTTTCTGAAATACAGTTGACTAATCTGAATTACAATTAACGGTATCTGAAATTAAATTAACTATACTGAATTACATGTGATGATTTCTGAATTACACTTGAAAAAGGTGTAGTTTACGATTTCTAATGATTTATATATTGACAACTCCACTACAAATGCTATTCAACAAATCCCTTCGTCAGTCTCAATTTCCGGATATTTGGAAAATTTCTGATATCAGGCCTGTCTTTAAAAATGGTAGTCGTGAAAATATCTCCAACTATAGACCAATTTGCACCCCATTGTATATATCAAAAGTTTTTGACTCGATATATAATGGCTGACATTATATCATTTTCTGTAAAGCATTCTATTATTGAAGAACAAATGGGTTTTTAAAGGGTCGCTCTACGATGACCAATCTTTTTTTGTTTACTGATTATATTACGTTAAATCTCGAAAATGGATTTCAAATTGATTGTATATACACCGACATGTCAAAAGCTTTTGACCGCATTTCTATTGAGTTGTTAATTTTAAAATTAGATAATCCAGTTCTCAGTTGGATTTATTCTTTTTTATCCAATCGTGTACAGTACGTAACTATAAATGGTGTTAAGTCACGCGAAATTCGGCCATCTACAGGTGTACCTCAGGGATCACATCTAGGACCAATTCTTTTTTACCTATATGTAAATGATGTCAAAACAGCTATTGAAAGTTCTAAAATCCTTCTTTTTGCCGACGATTTAAAGATATTTAAAGTTATTAATAATCAAATCAAAACGACTGTGATATGTTACAATGTGATTTAAATAGTCTTTGTATGTGGTGTAAACAAAATAATTTAGAATTGAACATAAATAAATGTAAAGTACTAAGATTTTCTAGAAAATTACATTACAATTCACCGTCCTACTTTATATCAGGTAACCAACTTGAATGTGTCACACATTTTCGTGATTTAGGTGTTATTGTAGATAGCCAGTTAAGTTTTGATTTTCACATTAACTATATTTTGTCGAAAGCAAACAAAACATTAGGATTTATAAAAAGACAATGTTTTCATTTTTCAAGTTTACGTGTTCTACAATAGTTATGTTCGTCCAATTTTAGAATATTGCACAATTATTTGGCAACCTTGTTATAATGTACATATTAATCGTATTGAAAATGTTCAGAAAAAATTTCTTAAATTTGTATGTTACAAATTTAACATATTTTACGATAAAAATAATTATATATACATTTTAAGCTATTTAGGACTATCCTTATTATCTTCCCGTAGAATATTTTATGACGCATCGTTTGTACAGGGTGTTTCAAGTTTTAGGTCCAGTCAAAAAATAAATACTTCTAGTATTCCAAAATAAAAAATATATATCGCAAACGATAGAGTTTCTAACACGCTTCAATTTGATGCTTTGCTGATATCCCAAATTTTCATGATATAAGCGTAAAATGCAAAAAACTACATTAAAAAATTTTTTTTTTCAAATTATTCCAATAATTTTTTTATAATAAAATTCCTCCTATTTTTTAAGTAAGACTTCCGAAACTGAAACAGTAAAAAACCCAAGGCGTATTGAGCAATTGAAATTTCAATTTGCAAAAAAAAAGGGCATTTTTTAATTGACAAGTAAAATTTTAGTCTGACAGTTAATGACGTTTCAATTTTTTGTGAATCAAGCAAAGACACGAGCTCTGTTTTTTCTCAAAGGTGACTAAGATAAAACATTTATTTGATCTTTTGCAAATTAAAATTTCAATTGCTCAATACGCCTTTGGTTTTTTACTGTTTCAGTTTCGGAAGTCTTACTTAAAAAATAGGAGGAATTTTATTATAAAAAAATTATTGGAATAATTTGAAAAAAAAAAATTTTTATGTAGTTTTTTGCATTTTACGCTTATATCATGAAAATTTGGGATATCAGCAAAGCATCAAATTGAAGCGTGTTAGAAACTCTATCGTTTGCGATATATATTTTTTATTTTGGAATACTAGAAGTATTTATTTTTTGACTGGACCTAAAACTTGAAACACCCTGTACATAACCAAAAATATTTTATTTTCAAAATTAAATTACATAAACATTAACAAGAACAGCATAAATATTTAGCGCCCTAACATTGTTTCCAAAGGTAGGTATTTTAATAATTTAATGTTTAAATGAAAATATTGAATTCTGAATTACAATTGACGAATTCTCAATTACAAATGACGTATTCTGAATTACAATTAACGCTTTCTCAAATAAAAGTTACTAATCTGAATTACAGTTAACGTTTTCTGAAATTAAATTGAGTAATCTGAATTACATGTGATGTTGTCTGAAATTCAGTTTACTATTCTGAATTACAATTAACGGTTTCTGAATTACAATTGAAAAAGGTGTAGATGGAGGAGATTTTTTTTCCGCATCGATCTGTATCCCTAACTGTGACAATTTTAAAGTTATGTTGGTTTTTTTAAAAATAATTCTTTAGAGAATTAACAAATTCAAATTGTGTAGTACAACAAGGCTAACAATGCTTACGCACACACCATATTTGCGAGTCATAGTTTCGTAAATTAAACAATTTTTTTAAAAAAAATGTGATAAGACAATTAAATTGTAAAAATTATCATTCTGTTCTATTATCACCTTTCAGCCATGAAAGACTTAAGCACATTGAGCGACACTGAACTGTCCCAATTTTTCCATTCTTTCGACACGGTCCTTTCAGACGTGAACGGTAAAAATCAAATTTCCAGACTAACAATTCAAATAAAATTGTAGGTGTGTTGTGGAACATTTTAGAGGGCATCCCTGGGGCCTCCGATGGCATAAAATCGTTGAAAAAGCTCGGAAAAAAAATCGCTGTTGTTTCAAACAACACAACCGAATCACTCGATTCGTACCACTGGCAATTAAATCAGTCAGGTTTTGATTTGGCAAAGGACGAAATCATTCTACCAACCCAAGCCATGATTGCGTACTTGAAATCTGAAAATTTCACCAAAAGTGTTTTCATCCTTGGCATGCCAGCCATGAAAGAGGCCTTCAAACAGGCGGGTTTTGTAGTAGCAAACAACGAAAACTGCAAAGTGAATTCACTTCAAGAATTTGGACTTGTGACAAAAATTGGTACCGAAATCGGTGCTGTTATTGCAGATATTGACCTAAATCTTGATTTTGTGAATCTCCAAAAAGCGGTCAATTTGTTAAAACAGCCTGGGGTGATTTTTCTGGTCGGGGCCACAAATATGGCGGTTCCGTTGGGTTTGGACCGGGTTATGTTAGGTCCAGGGTGTTATTTGAAAATTCTTAAGGAGGCTTCACACCGGAAATGGGTTCAAATGGCCAAACCCAACCTCAGTTTAAATAATTACATTGTGGAAAAGTACGGAATCAAAGATGCGTCCAAAGTTTTGTTTATTGGAGATTCGTAAGTTGTTCAAGTGATGGAATTAATTATTATTAAATAATGGGGTTGTAGTGTGGTGGATGATATGGGTTTTGCCACCAAATGTGGCTACAAAAAATTGCTAGTCTTGAGTGGTTTAACTAAGAAAGAGGCGTTGGAAGAGTGGAAGTTTGAAGAGGGATACAAACCGGAGTTTTACGTTGATAGTTTGAAAGTTGTCCACGATTTAATTGGGAAAATAAATCAGTCAAATTAAAAAATGTGTCATTTACTTGTACCCTTGATGAATAAAATTATTCATAAAGTCTGTATTGGAAAAATCAATAACTAAACGAATGACCTTGTGTAAAGTAAATACCTTTTACTTTTCATTTGTTTACTATTAAATTATAGTGCACCGAAGGATTAAGTAACACAATGCAAATAAATTTTCCTTTGTTTTGTTTTTAATTAAAATGATAAACGACTGACGTGTGTAAAAAAAATCGGAATAGAGATAGTGAAACTGTTGGGCTTCAAGTCAACTCATGTGAATCCTGAAACACATTTTCTTTATTTTTAACCGGAAGTCCAAATGATAATTTTCTCGTTGAAGTCTTTTGGGGGTGGAATTTCTAAAAATCCTGAAATATACGCCTCTTCCTTTTTAACCGAATGTCTAAGATATCAATTGATAACTTCAACAATAAAGAATTTTTTATATGTATAACTTCAACAATGAAGGATTTTTTGTTTAACCCCCTTGGAGTGGAGTTTTCAACAAACCTGAAACAGGCGTTTTTTATATTTAGACGAATGCCTAAATACCAATTCTCTTGGTTATAACTTCGAAAATGACATATTTTTATATTCAACCCTTTTGGGGGTGGAAATTTCAAAATCCAGAAACACGTCTTTTTTCATTTTTAACCGAAAGATCATTAATATAGCTTCAAAAATGACGATTTTTTATGTTTAACCCTCTTTGGGGGTGGAATTTCTAAAAATAATTAAATACCTGTTTCTTTATTTTTCACCGAATGCCCAAATACCAATTTTTATAAATATAAGTTCAAAAATTACGGATTTTTATATTTAACCCCCTTAGGGGTGGAAATTCCAAATGTTCTTAAACACACGTTTTTCATCTTTAACCGAAAGCTCAAGTACCATTTGCATGGATACAAATTAAAAATTACGGATTTTTATACAAATTCTAACCCGTGTTCAACCCCCTTGGGGTTGGTATTTCCAACTAAAACACGTGTTTCTTCAATTTTCACTGAAAGCCCAAATACCAGCTTCAATTAATGTAAATTCAAAAGTTACGAATATTTATACAAATTTTATTACGCCATTTAACCTTCTTAGGGGTTGATTTTTCGAAAATCCGGAAACACGGTTTCTTCATTTTTAACCAAAAGTCTAAATACTAATTTTCAAAGATGTAAGTTCAATGTAACTTTAAAAATGACAGATTTTCTAAACTCTAATTCTAAATTCAACTTTCCATTTAACCCCTTTAGGGGTTGATTTTCCGAAAATCCTTTATTTTTAACCGAAAGTCCAAATACTAATTTTCAAAGATATAACTTAAAAAATGACGGATTTTTTATTCAAATTTTAACACACTATTTAACCCTCTAAGGGGGTGATTTTCGAAAAATCCTTTCTTAGTACACCCCTACGTTACAAAAGCTATCTCCTGTAAAAATTTCAAGTTTGTATCCTTAGCCGTCTAGGCTGTGCGTTATTTTATCAGTCAGGCCAAGCAATTTTATATATACAGGGTGATTTATATAACTTTACGACCCTGACTAACTTTAAATGCAACCCATTATACATTGGAGGTTGAATTGCGCCTAAATTGGCCAAAACAAAATTGGCCAGAGACTGCAATAAGAACCTAATTTTGTAAGGTTTGCTAGGAATATCCTAATCACAATAATTATTAGTGTTTTTGAATCAAGTTATAATTGAATAATGTATTACTGGTTGCATTTAAAATTCGTCAGGGTCGTAAAGTAATGTGAATCACCCTGTATAGATAGATTACACTTGTCTCCAAAAATAACTTTTTAAAAAGCTTTTATTTAACTCACAATAGTCACAATGTTATCTGTCTGTCGGTTATTTTTTCGGAGCCAAATTTGAAAGGGTTCCCGTTGTCCCACTGAATTGAAATTTTGCATACTTACTTAATCTGCGTGACAATGCAATCCCATGTAGTTAAATACACCCTAAAGGGGCTAAATGGGGTTTTGAAGTTTTAGGTTATGTTTACAAAGGGGTTCTCGATTTGTAAATTGGAGATTTTAAAAGATGCACTAAAAAGTAAAAAATAATGTATTTCAATCACAGGAGAATATTTTTTTTTACAGGTTAAAATTGTAAAATTTATAAAAGCTTTGGGAGTTATAAAACTACGGCATTACAGAATTACTTTGTTCAGTTGACAACTCCCAAAGCTTTTATAAATTTTAGAATTTTAATCTGTTAGAAAAAATATTCTCCTGTGATTGAAATACATTATTTTTTACTTTTTAGTGCATCTTTTAAATAAGAGCTTTTTTTAAAAAACATTTTTTATATGGCGTCATGAAATGACATTATTATTGTATTGTTTACTTCGAAAATTTTTATTAACAAATGCAAAAGACGAAATTGAATCAAACGTTTGTTGAGATTTTTAGGAAAACTTTAGCAAAAATATGTTGAAAAATCGCCAAATCATTAGTGAAATTGTGGTTTTTTTTTCAACATTTTATTATAAGTGAGTTCTTGCTAAACAGGCCTAAAATTACTTTAGTTTGTTTTATTCAAACATTTTGGCACGTTTTTTAATCAAATTATTAATTTAAAATATGTTGAAAAATCACCAAATTGCCTTTTCAAATGGTTGAAAATTTTTTGCTACATCTGATCAAAATATTAAAGGTAAAATCAGAATTATTTTTTCAAAAATTATTTTTATCACACTTTTCGAACGTTTTAACACATTTTTTACCCAAAAAAAAGCAATTATTTTGAGGGATATCGTCAATTTTGTGTATCATTTGGTTTGTTCAAAAATTAAAAAAAAAATTATTTAAATTCTCAATTTTTTTGCGTGATTTAGTCGCTAAATTGAACCGAAAAATCATTAAATTGTGTCGAAAATGACACTATTTTATTTCTTATTTAAGAATTTTAACACTAGAAATGCAGTTATATATTATATTGAATTTTGCCAGGGACAAGGTAAGAAAGTTTTTTAACGAAATTTTATTCAAAAAATGATGTTATTTTTGCCTTTTTGAGATAAGTACGTTTTTGCTAAATTTTCTTTTATTTTGATTTTATTCGGACGTTTTAGCAAATTTCTTAGTTAAAAACTAAATTATTTCAAGGTGAAAAATCGCCGAATTGGGTCGAATTTTTTTAGACTGTTTTTTTTTTATAAATCAAAACATTACTAAATTAGGTCAAGAATAATATTATTTTTGGCTTTTTTTTGAGCATTTCAAACCTATTGCGCTAAAGAATTGGATTTTTTAAGTGATATTGTTTAAAAAGTTCATTAAATCAGGTCGAAAACACATTATTTTTGCCTTTTTCTAAAGTTTTTTTAACACATCTTCTGTTCTGATTAGAAACGTAAAAACACTAAATTAGAAATAAAAAACTTTTTACACTTGTTTTAACACATTTTTTGTCAAATATGTATTGTCGAAAATTATTGTTTAGTTCAATAGTTTGTTCGAGAATTTTAAAAAATCTTGTAATTGTATCGAAAATAACATTATTTTGTTTTTTATTTGAGAATTTTAACACTTTTTTGTCAGAAATGTAGTTATTTTGATGGATTTTGCCAAACACAAAACAGGTTTTAACGTTTTATAGTGAAATTTTATTAAAAATGTGTCAAAAAACCGTCAAATTAAGTGAAAAATGATGTTATTTTTGTCTTTTTTGAGTACATTTTTCGATGATTCCTTTATTTTTTAGCAAATTTCTTAGTTAAAAACTAAAAAATCAATAACTAAACAAATGACCTTCTATAAAGTAAATACCTTTTACTTTTCATTTGTTTACTATTAAATTATAGTGCACCGAAGGATTAAGTAACACAATGCAAATAAATTTTCCTTTGTTTTGTTTTTAATTAAAATGATAAACGACTGACGTGTGTAAAAAAAATCGGAATAGAGATAGTGAAACTGCCAGGCTTCAAGTCATTATTATTTATTACACTTGTTTCCAAAAATAACTTTTTTAAAAACTTTTATTTAACTCACAATGTTATCTGTCTGTTGGTTATTTTTTCGGAGCCAAATTTGAAAGGGTTCCTGTTGTCCCACTGAATTGAAATTTTGCATACTTACTTAATCAGCGTGACAATGCAATCCTATGTAGTTAAATAGGGTTTTGAAGTTTTAGATTATGTTTACAAAGGGGTTCTCGATTTGTAAATTTGAGAGGGTTCCTGTAGTCGCAATGAAATGAAATTTAACATGCTTACGTAATCCGCATAACAATGCAATTCTATATAGTTAATTACCCCTAAAAGTGTTAAATGGGGTTTTAAAATTTTAGGTTATGTTTACAAAGGGGTTCTCGATTTATACATACCGTAACTTATACCGACATAGACGGTATGTTGGTCATTTGGACGTCATGGTAGATGCACAGTGTAATAACAATAAATCTATGCAATAAATAAAAACTAAAAAGCAAAAAATTAAAATATATAAAAAAATGTTTTTTAAAAAAAAGCTTTTATTTAAAAGATGCACTAAAAAGTAAAAAATAATGTATTTTAATCACAGGAAAATATTTTTTCTTACAGGTTAAAATTCTAAAATT
Source organism: Tribolium freemani (assembly GCA_939628115.1). Lineage (NCBI taxonomy): Eukaryota > Metazoa > Arthropoda > Insecta > Coleoptera > Tenebrionidae > Tribolium > Tribolium freemani. The sequence goes on along the minus strand of OW626786.1, from coordinate 15,641,170 downwards.
TATAAAAGCTTTGGGAGTTATAAAACTACGGCATTACAGAATTACTTTGTTCAGTTGACAACTCCCAAAGCTTTAATAAATTTTAGATTTTTAACCTGTAAGAAAAAATATTCTCCTGTGATTGAATTACATTATTTTTTACTTTTTGTGCATCTTTTAATAAAAGCTTTTTTTTAACATTTTTTTATATATTTTTATTTCTTTTCTTCTTAACAAAGGCTTTTTATTATTAGCAATAAAACTCTGCATCTTTTTACGGTGACATAAATTAAATAAGAAATCTCAATTGGCAACAAAATTACAGGTTATTTATTTCATCAAATTGATTAACAAATTTTTCTCAATTTTGTTTTTGTAAAAAAGTGTTTTTTTAATATTACGTTATTGTCGCTGACTTTTTTCAAAGACATTTTTATGTATTGTGTGCTACTTAGGCTTTTTCTATTATTAATTACTCTTCGTGAATTTTCTATAATATTAATTGAAACTACAACTGAAAACAATTAAGAACTTAAGAAAAAATGTAACCCATCTACCTAATTTTTTTTAAATAACAATAAACATTTATTTCACCTCGTAGATGTTAAAATCCACTCGTGAAATAAAAACCCGATTTACACTCATACTCATTAAATAAATAACTATTATCTGTGTGTAATAAATGAACCAATTTACACGAAAACGAGTTGGATACAACATTTTATTCCTTGAATTAGACTCAACAAAGCTTAAAATTGCTTTAAATCTGCTAAAAATAATCTGACGTTTTGTATTGACAGTTGTCAAAACTTCCTTACACAGGAGAAAAATCGTAAACTTTGACAGTGTCGAAGAATAAAAGCTTTTTTTAAAAAACATTTTTTTATATCCTTTTTATTATTATGCATGATTATAAGTATTATAAATTTAATGTTTCTGAATCGAAATTATGTATCACATGCGTTTTTGGATTACTAGTTTAGAAATTGCACCTTTTTTGAGTTTTTGAGAGTTTTCTCGGAAACTATAAGACTGTAAGAGCAAAACGGTTTGTTCCAGTGAATTCTGCGACTCTTTCTACGTATTGTACAACACAAGATTAAAAATTTTGAAATTTTTTGTTTAATATCAGGGCTTGGCTAACCCCAGTTTTCAAGACTGAATTGGGTTTTCAACGATTTTGTATTTGATTTATCAAATAGCTGGTTTGAAGGTTATGTGGGTTAAAAAGTGACTAGTGAGGTTATGTTGCTGAATAATGTCAAATGTCAATGTCAACATAACGTCAAATTTGGCGCCATTTTGTGTAAACTTGTTCCTGTTAATTGATCAAGGTGAGAATATGCTATACACTTGTAAATAATATGTTTCTGAACTTGTTCTTTATTTCAGATGTCAGATACAGACGAAGTTGCAGGTTCTAACTCGTTAGACAAGGGGACCAAAGAAGGCGAAGATTTAATTTTATTGTAGTATTGCTACCTAGATTTAGGAACTGCTGTTACTTTAAATTTAATCTATACCTCTTTTTTTTAAATCAACTGTCAGTGTCAAAAATTTTGAAATGTTGGAACCCTGCCAAATTGCCATAGGAACGAAGCCTGGACCACTAATTTTAAATGGAGTTGCCAACGTTGAAACAATTTGACAATTGATTTAAAAAAAAACCGACTGTAAGTGAGAATTAAAAAAATGAATGACATGTCGCTATTTAAGACCTTTATAAAAAAACTCCAATGATTTTTCCTTCCTGCTGGTTTGTTATGAAATAACTCAAAGGTCACGTGTATTATGTGTTGCCTATCTCGCAACCGCAAAGTGTTTTTTCTAAACATTGTCACATGTTTAGGTTTTCTCGTGTTGAAACGACTTGAAACGGTAAGAATTAGGAAAATATTTATTTATACACAGAAGTTCACAATTGGTCATCTTTTATCTCGCAGCTTATCACATAATTCGAGATAATTTTTGTATTTGTACAAGTTTTTATGATTAATTTGACCCCGTCCAAGTCGCAGTCGAGTGTGATGTGCTCTAATAATTCCCTAATTGTTATTTGATTACACTTTTGTAAGTAAATAATAATAGTAATTACACGAATAGAATTAGGCTTGCAGTTGTTCCGTAATTTCTCAAAAAATTTGATTCAACAAACGATGAAATGACGCAACTAAATAAATCACGGAACGTTTGTTGACTATAAAGACTATATTAATTTACAACCAATTATATGATAAGAAAATTCAAGCTTAATTCTACACAATAAATTTTCAGTGTCTGAAAATGGGTCTCAACAGTGTGACACAAACCGTCCTTTTTACAAGTCTTGTGACTGCCGTTACCGTTGTCGGTTCCTACTTGTATCAGAAATGGAAACAGGTCAAAATACCGTCGAATTGGGAACGAATTGGAAGCGTGAAAAAACTTCACTTGTATCCGCTTAAAAGTGGACACAGAGTCGAATTACAAAGGGCCGAAGTTACAGAAGTCGGACTCAGACAGACCAAGGACGATGAAAAGGTCTTTCAGTTGAGAGACAGGTATGTAACCATTGCTGGACATGTAATCTAGTTAAAAATTAATAGTTACAATTAACCATATAGTTTGTAATCCCAGATTACTGAAGTTATGTTCATTCACAGTTAGATTAATCGAATTTCATTTTTGCGTTAATATGTATATCTATTATTTTTGAAGTCATACAAGGTGACCCAAGGGTCTATAACTTTTTTGCTATTTGAAATATTGCCACAATGTTTTCATTATTCGATAAATCGACTTAAAGTACTTCCACAAACTAATTATATTTTTATTATATACAGGCTGGTGAACCAAAGTTATATATTTTTTAATGGAACATCCTATATATTTTTGCATACTTAGATTCTCCGTGAAAAAATAATGCAACTTTTTGTAAACTATTAAGGGTCGAAGATAATATAGAAGATAAAGGATAAAAGTTAAAGTAAAAAGAAAGAACAGAAAACAAAGAAAAGGTAGGAAATATACCATAGAAGATAGAAGACAGAAGACAGACGTGTTAAAAAAGACAAATGATCAATTGGAATTGGAATTGGAATTGGAAACATTTATCTCTTTTCTATTCTTTTTTCTTCTCCAAGTATTGAAAATAGAAGATGGAAAATAAGTAAAAAATAAACTGAAAAGAAAAAACAGAAAACAGAGAGATGGTAAAAAATAGATTGTAGAAGACTTCTAAATAGTGAATGGAAGACAAAGAAACTGAACAAATAAGAGAGAAAAGAAAACAGAAGATAAAAGATTGAAGTTAAAAAAGACAAATGATATCTTTTAAAAATTATGCTTAACACCTTTGGGGTGGAATTTTTAAAAAGCATGAAACACTTGTTTCTTTATTTTCAGATTGTTGAAGCTAATATTTTTTAATGACGTTTTGGGAATTAATAGACATTATCTTGGGCTATAATTGTACAAAATTTTATTGTTGAAATAAGTCGGGTTTCGAAGATATACATTTTTGAAATGAAGTTGGAGGAAAATTAGATTTTTGATTTTTTACACCAAACATGAATTTTTTTCGAAAGTTGCAATCGATATTTTCGAACGAAATTTTGGGAGCTAATAGCCATTGTACAGCTACATAATTGTGCAAAATCTCATTTAAAAAAATAGTCGGGTTCGGAAGATATGAATTTTTAAATTTAAGTTGAGGGGAAATTACATTTTTATTTCGTCACACAAAAATTTTTTCAGATTGTTGTACCTAATATTTTTTAACGATATTTTGGGAATTAATAGACATTATCTCTGACTATAACTGTACAAAACTTCATTGTTGAAAGAGATCAGGTTTGAAAGATATAAATTTTTGAAGTGAAGTTAAAGGAAAATTAGATTTTTGCTTCCTTACACCAAATGTGAATTTTTTTCGCACAGTTTTAGTCGATGTTTTTAAACGAAATTTTGGGAGCTAATAGCCATTGTACAGTTATATAATTGTGCAAAATCTCATTTAAAAAAATAGTCGGGTTCGGAAGATATGAATTTTTAAATTTAAGTTGAGGGGAAATTACATTTTTATTTCGTCACACAAAAATTTTTTCAGATTGTTGTAGCTAATATTTTTTAACGATATTTTGGAAATTAATAGACATTATCTCTGACTATAACTGTACAAAACTTCATTGTTGAAAGAGATCAGGTTTGAAAGATATAAGTTTTTGAAGTGAAGTTGAAGGAAAATTAAATTTTTGCTTTTTTACACCAAACATGAATTTTTATTCGAACGTTGCAATCGATATTTTGGAACGATATTTTGGGAGCTAATAGCCATTGTACAGTTATATAATTGTGCAAAATCTCATTTAAAAAAATAGTCGGGTTCGAAAGATATGAATTTTTAAATTTAAGTTGAGGGAAAATTAGATTTTTATTTCGTCACACAAAATTTTTTTCAGATTGTTGTAGCTAATATTTTTTAACGATATTTTGGAAATTTATAGACATTATCTCGAACTATAACTGTACAAAACTTCATTGTTGAAAGAGATCAGGTTCGGAAGATATAAATTTTTGAAGTGAAGTTGAAGGAAAATTAGATTTTTGCTTTTTTACACCAAACATGAATTTTTATTCGAACGTTGCAATCGATATTTTGGAACGATATTTTGGGAGCTAATAGCCATTGTACAGTTATATAATTGTGCAAAATCTCATTTAAAAAAATAATCGGGTTCGGAAGATATGAATTTTTAAATTTAAGTTGAGGGAAAATTAGATTATTGCCTCTTCACACAAACAAAAATTTTTTCAGACTGTTGTAGTCAATATTTTTTAATAGCGTTTTGGAAATTAACAGACATTACCTTGGGATATAATTGTACAAAATTTCATTGTCGAAATAAGTCGGGTTTCGAAGATGTAAATTTTTGAAGTGAAGTTGAAGGAAAATTAGATTTTTGCTTTTTTACACCAAACATGAATTTTTTTCGCACAGTTGTCGTCGATATTTTTAGACGAATTTTTGTAAGCTAATAGTCATTGTCCACATCTGTAATTGCCCCAAATCTCATTTAAAAAAATAATCGGGTTCGGAAGATATGAATTTTTAAATTTAAGTTGAGGGAAAATTAGATTTTTATTTCGTCACACAAAAATTTTTTCAGATTGTTGTAGCTAATATTTTTTAACGATATTTTGGGAATTTATAGACATTATCTCGGACTATAACTGTACAAAACTTCATTGTTGAAAGAGATCAGGTTCGGAAGATATAAATTTTTGAAGTGAAGTTGAAGGAAAATTAGATTTTTGCTTTTTTACACCAAACATGAATTTTTATTCGAACGTTGCAATCGATATTTTGGAACGATATTTTGGGAGCTAATAGCCATTGTACAGTTATATAATTGTGCAAAATCTCATTTAAAAAAATAGTCGGGTTCGAAAGATATGAATTTTTAAATTTAAGTTGAGGGAAAATTAGATTTTTATTTCGTCACACAAAATTTTTTTCAGATTGTTGTAGCTAATATTTTTTAACGATATTTTGGAATTTTATAGACATTATCTCGAACTATAACTGTACAAAACTTCATTGTTGAAAGAGATCAGGTTCGGAAGATATAAATTTTTGAAGTGAAGTTGAAGGAAAATTAGATTTTTGCTTTTTTACACCAAACATGAATTTTTATTCGAACGTTGCAATCGATATTTTGGAACGATATTTTGGGAGCTAATAGCCATTGTACAGTTATATAATTGTGCAAAATCTCATTTAAAAAAATAGTCGGGTTCGAAAGATATGAATTTTTAAATTTAAGTTGAGGGAAAATTAGATTTTTATTTCGTCACACAAAATTTTTTTCAGATTGTTGTAGCTAATATTTTTTAACGATATTTTGGAAATTTATAGACATTATCTCGAACTATAACTGTACAAAACTTCATTGTTGAAAGAGATCAGGTTCGGAAGATATAAATTTTTGAAGTGAAGTTGAAGGAAAATTAGATTTTTGCTTTTTTACACCAAACATGAATTTTTATTCGAACGTTGCAATCGATATTTTGGAACGATATTTTGGGAGCTAATAGCCATTGTACAGTTATATAATTGTGCAAAATCTCATTTAAAAAAATAATCGGGTTCGGAAGATATGAATTTTTAAATTTAAGTTGAGGGAAAATTAGATTATTGCCTCTTCACACAAACAAAAATTTTTTCAGACTGTTGTAGTCAATATTTTTTAATAGCGTTTTGGAAATTAACAGACATTACCTTGGGATATAATTGTACAAAATTTCATTGTCGAAATAAGTCGGGTTTCGAAGATGTAAATTTTTGAAGTGAAGTTGAAGGAAAATTAGATTTTTGCTTTTTTACACCAAACATGAATTTTTTTCGCACAGTTGTCGTCGATATTTTTAGACGAATTTTTGTAAGCTAATAGTCATTGTCCACATCTGTAATTGCCCCAAATCTCATTTAAAAAAATAATCGGGTTCGGAAGATATGAATTTTTAAATTTAAGTTGAGGGAAAATTAGATTTTTATTTCGTCACACAAAAATTTTTTCAGATTGTTGTAGCTAATATTTTTTAACGATATTTTGGGAATTTATAGACATTATCTCGGACTATAACTGTACAAAACTTCATTGTTGAAAGAGATCAGGTTCGGAAGATATAAATTTTTGAAGTGAAGTTGAAGGAAAATTAGATTTTTGATTTTTTACACCAAATATGAATTTTTTTCGAAAGTTGCAATCGATATTTTCGAACGAAATTTTGGGAGCTAATAGCCATTGTACAGTTACATAATTGTGCAAAATCTCATTTAAAAAAATAATCGGGTTCGGAAGATATGAATTTGTAAATTTAAGTTGGGGGAAAATTAAATTATTGCCTCTTCACACAAACAAAACTTTTTTCAGACTGTTGTAGTCAATATTTTTTAATGACGTTTTGGGAATTAACAGACATTACCTTGGGCTACAATTGTACAAAATTTCATTGTTGAAATAAGTCGGGTTTCGAAGATGTAAATTTTTGAAATGAAGTTAAAGAAAAATTAAATTTTGGCTTTTTTACACCAAAGATGAATTTAAAAAAAGTCGGGTTCGAAAGATATGAATTTTTAAATGTAAGTTATTTTTTTAAGGGTTTTGGTAGTTTATGGAGCCAAAGACAATGAATTTCGCACTGCTAGAACCTACCCAAAAATGGTCCTAATTGATGTTTCGGTCCATGATGAGGACCACCTTGCCATAGACGCCCCCACAATGAGGACCCTCTACGTTAAAATACCCAACCGAAAAGACAACGCTGTTGCTAAAGTCAAGTGTTGGAACAACGAACACATTGAAGCGATTGACTGTGGAGATGAGGCCGCTGGTTGGTTCTCCAGATACATAATTGAGCGAGATTTTGGCTTAAGACTGGGCTACAACGATGTCAATCACAGACGCGACATTACCAAAACCCACCACAAACTCCTAGACTACTACAAGAATTTAAGCAACCACTCGACTGTTCGTTTCTCTAATTGAAATCACATTTATTAATTCATAATTATTTCAGGGCCTGTTTGCAGACCTGTCAAGTGTCACTCTCATCAACCAACATTCGGTTCACGATTTGAACAAACGAATTGGGAACAATTCCAATGTCACTGTTGAAAATTTCAGACACAATATTATTGTTGATGGACCTGACTTGCAACCTTATGATGAAGACAATTGGGACTGGATCAAAGTTGGCGATAATGTTATATTGAGATATGTCAAAGACTGCACTAGGTGTGTCTTTACAACCATTTCGTCCGAAAACGGAATCAGGGACATTAATAGACAACCGTTGAAAACTTTGGAAACGTTAGTAAAACCAATTCAAACAACCAACAAAATTGTTTATTGTTACAGATATCGCAAACATTCAGGACCTGACCATGGCCCGAGATTCGGAACGAATTTGGAAGTGGCCAAAACTGGATTTATTAATGTTGGCGACCCTGTATATATTGCCAGGAAGGAGGAAATGCAATAAAGACGCCTTAGGTCGGTCGATGTGTAGAGGGGGGACATTACATAGTTTTCATTCATTGAGATTGTTACTTAATTTGTTAATTATTACTACTTATTAGGCCATCCTCTGTGTACAATAATACAAATAAAAAATTAAAATTGGTTCAAAACAGTTTTATTTAGCTGTCTGTCGGTTATTTTTTCGGAGCCAAATTTGGAAGGGTTCCTGTTGTCCCACTGAAGTGAAATTTGGCATATTTACATAATCTGCGTGACAATGCAATCCCATGTAGTTAAATAGCCCCTAAAGGGGTTAAATGGGGTTTTGAAGTTTTAGGTTATGTTTACGAAGGGGTTCTCGATTTGTACATTTGAGAGGGTTCCTGTAGTGGCAATGAAATTAAATTTCACATGCTTACGTAATCTGCGTGACAATGCAATTCTATATTGTTAATTACCCCTTAAAGGTGGTAAAAGGGGTTTTAAAATTTTAGGTTATGTTCACAAAGGGGTTCTCGATTTGTACATACCGTAACTTATACCGATATAGACGGTATGTTGGTCATTTGGATGTCACGGTAGATGCACAGTAAAATAACAATAAATAAAGACTAAAAAGCAAAAAATAAAAATATATTATAAAATGTTTTTTAAAAAAAGATTTTATTTAAAAGATGCAATAAAAAGTAAAAAATAATGTATTTCAATCACAGGAGAATATTTTTTCTTACAGGTTAAAATTCTAAAATTTATAAAAGCTTTAAGAGTTATAAAACCTACGGTATTACAGAATTACTTTGTTCAGTTGACAACTCCCAAAGCTTTTATAAATTTTACAATTTTAACCTGTAATAAAAAATATTCTCCTGTGATTGAAATACATTATTTTTTACTTTTTAGTGCATCTTTTAAATAAAAGCTTTTTTTAAAAACATTTTTTATATATTTATTGTGTTGGGAATGATAAAAAAGTCGTTCGGTTTTAACAATTTATTAGACTTGGTTACATTAATTAAAAACTTAAGTAAATCACGCAGTCAATTGTGTATACCGGGTGATTCAACTAGAGCTTTCAAAGTGGTGGACTCCCGGAACTACGAGAAATTGGCGCCAAATTTAAAATTTTAAAAGTAACCACACATTTTTAATGCATTCTTGTATCTACCTTTTGAAACTGAGTAAAATGTACCCTAGGTACTTATCTGTCATAGTTTTTGACGTATGTCATTTTTTTATAAAAAAAATTTCTTTTAAAATATCAACAGCTCTTGAACCCTTTACAATAAGTGAATAATTCTTTTTGCATTTGATAACTAAAGATTCGAAGGGTCTTCTAAAATCTTCAGGATTGTCAACTGTCAAATTGCAAGACTACTATGATTTTTTGAAAATGATTTTGGAATGGAATGACTGTTTTTTCAATGGCAATCAGAAGAACATCGATTTTTATAGAAATTTTTATCCACATCTTCTGTATCTATCTTTTACAGTTTTTGAAAAAAATCACAAAAAACCGAATTTTAGTTCATTATTTTCATTTTTAATTGAGTAAAGTTTCGAAAAATACGATAAAGTTGTGCTATATTAATTAAAAGAAATGCTCGATTTGTCCACCATTTTCATTCAAGAAGTTTAAAACTCGAGGGTAGACTGACTGAGTTACTTAACATAATTCACTAAGTCATAATAAACCATAATTAAATATTATTGTTTTACTGCTTATTCTACAATAAACCAACTAAAAACTAAATAAAATGTTGAAGTTTGACAATTCTTGACCATTTAGCAAGGCCTATTTGATTAACGATAAAAATTACAAAGTAAAATCCGTTTTTTTGTGATTTTTTTCAAAAACTGTAGAAATAAGTATATGACCTTGATAAAAGTCACCATAAATCTCAATGTTCTTTCGATTGCCATTAGAAAATAGAGTCGTTCCATTTGAAAAACTGAGTTGTAGCCGTTTTTTGATAACCATTTTGAAAAAATCATACTAGCCTTGAATTTTGACAGTTGACAATTTTGAAAATCCAGGAAGGCTCTTCGAACCTTTGGTTAACGAACGCAAAAAAAATTATTCATTTATCGCAAAGGGTTTAAGAGCTGTGATATTTTAAATAAACTCCTGTAAATAAAAATTTTAACAATGAAATTGACATATGCCAAAAACTATGACAGATAAGTACCAACCACTTGGGCAAATTTTACTCAGTTTGAGAGGGTGAATTCAAAAATGCAATAAAATTGTGTAGTTATTATTTAAAATTTCAAAATTGGCGCCAATTTCTCGTAGTTCCCGAAGTCCACCACTTTGAGAATAATTTTTTTGAACTTAGAATTAAAGCTCTAGCTATACAGGTGATTCAAAAGTACCGAACAAAAATGCCAAAAAATTGTTTGAGCCTTTTTTCACTTCAAAGTTAAATTTTTCAGACTTTAGTCAGCGAAAACGACAGCTAATAACTGTTGAAAAAAATCAATGTCTTATGATGTGCAAAACAATTAAATATTTGTTTATCCGTCCCTTTTGAATCACCCTGTATAAGAAGTTAGCCCCCGAAGAATCACCCAAAAATAAAATACTGTGATCACATCAAACTTGTTCACTTTTAATTAGTGCGATTTCATCGCTTTGTCTACTGGCCTTTACTGAGACTGGATTTTGTGAATATAAATAAACGGCATACATGACTGTACCAACTGCAAGAACCGTATTTAAATAAATGGGAATACTAAAAAATAAGTAGCTCAAAACAGCCGTCAGAACCAGTTCCAAGGCACTGGCGAAAGTTTTCAAAATGGAATTTAAAGTCTTGAGAAAAAAACTAGTAACAATACCAATGGCGGCATTATTAAACATTACTAGTAACACTTTGTAATGGAATACTTTGATAATATTTTCGTACGTGAAAGCGGACGATAAATAACCCCTAACACCTAACAAAATCACGTTACAAACAATCGAGTCCAAGTACATGAAAACATTTTGGACGAAAATGTTCACATCAGCCCCTTGTTTTTTTAAGAGATATTCGTTATAAACACCCGCAAGACATGAGCAAAAAATTTGCAAAAGAATGAAAATGCCGTTCAGACCAATGATATCGAACGAAATGAGTGACTTTTTCTCCTGATTGGTGAAATTAATCTGTTTCAACATGCACCCAAATGTTAGAATTAGCAAGGAAAGCCACTGCTTCTTGCTCAAAGTTTTACTAAATATGACTTGGAACAGTATTCCAGTGACTACAACTCGCAATTGTAGCAGCAGGTAGTAAGTTGTGGGGTCAAATACTGATAAGTTAACGAAAGCTAGGTTGTTGTAGAAACAATACAAGAGTGCAGGTACGAAATAAAGCCCTAATACTGTCCGATTTTCTACGATATTGCTGACTAGTGACTTGGGAGAGTTGCTACAACTCGTAACTGATTATTCTAACTTTAAAATGGAAAACTTACTCTTTACAGTACAACACCGTTGACACGACCAATTTCAGAACTTCGGTTAGTAGGACTACCGTAATTATGTTATAATCATACTGATTGTCTGCTTTTTGCGATGCTGTTACTAAAATTCCTATAACGAAAAAAGTTAAACCGGAAATGTAACATTGGGAGTTACCTTGCCCTACAAACAACAATATGTAAGCCACAAAAATGACAAAACTCACTTTTGTGGGGAACAATTCGGTCCACGAAAACGTCGACATCATTTACGATTTAGTGCAATTTTAACGAGCCATTTTAATTTTTATCTTTGATAACTCATTGTTGGAAAATTTCTAGGTTATGTTTATGTCACACCTGTCACACATTCAAACGTGTGATTGGTGATTAGTGATTAATCTACGATAATAATAATGCACAAACTTGGGTGTGCATACAAATGTTTACAACCTTACCACCACTTGAGTTTTTCCAAAATTATTAATCAAACCAACAGATTTCCAAAATCTCGTAACTTTAGCCACCTGTCAACTGTCAAAACAACTGTCATTCGTGTGTTGTTGTTGAAATTTTGCCGAAGAAATCTTCAATCATCCGTTTAATTATAAATAATAGCAAGGTGTTTTGGTTTAATTCGTGAAAAATGACGATTCAGGCATCCATGGGTGATGGAAATAAGTCGCGAGGTGTGGTTTACAAAGATAAAAGTAAGCCGAGCGATGTCCGCCTCAGCAATATCAATGCCGCTAAAGGTAAACTTTGATTTTTTCCAAAAATAACAATAAATTTGCCCTCCTATAACTGTTTTAGTTATTTTTGCGTGAATTTGCACTGTTTCAAGGCGGTTTTTTCGCCTCATTTCGCTACGTTTGCCTAAAATCGTGCGTTTTTTTCACAGCTGTCTGCGATGCCATTCGCACGAGTTTGGGGCCCAGAGGCATGGATAAAATGGTTGGTATATTTGGTTTTTTATTTAAAAAACAATGTGGTGTAAATGACATAATTCTGCTTGCCATTAACTTTTAATAATAATAAAAAAATAGTTTTTGTACTCATAGCTCTTAGACAGCCATTTCCCGGTTACCCAAGTACCACAAAATATCTTTTTGGTTGTGGCAGCTAAAAAGTTGTTGCAGTAACGTTACCTGATCTTAGTCATAATTTGGTTATTTCATTAGGTTTTTAAAATGAAGTTGTTTTTTAGTTAGATTAATATTTAAAAAAGCTATATTATGCTCATTTGGCTTTATATTAGACTCCTAATAGTTGCTCCACAATTTAGCTTTAATTTTATCTACGTAACTAAATAGTTATTTTTTAGGTTGCCCTAATGCTTTTATGTCCATCGTAAACCCAAAAAATAACCTTTTCACAGCTATTTAAAGTTGATATATTATAGCTAACACACATATTTTAATGACAAAATAATGTCTAAAATATTACTATTTCATGACCATTTAGCTATTCTGCCATATAGTTGTGAATAATCTATCTTATAACTGTATGGCAAATTTCCAAAGTTGCCGCAACGTTTTCTTAAAAATAAAAAAGCTAAAATATAACGAAAATCTATCTGCAGAATGTGGCAATTTGGTAGCAAAATTTTAGTTGTCATTACTGATTTAAATTAAATTGTCTTCTGTAATGCCTATTTACAAAAAGGGGGACAAAAGTGACAATTACTAACTACCAACCCATTTCTTTAATTATAACTTCAGCAAGTGCTTTGAAACGCTTATTTACAATGTAGTAAGTGTTCATGTTAAAAAATACTTATGCAATGAACAACACGGTTTTGTGTCTGGTAGGTCTACTGTAACAAATCTTTCCTGTTTTTCCCAGTATCTTGCCGAGACTTTAGATCTTGGTATGTAACTTGATGTTTTCTAAGCAGACTTTTCAAAGGCTTTTGATAGCGTAAATGCTTTCCAAACTTTATTACTTTGGTCTTTCAGACTCTTTGATAATTTTTTTTCAATCTTATCTTACTAAAAGAAGACAGTATGTTTTCCTAAATGGTTTTGTTTCTGACGTATTCAAATACGTTACATCTGGAGTGCCACAAGGGTCGATACTCGGTCCGCTTCTTTTTGTACTTTTTATTAACGACATTGTAACTTCTTTTGACCTACCTTGCCTCCTATACGCTGACGATTTAAAAAAAAAAATTGTAGAATAAAAACTTCTCTGGACTGTAATGTTCTGCAGAAGAATATTCTTAATCTTTTAGAATGGTGTCAGAAAAATGAATTAAATCTTAATCTGTCAAAATGTTTTTTAATGCAATTTTCTAACAAATCAGTCATAAAGTTTAATTATTTTATTGATTCTTTACTCCTAAAAAACTGGATTATGTTAAAGATCTAGGTGTTACTTTTGATCCACAGTTCACGTTTTCTAATCATATTGATAGTGTCATACTAAAAGCTTCTAAGATGTTGGGTTTTGTTATAAGAAATGGTTCTGAATTTTCACAAATTAACACTTTGAAATTACTATATTTTTCATTTGTTAGATCATGTTTGGAATATGCATCAGTTGTTTGGTCTCCTATTTACGGAAAAGCTTGAAAATGTACAAAGAAGGTTTTTGAAATGTCTGGCTTATAGAAATGATGGAACTTATCCTCCAGTTGGTTTCCCGCAAGAAATATTATTAAATAGGTTTCAAGTATCTAGTCTTGAAATTAGATATAAATTTGCTGCATTAACGTTTCTTTTTAAAATTATACACAATAAAATTGATTGCCCTCAACTGCTAAAACAAATAAATTTTCGTGTACCTCGTCAAAACTCTAGAAATAAACAATTATTTTACTTGGATGCTAGTCGGACAAACTTTAAAAAAAATCACCAATATTTAAGATGTGCTCTGAAATGAACCGAATTAATAATATAGACATATTTTTTATGAATTTCAATTCTTTTTGTAATATTTTACGTACTTATTTCTCTTCATAAAATATACTTTTTCTAAATTTTACATAGGCTACACAATAATTGGTTTCGACTGTGGTGTAGCAGAAATCAATAATAATAATAATAATAATAATAATAATAATAATAATAATAATAATAATTACCAAGTAATGTCTATAAATCTACCCTTTCGTAGCTACACAATAATTTTCCCATCATTTTAACTGTCAAATTTTATTTGTGGTATACCACATCTACGTTTCCTATACCAACAAAAGTGTATTTTCTGTAGTGTGGAGTGTGAATTATGCCTAAAGTTGACATTAAACAAACTGCTTTTTCCTTAAAAAGATTTAGGAAAAGCAGTACATATTACAGAAAATTAAAACGTCGAACGACTGACTCAACTTATTTAGTTTGTTTCGATTTAGTCATTATTTAGCCAGAAAAGCCCCCTCAAACGTAAAAAATAACTAAATACCATTTGGTTTTAACTTAGTCAATATTAGGTTTCTGAGTCAGCACGGCAACCATTTCCTAACAATCAGAGAAGAAATACAAAAATGGCGACTTTTTTGACAAGTATGACAGCGCAGACAGCGGCCATGTTAAATTTTTCTTATGTGTGTCAATTTTACAACTATTTTATAACCATTTAATAACTTTGTCGTTGTCAGAATCATAATTACTGCTATTTTATAAAATTTAATAAATAAAAGTTATACATTTTTATAACTGAAATTAATTTAAAAGAAAAACTCTTAATTTTTTGAAAAAAAAATTAGTATGTTTAATAAATTATTGCTTTTTTTAAGGCACGTCGATTTTTTCGAGACATCGTATTCATATTTGTCAGAAAAGTAATTTTTTGCTTGGTTAACGAGTATTTGGAATTTGTGTATGCATTACAGTGATATATAATATATTTATCGCCATCCATAATGTCTACAAGGATTGAATAATATAACAATTTCTTCGTGACTCTTCAGTGACCACTAAATTACCATATTGTTATATTTTGATCTTGATGCCCCACAATTTTTCCTAAATTACAACCAAAGATAAAATGTTATTTTGTAGTTGCTGTTGGGTTGTACTTTGGAAACGATAGCCAATTAACAACAAATCGGTGGTTATGTAGTAAATAGTTGTCATTTAGTCATAAAATAGCAACAGCTTTCGTTAGAGCTTTGAAACAACCAAATTGTTGGCAACTATTTGGTAATATTACCGTTATATAACCCAAAAATAAATGCCCATTTTTGGCACGGTGACATTATGACAAGTTTGGTGAAACGTTTTCCTCGATTGTTGCGGTGACCAAATAGTCACCAAAACGTTTTTACAGCTACTTGGGTATCCCTAGCGTGTGGGAAAGTAACTTTCCCGCACTGCGGAGTTTTTTACTTTCCGACAGTGACTAGGGACATTTAGTAGGTTATCATTGAGATTTTACGATAAGTGACAGTTCATGTCAATTTTTGATTGTTTGACCTGTTACCAACCCACTAGCAAAAAAAACTAAATTATAAAAAATATTAATTTTTAATTTTTTTTAAGAGAGATTCGTTACAAAAAATATTGTACCTAACTTGTGTGGAAAGCAATTTCCTACATTCGCACAAACAAAGTGCTCATGTGGGAAATTATATTTTCCAAACACTTTAGGTAAATAACTATAATAATGTTTCTAATGAGTGTTTTAATTAGATTCAGGCGAGCAATGGTGAAGTCACCATTACCAACGATGGGGCCACGATTTTGAAACAAATGAACGTCATACATCCGGCTGCAAAAATGGTAAAATGTGTGTAGAAAAAAATTGAAAAATTGATTATTATTTTAGTTGGTTGAGCTGTCACGTGCTCAGGATGTTGAAGCTGGCGATGGTACCACTACTGTTGTTGTAGTAGCAGGGGCTTTACTCGATGCTGCTGAAAAATTATTAACACGGGGGATTCACCCGACTTCAATTTCTGAGTCATTTCAACGAGCTGCCAAACACGCCGTTGATGTAATTATGTTTTGATTTATTTTTGTTATTATATTTTAATTTGTAGATTTTAACCAGCATTTCTAAGCCGATTCAATTGGATAATCGTGAACAAATGGTTAAAAGTGCGTCAACTTCATTGAATTCAAAGGTTGTTTCACAACAATCAAGTCTGTTGGCTCCTTTGGCTGTTGATGCGGTTTTAAAGGTGGTAGAGCCAGGTTTGTTTGTTTGGTGGAAAAAATTGTTACAATTATTAATTTTATTTGAATTTCAGGCCATGAACAAGTTGTTTCTTTGTCGGATATTAAAGTAATTAAGCAAATTGGAGGCACTGTTGAAGATACCGAATTGATAGATGGTGTTGTTTTTGCTCAAAGAGTTGCAAATGTCAATGGTCCTAAACGTATAGAGAAAGCTAAAATTGGTTTTATTCAGTTTTGTATTTCTGCACCTAAAACTGATATGGATCATAATGTTGTTGTTTCTGATTATGCCGCTATGGATAGAGTCCTTAAGGAAGAGAGGACTTATCTTTTGAATATCGTCAAACAGATCAAGAAGGCGGGATGTAATGTACTTTTGGTAATTAGTTATTTTTTTCTACTCTCATTAACTTGTTTTGGAGATCTTCCAAAATAAAGAGGTTTAGAGAAAAACAAATGACAGGCTCGAGTCCGTTTTTTGAGGAAATAATTTTGGTCAAAACCGCATTCTGCTAGTCTTGTTTTCGACATTTTAGCGAAATCTTAAAAAATTCATATCTTTCTTATTATAAAAGTTACACATTTGAAACAAACTCACTTTTTTACTGAGAATTTAATAATATTATGCGATTCGTTAAGCTGTAATTACAAAGTTGTGTTTTTTAAAGAAGAATCATAGTTGGCTATGACATTTTAGAAAAGCTTATTTTTTCTGAACTGAAAACAATATAAATACAGTTTGATATTTTTATATAAACTTTTGATAAAAAATCTATTTAAAATATTTGAAAGTAGTTGGCCACATAAAAGGTGTAAATAATCTAGAAATTTTGTGAACGGTTATTAATGTGAAATTATAAAAATAAGCTAAAAAACGAAATGTTATGTTTTTTTAATATTTAAAAATAATGTATTACACAATCATATAGACATATCAAATCAGAAAAAAATAAGCTTTTCAAAAATATCACAGCCGCCTATGATTCCTATTTAAAAAAATGCAACTTTATGTTATTGCAACTAAAGAAAAAAAAATTAAATTCTGCGTAAAAAAAGTGTGTTTTAAATTTGTATCTTTTATAATAAGGAAGATATAAAGTTTTGAGATTTCGCTAAAATGTCAAGTTTTGTGTTTCGGACATCCAAAATGCACCATTGACCTGACCTGACCAATTGGAATGCAGTGTGGCGATCACGTGGACAACTTATGACCAATGAGAATGTAACATGGCAACAACTATTATTAGATTGCCTTGAGCGTTTGTCATTAGTCTGATATATTGAAAAAATAATTTGACATTTTGAAAAAAAAAAACTGCCATCATTAAATAAATATTATAGTTACAACTTGTTGGTTTCTTAGACTCAATATTGATATATGAAGAGGTTTATAAATAAAAGGAGTCTATATTGAAATATCATTTAATTACGTTTCAAGGGTATAATTTCCCTTTTATTCAGATTAAAACATGTCTACAAACAATAAATTAACTTTCAAATAGAATAATTTAATAAACATACCTAAAGACTGTGACACACTTTGAGTGGTGGAAGGAAGACTGAGAGTTGAAGGTTGAACGGTCAAATTCCACCACCCAAATGCAGCGAAAAACAATACAAATATAAATTATAAATTATAAATAACAATATAAAATATTTAGTTTTTGACAAACATTTTAAATACATTAACTGTTACTTCCAATTACAATATTAAAAACACTTCCGAATTAATTACGAAAATTAAAGCCACTGATCTTAAAAACTATAATCACAATAATTATACTTTAGTTTCATTTGATGTCATTTCGCTTTTTACTAATATCCCGATCGATTTGGCTATTGACATTGTTAACAGAAGATTTAATGATTCAAATACTAATATTGACAAAGATTTCTTTTTAAACACTTTAAAATTTGTTCTAAATTCTTCATATTTTACATTTGATGTTTTGGTTGCCCAATGGGCTCACCTATTAGTCCTATTATTGCTGACATAGTATTATTCGAATTAGAAAACTCTGTTTTTAACAACATTCCTTTTAACATACCGATTTATTATAGATATGTTGATGATTGTATTGCACTTGTACCAATAGATAACATCACTCATATTTTAGATTTATTTAACAAGTTTCATCCTAGACTTAATTTTACAGTTGAAGTTTCCATTAACAATTGTATTAATTTTCTTGACACCACTTTAATTTTTAATAATAATTGTATAGTTTTCGATTTTTACAAAAAAGAAATAGCTTCTAATAAATATTTAAACTTTATGTCTTATCATCCATATCATCAAAAAATGTCTATTATTAAAAATTTTGTTCATCGAGTCGATACAATTTCTCATCCCGATTTCAAAGTCAAAAACCTAAGTGAATGTAGAGAAATATTGTTAAATAACAGCTACCCTGCTCACTTAATAAACAAGGTAATTCTTCAAAAATCTAACAATAATATTAATAAAAATAAAAAAAGAAATAAACATCTATGTAATAATAATAAAAATAAAAATATCTATGTCAGTTTTCCTTTCGATGCTAATCTTAAATCCAAAATTGAATCATTAACTAAACATTTAAACATTACACCAGCTTGGAAACCTGTTAATACTACAGGGTGTTCCATCTAAACCCCACATTAGAAGTATTGAAAGTTCTAATAAAGATATTTGTCTGAAAGTTGGTACTCAGGCATAATCCGTTGAGTTATGCTCAATGAAAATATTTTCAAGAAGGCAGCACTTCCGGTTATACCGAAAGTCGCTATTAACTTTCTTATTTTAAATGGAAAGCTATGTTTTTCACTGCGTTTTTGGATTAGTTGAGTTATTTTAAGGGAGTTTTTATCAGCTTTCCCTATACCCAAATTTAACCGTTTTCGAGATATTTAGGATTTTTGAAAATTTTTGGATTTGCACCTGTCCCTTAAAAAATCGATAACTCGCTTAGTTTTAGAGATTTCGAAATCATGTTTGGAGAATTGAAAGAGAAAGCCTAAATCTGTTGTTCAGTGTGATCAAAATTGGAATTGAAGTTAATAAACCCAAAAATTTTAAGGTTAAGTTTGGACAACTTCAAGTACCCAAAACTTAATTTTTTCAAGTGGGATGTCCCAATTTTTATTCTACTAGATGGAGGAGAATTTTTTTCTACATCAATCTGTATTAGCATTCCCTATACCTATCTGTGATAATTTTCAAGTTATGTTGGTTTTTTTGTTATTGTAGGAAATTTCTTACTAACCACAGCTATTTTTGCATAGTTTGCCATTAAAACATTTCTGATTAAACTTAAACGACAAACTTTGTTCAAAATTGTGTTATCAGACTGTGAAAACAAAATAAATTCATTGGGTGTTGGTTTGAAAAATTTTAATTTCTCACCTTTTTTCATTCGTTTCCATGGCAACCTATGAGAAAAGTCCTATATAGGCTAATGAATTTCTCAATCCCAACAAAAAGTTATTATAACTTGAAAACTATTAAACATAAGTATAGGGAATGTTAATAAAGATCGAAGCAGAATTAAATTCTCTACCATCTAGTGAAATAAAACTTTTGTCATTTCATTTGAAAAAAATAAGTTATGGGTGTTTAAAGTTTTGCAAACTTAATTTTAAAAATTTGGAGTTTGTTATTCTTTTTTAGAAATTTGAAAACACCAAAGGAAAGATCTAGGCTTCCTCTTTCAAATGAACTCAAAAATATTTCCAAATTTTAAAAAATGGCAGAGTTATCGATTTTTGAACTGGAAAGTGCAAATCCAAAAAAAATTTAAAAACCTTAAATATTTCGTAAACGGCTAAATTTAGGTATAGGAACAGCTTATGAAAACTACCTTAAAATAACTCTAGTAATTCAAAAACGCATTAAAAAATATAGCATTCCATTTAAAATAAGGAAGTTGATAGCGACTGCTATCTTGAAAATATTTTCATTGAGCAGGACCTAAAAGATTATGGTTGTACACAAATTTTCAGATGACTATGATTATTAAAACTCCCAATACTTCTAATGTGGGGTTTAGACAAAACAGCCTGTATACAGGGTGATTCTTTTAGGGCCTACATTAGAAACTTTTTAACTTCTAGTATAGATAGAAGTTTAAAATTTAGTATACGATCCAAATCGACCATCTGAGTTCAACTAAATTATTTTCAAAATGGCTGAACTTCCGGAACGTGGAGAAATTGGCGCCAACTTTGAAATTTTAAATAGTAACCACCTATTTTTATTGCATTTTTGAATTCGCCTTTTTAAACTGACTAAAATATACCCTAGTTGTTAGTACTTATCTGTCATAGTTTTTGACGTATGTCAATTTTTTTTTGCAAATTTTCATTTACCGGGGTTTATTTAAAATATCACAACTCTTGAACCCTTTACAGTAAGTGAATAATTCTTTTTGCATTTGATAACCAAAGGTTTGAAGGATCTTCTAAAATCTTCAGAATTTTGAACTGTCAAATTGCAAGGCTACTATGATTTTTTGAAAATGATGATCAAGAAATAATTATAATTCAGTTTTTTCAAATGGAATGACCTTGTTTTTTCAATGGCAATCAAAAGAACATCGATTTTTATGGAGACTTTTATCAACATCTTCTATATCTATCTCTTACAGTTTTTGAAATAATCGCAAAAAACTGATTTTTAGATCATTATTTTCATTTTTAATCGAGTAAACTTTCAAAAAATGCGATAAAGTTGTGCTATTAATTAAAAGAAATGTTTGATTTGTCTACCATTTTCATTCAAGAAGTTCAAAATTCGATGGCATACTGACTGAGTTACTTTACATAATTCACTAAGTTATAATAAACCATAATTAAATATTATTGTTTTACTGCTTATTCGATTATGAACCATCTAATAACTAAATAAAATATTGAAGTTTCACCATTTTGCAAGGCCTACTTGATTAACGATGAAAATTACAAAGTAAAATTCGTTTTTTGTGATTTTTTTCAAAAACTGTAAGAGATAGGTATAGGACATGTACATAAAAGTCACCATAAATGTCGATGTTCTTTCAACTGCCGTTCAGAAAATAGTGTCGTTCCATTTGAAAAAACTGAGTTATAGCCGTTTTTTGCTAACCATTTTGAAAAAATCACATTACCCTTGAATTTTGACAGATGACAATTTTGAAAATTCTAGAAGGCTCTTCAAACCTTCTGTTATCAAATACAAAAAAAATTATTCACTTATCGCAAAGGGTTGAAGGGCTGTCACATTTTAAATAAACTCCTGCAAGTGAAAATTTTAACAAAAAAATTGACAAATGTCAAAAACTATGACAGATAAGTACCAACAACTAAGGTACATTTTAGTCAGTTTGAGAAGGTGAATTCAAAAATGCAATAAAAATGTGGGGTTACTATTTAAAATTTCAAAGTTGGCGCCCATTTCTCGTAGTTCCGGAAGTTCAGCCATTTTGAAAATAATTTAATTGAATTCAGAATGGTCGATTTAGATCGTACACAAAATTTTAAAGCTCTAGCTATATTAGAAGTTAAAAAGTTTCTAATGTAGGCCCTAAAAGAATCAGCCTGTATATGATTTGTTATTTAGCAAAGTTAAAGATAAAAATGATAAAAATTTAATGTCGAATGTTGTATACAAAATTGATTGTAATGATTGTAATAATTGCTATATAGGTGAAACTTGTCAACATATTAAAAATAGAATAAAACAACATAAATATCACTTATCTAATGCTAACGTAGGACATTCAGGCCTTGTAAAACATTCTGTTGAAACTGGACATTCTTTTAATTATAATAACATAATTTTTTTGCATAATGAACCAAATTTTAGAAAATTTGTATATTAAATGTTTTGATAATGTCAATATCCAAACCGACATAGATAAGATAGGTAATTGCTATAAAGATATAATAAAAAATAAAAAATAATCGTTATGTTAATTTGTCCCATATACCAATTTTTATTTGTTGAGTGTTGTTTGTACATTTTTTACATTTTAATTTGTTTATTGACTATACTGTTATCTCAAAGTATCTTTAAAATCATGTTAGGCCATTTTATTTATACAATCTGTTATGTATACCTGTTAGTTTTATTAAATTATTATATTTGAAAGTTAATTTATTGTTTGTAGACATGTTTTAATCTGAAGAAAAGGGAAATTATACCCTTGAAACGTAATTAAATGATATTTCAATATAGACTCCTTTTATTTATAACCTCTTCATATATCATTATAGTTAGAGTTTTGTTTTTAGATTCAGAAATCAATTCTTCGTGATGCCGTCTCTGATCTCGCTCTTCATTTCCTCGATAAAATCAAATGCATGGTCATCAAAGACATTGAACGTGAAGACGTAGAATTTGTATGTAAATCACTCGGTTGCCGTCCGATTGCATCACTCGATCACTTTACCGCTGAAAATCTGGTTTCGGCCGATTTAGTTGAAGAGATCGGAGTTGGCGGTAATCGTATGGTGAAAATCACTGGTGCTCAAAATGCCGGTAAAACAGTGACGCTTTTGGTTCGCGGCTCGAATAAATTAGTCCTTGAAGAGGCGGAAAGATCTCTACATGATGCATTGTGTGTGATTCGTTGTTTGGTACGTAAAGGAGCAATTGTAGCAGGCGGTGGTGCACCTGAAATTGAGTTGGCCTTGAAATTGGCTGCTTTGGCCGATACCAAAGAGGGTATTGATGCGATTTGTTTGAGAGCTTTTGCAAATGCATTGGAGATTATTCCGTTTACATTGGCCGAAAATGCAGGTTTGAATCCAATTCAAACAGTGACTGAATTAAGGAATCGACATGCCAAAGGGGAAATTTCGGCTGGGATTAATGTGAGAAAAGGTTCAATTTCGGATATTTTAGAGGAGAATGTGGTGCAACCGTTGTTGGTCAGCGTTAGTGCAATTACGTTTGCCACTGAAACAGTCCGTTCAATTCTAAAAATTGATGATATTGTAAGTTGTTTTTTTTTTTTTTAACTATACAGGGTGTTTCAAGTTTTAGGTCCAGTCAAATAATAAATACTTCTAGTTGTCCAAAAGAAAAAAAATATATCTCAAACGATAGAGTTTCTAACACGCTTCAATTTGATGCTTTAATGTTATACGAAATTTTCATGGTATGAGCGTGAATTGTGAAAAACTACATTAAACAAATTTTTTTTTCAAATTATTCCAATAATTTTTTTATAATAAAATTCCTCCTATTTTTTAAGTAAGACTTCCGAAACTGAAACAGTAAAAAACCCAAGGCGTATTGAGCAATTGAAATTTCAATTTGCAAAAAAAAGGGCATTTTTTAATTGACAAGTAAAATTTTAGTCTGACAGTTAATGACGTTTCAATTTTTTGTGAATCAAGCAAAGACACGAGCTCTGTTTTTTCAAAGGTGACTAAGATAAAACATTTATTTGATCTTTTGCAAATTGAAATTTCAATTGCTCAATACGCCTTGGGTTTTTTACTGTTTCAGTTTCGGAAGTCTCACTTAAAAAATAGGAGGAATTTTATTATGAGAAAACGATTGCAATAATTTGGAAACAAAAAATTTTTTATCTAGTTTTTCACAATTCACGCTCATACCATGAAAATTTCGTATAACATTAAAGCATCAAATTGAAGCGTGTTAGAAACTCTATCGTTTGAGATATATTTTTTTTCTTTTGGACAACTAGAAGTATTTATTTTTTGACTGGACCTAAAACTTGAAACACCCTGTACAGGAGTTCCGTCTAAACCCCACATTATTAATGAAATTGCTACTCAGGGGTTGAGTTATTTTAAGGGAGTTTTTTATCAGCTTTCCCTATACCTAAGTTTAACCGTTTTCGAGATAAGGATTTTTTTGAAAATTTTTGGATTTGCACTAACTTTCTTAGTTTTAGAGATTTCAAAATCACATTTGGAGAATTAAAAGAGAAAGGCTATATCTGTTCTTCAGTGTGTTTAAAATTGGAATTGAAGTTAATAAACCCAAAAATTTTAAGGTTAAGTTTGGACAACTTCAAGTGTTCATAACTTTATTTTTTCAAATGGGATATCCCAATTTTTATTGTGCTAGATGGAGAATTTTTTTCTGCATTGATCTGTA
Source organism: Tribolium freemani (assembly GCA_939628115.1). Taxonomy (NCBI): domain Eukaryota; kingdom Metazoa; phylum Arthropoda; class Insecta; order Coleoptera; family Tenebrionidae; genus Tribolium; species Tribolium freemani. The sequence goes on along the minus strand of OW626786.1, from coordinate 15,616,535 downwards.
TTACTATTCCCCAGAGATGGGCGTAATCAGATTACATTGTAATTAAATTAATACAATTACAGATTAATCTAATTACAATGTAATCTGATTACATTGTAATTGCAATTACTTTCTTATTAGCTGTTATTAATTCAATTGAAAAGTAATCGACTACTTTGTAATTAATTACATTGTAACAGATTATTTTAGAAAATCATCCCCTAAGGAGGTTAAATGAGGTATTAAAGTTTGAATTCCAGAAAATCCGTTTAATATTGTCCCAAATCTCATTTAGAAAAAAAGTCGGGTTCGGAAGATATGAATTTTTTAATTATAGTTGAGGGAAAATTATATTATTGTCTCTTCACACAAACAAAACTTTTTTCAGACTGTTGTAGTCAATATTTGTTTAATGACGTTTTGGGAATTAATAGACATTATCTTGGACTATAATTGTACAAAATTTCATTGTTGAAATAAGTCGGGTTTCGAAGTTATAAATTTTTGAAGTGAAGTTGAATGAAAATTAGATTTTTGCTTTCTTACACCAAACATGAATTTTTTTCGCAATCAGATTAGCAATCGATAAAATTTATCTAATGATAAATTGTTCAACAAACCGGGGGTTAGTCAAATAAAAAAAAAGAGTTATGGGTGCTTAAAGTTTTGCAAACTTAACTTTAAAAATTTGGGGTTTGTTCTTTTTTAGAAACTTGAAATCACCAAAGGAACGAGTTATCGATTTTTGAACTGGAAAGTATAAATAAAAAAAATTTTTTTCGTAAACGGCTAAATTTAGGTATAGGGAAAGCAACTTATAAAAACTACCTTGAAATAACCCTAGTAATCCAAAAACGCATTTATACAAATGTGTACAAATGACTATTATTATTACAACTCCCAATACTTCTAATGTGGGGTTTAGACATCCTGTTATTACAAAATTTTACGCAATGTTTTCTTTTCTAGGTGAACACGATGACATAACTTACCTAACTTATTTCACTTAATTTTTTTGTTAGTGTAACCACCTTGTAACAAACTAATAGTATTAAAATAATAAATTTCTGAATTAGCTTAAGCATTGTTTTATTCAGATAAACAAACGATTAAAGTTTCTTTACAAATATGACATCCTATATAATAAAATATCTACAATAACAATAAATACGTAACTCTATTTTTAAAAATTGCAAATTACTCTTTAGTTTTCAACTGTTTTAAAATCTGTTCAGACACAACTTTCGTAGCTTTATCGGCATTGGGTATAAGAAACCGATCCATGTCTGATATAATTAAGTTTTCACCATCTGGCACTCCATATTTGAAAGTGATAAGTTCAGGGTGACGTTTCCGTGCTGTTATTTTAACAATGGCCGACAGAGGGCGTTTAACAATCACTTCAGCAATGCCACCTTTCCGATCGGCCATTTCTCGAAGTACTATAAGCTCGCTATTGGTCACAATCAAGTGACTTTTATACATAAAACCATTGATTTTCACTTCCTGACAGGGAAAATGTTCAATAACTTCGGGATGTTTCAACCATGATTGTATTTGAACCAACTCACGACTTTCCCCATCATCAGTTGCCTCCTCCATGTTATTAGTAGCACTATCATGATCATCATCTATGCTAAAAACAGGAGCCACATTTCGGTAGCGCCTCCCGATTTTATCGCTACTGCTAACATGTCTCTCCTGCACTGGACTATTGTTAGGATTGACGATATAATCGATTAGTTTTTCCTTAACTTCTGCCGATTTCGATTTCATAGCTGCTGAAATTTTGCCGAACAAATCGGTCGATTGTTTGACTTGACTTTGTTGCTCAAACTGTGGTCCACACACAATACAAACTTTGTGATTATGATCTTGTAAAAAGTCCAAATCATCGGAGAAAAATTCATGAAGGGCCCAATAACCCCCTGTTAGAAGCGAAACATATTGTGTGTGTTTTTGGAGGAATGAAGCCACAACCATGTGAGTATATTGATCTTCTTCGTTACGTCCCGACCCCAAAAAACACAAATGTTCACCACCAGCACTCGAATTATGTGCCAGTGCTTGTTTCTGGGCTGAAAGCAACCCTTGAACGGCTGTACTAAACGCACTCGGTTCTTGCAACATTAAATTACAGTCCAAATGAAATGCTGTAGGCAAATGACCGGCATTATACTGCTCAACCGGCCGACAATCAACCAAAAAAAACCTCACAGCTTCGATATTCCCACTTTCATTGGACGTATTCTCAACTAGTTCGGTTACGGAAACTGGGAGACACAACGCCTGGGCAACAAACGCATCATTTGCACCATTGTACAAGTTTTGCATTAAATCGGTCCGGAAACTAACCGGTGTTTTAAGGGCGTAATACTGGGCTAAAGAACAAAAATCACCAACATCATCGGCCTCAAGTGCACACGGCATGTTAGCCAAGTTTGCTATAATCACATCTCGAGTCTCACTTTTCATTGAAATAATCTGCTCACGTGCATTTATCACCATAATCAACGAGAGAAAAAAAATAAAAAACGGGTCTGACTGTTGAAAATAATAGTCCCACATGTTTATGACCACTTGTAGACTGCAAGTTGCAGCGAAAAGTGACTGGAACCATGTCAGACAATACTTATCAGGTGTGATTCGTTTAGTGTCGAGAAATGAACACAATTCCGGATCGTGATAGAGTAACAAGAGACGTAAAATATGGAAGGCATTTCCGTCATTTGTGTGACAATTTTGAGGGACGTAAGTGTCTCGAATTGCCTCGAATAAGTTATAAGTGGTTGAACGATTGACTTTGAGTGTTAGGAGAGGAAGCAGAAGCTCAATCCAGCCGTTGTTTTTCACATAATTTAAGTTGCGACTTTTGCAGTAAAATGTTAAAATCGATTCCAAGTCGGAGATGACCGATAATTTATCTTCTTCGTCATTGCCGAGTTTTGAGACGAAATTTCGACAGTCTTCACGTAGGACAGATTGATTAGGCAAATCGTAGATTTCGTTGAAGTGATCGAGTTGGTTTCCCTTGTCTCTTACATCAAGACATATCTAAAATATACATTTATGAGGAGCAAAACTCACTTATTCGAAATTTGATTTTTTGTTGACTTAAAGACACAAAACAGTGTAACATCATAATAATACATATAGTTGAAGAAAAAAATTCATTTTAGACAATTTTTGCTTTCCTGAGACGTGTTCATTATTAAAAAAACTCGCAGCATGCTCTGAGATCGTTACGGAAGGTGTAGAACAATTTTTATCATTGTATTGTTGGTTGCCTAAACTATCTCACAAGAATTCATAACCTAACATTGATAAATAGTGTTCAAAGGCGATGTGTTATGTGTGTTGAACAACAAGGAAGACATTTCCAACAGTTTTTATACATAATAGTTAAATATTTTTATGAAAATCTGTTATCTTTTTAATTGTCAAAAAGTAAGGTTATGAGAGAACGAATTAATCACATATTAGCTGTTTCAAAACTATGAAAACGCCAACGTTGTATTTTACGGAATTATTTTTTTAAATAAGATTGATAAAATTGTAAAATAGTTATTAGTGATTAGATCTCTTATTGAAAGTATAAATTACATTGGCTATTACTTTTTTCAAGTGCATGAATATTTTATAACAGCTAATTTTGAGAGAAAATGCGACGTTGGCGTTTTTATAGTTTTGAAACAGCTAATACATGCAAAATAATTGTTTTTTAATTTCAAAGCACTCTAGAGTTTTTGTTTTGTTATTTTTATTATTAATATACAGGCTGTTTTGTCTAAACCCCACATTAGAAGTATTGGGAGTTCTAATAATCATAGTCATCTGAAAATTTGCTATCAACTTCCATATTTTAAATGGAATGCTATATTTTTTAATGCGTTTTTGAATTACTAGGGTTATTTTAAGGTAGTTTTCATAAGCTGTTCCTATACCTAAATTTAGCCATTTACGAAATATTTATAGTTTTTAAAAGTTTTGTGGATTTGCACTTTCCAGTTCAAAAATCAATAACTCTGCGATTTTTAAAAATCTGGAAATATTTTTGAGCTCATTTGAAAGAGGAAGCCTAGATCTTTCCTTTGGTGTTTTCAAATTTCTAAAAAAGAATAACAAACTCCAAATTTTTAAAATTAAGTTTGCAAAACTTTAAGCACCCATAACTTATTTTTTTCAAATGAAATGACAAAAGTTTTATTTCACTAGATGGTAGAGAATTTAATTCTGCTTCGATATGTGTTAACATTCCCTATACTTATGTTTAATAGTTTTCAAGTTACAATAACTTTTTGTTGGGATTGAGAAATTCATTAGCCATAGGCCTTTTCTCATAGGTTGCCATGGAAACGAATGAAAAAAGGTGAGAAATTAAAGTTTTTCAAACCAACACCCAATGAATTTATTTCGTTTTCACAGTCTGAAAATTTTGAGCAGAGTTTGTCATTTAAATTTAATCAGAAATGTTTTTATGGCAAACTATGCAAAAATAGCTGTGGTTAGTAAGAAATTTCCTACAATAACAAAAAACCAACATAACTTGAAAATTATCACAGATAGGTATAGGGAATGCTAATACAGATAGATGCAGAAAAAAATTCTCCTCCTTCTAGTAGAATAAAAATTGGGACATCCCATTTGAAAAAATTAAGTTTTGGGTACTTGAAGTTGTCCAAACTTAACCTTAAAATTTTTGGGTTCATTAACTTCAATTCCAATTTTGATCACACTGAACAACAGATATAGGCTTTCTCTTTCAATTCTCCAAATATGATTTCGAAATCTCTAAAACTAAGCGAGTTACCGATTTTTTAAGGGACAGGTGCAAATTCAAAAATTTTCAAAAATCCTAAATATCTCGAAAACGGTTAAACTTGGGTATAGGGAAAGCTGATATAAACTCCCTTAAAATAACTCAACTAATCCAAAAACGCAGTAAAAAACATAGTTTTCCATTTAAAATAAGGAAGTTAATAGCTACTTCCGGTATAACCGGAAGTGCTGCCATCTTGAAAATATTTTCATTGAGCATAACACAACGGATTATGCCTGAGTACCAACTTTCAGATAAATATCTTTATTAGAACTTTCAACACTTCTAATGTGGGGTTTAGACGGAACACCCTGTATTAAGCAGAACGTTCTTGTAAACTGTATTTCTTATTAAACAGTAAATAGTAAAAAATTTAAAATGGTGCTTTATACAGAAAATTCACTGTTCTTTTTTATTCTGAAATCTGATTTAGAATTTGAAATTTTTTTCGTGTAGAAAACCGGAAGTGAAATTTCAAATCAGAATTTTTGTAACTTGGACCATTTTTTTTTTGAATTATTTTTATTTCAAAAAATAGCTTAAAGTAAATAGAATTTACACTATAACTCTCAAAATGGGATCTCTACTCATTTAGGAGATACAGTACTTAATGTCCGTGATAGGTCGGTTAACCCAAGAAATTACGCGCTTTTGTGTACATTAAGTACTATATCTCCTAAACGACTTATAGTGTAAAATCTATATATTATAAGCTATTTTTTGAAATAAAAATAAATGAAAAAAAAAACGGTCCAAGTTACTAAAATTTGGATTTGAAACTTCACTTCCGGTTTTCTACACGAAAAAAATTTCAAATTCTAAATCAGATTTCAGAATAAAAAAGAACAGAGAATTTTCTATATAAAGCACTATTTTAAATATTTTGGGATGCATTAGTTTTTTTGAATAAAAGCTTCCAAAAACTTTATGACTCATATTTCGTTAATTTTTTAGAAGGCAATATCTTCAAATAAGCCTCACACAAAAAAATCATTATGTATTTACAATTATGCCTTCTAGGAGAATAATTATCCTGAATATGATCGAATTTCAGGTTGTCAAATTTTTTTCGTTGTCCGCTTCATGTGAAATGCCCCAACGCTTTATTTGGATGAAAACAGCTTATTTTGAACGATTATTCGCTTAGAAACGAGTAAACTTTATAAAACACACTGAAAATGCCATATTCTGTCTCACAAGAACGATTTATGTTTCAGTCTAGATTAAAACAGCTTATTTCGGACGATTCTTTGCTTAAAAACGAGTAAACTTTTATAAAACACACTGAAAACGCCTTAATCTGGCTCTCTACACAATTTTTTAGTTAGAAACGAGAAAATTGCCTTTTTTACTATTTTAATAATATGCTGTAAAATTTCAAGTTAGTTGTGGATTGGTTTTGACCAATTTGTTTTTTTTATTTCAAAAAGTATCACTTACGGATAAAATAGTGGCATTTAATTTATTTCTAACTGAAACTGGCTATTTTCTTGTTTAACAAATACATATTTAATTACGTTCTAATTTAGTAAACCCTAACTAACGTAATTGCAAAACTAAAGCAATTAATAAACAAAATTGTTAACTTTTCGAGATGGTCGATTGTGCTGCATTTGTTTAATCGGTGTAAAAAACTATATTTTATAATTTGATTATCAGAAAATACATTTACCTAATAATATAACTTTTCTCTGCTGACTTCGGTTATTGCATAAATTCATCTCGTAAAAGTTAATATATTTTGTACTACAATTTGTTCAAAAATGATTGTTCATTAAGTCGACTATGTAATTTAAATTCAGTGTGCTGTGTACTGTCAAATCATTGAATTAGCTTTTTACTAACTTTTTTTGCATTTTTCGGCAAAATTATTTCAAGAGTTGGGTTTGTTTTCATGTGTGTTTTATATTTCCGTCATTTTTGTTGTGTATTCTTTCGTTTTTAAATTCGAAACTTTTTTGTATCATTTGTATCATTGACGGATCTGTCACTTTGACAGCATTCACAATTTAAATGAAGCGGCACATTGCGTTCAAAGGTGACTTGATGAACAACCATTTCTGAAGAGTATGTATTATTATTAATGAATTGCTTTAGTACTGAAAATGACCAACATACAGTCTATGTCGGTATAAGTTACGGTATGTACAAATCGAGCACCCTTTTGTAAATATAACCTAAAATTTTAAAACCTCATTTAACACCTTTAGGGGGTAATTAACTATATAGAATTGCATTGTCACGCAGATTAAGTAAGTATGCAAAATTTCAATTCAGTGGGACAACGGGAACCCTTTCAAATTTGGCTCCGAAAAAATAACCGACAGACAGATAACATTGTGACTTAAATAAAAGCTTTTAAAAAGACAACTATACACTTACACAAAGTTTAACTATCGTTTAACCTATTTTTGAATTGTGTTTGTATTTTGTGATAAAAATCAGTTTAAATTATCACAGACATTATTAAATATTGAATTCCATTTTTTTCCTGAGTCTGCTGGCATAATTAGCGATGGTTTTATTATTAATCGTCGTTTGACGATATCTTGAATAAGACAATAAATTGCTTGTTAAAAAATTATTATGACGTCACACCTTTTTGGGACACTCTGTATAATCAAAAATACAGACTGATCCAGAAATAGTGAGTCTGTTGGCAACACTGGAGTTAAATTTTAAAGGATACCAATGGAGTACGCTTTCAGTTAACAACAATTCAACAATCTTGTGGGATTGTACGTCAAGTAAATGTCAAAAAAAATCGAGTTCGATTGCAGTGTTGCAAATTACGAACAAAAATACTTTCAAAACTGTTGCCAACAGACTCAGTATTTCTGGATCAGTCTGTATATTCCTGAAATGGGTCCTAAAGTGTGAATAACGTCAACAAAATATCAAAAGCCTACTTTACTAACAACAGCTACAAAAGATGGAAGCTGGGCTAGACCACCTGTATACTAACCTGCCAGACTTCAGCTCGTAAATTATCAGGTAAAGGCTTGCCTTTGCAAATACAGTAAATATCAGCAACTGAACATTCCTCCAATAAGGCGCTTTCCAAATCAGCCACCCTACAATAAAATAATCCCAATGTAAATAAATGACAATGCACAGCAGGTGAGACTTGGCTGTTTTACACCAAGTTGTCTTATGCTTGGAAACTTACCATCCGTTGTCGTCATCAACACTTGCCATTTTCACATAATAATAACATTAAACGAAAAAATCGGGGAAAATGAGGAAAATACCACATCAACAACAACGTGTCAAAAAAGTGACATTTCAAACATATGATAACTGTCAAATTAAATCTGTCATTTTAGTGTCAAACATTTTTCCGAAAATCTGAAAATGTAAACTTAAATAAAAACTAAGCGAAACCATGTTTTTGAAAGACCCTTGCGGTGTTTGTTGCATTTTAATAACTTATGTTTCCGTTTTTTACGCCGATTACGTTATAGTTAAATGGGTGGTGTTGCAGTCGATGGTGAATAGGTAATTCGCAAAATTGTAAGTGGCAAAAGCCCAGTTGTTTGTTCTAGTTTGTGGGGTTCCTTCAATGTGGTTATGTTCAATACTGTAATTTTGTTCCTGTGTATGGCCCACTTTCGGGCTGTTTTCACAGACCCTGGAACTTTGCCGTTGTTTCCCAGTAAATTGGACTTTTCCGACATGCATTCCTCTGAGTCTGGTATTTAAAACCAACAATTTTAAACCTAATTGTTTTAACAAAACAATTCCAGGCTGTGATTATGTTGATTGGACGGTGTGCACACGTTGCGAGATTTACAGGCCTCCAAGGGCCCATCACTGCCGTATTTGCAGGCGGTGTATTAGGAGAATGGACCATCATTGTCCTTGGATTAATAACTGTGTGGGGGAACGCAACCAAAAGTATTTCCTTCAGTTTCTTATTTATGTTGGAGTATTATCTGTTTATGCAATAGTACTGGTCAGTGTTTCGTGGCTAACGGAGTGTAAAGACTGCAGTCAGGAAATTCCAATCAAACAGGCCAGAATGTACGAACAAAACTTACACTACAGACTGTTTTGTCTAAACCCCACATTAGAAGTATTGGGAGTTCTAATAATAATAGTCATCTGAAAATTTGTATACAACCATAATCTTTTAGGTCCTGCTCAATGAAAATATTCTCAAGATAGCAGCACTTCCTTATTTTAAATGGAATGCTATATTTTTTAATTCGTTTTTGAATTACTAGAGTTATTTTAAGGTAGTTTTCATAAGCTGTTCCTATACCTAAATTTAGCCGTTTACGAAATATTTATGGTTTTTAAAATTTTTTTGGATTTGCACCTTCCAGTTCAAAAATCGATAACTCTGCGATTTTTAAAAATTTGGAAATATTTTTGAGCTCATTTGAAAGAGGAAGCCTAGATCTTTCCTTTGGTGTTTTCAAATTTCTAAAAAAGAATAACAAACTCCAAATTTTTTAAATTAAGTTTGCAAAACTTTAAGCACCCATAACTCATTTTTTTCAAATGAAATGACAAAAGTTTTATTTCACTAGATGGTAGAGAATTTAATTCTGCTTCGATCTGTGTTAACATTCCCTATACATATGTTTAATAGTTTTCAAGTTACAATACCTTTTTGTTGGGATTGAGAAATTCATTAGCCATAGGCCTTTTCTCATAGGTTGCCATGGAAACGAATGAAAAAAGGTGAGAAATTAAAGTTTTTCAAACCAACACCCAATGAATTTATTTCGTTTTCACAGTCTGAAAATTTTGAGCAGAGTTTGTCATTTAAATTTAATCAGAAATGTTTTTATGGCAAACTATGCAAAAATAGCTGTGGTTAGTAAGAAATTTCCTACAATAACAAAAAAACCAACATAACTTGAAAATTATCACAGATAGGTATAGCGAATGCTAATACAGACAGATGCAGAAAAAAATTCTCCTCCAGCTAGTAGAATAAAAATTGGGACATCCCATTTGAAAAAATTAAGTTTTGGGTACTTGAAGTTGTCCAAACTTAACCTTAAAATTTTTGGGTTTATTAACTTCAATTCCAATTTTGATCACACTGAACAACAGATATAGGCTCTCTCTTTCAATTCTCCAAACATGATTTCGAAATCTCTAAAACTAAGCGAGTTACCGATTTTTTAAGGGACATGTGCAAATTCAAAAATTTTCAAAAATCCTAAATATCTCGAAAACGGTTAAATTTGGGTATAGGTAAAGCCAATAAAAACTCCCTTAAAATAACTCAACTAATCCAAAAACGCAATGAAAAACATAGCTTTCCATTTAAAATAAGAAAGTTAATAGCGACTTTCGGTATAACCGGAAGTACTGCTATCTTGAAAATATTTTCATTGAGCATAACTCAACGGATTATGCCTGAGTACCAACTCTCAGATAAATATCTTTATTAGAACTTTCAATACTTCTAATGTGGGGTTTAGACGGAACACCCTGTATATCGGGTGATTTAAAAACATGTGGCATAATTTTAAGCACGAATAACCCTCTACAGATGATAATAGATAGGACCGTATTTAGTGGCCCACCTCAAAAAATAGAAAAATCACAGCTATTCAAAAATCGGTATGTAAAAATGATTTTTTGGAAATATTTTTGTTATCTCACAAGTTTAACGTCCTCCAAAAATTGAAATTAATAGGGTTGGAAAATTAGTGGGGAAGGACCATAAATAAAACCACAAGAGAGTTATGCAACGTTTCGTCTTATTACATAAGACATCATCAGGCTGAAGACAAAGTAATTATATAACATCGACAATTAAAATTTAAAAACTTACCAAAACAATCAATACGTAACATTAAAAACAATAAGTTTTATAGATGGCTGATAAAAAAACGGGCGCAAAATATAAAATAAAAATATAATAGTTATAAATTTTAAATTTTGTCAGTAATATAAAACACAACCAAGACGTAAAACAAAAAAAAACACAATAAGGAACATAGCATATGTTATGAAGTAATGGATTTATTTAAAATTTTATTATGGTTAAGCAGTAGAAATTTATAAATATTACTTAACTTTTGAGTGTCTGTTCTGAAATTTACTGAAAATTTAACTTTATTAATAAACAACATCTCGGAAACCAACCTCTTAGACCAATCTTTTTCAGTATCTAAAATAGTAACATTTTCAAAATCGAAGTTATGTCTATTATTAAACGTATATTGAGATAGAGCACTTTTTCTAAAATTATAGGCCAAGTTTACAATCATTTATATGATTATTAATACGATTTTTTAATTTTTGTTTTGTTTGACCAATATAATCAAATCTTTTCAATTTGTTGATTCAATTAAAAACCAAACTTTACCAGAAAATTTTAAACTAATATCACTTGATGTAGTTTCGTTATTTCGAAGCACACTTCTATTAATAAGGAGTTTTTTATTGAGATGGTAGAGTTTTTATTTGATTCTAGTTATTTTCAATTTAATAATCACTTTTATTTACAAACTTTTGGTACTGCTATGGGCAATTCTGCTTCACCAATTTTTGCCAATATTGTTATGCATGATCTTTTAAATACATGACTGCCTACTTTAGATTTCCAAGTTCCGTTTCTTTTTAATTATGTTGATGACATTATTACAGCTATACCAGCAGATAAAGACTCACATGTTTTGAATATATTCAATAACTATTCACCTTGTTTAAAATTTACAATAGAAAATGAAACTAATAATTCTATACCTTTTTTAAATGTACTTCTTACTAGAAATTCAGACAATACAATTATTACAGATTGGTATAAAAAACCTATGGCTTCAAATAGAATTATTAATTATTTGTAAATCCATCCATTAAGTCAAAAAATTGGTGTATTAAAATCATTGAAACATAAAGTTAATATGCTATGTCATCCATGTAATGTTAAAAAGAATTTTGATATGATTAGAAATATTGCAAAATTAAACAATTATCCGTTAAGTTTGGTTAACAGAATTTTAAATGAACCTAATCAATATATCAACAAAATTAACAGAACAATAGTTATACCAAATGATCCGGATTTCCAATTTGTTCGTTTGATTAACATACCTCAATTAAGAAATAAATTAACTAAAATTTTAAAAACTCCTAAATGCCAGTTTGCCTTTTATAATAAAAAAACACTTAATAAATTATTTGGAAAACTAAAAGATAATATTTCAATTTTGGATAGATCTCACGTTGTTTATAAAATTAATTGTAAAGATTGTCAGCACTGTTATATTGGTCAAACAAAACAAAAATTAAAAAATCGTATTAATAATCATATAAATGATTGTAAACCTGGTAACTTGGCCTATAATTTTGGAAAAACTGCTCTATCTCAACATACGTTTAATAACTTCGATTTTGAAAATGTTACTATTTTAGATAGTGAAAAAGATTGGTTGGTTTCCGAGATGTTGTTTATTAATAAAGTTAAATTTTCAGTAAATTTCAGAACCTTTTTTATGAAAAAATGATTAGGCTTTCGATTTTTGGCATCAAAAATACGTGTTAATAGGCCGAAAAATGAGTTATGACCCAAAAACTAGAAGGGCCCCCTTGTCAAGACAAGACTTTTTATCTCTTGAAGTGTAAAGTTTCATAATAATCGGATAAACAAAAATATTTCCAAAAAATCATTTTTACATACCGATTTTTGAATAGCTGTAATTTTTCTATTTTTTGAGGTGGGCCACTAAATACGGTCCTATCTATTATCATCTGTAGAGGGTTATTCGTGCTTAAAATTATGCCACATGTTTTTGAATCACCCTATATTTATTCGTTGATCGTTTTTTTCTCTTTGTAATTTTGACGTTTGGTCGTGGCTCCTGGCCTTAGTTGGAAAAACGGTCAACGAACAAATGTTATAGCACGAACAAGCAAAGCGAGTGAGTGCCTCAAACAGTGTCGATTGTAAATCGACCAATTTTTACCATTTTTTTTTGTAGAATGCATTCAGTAATTCTACTACTGATAAGCACCCTGTTTGGAATGTTCGTGTCTGCGATTCTTGTGGACCAAATCCAAGCCATCGTAACGGACGAGACGGCAATTGAACACGTACAAAATCAAGGGCCCTATCGCCCCCATAAACCAAAAATGACACTTCTGAGCGATGTTTTTGGACGTGAGCACCCTTTGTTGTGGCTTTTGCCTTGTTCTTCCACCACCAAACGAAAACTCGATACTCCTTTAATTAATCATCATGTTTAATTCATGCTTCGATTTATATTGAATTGAACTGTTCTAGTCTTAATTTAGGGTGAAGTTGCAAGGAACAATCTTTTACATGACGTATTATTTTGTCTTTTATTTTTATTAAAATATGGAAAACAGGAGCAAGGACTTTGATTTACAAACCCTGAAAGTACATACGTATATTATCTCAAAATAGCACTATAATCATACAGTTTTAACGGTAAAACCTAGTCAAATCTTTCAGAGCGTGTGTGACTGACTTTGACGTGTCTGATCTGAAAAACAACGGAAAATTAATATTTTCGCCCTTGATATACAGGGTGATTCTTTAGGGCATGCATTAATTAACTTCTAATTTAGCTAGAGCTTTAAAATGTTGTATCAAATTTTGGGAGCTATTAGTAATTGTCCAGTTCTGTAATTGTCCCAAATCTCATTTAGAAAAAAAGTCGGGTTCGGAAGATACGAATTTTTAAATTTAAGTTGAGGGAAAATTAGATTTATGTCTCCACACAAAAATTTTTTCAGATTGTTTTAGCTAATATTTTTTAATGATATTTTGGGGATTTATAGACATTATCTCGGACTATAACTGTACAAAACTTCATTGTTGAAAAAAGTCGGGTTTCGAAGTTATACATTTTTGAAGTGAAGTTGAAGGAAAATTAGATTTTTGCTTTTTTACACCAAACATGAATTTTTTTCGCACAGTTTCAGTCGATATTTTTAAACGAATTTTTGGGAGCTGATAGTCATTGTACAGTTATATAATTGTCCCAAATCTCATTTAGAAAAAAAGTCGGATTCGGAAAATACGAATTTTTAAATTGAAGTTGAGGAAAATTAGATTTATGTCTCTCCATACAAAAATTTTTTCAGATTGTTTTAGCTAATATTTTTTAATGATATTTTGGGAATTTATAGACATTATCTCGGACTATAACTGTACAAAACTTCATTGTTGAAAAAAGTCGGGTTTCGAAGTTATACATTTTTGAAGTGAAGTTGAAGGAAAATTAGATTTTTGCTTTTTTACACCAAACATGAATTTTTTTCGCACAGTTTCAGTCGATATTTTTAAACGAATTTTTGGGAGCTAATAGTCATTGTACAGTTATATAATTGTCCCAAATCTCATTTAGAAAAAAAGTCGGATTCGGAAGATACGAATTTTTAAATTGAAGTTGAGGAAAATTAGATTTATGTCTCTCCACACAAAATTTTTTTCAGATTGTTTTAGCTAATATTTTTTAATGATATTTTGGGGATTTATAGACATTATCTCGGACTATAACTGTACAAAATTTCATTGTTGAAATACATCGGGTTTGGAAGATATAAATTTTTGAATTGAAGTTGAAAGAAAATTAGATTTATGCCATCCTACACCAAACATGAATTTTTTTCGCAAAGTTGCAATCAATATTTTTGAATGAAATTTTGGAAGCTCATAGTCATTGTACAGTTATATAACTGTACAAAATCTCATTTAAGAAAATAGTCGGGGTTGGAAGATATAAATTTTTGAAGTGAAGTTGAAGGAAAATTAGATTTTTGTTTTCTTACACCAAACATGAATTTTTTCAGTTTTAGTCGATATTTTTAAACGAATTTTTGGGAGCTAATAGCCATTGTACAGTTATATAATTGTGCAAAATCTCATTAAAAAAAATAGTCGGGTTCGGAAGATATGAATTTTTAAATTTAAGTTGAGGGGAAATTACATTTTTATTTCGTCACACAAAAATTTTTTCAGATTGTTGTAGCTAATATTTTTTAACGATATTTTGGGAATTAATAGACATTATCTCTGACTATAAGTGTACAAAACTTCATTGTTGAAAGAGATCAGGTTTGAAAGATATAAATTTTTGAAGTGAAGTTGAAGGAAAATTAAATTTTTGCTTTTTTACACCAAACATGAATTTTTATTCGAACGTTGCAATCGATATTTTGGAACGATATTTTGGGAGCTAATAGCCATTGTACAGTTACATAATTGTGCAAAATCTCATTTAAAAAAATAGTCGGGTTCGGAAGATACGAATTTTTAAATTTAAGTTGAGGGAAAATTAGATAATTGCCTCTTCACACAAACAAAACTTTTTTCAGACTGTTGTAGTCAATATTTTTTAATGACGTTTTGGGAATTAGTAGATATTATTTTGGGCTATAACTGTACAAAATTTCATTGTTGAAACACATCGGGTTTGGAAGATATAAATTTTTGAATTGAAGTTGAAAGAAAATTAGATTTATGCCATCTTACACCAAACATGAATTTTTTTCGCAAAGTTGCAATCAATATTTTTGAATGAAATTTTGGAAGCTCATAGTCATTGTTCGGTTCTGTAATTGTGCCAAATCTCACTAAAAAAAATAGTCGGGTTCGGAAAATATAATTTTTAAATTTAAGTTGAAAGAAAATGAGATTTTTGCCATCTTACACCAAACATGAATTTTTTTCGTAAAGTTACAATCGATATTTTCGAACGAAATTTTGGGAGTTAATAGCCATTGTACAGTTACATAATTGTGCAAAATCTCATTTAAAAAAATAGTCGGGTTCGGAAGATGAATTTTTAAATTTAAGTAAAGAGAAAAAAATTCCTCTAGAATACCAAGTTTTAAAAATCTCTAATTTACACAGTAAACAAAATTCAAGAATCAACCTTCTAGTTATCTACAAACTGGCAAAATTTCATTTAAAAATTTGAACCAAAATTAGTGGTGACAGCGCAATAAAAATGTATGTCTCCAAAATCCAAAATCTCTAGCTATATTAGAAATAAAAAAAAGAATCACCCTGTATAACAATTTTCCACTCACCTGGTCATTGAAGCATGTATATCGTTCAATTGTTGTGGAGTGGCTGACATGATCCCTCCGTTACTTTCTTTAGGTAATGTATCTAAACCATTGGCTAACCATTTACTTGTCGCTTCTCGATCAAACTCTAACAGTTCGACAAAAACATCCGCAACCTCACTCAACATATACGAATGTAAATAAAAAACACAAGCATGAAGCAAATTCGTCACTAATTGTTGTCCATATTCATTTAAAATACTCGTAACGAGCACTTTCCTTTGTTCGAAATCAATTTGATTTTTACCACACTTTCCTGTATTAATCAAATCGTGAAAAAACTTCATTACCGACGTATTTGCTTCTTTATGATCCAAAGTACATGCCATCAAGCTACACTGTAGTATATGTACAAGTGCACCACACTGTAGAATCGGCACTGGCGCCCTCTGCATTAATCTCGAACATAAACGAAAGAAATCATCAACAGTATCGGGATGATTCCTTAACCCGTTTTCTTCCTGTAGGAGTTGAAATGTGGGTTCGATGAAAGCTTGCAACATATCCAGCAGGCCTTGGACGCAGTTTGGATCAGTTGCATATTCATCAACTAGTATACTTCCAACGTAGAGAAAACATGAATGTTTATAGGTGGCGTAAATTCGAACTATTTGACTGACTAAACTTTGTAAAAGCTCACAGACTTGTTGGCTCACACAACGTAACATGAAACGAACAGAACGGCAACACCGCTCCATTATTCTCAAGTCGTTTTGGTACTTGTCGAAAGTGCGGGAAAGTACAGGCCATACCTCCAAAATCACAGGCTTGCAAGGGTGCATTTGACCTAAAAATTCAAGTCCAATAATTGTGCCGATTATAACGATATCGGATTTTTTATTTTCGGCGTAATCGGATTTAAAAAAAAATAGAATCCGTCTTTATTACCACATTAATGACGGGTTCACAGGCTGCATATTTTATTTTATAAAAAATGGTAACTTGAAAATTGTTGTTCCTACCTCAAACGTCGATTACAACGATATGGAATTTTTCCCTCTTTTAGTTTCGCCGTAATCGGCATTTAGATTTTCTCAAAACAATTTCTCAGATTATTTACATAATTATATTTCCATTTTGCTGGACAGTTGTGACGCAATTGAAAAAAAAGTGGAAAAAAATTTTACACGCCGATTACAACGGTTTCACCGTAATCGGCATTTGGATTTTCTCAGACAAATTACAAAAGTAAAAAAAAATAGAATCCGTCTTTATTACCACATTAATGACGGGTTTACAGGCTGCATATTTTATTTTATAAAAAATGGTAACTTGAAAATTGTTGTTCCTACCTCAAACGTCGATTACAACGATATGGAATTTTTCCCTCTTTTAGTTTCGACGTAATCGGCATTTAGATTTTCTCAAAACAATTTCTCAGATTATTTACATAATTATATTTCCATTTTGCTGGACAGTTGTGACGCAATTGAAAAAAAAGTGGAAAAAAATTTTACACGCCGATTACAACGGTTTCACCGTAATCGGCATTTGGATTTTCTCAGACAAATTACAAAAGTAAAAAAAAAATAGAATCCGTCTTTATTACCACATTAATGACGGGTTTACAGGCTGCATATTTTATTTTATAAAAAATGGTAACTTGAAAATTGTTGTTCCTGCCTCAAACGTCGATTACAACGATATGGAATTTTTCCCTCTTTTAGTTTCGCCGTAATCGGCATTTAGATTTTCTCAAAACAATTTCTCAGATTATTTACATAATTATATTTCCATTTTGCTGGACAGTTGTGACGCAATTGAAAAAAAAGTGGAAAAAAATTTTACACGCCGATTACAACGGTTTCACCGTAATCGGCATTTGGATTTTCTCAGACAAATTACAAAAGTAAAAAAAAATAGAATCCGTCTTTATTACCACATTAATGACGGGTTTACAGGCTGCATATTTTATTTTATAAAAAATGGTAACTTGAAAATTGTTGTTCCTACCTCAAACGTCGATTACAACGATATGGAATTTTTCCCTCTTTTAGTTTCGACGTAATCGGCATTTAGATTTTCTCAAAACAATTTCTCAGATTATTTACATAATTATATTTCCATTTTGCTGGACAGTTGTGACGCAATTGAAAAAAAAGTGGAAAAAAATTTTACACGCCGATTACAACGGTTTCACCGTAATCGGCATTTGGATTTTCTCAGACAAATTACAAAAGTAAAAAAAAAATAGAATCCGTCTTTATTACCACATTAATGACGGGTTTACAGGCTGCATATTTTATTTTATAAAAAATGGTAACTTGAAAATTGTTGTTCCTACCTCAAACGTCGATTACAACGATATGGAATTTTTCCCTCTTTTAGTTTCGACGTAATCGGCATTTAGATTTTCTCAAAACAATTTCTCAGATTATTTACATAATTATATTTCCATTTTGCTGGACAGTTGTGACGCAATTGAAAAAAAAGTGGAAAAAAATTTTACACGCCGATTACAACGGTTTCACCGTAATTGGCATATGGATTTTCTCAAACAAATTACAAAAGTAAAAAAAACCATTAGAATCCGTCTTTATTACCACATTAAATAACGGGTTCAGAGGCAGCATATTTTACTTTATAAAAAATGGTAACTTGAAAATTGTTGTTCCTAGCTCAAAACAATTTCTCAGATTGTTTACATAATTATATTTACTTTAAAATATTTCCATTTTGCCGAATAATTGTGCCGCAATTTATAAAAAAATTGTAAAAAAATTTGAAACGTCGATTACAACGATATCGGATTTTTTCGTCTTTTAGTTTCACCGTAATCGGCATTTGGATTTCCTGGAATAAATGGCAAACATTAAAAAACATTAGAATCCGTCATTATTATTAAGTGACGGGTTCAGAGACAGCATATTTTACCTTACAAAAAAATGGTAACTTGAAAATTGTTGTTCCGAGCTCAAAACAATTTCTCAGATTATTTACATAATTATATTTACTTTAAAATATTTCCATTTTGCCGAATAATTGTGCCGCAATTTATAAAAAAATTGTAAAAAAATTTGAAACGTCGATTATAACGGTATAGAATTGTTCCCTCTTTTAGTTTCGCCGTAATCGGCATTTAGATTTTCTCGGATAAATGTCAAAAATTAAAAAATTTAGAATCCGTCTTTATTACCAGATATATTCATTAAAAAAAATGGTAACTCAAAAACTGTCGTTCCTAGCTCAAAACAATTTCTCAGATAATTTTACATAATTATATTTACTTTAAAATATTTCCATTTTGCTGAATAGTTATGACGCAATTGAAAAAAAAGTGGAAAAAAATTGGACACGCCGATTTCAACGGTTTCACCGTAATCGGAATTTGGATTTTCTCAAACAAATTACAAAAGTAAAAAAAACACTAGAATCCG
The DNA here is from genome assembly GCA_939628115.1 of Tribolium freemani. Lineage (NCBI taxonomy): Eukaryota > Metazoa > Arthropoda > Insecta > Coleoptera > Tenebrionidae > Tribolium > Tribolium freemani. Next base: position 15,597,293 of record OW626786.1, on the reverse strand, counting down.
TCTTTATTACCACATTAAATAACGGGTTCAGAAGCAGCATATTTTACTTTATAAAAAATGGTAACTTAAAAATTGTTCTTCCTACCTCAAACAATTTCTCAGATTATTTTACATAATTATACTTACATTAAAACATTTCCATTTTGCCGAATAGTGCCGCAATTTATAAAAAAATTGGAAAAAATTCTCAAACGTCGATTACAACGATATCGGACTTTTTCTTCTTTTAGTTTCACCGTAATCGGCATTTGGATTTCCTCGAATAAATGGCAAACATTAAAAAACATTAGAATCCGTCTTTATTATTAAGTGACGGGTTCAGAGACAGCATATTTTACCTTACAAAGAAATGGTAACTTGAAAATTGTCGTTCCGAGCTCAAAACAATTTCTCAGATTATTTACATAATTATATTTACTTTAAAATATTTCCATTTTGCCGAATACTTGTGCCGCAATTTATAAAAAAATTGGAAAAAAATTTGAAACGTCGATTACAACGATATCGGATTTTTTCTTCTTTTAGTTTCGCCGTAATCGGCATTTAGATTTTCTCGGATAAATGTCAAAAATTAAAAAATTTAGAATCCGTCTTTATTACCAGATATATTCATTTAAAAAAAATGGTAACTCAAAACTGTCGTTCCTCTCAGATAATTTACATAATTATATTTACTTTAAAAAATCTTCATTTTGCTGAATAATTGTGACGAAATTGGAAAAAAAGTGGAAAAAAATTTGACACACCGATTACAACGGTTTCACCGTAATCGGCATTTGGATTTTCTCAAACAAATTACAAAAGTAAAAAAAAACATTAGAATTCGTCTTTATTACCATATTAAATAACGGATTCAGAGGCAGCATATTTTATTTCACAAAAAATGGTAACTTGAAAATTGTTGTTCCTACCTCAAAACAATTTCTCAGATCATTTTACATAATTATATTTACATTAAGATATTTCCATTTTGCCAAATAGTTGTGCCGCAATTTATAAAAAAATTGGGAAAAATTTTGAAACGTCGATTACAACGGTATAAAATTTTTCGCCGTAATCGGCATTTAGATTTTCTCGGATAAATGTCAAAAATTAAAAAATTTAGAATCCGTCTTTATTACCAGATATATTCATTAAAAAAAAAATTATTACTCAAAAACTGTCGTTCCTAGCTCAAAACAATTTCTCAGATAATTTACATAATTATATTTACTTTAAAAAAATTCATTTTGCTGGATAGTTGTGACGCAATTGAAAAAAAAGTGGGAAAAAATTTGACACGCCGATTACAACGGTTTCACCGTAATCGGCATTTGGATTTTCTCAGACAAATTACAAAAGTAAAAAAAACAATGGAATCCGTCTTTATTACCACAATAAACAACGGGCTCAGAGACAGCATATTTTACCTTACAACGAAATAGTAACTTGAAAATTGTTGTTCCCAGCTCAAAACAATTTCTCAGATTATTTACACAATTATATTTACTTTAAAATACATCCATTTCGTAGAATAGTTGTGCTGGAATTGACAAAAATTGGAAAAGATTTTGAGACACCGATTACAACGGTATAGAATTGTTCCCTCTTTTAATTTCGCCGTAATCGGCATTTGGATTTTCTTGGATAAATGGCAAAAATTCATTTAAAAAAATGGTAACCCAAAAATTGTTGTTCCAAGCTCAATCATTTTACTACTTGAAAATATTTCCAATTTATCGAACAGTTGTGCCACAATTGACAAAAAAAAAGAAAAAGGTTTTGACAGGCCGATTACGCCGGTATCCGATTTTAGTTTCACCGTAATCGGGCTTTAGATTTGCAATTTTTCCCTTACCTTCATACAGCCTAACATTGACATTTCTTAAAACCGACGACAATCTATCCAGCCATAAAACCGGATCACTTTTAGTGCCCCTAACTGGCACCACATCCTGTTCTATAAGCTGACATAACGGATTCAACTGCATTGAACACAATTTTCGCATCGCATCGGTTAAATCACAATGTGGCATACAACCAACAATTGCAGCAACACCTTTAACCAATCCAATGACTGCATTATTTGTAATTGCAAACGTATCAACTTGTTGCAACAATTGTAATAAGACTGGGACATGTCGTGGCATGTGATCGTTGCAAGTTGCACAAATACTTTGCAAGGAAATTGCAGCAGCTGCCCCAACACCGGCCTGTGGCAAACAACAGACCAAAAAATTCAAAATTGGATCAAGTGTATTTGGGTGTTTTTCAATCCATTCGCATAATTCACCCAATAACAGGACTGAGGTGTATTTAACAGCGATATGTGTGTTTTCAGGGAGGGAAAGTATGGCTTCGACTACCTTCGGGACGACTTCGTTTTCGCTCCTGCAATAAAATAAAAAAAAACAAATTACAGGAGAAAAATGCAAAAATACCAAATTTAGACAATGTTTTTGACGAAATTTCGGTCCAATTTGGTAAAATCTCCTACAAACTGGTTATTTAGATATTCTTTAGCTTAAATATTCCGTTTAATGGTGCTATTCCCTAACTTCTGTTACTATGTTATTGCTCTATTAGCTGTTTCAAAACTATAAAAACGCCAACGTCGCATTTTCTCTCAAAATTAGCTGTTATAAAATATTCATGCACTTCCAAAAAATAATAGCTTATGTAATTTATACTTTCAATGAGAGATCTAATCATTAATAATGATTTTACAATTTTATCAATCTTATTTAAAAAAATAATTCGGAAAAATGCGACGTTGGCGTTTTTATAGTTTTGAAACAGTTAATATTACTGTAAAAATTACAGCTGTTATTTAAATTCGTATTCCGTAAACTCTGTTACCCTCTGTTAGCAACATTTCTACAGTAACATTCTCTGTTAAATAACAGCGGCAAAAATCTCGCCATTAACTAACAGTGACAGTGACAGATTGTGAATTTTTGCGATGTTTTACCAAATTAACAAAAAATTGTATTAAAAATGTGATAAGGGATAAAATTTTGGTTACAGTATTCCGTAAAAATAAAACATAAATTTTTAAAGTTGAATTATTTATTTGAAATTTCATTTTTGGCTTTCAACAATAATTTTCTTTCTTCCAACTTGTGTTTCTCTCTTTAATTTTGCGTATAAGTTCTCTCCAGCACAGAATAAATTAATTTGGATTCAATTCAGTTAGCTAGATCCCACAGAAATTGTCCCAAAACAAAAAATTAAATTTTTCCCAATAAACAAAGATATTCTTTGCTCTGATCTAGACTCATCTTTTGCATTCGCTATCTTTTCACATTTTAGTGCAACTTTTTGCAATACCAAGCTCGAAATGATAAAATTTTTTTGACATTTTCGAAAAATATTTGAATCAAGTAGTAATCCATACGTCAAAATCGACTTCCATTATCTCAAAAATTACATTTTCGAACAAATGGGAACACTGTTACCATTATTTTAACAGAAGCAGTTAGAGAATCGCAAATTAGACAGCTCTGTTAAGCGGTGTCACAACAGAGCACTGTTGCTAACATTCTATAAACATTCTATAAAATTATTAAAAATTGATTTTCCAAATTAAACTGTTAAAGTCAAAAAAAAACAATTCTTTAGCGCAATAAAGGTTTTAAACACTCAAAAAAAAATAATGTTATTCTTTACGTGATTAGTAATGTTTCGACCAAAAACAAAACCTTTTAGTAAAGAAAAATATATAAAAAAATGTTTTTTAAAAAAAGCTTTTATTTAAAAGATGCACTAAAAAGTAAAAAATAATGTGTTTCAATCACAAGAGAATTTTTTTTCTTACGGGTTAAAATTCTTTGGGAGTTGTCAACTGAACAAAGTAATTCTGTAATGCCGTAGTTTTATAACTCCCAAAGCTTTTATATATTTTAGAATTTTAACCTGTAAGAAAAAATATTCTCCTGTGATTGAAACACATTATTTTTTACTTCTTAGTGCATCTTTTAATTAAAAGCTTTTTTTAAAAAACATTTTTTTATATATTTTTATTTTTTGCTTTTTAGCCTTTATTTATTGCATTGATTTATTGTTATTACCGTTACGTCCAAATGACCAACATACCGTCTATGTCGGTATAAGTTACGGTATGTACAAATCGAGCACCCTTTTGTAAATATAACCTAAAATTTTAAAACCTCATTTAACACCTTTAGGGGGTAATTAACTATATAGAATTGCATTGTCACGCAAATTACGTAAGCATGTTAAATTTCATTTCATTGCGACTACAGGAACCCTCTCAAATTTACAAATCGAGAACCCCTTTGTAAACATAACCTAAAACTTCAAAACCCCATTTAACCCCTTTCGGGGGTATTTAACTATATAGGATTGCATTGTCACGCAGATTATGTAAGTATGCCAAATTTCACTTCAGTGGGACAACAGGAACCCTTTCAAATTTGGCTCCGAAAAAATAGCAGACAGAAAGATAACATTGTGAGCTAAATAAAAGCTTTTAATAAATAAACGGTTTAACGCTTAAAAACGAATGACAAAAACCCAGTAAAAAATGTTTAAAAACACAAAAAGACATATTTTAATGATTTTTCAGTCCGGTTTGGCAAAATCTCGTAAAAAATATTTTTAGATTAAATTCTTCAAAAATTAATAACAATTTTCAAAAATAATGTGTTTTTAGACAAGACTTGATTAATTTTTTCGGTAAAATCATACAAAAATCAACTTCTTTAGCGCATTAGTTTTTTAAAAATAAATAAATAAATAAATAAATAAATAAATAAATAAATAAATAAAAGGTTAAACACTCGACCCAAATCTACGATTTTTTACCTTATTTTTGTCAAAATTCCTTCAAATAATTCAGTTTTTGACTAAGAAACACTCGTATAAAAGGCAAAAACGGTATCATTTTCCATTTCGGGGATTTTTTAAACAAAATAAAGTGATTGGGAAAATTTAGCAAAAACTTCCACAAAAAAATGTTAAAATATTCGAAAAAAACTTGATTTAACGATTTTTTGACATTTTTTTGATAAAATTTCACTATTTAACGTTTCTTGTGTGGCAAAATTCATCAAAGTAACTGCATTTCTTAGTTCAGTTTAACGAAAGATTTTTTAAATTCTGTTGAACTAAACAATAATTTTCGACAAAAAAATACCAAAATTATTCCTTTTTGTGACAAAAAATGTAGTTTTTTAGTCCTAATTTAGTGCTTTTATGTTTTGTAAACAAGCCAAAAGATCACATGTTAAAAAACGTTAGAGAAAGGCAAAAATTGTCTGCCAAATTTAGCGATTTTTAGACAAAATTTGATGAAAACAAGTAAAATAATTTAATTTTTGGTCCAATTAGGCAGAATTTCTCAAAAAATGAATCTCGCTCAAAATTTACTAATCTTCAACATAACTTTAGAAAAAACCAATAATAATAGGTTTTTAGACTTAAAACATCCTGTTCTATAGCGCAATCAAGGTTTTAAACACTCAAAAAAGCCAAAAATAATGTTATTCTTGACGTAATGTTTAGCTTATTTTTGTCCGAATAAAACAAAATAAAGACAAAAATTACTTGATTTTTCAATAAATTTAACGATTTTTGACCTTGTGAGCATTTCTGACAAAAAAGTGTTAAAATCCTCGAATAAGAAATGAAATAATGTTATTTCCGACACTATTTCAAGATTATTTGGTTCAATTTGAGGATTTAATTGAATTTTTTTTATTTTCGAATAAACTATTGAAATTAATAATTTTGAATTGTTTTTTTGACTAAAAAATGTGATAAAACGTTAGAAAAAGTGTAAAAAGAAATGTAAATTTTGTCCTAATTTAGTGTATTCACGTTTTCACGATCAGACTGGAAGAGTGTTAAGAAATTAAAAAAAAGACAAAAATAATGTTATTTTTGATCTAATTTAGTAATGTTTTGATTTATAAAAAAAACAGTCTAAAAAAATTCGACCCAATGCGGCGACTTTTCACCTTGAAATAATTTAGTTTTTAACTAGGAAATTTGCTAAAACGTTCGAATAAAATCAAAATAAAAGAATTTAGCAAAAACGTACTTATCTCAAAAAAGGCACAAATAACATCATTTTTTGAATAAAATTTCGTTAAAAAACTTTCTTACCTTGTCCCTGGCAAAATTCAATATAATATACAACTGCATTTCTGGGGAAAAAGTGTTAAAATTCTTAAATAAGAAATAAAATAGTGTCATTTTCGACACAATTTAATGATTTTTCGGTACAATTTAGCAACTAAATCACGCAAAAAAATGAGTATTTAAATATTTTATTTTTAATTTTTGAACAAACCAAATGATACGATATCCCTCAAAATAATTGCCTTTTTTTGGGGTAAAAAATGTGTTAAAACGTTCGAAAAAGTTAAAAACAAAGTGTGATAAAAGTAATTTTTGAAAAAATAATTCTGATTTTACCTTTAATATTTTGATCAGATGTAGCAAAAAATCTTCAACCATTTGAAAAGGCAATTTGGTGATTTTTCAACTTATTTTAAATTAATAATTTGATTAAAAACCGTGCCAAAATGATTGAATAAAACAAACTAAAGTAATTTTAGGCCGGTTTAGCAAGAACTGACTTAATAAAATGTTGAAAAAAAAAACACAATTTCACTAATGATTTGGCGATTTTTCAACATATTTTTGCTAAAGTTTTCCTAAAAATCTCAACAAACGTTTGATTCAATTTCGTCTTTTGCATTTGTTAATAAAAATTTTCGAAGTAAACAATACAATAATAATAATAATAATAATAATAATAATAATAATAGAATTTATTTCCAACAGGCTTCTTAGTCTATAGTGGACAATATAATAATAAATAATAAATGGACGAGTAGTCCTTACAAATATAACAATATAATATATAAAAAGAAATACTAAAGAATAAAATTGAGACAATTAAAATATACAAAACATTATAAATTACGAAGAAAAATATTCTAGTAGTTTGACCTTTACAGTTTTAGTTTGGAAATTATTGAAGAAAATATCTAAATCTATTGTAATATTATGTCATTTCGTGACGCCAAAAATGTAAATAAATAAAAATAAAAAAATGTTTTTTAAAAAAAGCTTTTATTTAAAAGATGCACTAAAAAGTAAAAAATAATGTATTTCAATCACAGGAGAAAAATTTTTCTTACAGGTTAAAATTCTAAAATTCATAAAAGCTTTGGGAGTTGTCAACTTATCAAAGTAATTCTGTAATGCCGTAGTTTTATAACTCCCAAAAATATTCTTCTGTGATTGAAATACATTATTTTTTACTTTTTAGTGCATCTTTTAAATAAAAGCTTTTTTAAAAAAAATTTTTTTTATATATTTTAATTTGTGTGCATCTACCGTGACGTCCAAATGACCAACATACCGTCTATATCGATATAAGTTACGGTATGTACAAATCGAGAACCCCTTTGTAAACATAACCTAAAATTTTAAAACCCCATTTAACACCTTTAGGGGGTAATTAACTATATAGAATTGCATTGTCAGGCAGATTACGTAAGTATGCAAAATTTCAATTCAGTGGGACAACGGGAACCCTTTCAAATTTGACTCCGAAAATATAAACAGACAGACAGACAACATTGTGAGTTAAATAAAAGCTTTTAAAAAGTGCTCAAATTATCACATAATTTTCAGTTGCCTTTTGGCAAAGTTTCTGACGAAAGAACGTGCTAAAAAGCTAAAAAAAAATAATGATTTTTCGATCAAGTTTAGTAAAATCCCACAAAAGATGTGTTTTTAGCGCACCTCGAAAAAATTGTATATTCGACTGAAAAAGAAATTTTGTCGCTTATTTTTGATAAAATTTGTCTGAAGAAAAGCTGAGTGAAACACAATGACTGAAAAAAAAACGAGTATTATTTTTATTTTTAAGAAATTCGTCGAAATAATTGATTAAATGATTTTTTAAACTGTAATTTGGACATAATTTGGTTAGTTTTTGGTCAAATCCTACGTTCAAAAAAAGGCTGTAAAAATCAATTTAATTATAAGGAAGGATAGAACTGAAGTGAGTGGTTTTTCAGTTCGGTTGAATTTTTAGCTGAAAAATGTAGATAAAAAATGCAATACTTCAAATTTTGTTTATTTTTGATATAATTCCTCAAAAAAAAATGGTAAAAATAATCTTATTTTTGAATTGATTTAGTGACTTTTTTACCCGGTTTACAAAAATATCGTAGAAAACATGAATTTTTAAGCAAAAATTGCTCAAATTATAAAAAAAAACAATTAACACAGAATTGAACCTAGTTTGATTAATTTTCAGTTTCCTTTTAGTAAAATTCTTCAAAATAATTGCGTTTCTGACAAAACTACGCACTAAAACACTTAAAAAAAATTAATGATTTTTCGAAAATTTCACAAATGCATATTTGACTGTAAAACGTGCTCAAATAATTCTGTTGATTTTTTAGCACACAAATACTCGAACAAATTTTGTCGTTTTTTTTTTTAAATAAAATTTGACTGAATGAAAGCTGAGTGCAACACAATTTTAGCTTTAGCCGAAAAAAACTGAGTATTGTTTTTATCTTTAAGAAATTTTTACAGTGTCTATAATTTGGTTAGTTTTTGGTTTATTTTTGGGGAAATCAATCAGCCTTACAAGAGGCTGTAAAAAATGTCACTTTCAAACCAATTTAATTGTAAGGAAGGATAGAACTGAGTGAGTGATTTTTCGGTTTTTAGTTCAAAAATGTGCATAAAAAAATAACCGACAGACAGATAACATTGTGAGTTGAATAAAAGCTTTTAAAAATTGTTTAATTTCTCGAAAAAATAAATAAAAATACGATTTTCGACCAATTTAAGTATTATTGTTTAAATGTTAAAAAACATTTTTTTATATATTTTTATTTTTTGCCTTTTAGTCTTTTATTGTTATTACACTGTGCATCTACCGTTACGTCCAAATGACCAACATACCGTCTATGTCGGTATAAGTTACGGTATGTACAAATCGAGAACCCCTTTGTAAACATAACCTAAAATTTTAAAACCCCATTTAAGACCTTTAGGGGGCAATTAACTATATAGAATTGCATTGTCACGCAGATTACGTAAGTATGCAAAATTTCAATTCAGTGGGACAACGGGAACCCTTTCAAATTTGACTCCGAAAATATAAACAGACAGACAGACAACATTGTGAGTTAAATAAAAGCTTTTAAAAAGTGCTCAAATTATCACATAATTTTCAGTTGCCTTTTGGCAAAGTTTCTGACGAAAGAACGTGCTAAAAAGCTAAAAAAAATTAATGATTTTTCGATCAAGTTTAGTAAAATCCCACAAAAGATGTGTTTTTAGCTGCTAAAAAGCACCTCGAAAAAATTGTATATTCGACTGAAAAAGAAATTTTGTCGCTTATTTTTGATAAAATTTGTCTGAAGGAAAACACAATGACTGAAAAAAAAACGAGTATTATTTTTATTTTTAAGAAATTCGTCGAAATAATTGATTAAATAATTTTTTAAACTGCAATTTGGACATAATTTGGTTAGTTTTTGGTCAAATCCTACGTTCAAAAACCTTATACAAAAGGCTGTAAAAAATGTCATTTTCAAATCAATTTAATTATAAGGAAGGATAGAACTCAAGTGAGTGATTTTTCAGTTCGGTTGAATTTTTAGCTGAAAAATGTACATAAAAAATGCAATACTTCAAATTTTGTTTATTTTTGATATAATTCCTCAAAAAAAAAAAATGGTAAAAATAATCTTATTTTTGAATTGATTTAGTGACTTTTTACCCGGTTTACAAAAATATCGTAGAAAACATGAGTTTTTAAGCAAAAATTGCTCAAATTATAAAAAAAAAACAATTAACACAGAATTGAACCTAGTTTGATTAATTTTCAGTTTCCTTTTAGTAAAATTCTTCAAAATAATTGCGTTTCTGACAAAACTACGCACTAAAACACTTAAAAAAAATTAATGATTTTTCGAAAATTTCACAAATGCATATTTGACTGTAAAACGTGCTCAAATAATTCTGTTGATTTTTTAGCACACAAATACTCGAACAAATTTTGTCGTTTTTTTTTAAATAAAATTTGACTGAATGAAAGCTGAGTGCAACACAATTTTAGCTTTAGCCGAAAAAAACTGAGTATTGTTTTTATCTTTAAGAAATTTTTACAGTGTCTATAATTTGGTTAGTTTTTGGTTTATTTTTGGGGAAATCATTCAATCTTACAAGAGGCTGTAAACAATGTCACTTTCAAACCAATTTAATTGTAAGGAAGCATAGAACTGAGTGAGTGATTTTTCGGTTTTTAGTTCAAAAATGTGCATAAAAAAATAACCGACAGACTGATAACATTGTGAGTTGAATAAAAGCTTTTAAAAATTGTTTAATTTCTCGAAAAAATAAATAAAAATACGATTTTCGACCAATTTAAGTATTATTGTTTAAGTGTTAAAAAACCATTTTTTTATATATTTTTATTTTTTGCCTTTTAGTCTTTTATTGTTGTTACACTGTGCATCTACCGTGACGTCCAAATGACCAACATACCGTCTATGTCGGTATAAGTTACGGTATGTACAAATCGAGAACCCCTTTGTAAACATAACCTAAAATTTTAAAACCCCATTTAACACCTTTAGGGGGCAATTAACTATATAGAATTGCATTGTTACGCAGATTACGTAAGTATGCAAAATTTCAATTCAGTGGGACAACGGGAACCCTTTCAAATTTGATTCCGAAAATATAAACAGACAGACAGACAACATTGTGAGTTAAATAAAAGCTTTTAAAAAGTGCTCAAATTATCACAATATTGAACACAGTTTGATTAATTTTCAGTTGCCTTTTGGCAAAGTTTCTGACGAAAGAACGTGCTAAAAAGCTAAAAAAAATTAATGATTTTTCGATCAAGTTTAGTAAAATCCCACAAAAGATGTGTTTTTAGCTGCTAAAAAGCACCTCGAAAAAATTGTATATTCGACTGAAAAAGAAATTTTGTCGCTTATTTTTGATAAAATTTGTCTGAAGGAAAACACAATGACTGAAAAAAACAACGAGTATTATTTTTATTTTTAAGAAATTCGTCGAAATAATTGATTAAATGATTTTTTAAACTGTAATTTGGACATAATTTGGTTAGTTTTTGGTCAAATCCTACGTTCAAAAACCTTATACAAAAGGCTGTAAAAAATGTCATTTTCAAATCAATTTAATTATAGGGAAGGATAGAACTGAAGTGAGTGATTTTTCAGTTAGGTTGAATTTTTAGCTGAAAAATGTACATAAAAAATGCAATACGTCAAATTTTGTGTTTATTTTTGATATAATTCCTCAAAAAAAAATGGTAAAAATAATCTTATTTTTGAATTGATTTAGTGACTTTTTTACCCGGTTTACAAAAATATCGTAGAAAACATGAATTTTTAAGCAAAAATTGCTCAAATTATTAAAAAAAAACAATTAACACAGAATTGAACCTAGTTTGATTAATTTTCAGTTTCCTTTTAGTAAAATTCTTCAAAATAATTGCGTTTCTGACAAAACTACGCGCTAAAACACTTAAAAAAAATTAATGATTTTTCGAAAATTTCACAAATGCATATTTGACTGTAAAACGTGCTCAAATAATTCTGTTGGTCTTTTAGCACACAAATACTCGAACAAATTTTGTCGTTTTTTTTTAAATAAAATTTGACTGAATGAAAGCTGAGTGCAACACAATTTTAGCTTTAGCCGAAAAAAACTGAGTATGTAAGAAATTCGTCGAAATAATTGATTAAATAATTTTTTAAACTGCAATTTGGACATAATTTGGTTAGTTTTTGGTCAAATCCTACGTTCAAAAACCTTATACAAAAGACTGTAAAAAATGTCATTTTCAAATCAATTTAATTATAAGGAAGGATAGAACTGAAGTGAATGATTTTTCAGTTCGGTTGAATTTTTAGCTGAAAAATGTACATAAAAAATGCAATACTTCAAATTTTGTTTATTTTTGATATAATTCCTCAAAAAAAAATGGTAAAAATAATCTTATTTTTGAATTGATTTAGTGACTCTTTACCCGGTTTACAAAAATATCGTAGAAAACATGAATTTTTAAGCAAAAATTGCTCAAATTACAAATTACAGAATTGAACCTAGTTTGATTAATTTTCAGTTTCCTTTTAGTAAAATTCTTCAAAATAATTGCGTTTCTGACAAAACTACGTGCTAAAACACTTAAAAAAAATTAATGATTTTTCGAAAATTTCACAAATATTTGACTGTAAAACGTGCTCAAATAATTCTGTTGATTTTTTAGCACACAAATACTCGAACAAATTTTGTCGTTTTTTTTTAAATAAAATTTGACTGAATGAAAGCTGAGTGCAACACAATTTTAGCTTTAGCCGAAAAAAACTGAGTATTGTTTTTATCTTTAAGAAATTTTTACAGTGTCTATAATTTGGTTAGTTTTTGGTTTATTTTTGGGGAAATCATTCAACCTTACAAGAGGCTGTAAAAAATGTCACTTTCAAACCAATTTAATTGTAAGGAAGCATAGAACTGAGTGAGTGATTTTTCGGTTTTTAGTTCAAAAATGTGCATAAAAAAATAACCGACAGACAGATAACATTGTGAGTTGAATAAAAGCTTTTAAAAATTGTTTAATTTCTCGAAAAAATAAATAAAAATATGATTTTCGACCAATTTAAGTATTTTTTTTTTAACAAAAAATTGTATTATATTTTGAATACTTACGGCAAGACATTTTTGGCCACCGCTTGCATGATGAATAAAGCAGCTTCGCTGGAATCCCACGTAACTCCTGGTGCTTGTAAATTGACAAACATTTGCCTAAAACAACTGCTACTTCCAACAATAAAAACAACATCCTTGACCAAATCGGAGACTTTTAATCGAAAGTCTTTAAAATCATCACCATCTTCAAGCAAACCTTCATGATCCGGTTCCATTTGACAGTGTCTACACAAAGCTGTGATTAATCTCTCAACATATGGCCGAAATAATTCGGTCAATTCTTTACTATTCTTCTGGTACAATTCCTCACTCAAAACGTACCACAAATTAAACGTAATTTCGGCAACTTCGTATTCGTGATGTCCCACACAAATTAAAACTAAATCAAGCACTTTAATCGCATAATGAAACGATTTCGTGCTGCAACTGTTGATAATCTTCTCCAGAAACGATTCAGCAAGTTCGGTAAAAATGCGACAGTAATTAATCGATTTCTCTTGGTCTTCATTTGCCACCGATAAATGGTAAACAATTTCCAAATTAATCACGTTATTAAATAAGTATGTTTCGAGGATTTGTTGATTGTTGTTGTCTTCCAGACATTGTAATAACGTGCAAATGCAATCAGAGGCGGCATCGTGTAAAGAACCGGCCACACTTTGTGGTTTATCACCTTCTGTTGGTTTGTAGTTTAGAATTGAGAAAGCACGTGATATTACCACATTATTGGCAATATCGTTTAGAGCGATTGCTCCAACTGATACCCAAGATGTGAAACAACGTAGAATTTTTACATTGATTTGGACGTTTTCTTGCCAGTTATTGCCATATGTGTTGGAACAATGGGTGAGGAAGTCGTTTACGGTGCCAGCGCATGATTTCAAATCCTCCAACATTACAATTCGGCGGTTTTCGCCCAACCTAAGTTAAATAAGAATTAAAAAAATGTTTAAAAAAAAGCTTTTATTTAAAAGATGCACTAAATAGTAAAAAATAAGCGAATATTTTTTCTTACAGGTTAAAATTCTAAAATTTATAAAAGCTGTGGGAGTTGTCAACTGAACAAAGTAATTCTGTAATGCCGTAGTTTTATAACTGTCAAAGCTTTTATAAATTTTAGAATTTTAACCTGTAAGAAAAAATATTCTCCTGTGATTGAATTTTATTTTTTACTTTTTAGTCTTTATTTATTGTGACGTCCAAATGACCAACATACCGTCTATACAGGGTGAGTCACTGATATGGGCATGCTCGATTACACCTACACCATCAATGATATCGAAATGAGTCAAATGTCACAGCAAATGGGAGGCCAAAGTGCATTTTTTAAATTATTTTGCTCTATACAGGGTATTCCATTTTTACAGTGCAGCCTATAACATCGTTTTTTTTTAATGGAACCGCTGTATATTTGTACATATTTTAATTTGCATTTCTTTAAGCTTAAAAAATCCGTTTAATTTTTTTAATTTGCTTTAACCGTTTAGAAGTTATTTAATTTTTTCTACAATTTAGTGCGTTTGCAGACACATTATTAAAAAATCGCAGTACCCTTGGTATTCGGGATATCAAGTTGGGACTTTATCCATATGTAAACAACTGTTTGAGGTATCTTTCGGTGGCAAGATCGTTCATTTTTATTGTAGGATCTCCTTGCTGTGACACATTCATTTTAGGACAATTTGAAGGACCATAACTTGATTTTTTTAAATAGCACCCCCTGTATTTTATTACTAGATCCTATTCAGTGTCTCATTTTACATCTTTTCTACCTCTTAAGTTTTTTCCTAAAAGTTGATAGTTTGGGAGATAATTCGGTTTTTCTGATAAATGCACACAAAATATCTTGAATATTAATGTAGCGTGACATAAAAAACAATAACTTCTGACATATTAACATCAAACTGGCATTTATTGTACGTCACTTTTTTAATTTTGTTGTGAAAATGATTTTTTCGTGTTAAATGCATACAATCTCATCGAGATATAAACTCTAATTTTGAAAAGAAATTATTAAACAAAAATGAAAGAAACGACGGCTCTACCAGAGAAAATATGCAAGAAAGAATTATAAAGGCTTTTCATAGAATAGATCATGCCACATTAAAAGCGGTGAATTTTTAAAAAGAATTGACAAATGTTGTGCTTTATTGCTTAAGAAAGCCCTCATTTTAAACAGTTTTGTAATTGCAAGTAAAATGTTATCGCTATTGATTTTTATACCTCAGTAAATATTTTTTTATTTCCTTATTTCTCCATTGTAATTTTTTTTCATTTTTATTTAATAATTTCTTGTCAAAATTTATATCCTTATGAGATTTGTAGATTTGCATTTTACGCGAAAAAATCATTTTCACAAGAAAATCAAAACATGACATACTATAAATGCCATTTTGACATTGGTATGTCAGAATGTATTGTTTTTCATAGCACGCTTCATTGGTATCCAAGAGATTTTGTGTGTATTTTTCAGAAAAACCGAATTATCTCCCAAACTATCAACTTTTAGGAAAAAACTTAAGAGGTAGAAAAGATGTAAAATGAGACACTGAATAGGATCTAGTAATAAAATACAGGGGGTGCTATTTAAAATAATTAAGTTATGGTCCTTTAAAGTTTCCTAAAATGAATGTGTCACAGTAAGGAGATGCTACAATGAAAATGGACGATTTTGCCATCAAAAGATACCTCAAACAGTTGTTTGCATATGGACAAAGTCCCAACTTGATATCGCGAAAACCAAGGGTATTGCGATTTTTTAATAATGTGCCTGCAAACGCACTAAGTTGTAGAAAAAATTAAATAACTTGTGAACGGTTAAAGCAAATTAAAAAAACTAAACGGATTTTTAAAGCTTAAAGAAATACAAATTGAAATATGGTAAAATATACAGAGGGTGCCATTTAAAAAAACAATGTTATAAGCTGCACTGTAAAAATGGAACACCCTGTATAGAGCAAAATAATTTTAAAAAATGCACTTTGGCCTCCCATTTGCTGTGACATTTTACTCATTTCGATATCATTGACGGTGTAGGTGCAATCGAGCACGCCCATATCAATGACTCACCCTGTATGTCGGTATAAGTTACGGTATGTACAAATCGAGAACCCCTTTGTAAACATAACCTAAAATTTTAAAACCCCATTTAACACATTTAGGGAGCAATTAACAATATAGAATTGCATTGTCACGCAGATTACGTAAGCATGTTAAATTTCATTTCATTGCGACTACAGGAACCCTCTCAAATTTACAAATCGAGAACCCCTTTGCAAACATAACCTAAAACTTCAAAACCCCATTTAACCCCTTTCGGGGGTATTTAAGTACATAGGATTGCATTGTCACGCAGATTAAGTATGCAAAATTTCAATTCAGTGGGACAAGAGGAACCCTTTCAAATTTGGCTCGGAAAATATAAACGGACAGACAGACAACATTATGAGTTAAATAAAAGCTTTTAAAAAGTGCTCAAATTATCACAATATTGAACCCAGTTTGATTAATTTTCAGTTGCCTTTTGGCAAAGTTTGACAAAGAACGCGCTAAAAAGCTTAAAAACAATTAATGATTTTTCGATCAAGTTTAGTAAAATCCCACAAAAGATGTGTTTTTAGCTGCTAAAAAGCACCTCGAAAAAATTGTATATTCGACTGAAAAACGTGCTGAAAAATACAAATACTTGAAGAAATTTTGTCGCTTATTTTTGATAAAATTTGTCTGAAGGAAAGCTGAGTGAAACACAATGATTGAAAAAAAAAACAAGTTTTATTTTAATTTTTAGGAAATTCGTCGAAATAATTGATTAAATAATTTGGTTAGTTTTTGGTCAAATCCTACGTTCAAAAACCTTATACAAAAGGCTGTAAAAAATGTCATTTTCAAATCAATTCAATTATAAGGAAGGATAGAACTGAAGTGAGTGATTTTTCAGTTCGGTTGAATTTTTGGCTGAAAAATGTACACAAAAAATGCAATACTTAATCAAATTTTGTGTTAATTTTTGATATAATTCCTCAAAATAATTGCGTTTCTTGAAACAATGCTGAAAAAAATGGTAAAAATAATCTTATTTTTGAATTGATTAATTTTTTTTACCCGGTTTACAAAAATTTCGTAGAAAACATGAGTTTTTAAGCAAAAATTGCTCAAATTATAAAAAAAACAATTAACACAGTATTGAACCTAGTTTGATTAATTTTCAGTTTCCTTTTAGTAAAATTCTTCAAAATAATTGCGTTTCTGACGAAACTTCGCGCTAAAACGCTGAAAAAAAATTAATGATTATCCACAAAATATGTGTTTTTAGCTGACGAAGTGTTTTTTGACGAAGATCCTCGAAAAAATTGCATATTTGAGTGTAAAACGTGCTCAAATAATTCACAAATACTCGAACAAATTTTGTCGTTTTTTTAAATAAAATTTGTCTGAATGAAAGCTGAGTACAACACAATTTTAGCTTTAGCCGAAAAAAACTGAGTATTGTTTTTATCTTTAAGAAATTCGTCAAAATAATTGATTAAATAATTTTTACAGTGTCCAAATAAAAAAAAACGTGCTGAAAAAATACAAATACAAATTTTGTCGCTGAAACACAATGTTAGTTTTGACAGAAAAAAAAACGAGTATTGTTTTTATTTTTAAGCCGAAATAATAATTAAATGATTTTTTAAACTGTCTAATTTGGTTAGTTTTTAGTTTATTTTTGGGAAAATCCTTATACAAAGGCTGTAAAAAATGTCACGTTCAAATCAATTTAATTCTAAGGAAGGATAGAAATTGAATTCATTGATTTTTTGGTTCGGTTCAATTTCTAGCTCAAAAATGTGCATAAAAAGTTGAAAAAAATACAGTACTTAATCAAATTTTGTGTTTATTTTTGACATAATTCCTCAAAATAATTACGTTTCTTAAAACAATGCTAAAAAAAAAAAAATTATTTCATTTTTGAATTGATTATTAAAATATCGTGAAAAACATGAGTTTGTAAGGAAAAACTTGCTCAAATTATCGAAACTAACAATATTGAACCTAGTTTGATTAATTTTCAATTCTTTTGAGCAAAGTTCTTCAAAATAATTGCATTTCTGACGAAAGAGCGCGCTAAAAATGTCATTTTCGAATAAGTTAATGATTCTTCGATACAATTTAGTAAAATCTCACAAAATATGTATGTTTAGCTGAAAAACGTGCTGAAAAAATTCGGTTGTAATTATTATTTTTGATAGAATTTGTCTGAATGAAAGCTGTCAAAAGTAATGTTAGTTTTGAGAGAAAAAAAACCTTAGTACTGTTTTTATTTTTAAGTGTCTAATTTGGTCATAATTTTGTTTATTTTTAAATAAATAACCCGTTCAAAAACCGTACAAGATTATTATTATAATTATTATAATATTAAGATAGAACTAACTTGAGTGAATTTTTAGCTCAAAAATATGCATAAAAAGTCGAAAAAACACATTATTTAATAAATAGTGGGTAAACAGTGGTTTATTTACCCTATTTATATCGTGAAAAACATGAGTTTTTAAGCAAAAAATTACTTAAATTATCGAAAAAGGCAAAATTAACACAAAAAACATAAAAAAATAATGTGTTTCTTACCTTTTTTTAGGCAAAATCACTCAAAAAAAAACCTAATTTAGTGATGTTTTGACCACATTTAACAGAAAAAACCGAGTCAATAAACAAAACAAAAAAAAAACTCAACAATAAATAAAAGGTTTAACGCTCTAAAACAATAAAATTAACTCCATGTTAGTGCTTTTTCAGCCGACATTAAGAACCGTTTTATTTTCGATTTAATTTAGGATTTTTTTGCTGTTTTTAAATATAAAATTTTACCAAAAATCCTGCAAGAAGCAGCAAACTAAAGTCACTTTAAACACAATTTATTGATTTTTATTTATATTTTTCGATTCAAAAATTGTCTTTAATTCCAAAAAAATTCTTGAAAAAAGCAAAAATAACACAGAATTTGTCCAAAATTCGTCGTACTAAGAGGGTTTCTGGCTAAAAACTTCGTAAAACTTTTTTAATAAATTGTTAAGCAAAATCACTCAAAAAACTAAAAAATAACGTTATTTTTTATTTAATTTAATGATTGTTTGACCCGATTTAGCAAAAAAACGAGTTATTAAACAAACCAAAAAAACTCAATAAAAAATAAAACGATTGAGAAACACCATTTTGGTGATTTTCAGCTTACTTTGCCAAAATTCCTCGTAACAATTTAGTTTTTAACAAAAAAGAAAAAAATCTTTGTTACAACATTTTACCAAAAACCTGCTCAGAGGCAGCAAACTAATGTCACTTTAACACAATTTACTAATTTTCATTTAAATTTTTCGACAAATTCGTCATTTTTTGACTTATTCTTGACAATATTATTCAAAATAACTGCGTTCCAACAAAAAAAAAACGCCCTAATACGCTAAAAAAAAGAAAAAAAATGTAATTTTCGACGTTAATTTAATTATTTTTCGATCCAGTTTAGTAAGATCTTGCAAAAATTGCAAAAAATTTGCTCAAATTTACGAAAAAAGCAGAGACCTGAAATGACTAGTTTTTAGCTTACTTTTCACAAAATTCCTTAGTGAAACTTTTTTAATAAATTTGGAAGGAAAATCTCACCTCAAACTTAAAAAAAAACGAAAAATAGTATTATTTTTGATGTTTTCCTCCAGATTAAGCATAAAACTACTAAAAAAAAGACAAAAATAACAAAATTTTTCCCCCAATTCAACAAAGATTCGACGTATTTCTGCTAAAATTTTACTAAAAAATGGCAAAAAGCCCAAAAAAGTTCCAAGTTCTGCTTGAAAACGCAAAAAAAAACATTTAGTAAAAATTTTTTTTTGATAATTTCATGGTTAGACATTTTGTAAAAATTTTTTTTTTTTTGATAATTTGATGGTTTTCGGTCGTTTAGCAAAAAAAAACCTCAGAAAATAATTTTCCGACAAAATCCTTCGAAATAATTGAGTTCTTTGAAACATTCGCAAAAAATTAATGTAATTTTTTATGCTAAAGAACTGAAGCTTAAACTGAAAAAACGAAAATAACAACACAGAGTAACCAACCTAAAAAAAAAATCATGGCCCCCTTATCCCAAAACATCCTGAACGAATTAATTCAATGAAGTCAGTAAAGTATTTCATAAGTGGCACAGAATTTATAGAATTTAGTGACATAATGTGTAATTTGCAACATAGGAAAATAATTTAATAATTAAGTAATTTTTCATAAATAAAACTTACCTAACAGACCGGCTTTCGAGTTCTTCGGGCAAAACAGTCAAAATCTCCAACAGGGGCCACATATTAGTGGTTGTAAACCTATTAATCAAGTCTAGGGCTGCCTGCTGCCATGTGGGCATCTGCAGAATCAAGTCAGCCAAAGCTAGACACAACTGAGTCACAATAACAGTATTAGTGTCCTCATTAATTTGGCTAATATGCTCCAGAAGCGAATTTCGCAAACTCTCATGAGCTTCCGTTGGCAATTCGTGAAAAGAGTGATGGATTTTCGTCCTCATTGTTTGTGCCCCAAAATAACATGATTCCAGATCACGTTTGTGGTGGAGCAGTTCGTCGGCAATTGTCCACGCATGGACCTAAAACACCACGAGCTCGCAATTCGACAAAATAAATAATTTACGGAAAAACTCACGGATTTTTGGAGCTCTCCCAGCCACTGTGAGGCTCTTTCTTTTTCGGTCGTGTTCGGATTGTTGTACAATGCGGACACGGCCGCGTACACCAAGTTCAAGCTCGGCTTCGAATCCATTTCCAAATCACATCATAAATGAGCAAATTAATTGTAAAAATACATTAAATATTCGTAAACTGTCCACAAACGTCAAACAACAGCCAGAAAATGGATGTCACTAGATTACCACGATTGCCAACCGTGATCCACTGCCAAAAGGCGGCAACCAGCAATACACGCCCATTTTGATTGGTCGAGTCAAACTTGACGGTTTATCATTTGAATCAAAAAACTCATCTCAACTACAAGTTTTTGGCTATTTTATCACCTCCATTTCAACATTTGTGTGTGTTATTTTAATGTTAACGATTTTAACCAGTGACTATGTTTATGCAAGTAAGTTGTCCTAACCCTTATCTGGGTTTCTTAACCAAACTTTAGTTTTCGCCCCCTGTGAGACTAGAACTCAGAAAACCTCAACCGAAACAACTCGAACCAGATAATGCCGTCTTATCGCTGGCGCCTTTCACCCCAAACCCGAAAATTTGCTTCGAAAATGTTAAAATCGGTCAAACGGCCAGGCAAAATTTGGTCATTCTAAACCCGACAGGACATGCACAAGATGTAAGTTTGTTCAAGTTTAAGGGCCAGGATTGAGTCGCGTTTTTAGCTGATTGTGCGAATTACAACTCCGGAAGAAATTCATTTGCGTTTGAGCTGGGCTGGATGTAGGATAGATGCCCAGAGTGAGGAAACACTCGAACTTGGGTGGACCCCCACATGTGAGGGGGCTTGGAGGGTTAATTTATGTGTCACTGATGGTGTAGGGATGTGCCGAAACGTTCCCATCGTTCTTAAAGCAGCCACTTTGAACGTAAGTTTATAATAAACTAATCATACCGTGTGGTTATTTAATTTATGATCAGAGTAGGCTTTTGAATGACATCGCTGATTGAGTAACCAAATTTTGAATTAGAATTCTTAGTGTTGACTAGTTTCTAATCAGTAATCAATCACACAAAAAAGCCGTTCGTTTTTCTTCATCATGTTCGTGTGGATCACTATCTCTTTTTAACAAATACCATTAAAGTAACGCAGAGCTAGTGACGTATGTCGAAAACGTAATGATGGGGGAGAATAATTAAATAAATAAAAATAAAAATGTAAAGGTAATTTTAGGGCCAGGGGCAATTTTTTTACGTATTTTTGACACTTGAGTGACTGAAATTCAATTAATGAATATTCTACTATTTTTTAGTTTTATTAATATTCTTGTATAGTCGATTTTTTTTTATAATCAACTGTCAAAGACTCGTCAGGTTGGCATTTCCATAAATAGTAATTTTTTTGAGTTAAAGTTGGTACACTTTTTTACCTGGTAAATTCAATTTAAAAATCTTTACAAATTTTTAAAGTTGTCTTTAAGTTACAACACGTACAACACATGGATTTAATTCAGCGATTTACGAATCTAAATTTCAGTGACTGCATAATCCAACCTAAAACTTACGTCCCGATTGTCAAATCTGGTGTGCAAAATGTCATATACCGTATACAGTTAGTTTCGAAAGTAGTTGAACATGAACTTTTAGGGTGATACAGTCTGGTCTTTATCAGAATTTAAAAAAAAAAATGAACTGTAGGTAAAGAATTATTGTAGAAATACTAAAAAATGCACATGTACAGGGTTATTCATAAATATGCGGCAATAATTGAACCTCAAACCTATAAAATTGCCGCATATTTCCTGTATAAATTTAGTAATATTTTGATTGATTTGCATCTGAATTTTTTTCTACAATTTATTAATTCAGAATATTAATAAATATTAATCGATAGACCAATTGTGTAGCGCACATTTAATTTACACTCAAATTCGTTGATTATTTCAATTTAGTTAGCATTTATTTTGCTAAAATCAAATTAATCAATCAATTTTTTAAAGTATTTTTAGGATAAAAGAATGTCTTTAGAAAAAAATTCCCTAATGACATAACACCTATGTTAATAATACTAATTAATTAATGTTTATTATGACATTTTAGAAAAAATCTGAAAAAATCTTGCCCTGTTATTTATTTGTTTTTGTATTATCTGTACTTTATGCTATTTTAAATTTTTTTATTTGTTTTAAAATTATATTTTGTACTATTTTGTCTGTTGGAAATAAATTAACTATTATTATTATTATTATTATTATTATTATTATTATATGAACACAGAAAAATAAACAGAATTTAATAGCAAACGCTGATTTCTGTGTTAATTTTTGAGATAGAGTAAAAATATAGTTTTAGCAGATTCACTTTTTACTGTTTTCCGTCAAAAATGTATTTATTTTAAAATAATCTAAAAGCTGTTAGAACATTTCTTTCATTTTTTTACGAAAATAATTATCGCTAAAAGTAATGATTTTATCATAACAAGAATTATTTTCGCTATTTTTAAAAGCTTTTATTTAACTCACAATGTTGTCTGTCTGTCGGTTATTTTTTCGGAGCCAAATTTGAAAGGATTCCCGTTGTCACACTGAATTGAAATTTTGCATACTTACTTGATCTGCGTGACAATGCTATCCTATGTAGTTAAATACCCCCGAAAGGGGTTAAATGGGGTTTTAAAATTTTAGGTTATGTTTACAAAGGGGTTCTCGTTTTGTACATACCGTAACTTATACCGACATAGACGATATGTTGGTCATTTGGACGTCACGGTAGATGTACAGTGTAATAAAAATAAATCTATGCAATAAATAAAGACTAAAAAGCAAAAAATAAAAATATTTAAAAAAATGTTTTTTTTTAAGTTGTTATTTAAAAGATGCACTAAAAAGTAAAAAATAATGCATTTCAATCACAGGAGAATATTTTTTCTTAAACGTTATAAAAGCTTTGGGAGTTATAAAACTACGGCATTACAGAATTACTTTGTTCAGTTAACAACTCCCGAAGCTTTTATAAATTTTAGAATTTTAACCTGTAGGAAAAAATATTCTCCTGTGATTGAAATACATTATTTTTTACTTTTTAGTGCATCTTTTAAATAAAAGCTTTTTTTAAAAAACATGTTTTTTTATATATTTTTATTACATTTTATTCTCAGGAATAACAGCTCACATTTTCAGAATATTCTCTTTGTTTTTTTTTTTAAACTTTTAAACCAAACTGGAAATTGAGTTTTTGTTGTCAAAATATAAATTTTTTTTTACCAAAATTTTGTAATAAATGGTTAACACTAATTTTTCTATTATTAAATCAATATTTAAGCTATTTTTAATGATTTCAAAAACTAATTCAGTGTTTGATGATAATATTAAATAGTTTATATTTTTCTGCATGTGATTTATTCAGAATTTTTGTACAATTTTTTGTTATCAATTAAATATTAATTAATACATTCGGTTCACTTTGATAAAAACCATTGTGGTGCAAATCTTGGCATTAACTTTTATATGGTTAGTCATTTGCACCACAATGGTTTTTATGAAAGTGAACCGAAAGTAGAGATTTTATGATTTCTAGTGTCAATGATGTATTTGAGCAATTTTTGATATTCATTAATTATTTTTAGGGGCTAGTGACATTAATAAATTTTATCTATAATTACTGATTTCTGTGTGTTTATTAGTCTACTTTTCATTTTTTTTTTACTTATTGTTTATTTTTTTAAAAACATCCATGTTTTATTATTTTAGAAAACCAAGAAAGGGAACCAAAAACGTTTGCCTCGCTTTGTGGCCAAGAAAATCACTTCACCTGTCCAAAATATTAAGCGAAAATCACCACAAAAACGAGCAATTCTCCCAAACATTACAAACATGCCAACAATTATCGTAAATCCTTCAGAAAGTGAATTGTTCAGCAGTGGTAAAGAAAATTTCGATTTTTGTCCGAGTATTGAAACCAGACGAGACACTTACACCGTAAACCAAAACATCCCCGAGATTTTTAACGACAGTTTAGAAAACATAACAATGGTAAAATCCCCAACTGTTTCATTCGAACGTCGACTACAATCAACGTCGTTTTTATTAACACCATCGAATGACATTGATTTCAATCCAGAACGTTGCTCAACCGACGAAAAATCAATCGATAAAACGGATTCTTGTCTACAATGCAAACCTAAAACACTATTTAACGACACAACTTTCGAAATTGTGAAAAACTTGAGTAGCGAAACTTATGTTAAAAATCTAAGTGCGGAAACGTACAACATTTCCGACAATTCACCGTCTGGTAGTTTTTCAATTTCGAAAAAATGCCGCCTTGATAGTCTGACCGGAAACGGTGTAAAAATGACCATTGAGGCTGATTTGTGGTCGAAAAATCTAGTCACAATTCGGGAAGAAAGCGAATATAACGCTACACCAATGAAGCGCAAAAGTGACGTCACGTTTCACGTGACGTCACCCAAACGCCCAAATCTGGGATTCCCCCAAGAGTGGGCCAAACAGCGCAATATTGTTGTTTTCGACCCGGAAGTTGTAACGTGGTTAGAGTCACAAGAGGAGAATTTTAAAAAGTGGCTTAATGCTGTTTTAACACCACCACTAGATCTCGATTCAAATGATCAAAGCCATCCTTTAGATGTAGCCAAGCTTTGGCGCACTTGTATGGAGAAAAAAATCGAAGTGGCCCCAACTAGGGAAATAGTCTCGCAAAAATATCACAACAATGCCAAATTAAACGCCTTAAGGCGGGCCGCTAAAACGGTTTACCAATCACGTGACATTCAAAATGTTTTGGTTAAAGTTTGGGCGATTATTGATTGTGGTAAACTTGCCTTGCGGAAAGACCGTGATGTTCATCTCGATTTGCGCTTGCAGGCCGATATTATGCAAGTGATTTTGAGTTATAATCCACTGTGGTTGCGTATTGGTTTGGAGACGATTTACGGACGGGTGATTCCCCTAAATTCGAATTCCGATATTAAAGGCTTGACCCGTTTTCTTTGGGAGCGTTTTATGCGGGATCCAGGTTTATTGCGTAAACACCGTTCCGTCCATTCTGAGAAATACAAATCGGAGATTAAACAATTCATTTTAAAGAAATTCCTGGCCTTGATTTTTTTTCTAGATAGGGCCAAAAGCAACAAATTGATAGGACATGATCCATGTTTGTTTTGTAAAAACGCACCTATTAAAGACAGCCAAACGGCTCTTACGACTTTTGCCCGTGAAACGGTTTCGTCAATGGGCGATATTACCAAATATTTGAAACACTTTCAATACATTCTAGTACATAAACAAAACTACTTGAATGAGTTTGATTATGCTGTTAAGTGTCTAGGTGTTGATTTACGTGA
Organism: Tribolium freemani; assembly: GCA_939628115.1. Lineage (NCBI taxonomy): Eukaryota > Metazoa > Arthropoda > Insecta > Coleoptera > Tenebrionidae > Tribolium > Tribolium freemani. The sequence goes on along the minus strand of OW626786.1, from coordinate 15,571,544 downwards.
CGGTATTAGACTAACACGAGTCATGGAAATTATACTTTTGGAAAATAATTTGAGTGATAAGCTTCGTGTTCCCACAATCTCACGGTTACAAAAAGTACACAACATGAAAATCGTTTTTGAGGCTTTGGAACGTTCAGGTTTCCAAATCTTGTACGATATAACACCAAGTGATATAGTCAACGGTCACAAAGAGAAAACTTTATCGTTTCTGTGGCAGATTATACACAAAATGCAAACTCCACTAATGGCCAAAAGTGTGACAATTATAACAAACTGGTGGCGAAGTTCTACAATTGTGAAAAAACGAAACGATTTGAAACAAATTCGTAAAATAAAAAACACAGCTGTGATCACAATCCAAAGTTACGTTCGCATGTTTTTGGCCAAAAATCTCTACAAAAAACTACGAAAAAGTGTTATTTACGTACAAAAGTGTTACAAAGCGAAGAAACAGAAACGTGAGTTTGATAATTTAAAGGGAGCTGTTTTAATAATTCAGAGACTTTGGAGAGCAAAGTTAGCAATGAGACAACAATTGTACAGCTATCAAATTTTAAGAGAGACAGTTATTTGGGTTCAAAGACGCTTTAGGGCTAGAATTACTAATCGACTGACACAAGCTACGATTTTTGTGCAAAAGTCTTGGAGAGCGAAATGTGAAAGAAAACGTTTCAAGCAACTTAAACACGCAATTGTTGTCATTCAGAGGCGTTTTCGAGCGAATCAAACTGCAAAATTACAAAGGGAAGGTTTCAAAACGCTCAGGAAAGCCGCAATTTTGATTCAACGCAAGTGGAGATTGAGGAAATCAATGATTGAATATCGCAATTTGAGACGGACTGTTGTTTTTGTTCAAATCAAATGGAGGGCTAAACTGGCAGCTAGAAATGCAATTTTGCGATTTGAAGCTTTGAAGAAAGCCACTTTAGTGATTCAGAGACGTTTCAGAGCGAATCAATTGGGCAAAATTGCAAGGAATCATTTCGAAGAGTTGAAACTGGTAACAGTTTTGGTTCAGAGAAGGTGGAGGGAAAAGTTGGAAATGAGGCGTCAAGTTGCCAATTTCCAGGCTTTGAAAACTGCAACTGTGGTCATCCAGAGACGTTTCAGAGCGAAATTGGAGTCGAGAAAATATCAGAATTTGAAGAGAGCCACAATTTTAATTCAGCAATATTGGAGGGCTGTTTTATTAATGAGAGTTGAATTGAAGAAATATCAAAGTCTCAAATTGGCTACACTTTGCATTCAGAGGTGTTTTAGAGCAAATCTTGCTCGCGAAAGCGATCGAAACAATTTTATCAACTTGAAGAAAAATGTTATTGTGATCCAGAGACGTTTTAGAGCGAATAAAGCTGGAACATTGCAAAAGGAACGTTTCAATATGCTCAGGAAAGCCACAATTTTGATTCAACGCAAGTGGAGATTGAGGAAATCAATGATTGAATATCGCAATTTGAGACAGACTGTTGTTTTTGTTCAAATCAAATGGAGGGCTAAACTGGCAGCTAGAAACGCAATTTTGCGATTTGAAGCTTTGAAGAAAGCCACTTTAGTGATTCAGAGACGTTTCAGAGCGAATCAATTGGGCAAAATTGCAAGGAATCATTTCGAAGAGTTGAAACTGGTAACAGTTTTGGTTCAGAGAAGGTGGAGGGAAAAGTTGGAAATGAGGCGTCAAGTTGCCAATTTCCAGGCTTTGAAAACTGCAACTGTGGTCATCCAGAGACGTTTCAGAGCGAAATTGGAGTCGAGAAAATATCAGAATTTGAGGAGAGCCACAATTTTAATTCAGCAATATTGGAGGGCTGTTTTATTAATGAGAGTTGAATTGAAGAAATACCAAAGTCTCAAATTGGCTACAGTTTGCATTCAGAGGCGTTTTAGAGCAAATCTTGCTCGCGAAAGCGATCGAAACAATTTTATCAACTTGAAGAAAAACATTATTGTGATCCAGAGACGTTTTAGAGCGAATAAAGCTGGAACATTGCAAAAGGAACATTTCAATACGCTCAGGAAAGCCACAATTTTGATTCAACGCAAGTGGAGATTGAGAAAAACAATGATTGAATATTGCAATTTGAGACGGACTGTTGTTTTTGTTCAAATCAAATGGAGGGCTAAACTGGCAGCTAGAAACGCAATTTTGCGATTTGAAGCTTTGAAGAAAGCCACTTTAGTGATTCAGAGACGTTTCAGAGCGAATCAATTGGGCAAAATTGCAAGGAATCATTTCGAAGAGTTGAAACTGGTAACAGTTTTGGTTCAGAGAAGGTGGAGGGAAAAGTTGGAAATGAGGCGTCAAGTTGCCAATTTCCAGGCTTTGAAAACTGCAACTGTGGTCATCCAGAGACGTTTCAGAGCGAAATTGGAGTCTAGAAAATATCAGAATTTGAAGAGAGCCACAATTTTAATTCAGCAATATTGGAGGGCTGTTTTATTAATGAGAGTTGAATTGAAGAAATACCAAAGTCTCAAATTGGCTACACTTTGCATTCAGAGGTGTTTTAGAGCAAATCTTGCTCGCGAAAGCGATCGAAACAATTTTCTCAACTTAAAGAAAGCCACTATTGATATTCAAACAAAATGGAGAGCCGAACTAGCAATGCGCTACGAAAGAAACAAGTACAAACGTTTGAAACAAACAGTGATTGCAATTCAAAGACTGTGCAGAAACCGACTAGAGTTGGAAAAGAAAAAAAAGGATGCTGCAAGTGTTGTTATACAAAAGTATGTGAGAGGGTTTTTGGTGCGTCGAAAGTTTGCCGAATTTTTAACACCTGAAGCGATTGCTAGACGAAGGGAAAACGCAGCTGCGACTAAAATCCAGGTTTGGTTTATTTATTTATTATTAGCCCAGTCAAATTAAACAAATCGGTGGAAAAAAATTCAAAGGAAGTTGGATTTTTTTTAAACGATTCCTTTACACTTGGGTGATTCTTTTAGGGCCTACATTAGAAACTTTTTAACTTCTAGTAAAGATAGAATTTTAAAATTTAGTATACGATCCAAATCGACCATTTTGAGTTCAACTAAATTATTTTCAAAATGGCTGAACTTCCGGAACGAGGAGAAATTGGCGCCAACTTTGAAATTTTAAATAGTAACCACCTATTTTTATTACATTTTTGAATTCGCCTTTTGAAACTGACTAAAATATACTCTAGTTGTTAGTACTTATGTGTCATAGTTTTTGACGTATGTCAATTTTTTTGTGCAAATTTTCATTTACCGGGGTTTATTTAAAATATCACAGCTCTTGAACCCTTTACAGTAAGTGAATAATTCTTTTTGCATTTGATAACCAAAGGTTTGAGGGATCTTCTAAAATCTTCAGAATTTTAAACTGTCAAATTGCAAGACTACTATGATTTTTTGAAAATGATGGTCAAGAAATGATTATAATTCAGTTTTTTCAAATGGAATGACCTTGTTTTTTCAATGGCAATCAAAAGAACATCGATTTTTATGGAGACTTTTATCAACATCTTCTATATCTATCTCTTACAGTTTTTGAAATAATCGCAAAAAAATGATTTTTAGATCATTATTTTCATTTTTAATCGAGTAAACTTTCAAAAAATGCGATAAAGTTGTGCTAGTAATTAAAAGAAATGTTTGATTTGTCTACCATTTTCATTCAAGAAGTTCAAAATTAGATGGCAGACTGATTGAGTTACTTTACATAATTCACTAAGTTATAATAAACAAATAATTAAATATTATTGTTTTACTGCTTATTCGATTATGAACCATCTAAAAACTAAATAAAATGTTAAAGTTTGACAACTGTTGACCATTTTATAAGACCTACTTGATTAACGATGAAAATTACAAAGTAAAGTTCGTTTTTTGTGATTTTTTTCAAAAACTGTACGAGATAGGTATAGGAAATGTACATAAAAGTCACCATAAATGTCGATGTTCTTTCAAATACCGTTAAGAAAATAGGGTAGTTCCATTTGAAAAAACTGAGTTATAGCCGTTTTTTGATAACCATTTTGAAAAAATCACACTACCCTTGAATTTTGACAGATGACAATTTTGAAAATTCTAGATGGCTCTTCAAACCTTCCGTTATCGAATACAAAAAAAATTATTCACTTATCGCAAAGAGTTGAAGGGCTGTCACATTTTAAATAAACTCCAGCAAGTGAAAATTTTAACAAAAAAATTGACAAATGTCAAAAACTATGACAGATAAGTACCAACAACTAAGGTACATTTTAGTCAGTTTGAGAAGGTGAATTCAAAAATGCAATAAAAATGTGGGGTTACTATTTAAAATTTCAAAGTTGGCGCCCATTTATCGTAGTTCCGGAAGTTCAGCCATTTTGAAAATAATTTAATTGAATTCAGAATGGTCGATTTAGATTGTACACAAAATTAAAAGAATCAGCCTGTATATCAAAAGTCCCCGGAGGAGGGGGGCGAGCTCGAGGAGGGAGAGGGGGTTAAAGCTGTCTTTTTTTGGTTTTTTGCTTATATCTCGGAAACAGTCACTCCTATTAATTTTTATCTTCTTACCAAAATTAAAGCCGATAAAATTTCCTACAAAATAGTCCTAAGAATTTTTGTTGTAGGACTAACTATAAGCAAGTTATCGGTCTGGAAAAAAATAATCATTTAAAAAAATGTGATTTAAAATGCTAACAATAAATTGAATTTATTAGGTCTAACACTTCATTAGAGGAGAAGAAGGGAGGCATGAGGGTTAATGAATATGTTGCATTTTCATCTTCAACCCAAAGATTGAAAACTGAATTACAGTCTTGTTCAGTACAATATTAATAGACAGATAATTTAACATGGATGTTTTGAATCAAACTTACAATAAACTGAATGTATTGAGTCCAAAAGTTCATTCTATCATATCTTTTGGGTCATCCCCACATGCTGAATTGTCGTCTTCAACTGGAGAGCCCGAGGAAAGAAAGTATTTTCCTCCCTTATTTCCCTCTCTTAGCTTAGTTGGGGAACGCTTTACACATATAAATACTTATGATATACTAATGTTTAATGATGCAGTGTCATGTACACACCAAACTTTAAAAGCTAGTAGCTCGCTTACGGTTAGTCCTACAACTAAAATGCATAGGACCATCTTGTAGGAAATTTTATCAGCTTTAATTTTGATAAGAAGATAAAAATTGATAGGAGTGACCGTTTTCGAGATATAAGCAAAAAACCAAAAAAAGTCCCTCGGTGACTTTTGATATAATTATGTTAACCCAAGTGCAAAGGAAGCGTTTAAGAAAAATTCCAACTTTCTAGGAATTTTTTCCACCGATCGCCTTATTTTTGTCTAATTTTGTAATTAGGCTTTTTGGAAGAGGTACAAAACGCGTTTAGCTCAAGGACCTGAAGTGTTGAGGATTTGTGAAAGGTTGAGGAAAGCTAATGCATCAGCAGAGCCACAAAATACAGTCGGGTCACGATGCCAGAAAGCCGTTCTAGAATTGAGGACTGGGAAATTATCAGTTGGGGAGCTGCTCCGAGTTTTGAGGGATTTAGGTAAGGCAGAATTACAATTAAAAAAAATTATTCTTCCTCAAGAATTAATTATCCCAGCAAACACTAAAATATAACAGTGATATAACGGCAACATAACATTATAACATATAATGTAACAGGTAATATAACGTAAACTTTTATGCATTTATGTTAAAATTTCCGCCTTAAAGAATATAACACTAACATAACTGTGATGTAACTCCGTTATACTAATGTTATATAAATGATATATTGCCACCACATAACATCAGTATAACATAATATATAACTGTAACATAACTGTTATATGACTGTTATACTAATGTTACATAAATGAAATACTGCTTCAACATAACAACAGTATAACATAAATGTTATAGTTATATTTATGTTATATATTTATTTATATTACACTTTTTAGTTGTGATAGGTAAATAAAAAATATAGTTTTATTTTTATACGTTTTATTATAATAAGTATTGCAAGATTAAAACATTTTGCATTCTAATAATAAATTACCAAATATAGTAAGAAACAAGATCGATCCCGTCCCAGAGCTTATTAAAACTCTAATTAAATTTTGGCTCACAAATAACTACGTACCAACTAGTGTATTATAATAAACCGATTAATATAAACATTTCTAAATATGTACTGTCGTCTATAAAAAGTAACCAGTATAGAAATAAATAATACAAATTTTATAAAAAGAAAAGTACCTATTATTATCCACTCAAGAAAGTAAGGTTATTACCTCTTCTCACAACTCTTCTATAATTATAATTATATAACCAGATTAAATCTAAAAAGCAAGTCAAATTTAACATAACAAAATAAATTCTAAAAGAAAAGATTATCCTAAAAACTAAAAACAATCCAGAAAAAATTAAACAAATATGGATTATCTAAAATATTATAAAATATTCGTATACCATATCTTCCATTGCACAAGTCGAAATTTTAATTAAACTATTTAACTAGCTATGTATTTAACGAACACAAAGTCAGTAAATTTCTAAATATGTATAATTTTAATTATTTTGGTTCTTACACTGAAATAGTTTTTAATAACCACATCTGAAACAGATTTTGTATAAAATCAACAGTATAACTGTAAATTTTTTAAATTAAGTACCTCTAAAAGTGGTAGATAATGTCTGCAAATTACTGACTCAAATATTGCCCCTGACTCCTTTGCAGCAGTTTTAAAACACTTCCGTCGAAATTTTTTAGATGTTGCCTTTTAGATGATTGTCACAGTAATCGGTTCTGCAAATATGTACATGTAATCAAAGCACTTAATATAAAAATAACCTGGTTTAAACATAGTTACATTAAAATAAGAAAACAAAACAAAACGAAATATTTTGTTCACAATTATTACGAGGCCTTTTTCAAATTCTTTATTGTTTTATAAACCATTAAACCACGCCAAATTATCCAAAATTTGTTATTATTTATTATTAAAATAATAATAATAATTAAAAATTAAAATTATTTGTAATAAATGTACTGATGTTAAAGGCTTTAATGTTGTCAGGAAAACATTAAAAAATAAAACTAAACTAAACCTAAGAATATGCGTTTGGCCTTGGTGCCCTTACAGCATTTTCGGAAACAATTAACATCTGTAAAAATGACAAAGTTCCGAATCCACTACCTGCAGTTATCTTTATCATTATCTTTATCTAACTCACAGCTTCATATACTTTTTCTCTCTTTAGAACATCGTCTAAAATTTAATTTAATTTAAAATTTAATTTCCAAAATTCGACTCTTATTTATTTATTTGATTTGGAATTTTGTGAACAACTTGTCCGTAATTTTGAATTCATTATACTGAGAATTTTTAAAAACGATTTTTCTCAGCGGTAAAAGTTATAGTCCCTCTATAGACAATAGAATATTTTACAGATGTTTTAAAAATAGGCATTGGCCTTGTTTTTGTTATTTAGAAAAAAAATTTAATCAATTTGGATAGTCGCTGCCTGTTTAGATCCAAGCATTGTTTTTAAAAAGTATTGAAAGTTCGTATTTTTCATAAAATCTATCAACAACGTGTTCTAAGGGCTTAGCATTATATTTTACCCGCTTTCTAAGCTTTTGCATAAAATTTTTGTACTTAAAACAATTAAATGAAATTAAATAAAACAAGAGCAGCAAAAATTGTGAACATTTTAGGGTCTCACTTACCTTTAGAATATGAACAAAAGAACACCAAAAGTAGGGTTGCCACCTGAATTTTTTTTCAGCCCCGGACACCAAAGAAAATATATAGGAATAAATAAATAGAAATAATAACAACAATAACTTAATTGTTATTACAGTCAAATTTCTGGTAACTATCTATGTGATTAATGAGTTACTTGACTTCTCGTTTGTATTTCTTGAAATTTTTACCTAGTTTAATAAAAATAAAATTCGCAATAAATAATAATAATAATTTCGTAATAAACAAAGTAAAAAATTAAACTTATTTTCACAAGTGTTCATTTAAAAAAAAACTCTAGAGTGCTTTGCAACTAAAAAACAGTTGTTTTGTATGTCTGTGAATAATTCGTACACTTCTTGTCAAATTGAAAGATCTCATAACCTTACTTTTTGATAATTAAAAAAATAAGACATTTCCATATAAATATTTATTTATTATTTATAGAAATTGTTGGAAATGTCTTCCTTGTTGTTCAACACACATAAAACATGCTTTTGAACACTATTTATCAATCTTAAGTTATGAATTCTGGTGAGCTGGTGTAGTAGGCAACCAACAATACAATGATAAAAATTGTGTACTAGCAATTGTAGGACATACGTTAAAATTTCATAGCCTGCTGCGAGTTTTTTTAATAATGTACACCTGATACTACTATATTACAGAATTATATAAAACAATAAACTATAAGAAATATGACAAAAAGCAATATAAAAAATAAGTACTGAAAACAAGCAAAAAAAGTAAGCCACCATTCCAAATCTATTGTTTTAGTAAAATTATATCCGCTAATACGTGTGAAAAGGGTGAATTTATTATAATACATTTTTCCCGAATTTTTCCAATTCTTCTCAAATTTTATTTAAGAAAATGATTCAAAATAGTGAAAAAAGCTAGCTTCCAATCAAATATTTACAGATGTAATAAACGTGTCGTAGAATTTCCAAAATTCTTCGTTAATTAACGTTATTTCCGAAAATTTTATCACAAGAATGTAACAGCGTTGTATTAATGTTATATAATAACGTACTTTGTTATGTTAACGTTATATAACCACAATGTTACTGCATAATGTAACGTCAAAGTAACAGCGTTATATTAAGTTGCTATAACGAAGACTTATAACATTAACTATAACCTGTTACCAAGAGGTTGCATAACATTTATATAACTGTAATATAAATGTGTTATATAATGTTGTAAAACCTAGGTTATAGTTGGTGTTTGCTGGGATTATTCATCGCAGATTTTTTGATTTTATCCCGCTTTTTTAGAATTTGGGACAAGGAGGTGTAAGAGGTTCTGTTTGAAATTGGGCGAGATTTTACCACGCCCCCTTTATGAGACTATAATCGTAACGAATCGGTCGCCCGCTGAAATGGAGGTTTCAACACTGGCGTGTTCAATTTTAATCAACTTCTACCGTTTTGAACCGACTCGAAATGCAACCTGGATTCCGCAATTAATCGAGAAATTATTATCTGTTATGTTGCATTCGTGTGATAAAGAAACAGCTTTGTTTCCCACACTTTGTACCCTCTTTTGGATGTTTGCGCACAATGAGGAATACAAAAATTTCATCGTTTCCAGTGCCAATTTTACGCACAAAATGAGGCGAATTTGCGAACTCTGCGAACGCAAAGCCAAAATGAACAGCAAAGTTAATGTCAAATTCCAGTCGTTTTTTGTGCCCTACAAAGACCTGCCCTTGCCTTCGATGACGCCAGACTGGGGATTTGAACTCAAGCACAAACCCAAGACTTTTACTAACTCGATTCATGCCCTCAAGTGTTTAAGGAATAAGCTTAACGTTTTGTAATATTTTATTTAATGAAATATAGTACTGCTTTTACCAATTTTGTATTTTCATTGATCTAGTGCCGGAAAGGTAAAAAAATCATTGCTCCAAACCACATTATTGTTGATATTTAGGTACTTTAACTTGTCTGGAAGATGTTGTGCATATTTGGAGGTATTCCAGCAAATAATTCTGAAATAAGGCCATTTTTCATTGATCAGTGTACAAGATCAATGTTTTTCCAGAATAAGTTCTAAATATTGCATCAATTCTTTTTCCTTTTGGTATTCCTAAATTTTCAATAGACTGACCATTATATTAAGGGCTGGTTGCTCAGTTCGAGCTTAAGCTTTGGCTTACGTAAACTCGGCTTAAATTTAAACTAGTTTAAACCACAGTTGTGTTGCTCAGTGGAAAGTTTAGCTAAGCCGCGCTGAACTTGTCACTTATGCGGTTGGTAGTACTGTACGCTTGCGCACTTCAACTTGTTTTGACAGTTCTGATTTTGAAAAGTTAGGTTCAGATGAATCATTATTTTAGTACATTGGAGGAACAATATCGCTATAATATGTTTAAAAATGTATCTCAATATAATTATTAATTACTAGAATGGTTTTTTTCTTATTTCATGCGCGGCATATTCAAATTGTGCTTCCTTCTGAAAAAATTCAATTCATCGTTTCCTTTCAGAGCACAGCAATAAATTGATGTGCACAGTTTATTTGTTGCCTTTGTGCATTTAAAGATTTGGCCGTCCTCAGTTTTGAAGCATAACAATTTTAACTGTTTAAAAATTTGTGCTATAATTAAAATCACATAAGATTTACATATCAGTAATTTCTAATATCATTCTTTCCTTGACAGCCGGGTTCTGCTGCAGCAATTAAAAAAATAATGTTTAATACTAGAATAAAAATAAGTAAGTAAATTATTATCATTATACTTTTTTTTAGTTTTTTTTTAATATACTAACTTACAACATGTTGTTGCCATGGCCCTCTACTCATTACTGTTATTGTCAGTGTTGCCAGGTGAATTTTTTGTAATCCCTAGATGCTATGGTCAAAAATCCCTAGAAATCCCTAGACATTGCACTTTCCACTTTCGGTATACAGGATATTTTAAAATTGGTGAATTCCGAGTTCAGAGCATTGAAAAGAATAACTTCAGTGGTCCAATATAGAAAAATAAATAAATAAAGAATCGGGACTTCCCAACGAAAATGCAATGGTTTGAAGGTGCACTAAATTAGCTTAATTTGGGAGTAAAAAAATCTTTGCAATTTTCCATTTCATTTTTAAAAAAATTCCAAAAATTAAAGATTTTTTTACTCCAAAATAAAGTAAATTCTTCACGAAATTGTTTTACGAGACACCCTGTAACATTGAGTTTCATAAACAATTATGATTTCGAAAAAAAGTTTATCTAACCATTTTTGCTTTAACCATTTCATTAATTACACAATATTTAATTAAAAAAGTCAGATGTGATAATTAAATTTTGGTAATTCCCTCTCGAAATACATCAATAGGTCAGTAGGTAATGAGTAATCTTCATAATTCCCTTCCTGTGATAAGTTTGTTCAACTTTTCATCGCTAGAAAGATTAATTGTTTTAATGTTTTGTTAACAACATGTGAATTATTAAATTGTTCTCTAATTTGTGACTCTGAACACAAAAACACCCAAAAATCCCTGGATTATGCCGAAAAAAACTGAAAAAATCCCTTTGTCCCTCAGCAGTTTAAAAATCACTAGATTCGGGATAAATCCCTAGACCTGGCAACCCTGGTTATTGTTCAAATTTATTTGTTTATTACAAGTTTAACTCAAACTGAACAGAAATTTATTAAAAAAAGCTGTTTCTGTGCATCATCAGCAAATTTACTGTCGAATTCGGTAATTTATTGGTTCCTTATCACTAATTATCATTAAAAGCAATTTTTTTTCCATTGTGAAAGTAAGTAGTATATGGGCTTGATGGCCCTCCACCAGTCTATTTTTTATAACATTGTTGGTCTGCATATTTTATGATTTTTTTAATTGTCGCATATTTTTCGTAATGTAGGTGTCTGCTGTTGCATTAAATCTTAGTGCAATTTGGGCCATGGTCTATTTTTTTCATCGAACAAAAGCAAGTAACTTTTTTACACTCTAGTGTTAGTTGAATAAAATTAACCAATTTTATTTTCATTGCGCGTAAAATTCTGTTAACGATTTCAATAAAATTATAAAGTTATGTATATTAATAACGTTAATATTAAAAGTATTTAGAGATAAGCCAATGCTTAAGCGGCCAACATCGACCGCTTAGTTAAACCAATGCTAAGCTTTGGCTTAGTCGATATTTCGTAACTGAGCAACACTCGGTGCCGGCTTAAGCTTAAGCTTAGTTAAACTCGGTTTAAGCTCGAACTGAGCAACCGGTTTATAGAAAGCTCTGTTAAAATTTGATTCGTTAAAAGTTAACAACGCGTATGGACCAACCAAATTGCTTCAATTTGGTCACGTGCTCAGTTAATCACGGATTTAATTGCGAATTAAATTAATTGCGCTTCTAATAAATCTTGGAAAATCAATTACATAATATAAATGTTTAACAACTATTAAAACATCGCCTCTGGGCTGGTTTTTGTTGAAGAAAAATGCACAGTTACAACAAAAAAATTTGTAGTTAGTGATAGTGACTGTAGCCACGTCCACCCCGTGCTGCCACCTACAGGCCGCGTAACCTCAGTCACAATCACGCAAGGTGGAGTGAGTTGTGTTTAGTGTTTTATTCGGTAAGTTTGTACAAAAAGCCCGTAATTGCGGATAAAGTGGTGCCGCAATGCTGGATTAGGACCAGTAACCGATTGGACCGTTAATTTCCGATTGCCCGGCGGTTAAAAGTCGATTTTTGCGTGCAAAAACTTGGAGGCGTCATGGCGTCTTTGTCTCCTGAAAAAGGCGGTTTTTTTGAATGTGCCAAATTTCAGATGTGATTTATTACAATTATGGTTGATGGTTGCAGAGTATTTGACGAGCACTTGCGACCGGCGAGAAATGGCAAAGTAAGGGCTTCGCCGAAAATCATTATCAACAAGAAATTTTTTTCGAGTTTATTGTCAGACCCACTTTACGCCATGTACAACAATAACGTAAGTTTTTTTTTTGTGTTTTCGCTGATTAATTTGTGGTTTTAGAATCAGTACTCGGGGCAGGGGTACCAAAGTACCTACCCCCAGTACCAGCAGAGCTACAATTCGAATTACGGATATGAGGGTTACTCTCAAAGCCAGTACATGAGCACGGTAAGTGGTTACAAGGCGCGTTTGGTTTAGTTACTGTTAAGTTTGTGTCGAGCACATTCACAAGACACCAATTTTACAGAAAATCAACAAAAATCATCTGAGGTTATTTAAAAGTAAAAATTAAAAAGTAAATTAGTTTGCACAAAATGGAAGTATTAAGGTGACAGTAAGTGTGTGTAAGGGTGCCACTAACGTCACAAATTTCATTATTATTTTACTTTAGAATGTTCAGCCAGTGCCTCCTGGTGAGGAATACCCGCAAAACAATTGGGCACCGGTTGGGGGCTACCATAACAACGTTCCAGCCCAAGCTTCAAGCACTTTTGACGGCAAAAACGAAGACGAAGGTTAGTTAATTTATGCGACATTTTTCAATCCAAAATTGTACAATTTCTGTTAGGCAAGTTGCTTTAATCGCATTTATAATTAAAGCAACTAGCACACGCTTGTTGTAATCATGTGAATCATGGTTTGTATTTTTTTGTATAATGTTACGTCTTTAATAATGTATTTTCGTAGGCCGGATTATAACAGAGTAAAGACAGGATCAACGATATTTATCAACCAATGGTTACAAAATGATTTGTATTTTCGTTGTGTAACAATTTTTGACTTGTCTTTTTTTATAGGTGTGGCGCAAGAAAGAAAAGCACAGAACGCCCAATTGATAAAACAACGTGAAGAATATGTGCGAAAAGCGCGCGTTTTACGAAGAGAACTTGAACTTCTACGCAACCAAAAACATGAAATTATGTCGGAAAATTCCTCACAGCGTGACATGGAGTTGATTTTGAAGGAAAATATCAAGTTACAGGTAAATACAATCTATTATTTCAAACATCCGAGGAGTTATTTCATGCCAAAATTACCAATTAATTTTCCTATTTTTTTGCGAGGTTTTATTACCAAATAAAGAAGCATTTTATTTGGTTTTATTGTTTGTATTTTTCGAGCGTTTAAACACGTTTTGGTGGTAAAATTTCGTCTTATTTTTGTCTGAAAATATAAAGGTTGTGTATTTTTGCTTTAATTTGTTGGTTTAATCCATTTAAACGAAATAACTTCATTTTCGACCTAGTCGAGTGTATTTTTAAATAAATTTTCCTGAAATGAGTATGTGTTTAATCCCAGACAACATAATTTTCTACCTAATTTGGTAATTTCGCGAAATTAGTTGAGCATTAATTTTGATTTAGTGTACTAATTTTCGACTTGATTAAGTAAAATTTGTCAAGAAAATAGTTTTTAAGGTTAAGAATCTGCTAAAAACCAAAAATAAAACTTGTAAATCGCTCTTTTCGGGGTTTATTTTATGAATAAACTTTCTAGAAGAATCTTTAGTTTAAGAATGTGCAGCAAAATCTTAATTTTCGACTTAATTATTGTCAAAATTACATGTCTCTGACTGAAGACTGTTTAAAGTTTGAACACATTTTGGTGTTAAAACTTTGTGTAATTAATAGAAATTCCGACATAATTTTGTGCTATTATTTCATTAGATAATTGTGTTTCTCTCTGAAAAACTAAAACGCTGATTTTTTTTTATCTAATAATTGAGGCCAAACGTGTTAAGACACTCCAAGAAATAAAAATAACTTCATTTACAGCCCAATTGGCTGTATTTTTGAAGAATTTTCTTGAAATAAGTAAGTTTTTAGCTCAAAAAATGCCAACAAACATAATTTTCTACCTAAATTTGTGTTTTTTTTACGAAATTTCGCAAAATTATGGGTAAAATGCTTCATGAAAGCATTAATTTAACGATTTTTGTTAGAATTCTATTATTTTTATGATAAAATCACACAAATGAACTTTACAATAATTTTTAGTTTAAAAACAGCGAACACTTCATTTTCGTTATAATTATTGACAAAATTACGTTTTTCTGCTTGAAAATTGAGCTGATTTGCGATTTTTTGTTTTATTTTTGACTAAAACGCATGAAGAAGTTAAAAATATCGTGTTTTTTTTAAGCAAATTTGCTAAAAAAAATGAATTCAAACAAAATTTCTCAAAAATTGAATTTTATAAAAAAAAGGCAATAATTACATTATAATTTCGACTTAATTTGATTATTTTTTGGTATTTTTTGAAGCAATGTCGCGAAATAATTGTGTTTTTGGTTCAAAAAACAATGAAATTTTTGCTTTAATTTGATGTTTTTTAGTCCATTTTAACGAAATGTTGCGAATAAATTGAATTAAAAGACATGCAAAGAACGTAAAACTAACAAGTGTGTTTTTGAAGAAATTTTCCTTAAATAAGTAAGTGTTTAATCTCAGACAACATAATTTTCTACCTAGTTTGGTGATTTTTTACGGAATTTTGCAAAATTATTGCATTGTAGACGAACAAAAGCATTAATTTTAATTTAGTGTACTAATTTTCGACTTGATTAAGTAAAATTTGTCAAGAAAATAGTTTTTAAGGTTAAGAATCTGCTAAAAATCAAAAATAAAACTTGTAAATCGCTTTTTTCGGGGTTTATTTTACGAAAAATTCTACGAATAAACCTTCTAGAAGAATCTTTAGTTTAAGAATGTGCAGCAAAATCTTAATTTTCAACTTAATTATTGTCAAAATTACATGTCTCTGACTGAAGACTGTTTAAAGTTTGAACACATTTTGGTGTTAAAACTTTGTGTAATTAATAGAAATTCCGACATAATTTTGTGCTATTATTTCATTAAATCATTGTGTTTCTGAAAAACTAAAACGCTGATTTTTTTTTATCTAATAATTGAGGCCAAACGTGTTAAGACACTCCAAGAAATAAAAATAACTTCATTTACAGCCTAATTGGCTGTATTTTTGAAGAATTTTCTTGAAATAAGTAAGTTTTTAGCTCAAAAAATGCCAACAAACATAATTTTCTACCTAAATTTGTGTTTTTTTTTTACGAAATTTCTCGAAATTATGGGTAAAATGCTTCATGAAAGCATTAATTTAACGATTTTTGTTAGAATTCTATTATTTTTAGGATAAAATCACACAAATGAACTTCACAATAATTTTTAGTTTAAAAACAGCGAACACTTCATTTTTGTTATAATTATTGACAAAATTAGCTGTTTCTGCCTGAAAATTGAGCTGATTTGCGATTTTTTGTTTTATTTTTGACTAAAACGCATGAAGAAGTTAAAAATATCGTGTATTTTTTGAGCAAATTTGCTAAAAAAAATGAATTCAAACAAAATTTCTCAAAAATTGAATTTTATAAAAAAAGGCAATAATTACATTATAATTTCGACTTTATTTGATTATTTTTTGGTATTTTTTGAAGCAATGTCGCGAAATAATTGTGTTTTTGGTTCAAAAAACAATGAAATTTTTGCTTTAATTTGATGTTTTTTAGTCCATTTTAACGAAATGTTGCGAATAAATTGAATTAAAAGACATGCTAAGAACGTTATAACGAGTATTTTTGAAGAAATTTTCCATAAATAAGTAAGTGTTTAATCCCAGACAACATAATTTTCTACCTAGTTTGGTGATTTTTTACGGAATTTTGCAAAATTATTGTATTTTAGACGAAAAAACTTGCAAAAATGCTTAGTGAAAGCATTAATTTTGATTATTGTTTTGATTTAGACTTGATTTAGCGAAATTCTTCAATATAGTTTTTAAGGTTGAGAATGTTCTTAACATCTGGAAAAAAATAAATAATTAAAACTTATCTGAATTGCTCTTTTCTGGATTTATTTCAGGAAAAATTATACGAATAAACTTTCTAGAACAATTTTTAGTATAAGAAAGTGCAACAAAAACTTAATTTTCGACTTAATTATCGTCAAAATTACGTGTCTTTGACTGTTTGTCTAATTTTTGGTATAACTTTGTGTTATTATTTCATGAAATAATTGTGTTTCTCTCTGAAAAACTAAAACACTGAATTTTTTATCTAATCTGATAATTTTTTCGTCCATTTTTACGAAATGTTAAAAAATTGGGCACAAACGTGCTAAGACACTCGAAGAAAGTATAAATAACATCATTTACAGCCTAATCGACCGTATTTTTGAAGAAATTCTCTTGAATAAGCAAGTTGTTAGCTCAAAAAGTACCATATAATTTAAGTTTCTACCTACAATAAAATGGTGTTTTATTTGACGAATTTTCTCGAAATTTTTGCTTTTTCGACGGAAAAATATGCTAAAATGCTTGATGAAAGCATTAATTTTAAACTTTTCACAATTTTTAGTTTAAAAACGTATTTAAAAACAGCTTTTTTTAGTTTCGTGTTTCTCGCAGAAAACTGAGCTGATTTGGTGATGTTTCTGTTTATTTTTGACTAAAACGCATGTAGATGCAAAAATTTCTTATATTTTTAATTAAATTTAGCGAATTTATTGTATTTTCGGCTTAAAAACATCATTAACTATCGAAAAAACATCTAATTTGAGTTCAAACAAAATTAAAAAAATTGAATTTTATAAATACGTGTTAATTAGCCCGAAAAAAGGCAATGATTGTTCGGTGTATTTTTCACGTAATGTTGCGGAATAATTGTGTTTTTGGTTGAAAAATGCGCTAATTATCGACTCACTTTGATGGTTTTTCGGTACATTTTTTTTTTAAACTTAAATAATTTCTTTTCAATTGAATTTGTTTGTGAACCAGAAATTTCAAGCAAGACAAGCCTTATTTTCACTTGTTACGTTTGATTGAACTCTTTCGCTTTGGCTTTTTAGGGACGAAAATTGTTGTTTGAAATTGGGTTCAAATAATGCGAAAAGTTCTCATATTTTGTCTAGTTAGTTTATTGTAATTGAGCGGGAATTTTGTGCTAAAAATTGTGTTCATTTTTCCTATCAACTAAATTTACATTTATTTGGCATGGAATTGCTCCGAGGTAAGCATTGGACGTACTATTTTGTTTCATAGCTAAATTAGTTAAAAAAAAATCGCCCGAATTCATTCGCAGGATGTACAGTACAACCAGTATGTATTCTGTTTGAGATTGCGTTCACTTTAATACATTTTTCCAATTAGAGTTTTTCGTTTCAGGACGAAATTCAAACAAAAATGAAAGCAATACATAATGTCATTGAGATGTTGTCGAGTATTATCAAAGACGGTTCAAAAATATCGGATCTTGAAGCTCAACTAGATGAATCACCGAAAACCCATCATAAAAATCACGTTAAATCCGATTCGGTTGATCCAGCAATCAAATATAATTATATGCATTACGATCCGGAATTGCATTGGTGTCGAATGTGTGATGAATTTCCTAAAACCGCCAAAGATTTTCTCTTACATTTACAAAGCGATAAACATCGTAATAATATACAAGAAAATGACGTTGGTGATAATACACCATGGCATAAATTACCACCAGAATTGGAACTTCCTTGCTATGAAGGAGCTCCCAAGAAAAGAATTCCAATTCGAGGATTGCAATTTTTTATTTCGGCCCCAGCTTGGTATTGCAAACTTTGCGATACATGGATTGGTGATTTACATTGTGCTTCACATCATTTAAAATCACAAGCTCATTTCCAAAATTATGCGGTGAGTTTTTGTTTGATTTTTACTGTCAAATTACAATTTTTTAATTTAGAATTTCGTCGAACAAAATCCACATTGGGAAATTGAGTGGTTAAAAGATCGCGAGAAAGCAATGTCTCGTAATGAGAGACGTGGCCGTTCTTCCGATTCAGATTCCGATAAAAAGAAGAAGAAGCATCGAAATAAAAGATCATCAATGGAATCAAGTAATAAAGATAAGAAAAAGAAGAAACGTTCAAAGAAACGTAGGAAGCATTCCAGTGATACGAGTAGTAGTTCAAGTTCATCCGATTCCTCATCGGAAGAAGAAGAAAATAACGATAAATCGAAAAGTATTCGAGTTGTGATGCGTAACATGAAAGTCCAATCAATAATGAATGAAGATTTAAGCGGTAAATGGGAAATGTTGGAACGTTTAGTCGATCAACACAAGAAGAAAGAAGAAATGCAAAAAAGTAATAAAGAAGCACTAAAAAGAGAACAACCCGAAGATAAATTAATCAATCAATGGATGACAGTGAGCGAACCACAAGAAAAAGAAAAAGTCTTACTTGATAATTTAAAAGACAGAATGAAGCAAAAGCAAGAATTGGAAAGAGCAAAATATGCCGAAATGGAAAAGAAACAACGTGAGAAGGAACGAGAAGAGCGTGAATTAAAAGAGAGAAAATCAAGAGAAGAACAAGAAGCTAAAGAACGCCACGAAAGGGAACGACGTGAAAGAGATCGAGAGGAGTATGAGAGAATAAGGGATAAAGATAGGAATCAAGTGAGATTCAAACCAAAAGATCGGGAGAATTACAGGAAGAGAAAGACGCCATCTCCTAGTCCTGAACGACCTCCAGAAAAACCACCACAACAAAGACAATCGAAGGAGAGGAGAGAAACACCAAGCAAGGAAGAGTCCAGGTATGATTTTTGCTTTCTAAACGCGTTTTTAATTCGATCGAAATTGTTATTTCGAAAGTTCAAAATGTTCGTTATTTTATTATTATTATTATTATTGATTTCTGCTACACCACAGTCGAAACCAATTATTGTGTAGCCTATGTAAAATTTAGAAAAAGTATATTTTATGAAGAGAAATAAGTACGTAAAATATTACAAAAAGAATTGAAATTCATAAAAAATATGTCTATATTATTAATACGGTTCATTTCAGAGCATATCTTAAATATTGGTGATTTTTTTTTGAAGTTTGTCCGACTAGCATCCAAGTAAAATAATTGTTTATTTCTAGAGTTTTGACGAGGTACACGAAAATTTATTTGTTTTAGCAGTTGAGGGCAATCAATTTTATTGTGTATAATTTTAAAAAGAAACGTTACTGTTGCAAATTTATATCTAATTTCAAGACTAGATACTTGAAACCTATTTAATAATATTTCTTGCGGGAAACCAACTGGAGGATAAGTTCCATCATTTCTATAAGCCAGAAATTTCAAAAACCTTCTTTGTACATTTTCAAGCTTTTCCGTAAATAGGAGACCAAACAACTGATGCATATTCCAAACATGATCTAACAAATGAAAAATATAGTAATTTCAAAGTATTAATTTGTGAAAATTCAGTACCATTTCTTATAACAAAACCCAACATCTTAGAAGCTTTTAGTATGACACTATCAATATGATTAGAAAACGTGAACTGTGGATCAAAAGTAACACCTAGATCTTTAACATAATCCAGTTTTTTTAGGAGTAAAGAATCAATAAAATAATTAAACTTTATGACAGATTTGTTAGACAATTGCATTAAAAAACATTTTGACAGATTAAGATTTAACTCATTTTTCTGACACCATGCTAAAAGATTAAGAATATTTTTCTGCAGAACATTACAGTCCAGAGAAGTTTTTATTCTACAAAAAATTTTAAATCGTCAGCGTATAGGAGGCAAGGTATGTCAAAAGAAGTTACAATGTCGTTAATAAAAAGTACAAAAAGAAGCGGACTGAGTATCGACCCTTGTGGCACTCCAGATGTAACTTCAAATACGTCAGAAACAAAACCATTTAGGAAAACATACTGTCTTCTTTTAGTAAAATAAGATTGAAAAAAAATTATCAGAGTCTGAAAGACCAAAGTAATAAAGTTTGGAAAGCAGTATATTAAAGTTTACGCTATCAAGTCTGCATAGAAAACATCAAGTTGCATACCAAGATCTAAAGTCTCGGCAAGATACTGGGAAAAACAGGAAAGATTTGTTACAGTAGACCTACCAGACACAAAACCGTGTTGTTCATTGCATAAGTATTTTTTAACATGAACACTTACTACATTGTAAATAAGCGTTTAAAGCACTTGCTGAAGTTATTAATTAAAGAAATAGGTCGGTAGTTAGTAATGACACTTTTGTCCCCCTTTTTGTAAATAGGCAATAGATAATTTAAATGCATCAGGAAAATCAGAAGTTCTTAGAGAAAAATTAACAATTAGAAAAAAAGGATAAGACAATATATCAGCACAAAGGCTGGAATTCCATCTGGTCCAACAGTCCTCTTAGGCTTTAAACTTTTTAAAGAAGAAAGCACATCTGACTCTTCAATAAAATTTAAAGTCAGTATTTTATTATTATTAAAACGATTTTCAAAAGCAGAGCAATTATTAGATGCAGGAAAGTTGTTCTGAAAATAAGATGCAAAACCATTAACAATATCCATAGGAGTATTAAAACATCTACTTTCAAAATGCATAATATTGGGAATAGATTTAGTACATTTTTTGTTATTTACAAAAGACCAAAATTTTTTAGGATCATTAGTAACGTCTTTTTCCATGCTGGAAAGATATTTTATTCGAGCAGATTTAGTTTCCAACTTAATTTGAGATCGAAGTGATTAAAAATCAATAACTTTTGTACGTTTATACTTTTTCCAGAAATGAAACTTACCTTTTATTAAGGTAATAATTTTACGGTTAAACCTAGGAATTTAGTTTAGTTTAGTTTTTGGAACACACACATTAAAAATTGATCATAAAATTTTTGACACACTTCATTGACATCAGTAAAACATTTTAAGAAAGATCAATCCACTTCAGATATTAAAGTATAAAGACAATCCAGATCAACTCTACTAAAATTCCAAAAACGATTATGAGCATCGTCGTCTGCGTTGATTGACAGTAAGAAAGACAGTAATATAAAGTCTGTCCACTAGCCCAAAATCGCAAACTTGTCAAAATGCGAAATTCCAGTAGATGACGCGCGGGTCACGCTCTTAAAGGAAACTGTAATCATTAAAATTTGAAAATTTACGGAAAATTAATGTCATAATTGTTGACATAATTGACAAAATATTGATGAAGACGCACAAATAATCCATTTTTTCAGCTTAATAAGCGTAATATAATTGTTTCAGACTTTATATTGAATTACTAAAATACCAAGTATCTGAAATTGTTACGTTCCAAACTGTGAACACGTTGAGAAAGATGAAGTTACCTACTTTAAATCAATTTCCAAAAATTCAAAATCAGAAGAAAGAATGACCTATTCAAGATATACTCTGTAATTTGAAACATTTTTAAACATGAGTAAAAAATTGGTAGTAAATGCAGTTCCATTTTTGCTGTTGAAATTCTAAAACGATTACTAGTTTCAGATCATTTTTGCCTATTCGATTAATTCGGAAAGTAAGCCGTTAGAAACGACTGTACATACTATGCTTACGTCTTCAAAATCATTTTGATACAAAATTCGCCCATTTCATTTGGAAATGCAGTTTCGTCTTTGCTGCTGAATTCTTAAACAATTACTCGGATTTTTATTTGGATTAATTCGAATAGCTTGAAATCTTCACAGTGATTTGTTAAAATCTATGTGATTCCAAGACCATTTAGTTTTGATTTTGATCTACAAATCCATTTAAAAGTAGGTGGTACTCAAAATTCTGACATACTATAAGGTATTGAATCCAATAAATTGTGAATTGTAAATGAATTGTGAAGGACTGAGACTCAAGGACTCGAAATATTAAAGGAATAATAAACAATTACTGCGATGTTTGTTTGTGCTCTTAAAAATTCGGAAATTTTGGGCATACCAAAACTCCGTGACTAATTACTATATTTGCGTATAAAATATCATAATTTGTGATGTATTTGACAAAATAGACAACCCACAAAACACAAAAACATTTTTTTTCACCATCGCTGCGCTCCATTAAGGCCGTAACAAAACTTCCGTTTCCATTGTTGAATTTGATTCTCCTAACCTAAAAAATTTCTCCTTACGTAGCGCCATCTGTTTATTATCTGACAAACCAATCACTAAATTGATTTCAAAAATCGTTTCGCTATTTTCTTTAAAACAAGCAATTTTTGGTTTGGTTCTAACTAAATCGTTAATAGACATATTCTTATTTAAGATTTCGTTATACGACAATAATTAATAAACTCAATAATTAACAAAAACACAGTTTAAAATCCCGTCACACCAAACGTTTATTTGAAACACAACGCGTTTCAACCACAAAGTGGTCATCCTCAGGTGAGAATATAAACAGTTTATATTATGAAATGCGTTGTGTTTCAAATAAATGTTTGGTGTGACGGGATTTTAGACTGTGTTTTTGTTAAGAATTCCACGCCAAGGAAATCCAACAAGATGAAGCTCAATAATGTTCAAAAACAGGACAGATTGTAAGAATAGTTTTAAGACAGGAAATGATCGAATTCGGTATTTTATTGATGTAAAGTGATTTTTATTACAAAATACAAAAACAATTCAAAAATAAATTAAACCATAGTTAAACTTCGTTGCAGACGTCTTTCTTGTAAGTGTAGTTGTTTTTTAAAGTAATAAAACGAATCAAATCAAGTTTCCACCACATGCAATACTTCGATTTGTATCAATAGGACAGCCAAGAGAACAACTGTGTTCCATATTCTTTAATAACGTTAGTGAGTCTGCTGGTGGATTCAAATTATGTCAGATTTCAGCAGAGGCTTAAAAATGGTCTTAAGTTTAGTCTAAAATTTAAAAAATCTCTTCCTTACTATTTATACATTTTTGTAAGCTTCCACAACTTCTTCAAAGTTATAATTTTTGCATTTTTGTCTTAATGTAAGAAAACAGAAAAATTCAACCAATGAGTATTTACATATTAGTCCATTTTTACTATTTTCTGCAAACTATTGATAATTTTGGAATAATTTTACTTGACGGATACCAAAATTATTGTTCAAATAGTTTTGTTCAAATTTAGGTTTTGGAAATTGTTGTTTTTCCTAGTATTTCATTACATCCTACACAATCGTACTCAGTTAATTCAAAAATCATATTAAAAGAACGTTCCACATGGGTGCAAATGTTCAAAATCCACTTTTGAGAAGATGAGAACTAGACCAAACAAGTTTCATTATGGTTATTAACGGTTAAATGGACCATAATCCATTTCAGCGAGGTAATTCAAAGCAATATGCATCTGAAAATACCAAATAATTATCTGCCTTCTCAATGTTTTTCAATTTTTGTGTTCCTACCTTGCTTTTTACAGTTTAGATAGGTATTCAATCTAATAAATTATCAAATACTGACTATTCACTCCTATTTGAAATTTTTCTGACAAAGTTTGATTGTCAGTCTAAAGTGTCAATTAAAAATTAAAATTTTTACGGATTATGATTGGTCACATATTTTCTTGGTTTTGTTTTTGTTTGCATTTTTTGCCAGCAGATAGAGCTAGCTAAGGAGAAATTTTTTAGGTTAGGTTTTAGTTAGGTTAATGGAGCGCAGCGACATTTGATGTTTTCACAAACGAAATTTAGCAAAGGTTCAAACCAAAATAAATAGATTCCTTTGGAGCGCCAACTCGTAGCTCCCTCAAGCGGCCATTTTTTGACAGTGGACAGATTTTATATTACTGTCAATCAACGCAGACATGAGAAACAAAAATTTTGAACAGTTTTGTGCGGTTTAGCTCGGTTTTTTTTTTTTACAAAATTGTTAATTGTGTTTAAACAAGTCAATTGACAATACGATAAAATTGATAATTTAGGGAAAGGAAGAATAGTCGTGAGAACGGGCGAGAGAGTCAAGAGCGCCCCAGGAGTCGCAGTCGAAGTGAAGAGCGTCGGCAGAATGAATCGAAAAAAGCTCCAGGTCCGCCCACGAAACGTTTACCGTTCATTGGCCGAATGCCACTGTTCAAAAACAAAAAAGTCGAGGAGAAAGTGGAGAAAGAAATCAAAAAGGAAGATTACGACCTTCCGAGAGTTACCCGTTTCCAGCCTGGAAACCTAGCACGTGCATTCCTTCCACAACCTGATGTTGTGTGTTTCCCTAAACTTTCGAGTTATCCACCGATTTCGGCGCCGCCTCCACCGAGTGTCTCTCAACCTGACCCTCCGGCACCGCCGAAAATTAGCGAAGATAAACCACTGAAAGCACCACCAGCTCCGAAAATTGGATCGAGTGAGATTGATGATAAAAAAAGTCCAGAGAAAGAAGAGGAGATGTATGAGGATCCAAATCAGATGATGATGAATCAATATTATTCCGATTATAGTGCGATGTATTCGCAAATGTATGACTATTCACAGTGTCAGGAGGAGCCGCCACAACCGCCGCCCCCTGATGATATTCCATTGGCGCATACGATGCCCTTACAACCGCCCCCATTGCCGCCAAATGATCCCAGTGAGGATTTGGCAATGTTGGGGATTAGTGCAGACGATATGGCTGCTCAAAGTTTCTAAGTTTTGATATTAGGTAATTTTTATTTTGCTGTAGTTTGGCCGTTTGGTCGCTATTTCTAAGACCGTAATATGTTATTTGCCTTAATAAATGCGTTTCTTTTGTATTTTGCGCTTTAGTGAAAGTCCTGACCTGACACGTTTAAAAGGTGGCGCTCTGCGAAAAAGTGCTGATTTTGGTCAACTTCAACTACCAATATCTACTAAACTATAAGAGATACGACTTTGATTTTTGTATATGTTACTAAGTATTTACCAAATTTCAATAATGTACAGGGTGTTTCAAGTTTTAGGTCCAGTCAAAAAATAAATACTTCTAGTTGTCCAAAAGAAAAAAAATATATCTCAAACGATAGAGTTTCTAACACGCTTCAATTTGATGCTTTAATGTTATACGAAATTTTCATGGTATGAGCGTGAATTGTGAAAAACTAGATAAAAAATTTTTTGTTTCCAAATTATTGCAATCGTTTTCTCATAATAAAATTCCTCCTATTTTTTAAGTGAGACTTCCGAAACTGAAACAGTAAAAAACCCAAGGCGTATTGAGCAATTGAAATTTCAATTTGCAAAAGATCAAATAAATGTTTTATCTTAGTCACCTTTGAGAAAAAACAGAGCTCGTGTCTTTGCTTGATTCACAAAAAATTGAAACGTCATTAACTGTCAGACTAAAATTTTACTTGTCAATTAAAAAATGCCCTTTTTTTTGCAAATTGAAATTTCAATTGCTCAATACGCCTTGGGTTTTTTACTGTTTCAGTTTCGGAAGTCTTACTTAAAAAATAGGAGGAATTTTATTATAGAAAAATTATTGGAATAATTTGAAAAAAAAATTTTTTTAATGTAGTTTTTTGCGTTTTACGCTTATATCATGAAAATTTGGGATATCAGCAAAGCATCAAATTGAAGCGTGTTAGAAACTCTATCGTTTGCGATATATATTTTTTATCTTGGAATACTAGAAGTATTTATTTTTTGACTGGACCTAAAACTTGAAACACCCTGTACATAAAAAAACAATTGACACAAAAAACACTTCATCGAGATAATCTTAAGCACCATAATACGTAGATAAATCGAACTGGGACCACTTGAAAACACACAAAAATATCTAGTGACATTACCCACTTCCGAAAAAAATTGACTTTTAATTAAAAAAATACGTTTGATATCTCTGTGAAAGAAACGAAATTTGTTGTAGAAAGTTGGTAATCTCACTAGATATAGTCGATTGAAACGATTTGGCGTTTGCCGTTTTTAAAAATGTTTGTTCGTTCTCGAGATTATCTCAAAAAACAATTTTTTGTTAGTTCTGGGACCGGCCACCAGTTGGCGCTTCAAATTTGAGCTGTCTGAATTGTCGCCTAAGGCAAAGTATTGTATTGTATTGTAAATTTTATTTGTCCTCATTGTTGTGGCAAAGTTGGAGTAAATAAGATGATTTCGGTACTCACTGCTTGATCTTTAGAAAAGGATTTACATTGATTTATAAAATCCTTTTCAAATTCATTATTAAAATTTTGATTCCGCCTGGGTCGGATTTAAAATCCTTAAGTGTTAAAATTAAATTTTAATTGAATTAAATTTTAATTTCACTTTCTATAAATTGACCGACCGAGTTGTAATTTTTTACTTAACAGATTATACCACAAATTTTTTGCTGTAACTATTGCTTTTTTGGATTTTTGTGAAATTCGATTAGAAAATGTTTTTATATTCGTTTCAGTTAGTAAAACGTCAATTTTTTAGCATTCTAAAAAAATAACTCTTATAAAGTTGACAAATGTAAAAAATTAGTTAAAATGATAAGGAACTTCTTAGGAATATTTTTTTAATTAACGTTTGTTCAACCAAACCTACAAATTTTTGAAACATGGGTAGTACTATGACAAATTAAAAAAATCGGAAAAGTGTCTTATTGAAACAACAAAAAATTACTCATCAAATACTACACGAGAGTTCGACAAAGAAGAACATTATTTTCCAAAACATTTCTCAAACGGGTTGTCATTGTTCATTATAATTTGCTTGGAACCCTGCAGATACAACGTTTACAAAAAGTTTTATCAAATAATTTTTAATTTATTCACACTCTGTTTTGTACGAAGTCTATCGATAAATAATAATTATTATTACTTTATCGATAATAATAATAATACTTTAACTTGTATGGAAACGCTGATTATCATAATTTATAAAGCTGAAGAGTGAAATAAAAACAATTCCACAGGTAGTATTTAGTTAGAATACATTTTTTCCCTCAGTTTGCATTAGTTTATCATTCACAATGAAAAAAAAATTACAATATTCTTAGGAATATTATAACAAATTTTGCCAACAGTTATCTTCTTTTTTTTTTTTGATTAAAAATTTAATAAAAACAATTTAAAAATTAATAATTATAATTATCAAAAATTTGCATAAACTCAATATTTCGTAAATACTCTCTGAATCGACCGATTCCTCGTGAAAGAACGATGAGTAATATTTTGAATATTTCTCAGCCCTGTTATAAATCATTTTAGGCCCAAACATTTTCGATTTGAGCGACCCCTGTGCGGGAATAAGTGTCGTCCTCATCGACTTTCGCCACCTTAATTTACTTATTACCAGGAGTCACACTTGAAAAATTTGTCTTGGGTACGTTTTGGCTAACATTTTTCTTCTAAATGATTTTTTTACAGACATTGAAAATCCAAAACTGTAGGACGCTTAAATATTTTCAATGTTAACAAAAGACTGTTTAGTTATCGAAGTCTTTGTAAAAAATTTAAATGCACTGACCTTTATGTTGTCTTCTCTCATAGCATCGTCTTCTTAAACGGACCTACTGAAATAAAAAACAGTGAAATTAGAACAATGTGTCATTAAATTATTTGAAAATATTACAGATTTAATGTAATTCTTCTCAAAGAAAAGTACTGCGGACTTACCCTTTAATCCGGATTATTTCCTCTTTTTCTCCGTGGAAATCCACTAGCACACACTAACCATGTATTAGCGAACGAATTTGAAACTTTTAAATCGCAAAATTCTAATTTAATTTATGAGACGTCCGTTCGCAACAGCAAGTAACAAACTGAATAAAATGAAACGGCACAATAATTGTATAAGAAAATGGGCAAAACGTCACTAACAAAAAATATAATCTGTGAGATAATTAATTGTTAAAAGGTGGGAAACAAAGAGGTTTGTCTGATTCATTGATTTTTGTTACGACTTAACGTTTTTTTTTTAAGTCTAATCGCCGAAATTATTGAATAATTATTTAAGTGAAGACAATTGTATTTATGCTTTGTGGAAATATTACAACCACCAAATATTTTTGTGTTTCGATGGCTGATTCGATAATGTTCAGTAACGCAACTTCACAAAAACTAAATATGTACTAACTATACAGGGTGATCCACATAACTTTACGACCCTGACGAATTTTAAATGCAACCAGTAATACACTACTCAATTATAACTTGATTTAGAAACACTATTAACAGAGTATTAATACTCTGCGCTATTAATTTTAAATTTGTTTGTGATTTGGATATTCCTTGCAAACCTTACAAAATTAGGTTCTTATTGCAGTTGCATTTAAGGCTCGTCAGGGTCGTAAAGTATATGAATCACCCTGTATATAACTAAATATATAGGGTGTTTCAAGTTCTTTCGCCGGCATAAAAATAAATATTTCTAGTTGAGTAAGAAAGAAATTAATAGCCTAAACGATGGAGAATTAACTACGCTATACAATATGATGATACAGAAAAAATATACTTTTAGCAGACTAACCTTGTATAGGGTGGTGCATACTGGATGTTCGAATAGGACATCTCCGAAACTAAGAAGTTTTGGGAAAAATGAGTGATACATTCTCCAGTACGTTTTTTGAGAAAATAATTTTGGTCAAAATCTCATTCTGCTATAGTCTTTTGTTTTCGACTTTTTGACATTTTAGCCAAATCTTAAAAACATCATATCTTCGTTATTATATGACGTTATACAGACACCTTTTTACTCAGAATTTAATAATTTTGCCAATGATTTTTTTTAACTATTTGTTTAGTTGGCAATAACATAAATGTTGTATTTTTTTTTTATGAAAATCATAGGCGGCTGTGACATTTTTGAAAAACTTATATTTTTCTAATTTGATATCTATTTGTGTAATGCATTATTTTTAAATATTAAAAAAAACAGTAATCCAAAAACGGTGTAATAAATTATTATTAGATCAAATGTTTTGTGATTAATAAAATTATTTGTTATTAGATTTAAAATGGCAAGCTTACATTGCGATTTTATTTTCTAATTAAACATGAAATGTCGGAAAAAGAAAAATTGTAATTGTATGATTGCCTCAATAAAAATTTATTTTACAAAAAAATGTTCAAACACAAAAAACAATACGGAACATTATCAATTGCACTTCACTAAATCATTAAAAAGTGTTTTCTGTACATTTTTTATGTAATTAAAATCTGCCACGATCGTATATTTGTTCAATTAAAAATAACTTTAACATGGCTTATTTTTATAATTTCCCATTTTTTACTTTAACAACCGTTCACAAAATTTCTAGATTATTTACATCTTTAATGTGAATTAATTTTTAATATTTTAAATATATTTTTTATCAAACTGTATTTATTAGCTGTTTCAAAATTATAAAAACGCCAACGTCGCATTTTACCGAATAATTTTTTTAAATAAGATCGATAAAATTGTAAAATAGTTATTAATGATTAGATCTCACATTGAAAGTATAATGGTATAAATTACATTAGCTATTATTTTTTTGAATTGCGTGAATAATTTATAATAACTAATTTTGAGAGAGAATGCGACCTTGGCGTTTTTATAGTTTTGAAACAGCTAATATATTGTTTTCAGTTCAGAAAAAAATAAACTTTTCGAAAATGTCATAGCCAGCTATGAATAACTTGCACAAAATTTTCTTTTTTGTGGATATTCTGTTTCAAAACTATGGAAATGCCAACGTTGCATTTTTAGTTAGTTGTTATAAATTATTCAAAAAATTATTAGCTAATGTGGTTTATAGTTCCAATGAGCGAGAGATTTAATCAATCATTAATAACTATTAGCTGTTTCAAAACTATAAAAATGCCAACGTCGCATTTTCTCCCAAAATTAGTTGTTATAAATTTTTCCTGCACTTCAAAAAATGAATAGCTAATGTAATTTATAGTTTCAATGAGACATCTAATCGTTAATAACTATTTTACATTTTTATCAACCTTATTTAAAAAAATAATTCGGTAAAATGCGACGTTGGTGTTTTTATAGTTTTGAAACAGGTAATATTTAACGTTATAATCGACATTAAAAAAATAATTGGATAAAATGCGACCTTGGCAGGATGTATTACTGGTTGCCGGTGGTAGCAAAACTAAGGGGCAGATTTGAAATCGCATCATTAACGTTTTAAAAATCCGATTTTATGTTTTAATAATACGTTTTTCCCGTCCAATTTAGCCGCCTGAAAAGGCTGAAATAATGTAATCAATTGAATTTTTTGTGGCGCTTTTTTAGTAACTTAACTTTTCCCCCATCCATGTTTTTTGACAGCTGCTATCTTCATTCTTGTTGGGTGTGTACGAAACGTAAAGACTGACCCCAAAATCGTTATTTTTAATATAAATGAATCACTCCCAGCCAAATTAAGTGCCCAAGTGATGCTAAAGTAGCACCAAATCTTGTAAGTACCAATTTCCCCAGTAAAAAACCAGCCACTGTCTTTTTTTCTTCGTCACCAGTTTTTACAATGGACTCCTCACCACAAATGCGCGATTTTTCCGAATTCTGCGAGCAATTACACGAAATCCGCTTGAAATTCCACAAATGGGACAGTTGCGAACGCACCGTTGCTCTCTATTATCTAATGACCGGACTTCCTTTCGCAAACGCCCGTTTCCTGCAACATGCCTTAGAGCAGTGCATTGCCGCTGCCAACAGTCCTGAAGCACAAGTTCTCGAACGTAATGCTAATAATTCCGTTTTCGTGGCCCGACTTTTAATGGAACACCCGCAAAACGCCCTCAGTTTGCTCCTAACACACTTACCGCTGCTCAAACCCGGGAACAAGGAGGCTGCCAACTCGTATTTGGTGACAATAAGACGCGTTTTGTCCGAATTTATCGCCCCACCGTGCAAGATCTACAACGAGTGTGTGGAGATTATGTCGTATGTTTTTATACACCCGGCGTTCGATAAAGAAGACAAGAAAAGTTTCAAGCATTTGCTTAAGCAGGTTTTGAACC
Source organism: Tribolium freemani (assembly GCA_939628115.1). NCBI lineage: Eukaryota > Metazoa > Arthropoda > Insecta > Coleoptera > Tenebrionidae > Tribolium > Tribolium freemani. Next base: position 15,540,265 of record OW626786.1, on the reverse strand, counting down.
GGGTAAGTCCCGAGAATTTTATACACTCACCGGTGAATGAGTCCAGTGATGAGTCCTCAAGTCCTGAAAACACCGACTTGGGACGTGGAAATCGACGCTCGAATAGTCTAACTCCTGCAACAACCCAAACCAGCTCACATGAAAGTTTGAGAGAAGTTTGGTCGTCTCAGGAAAATTTATCACAACCACCACCGAAACCACGAAGTTATTCACTTTCGAACGACAAAACGTTGCTTTTAAACCTTGCAACGCTTCAGTCAAGTAGTTCGGAGACACGTCTTCAGGACTTGCAGATTTTGAGCAATTTACCGGTCATGAAGAGCATTTTGTCCTGGCTGAAGTCGCTAAGACTGCATAAGTACAGTTGGGTTTTCCACAATCTCACCTACCAGCAAATGCTGGATTTGTCCGATGAGTCGCTACAAACGATCGGTATTACAAAAGGGGCCAGACACAAGTTATTACTAAGTATTGCTAAACTTAAGGAACGTAGTACAATGTTGACTGAGCTTGAGACTGAAGTTATGAACGGAGGTGATCTTAATTCGGCTTTAAAGAAACTCAAAGGGGTTTTGCAAACACCGTTACAAGTTACGTGTGGTGAGGATTTGCCCTCACAGTTTGTCAAAGTTATGGGAAAAGGTAACTGTTTGTAATGTGTTAAATAAATCAATCATTTTATTTTTTTTTTCACAGTTTGTACTCAACTTTTAATGCTGAGACAACCATCGGATGAATGTTTGATGCTTTTTGTGAATCTTTGTGAACGTTCGGATGCCTTAGACGCCTTCAGTGACGAGCAAAAACGGAGGCTGAATATGTGGAAAGGACAATTGACCAAAGGCAATCATGTGCCAGTCTACACACAAAAAATGCAAAGTAATAATTCGAGGTAAGTTTAAAAAAAACAATAGTTTACCTCAAAAATGTGCTTAATCATTGGAAGAAATCTACTATAATACTATTTTGGAAGTTTAGGCTCAAAACGAACTAAATTGAGAGAAAAAAGCTAAAGTAACTTTAGTTTTAATTTTTCGACCAGTTTTAGGGAAATTTAGCTGTAATTTTCGCCTCAATTAATGATTTTTTGTCTGTTTTTTTTAAATGATAACATGCCAAAATTTAACACTGGAAAAGGCCTAAATAATGTACGTTTCGACTTAAATTGGTTACGAAATTTAGTGAATTTTCCAGACAATTTTAGCGAAACTTTTCAAAAAAACTTTGTTTTTACTTCAAAATTGGACTTAAATTAAGTGAAAGAACTTCACTTTCGGTCTAATTTGATAATTTTTTGACGTCCTTCTTTTATAAAATTTTGCTAACAAACGACCTGAAACGATAGTGACAAGTTATTTCGTTCAATTGTAACGAAATTAAAAAAGAAACCTTAGATTTTACTTAAAAAAAAAAAAAAATCGAAATAACACCATTTCCAGCTTGATTTGATGACTTTTCGATTTGTTTTTCTGGCTGTAAAACGGGATAAAACTGTGATGATTTTCAGTACGTTTTAGCGTCTAATTTGGCCAATTTTATTTTTATTATTTATTGTTATTTTGCGAAATAATTTATTTTTTTAACTGAAAAATGTAGTAAAATTTTCTAAGACATAAATAATAGTACCATTTTTTATTCGATCCGGTTTTTTGAAATATCGAAAAAAACAACAAAATGATTTTTCCGTTTGCGTTTAAAGCAGTTTGTAGAATTGTGTAAAAAGTAATTTTGTTTTATTAAAAAAGTCACCATTTGCTAGAATTATAAACATTTTGACCAAATCGCTAGATTTTTTCCCGCTTTTTTTGGTTAAAAAAATTGTAAAATATTCCATTTTCATAAACGTTTTTGGTGTAAAGACTAAATTTTTTCGCCAGTTTTCGCTAAGGCAAAAATTATTAAATTAATACACTGAAATAACAGTATTATTGTTCTTTTTTGTCACACGTGCAAAATATTGTGTCAATTGTTTTTAACCTAAAATAATTGGAAAATGTATAATCGTTTCTTTTTTATAATAATAATAATTTTTATTTCATAATACCGATAATTGCTTAAATGTATAATGTAATCAACTGTCAAAAGCCGTCAGGTTGGCACTACGATAAATAGTAATTTGGATTAAGTTTGGTACTACTTTTTACCTGACCTGACCTGACTTGACCTGACAAATTTAATTTAATGGTCTTTAAGTTTTTAAAGACTAACGAATTCAAATTCAATGACTTGTCAAATTTTCTCGACTGTCAAATCTGGTGTGCAAAATGTCAAATACAGAATACAGCTAGTTTTTATCAGAATTTTGACACTGACAGTTGATTATAAAAAATAATAAACTGTACTTTTACGTTTAGATAGTTTTTGAACATGTAGAGTTTGCCAAAATCACTAACAAAAAGGCAATTATTTTGAGAAATTTGCTATAAATTTAGTTTTTGTTGCGAAAAATCACTCGATTAAGGCATTATTTAGTATTTTTTTGCGTTTTTTTTCAGCATGAAATAAAATTATTACTCCAAATTCTTCTTCGGCTTTGAGGGTTAAAGTTTTTTTTTTAGAATTTTTGAGATTCATACTCAGTTTTTGTCGCATGTCAACCCAACCGAGGAATACTATACATATTTTCATTTTTAAGAGTTTTAGTACGCTTTTTAATTTACCCTGAAACAAAGTTATTGGTCGAATTAAAAAAAAATATATCTAAACATTAATAAAACATAAAATAATTCTTGTCTTTTTTCATTGAACATTGAATCGTATTTATTTATTTTTGTTATCCGAAAAAAAACATTACAAAAATGCCATTGCCAAGTATAGTTTCTATTAAAAAAAAATCAAAGTAATGTAATACAGCAAAACAAAATAGTAAAAAAAATCGCTGACTAAACTATTAAATTTAACATAAAATAGTGCTAGAATAATGCCTTTGTTTCAAACGTCAAATGTATAAAATCAAATAAAGTGATATCAAACGATTAATAATTTTTTATTGTTGATAATTAATAGAGATATTAAAAAAATTGAAGTCAAAAATTGACAACTTGAGATTTAAAAATAAAGAATGGTGTTATTGTACTTAGCAAGCGAAAAAAACTGAAAAAAATTACATATGGCTTGAAATAAATAATTTTATTTAAAAATGGGATAAATACTCGCTTTTGGACTTTTCCCAATTTTTTTTTTATGAAATGTCCTTTAAAACCCTTCTGGTGATCTTAGAATTTTGCGTTTATGCTGTTTTTCGTAATTTTTGACCTTTTTTGTAACAAAATTTTACGAAATAATTGCATTTCTAGCTGAAAGCAAACACATGTAAACAATGTTTCAATTTGGTAATTTTTGGTCTGTTTTAACAAAGTTTTGCTTGATTTGATGCATTTTCCATTCGTTCATCTTAACGTAATTTTGCGAAAAAATTGCCAAACGTGTTAAAACACACGAAAAACTGAACCACTATTTTTTGCTTTTTTTGCCTTATTTTTTTATAAAATTTTGAGAGAAATGATTGATTCAGTTTGGTGATTTTTGACCTAAAAAATCTCACAAAGTTTGATTTTAAAATATGTTTGGACGTTAAAAACAAATATTAAAATCGATTGAACAAAGAAAATAAAATAGATAATTACCAAAAATATCACAGGACCGTATTCATTTTTTATTGTAATTATTTTCGGTGGTGGTGTTAATTTTTGTGTGTTGTGCAGGTCCGGGTGGCAGTGCAAAATGCCCCTGGCAGCTTTCACTCAGGAGGTCGTCCATACGCAAAAAAGTTCATCATATCCGAACGTAAAAAACAGCACCACGATAAATCCTCACAGACATTCAGTTGGTAGTGTAACATTTCGTAAGGATTTATATCCTGTGGCAAAAAGTGTGGAAATGTTTAAAAATTCATCGGAGAAGAGCAGCAACAGCAATAATAATAATAGTCAGTTTCACGTACGTTTCGAAGATAGCGAAAGCGATCGAAATAAAAAACTAAAAAATACCGATATCGAAAATAGTTTAGAATCTCTATGTTTGCAAATGATGGAACATGCACTTGGGCCTTAATATTGCAAGATTTAGTTGTGATTATTAATTTTTTTATTCGTACTGTCGGCCTACATTTGACTAATTTATACTTTTTTAGCTTTGTGTGTTAGAATCGTATTAACTGCTGGCAGATTTATACTATTTATCATGATTTTATTAGTGTTTTATTCGTTATAGCGAAATGTTTTATTGTGATTTTTTGTTGAAATGAAATTATTTGATATTTTAAAGGATTTCTCCTACTTTAAGACTGCATAATTATATTTTTAATGATTTCGCTTTTAAGTCGTCAAATACTACTTTACATTCTCGGAAAAAATATATAGTCAAAATTTGTGTTTGTGGTTGTTTTGACAAGTTAGTTTGATAAACTAAAACTATACTTTACATGCAAAATTTTTGGAAAAATTTTGTCAAATCGTGGAATTGTGCATGTTGTGATTGTCTATGTGTGATACAAGTTTGCCAAAACTGGCGAAAACTGAAGCAAAAGACTGATTTCTAAATAAAAAATTGACGAAACTAAACTGGATTTCATTTGAAACCGACAACAAATTCCACTTTCCACGCAACCAAGTCCTCTGTCCTTTGCACACATTTCCATTAATTTATTCTACAGGGTTAGTCTACTAAAAGTACAATTTTACTATATCTTGAAATTTATTGGTAATCAGTTAATCACACAATGTTAATTATAAGGAAGAGAAAATAAATCAGTATTTAATCGCAAACGATGATTTTTGTCCGAATATTAGTTTTTGAAATGTAGTAATAATAAATACATTTCGTAGACTTATCCTGTAGTCAAAATAAAAAATTGGCTGAATTAAAAACTTTTTATTTAAAACCTGTAATTTCACTTCCAACGCAAACAATAAGTCCTGTATATTTCCCTTTAGTTGTTGTACAGGGTGAGTCTATTAAAAGTATATTGTCACTATACCTCAAACTAATCAAACACAGTTTTAATTATAAGGAAGGTTTGAAAAATTCTGAAAAAAATCACCTGCATAGAGAAAAAAATTAACTATTTTGAGATATAGTAAGATATAGTAACAATTACTTTTAACAGACTCATCCTGTAGACAAAGTAAAAAATTGCGTAAATCAAAGAGTATTTATTTAAAACCAACTTCGAACGCAAACAAGTCCTGTATATTTCCATTCAGTTGTTGTACAGGGTGATTCTATTAAAAGTATGTTTTAACTATATCTCTAAAACTAATAAGTACTCATTCACAATTTTAATTATAAGAGAGAAAATAGAGAAAAAATTAAGTATTTAATTAGTTTTTGACATAATATAGTGAAAAATACTTTTAATAAACTAGTCCTGTATACAAAAAAAAATAGAGTAAATCAAAGGGTATTTATTAAAAACCAACAACAGTTTCACTCGTAACGCAAATAAGTTAATAAATTAGAATGAAAGTGAGCTCAATGGTCCGACTCCGGGACGTGTCCGGAATTACCAAGCCCGGAAAAGTGTTCGAGGTCGTGGACTTGATAAGTACCAACAGCATCATGTCCTATAAGACCAAATAAATGAGAAGAAAGCAAGCGCGTTTTATTGATTAGAAATTTTACCATCTGTTAATCCGAAATCTTGAAATTCGTGCCCATGAATATTATTTTCGGCATTTGCGAAAGCATAACCATGGTCGTGTTTGTCCCCATGGTGGACTTCCACCTTTGATGAGCTGGTACCAATGGAAATTGGGTGTTGTAGCAAATGGCTGTGCTCTTTTTTGATGTAAGTTGGGACGGCATGGAAGTGCTCCATGTGGATGTTTTGGTAGGAATGGGCCCTTTCATGGTCATGGGTGATGATACCACCATGGACGGTGGTGTAAATCACAGTTAAGACAATCTTAAAACTCTGGTTGAAAAATAATTAATCAGTTGAAATATGTACTTACGAGGAATTTCATGTTTGTTTTTGGAGAAATCAGAAGTGATACTAAATTTTTATTGTTGATTGTGGCGTATTTATACTTTTTTGTTTCACTTCTTAGGTGGAAGTGGATGTAATAATGTGAGTACGCATTTTATGCCAGCTGCATAATTTCTAGAGGAAAAGTGTGTAAACTTGGTTTTTATCGGTTCGTGTTGGAGTTGGGAGTTTTCGGGCAATTATTTATTTGCATATTTTCGTTGTAGAAAGTTGTTAATTGTTAGTTGAGTAATTACATTTCCTCCAATTACGAATTGTTTCCTCATTCACGATTCATTGATTGATAAGATTTATGAGATAAGAATGACATAAGGTGAGTTGTCCTGCTGTTGTGACAATATGTGTGAAAGTGAGAGTAATAAAAATTATGCATTTTACTAATTTTAACTTTCTTTTAATGAGAAAATTTGAGGAGTTACAACCGTTAATAACAATAATTGTTTGTTTTTTACATTGAGCATTGCCTAATGTTTTACCATTTCATAAAAAATAGGAGATTTGAGTAGAAATTATATGAAATGTTGTGCATTCTCTTATGCAATTTTAACTACAGATAATTATTTTTGTTGTCTATAATACAACTGATGGTGGGAACAATTTGTTTTGTGTTATATCATTAGAATTTTCACGAATAAAAAATTAATTTAAAAGTATCTTGAATTATTTTATTCGAGTATTTTACATACATGTAATTCTGTGGCCTTATGAAATCTAGCAAATATAAAAAATACAATTAAAATTAGTGAAGTCGTGGACTTCTATTGCTCATTTTTGGGTTAGAAATTTATGTAGTTGCAGTAAATCGTCGTTTTATGTTGATAATTTTAAATTTCCCGCCTTCGGAGTCACCAACAAATCAACCAATGAAATGTCGTTGACTTGACGTCATACATTATACACTTCATTTCTGTAGTTTTACTCCTTTAACATCATTGACAGCTATATTGGACGTGTAAAAATGCTGCAAGACGTTTTTAAAAATGACAACATGGATACTAATTTATTTAAAAAGTTTCTGTACCTATCAAGCGAATTCAAAAAAGTTTTTAGAGGACCTGAAACAACAACTGAGTATTTTTATAGTCAAGGTTGCCAATTACGAGTCGAAACTTGTTACCAACCTGACGACAGTTTTTAATAGTCACCCGGTATATTGTAAATGACGACCGGACTGAAGATTTTAGAAAACTATAAAAATAAAACTACAAAACTGATAATAATTGCTAAAAGTCAAATAATTTATTTATTTGATAGGAGGTTTGGGTAGAAATTATATGAAATGTTGTGCATTCCCTTATGCAATTTTAACTACAGGTAATTATTTTTGTTGTCTATAATATAACCGATGGTGGGAACAATTTGTTTTTTTTGCCATTTAAATTTTTACGAATAAATAAATAAATTTAAAAGTATCTTGATTTTTGTTACTTACATGTAATTCTGTGGTCTTATGAAATATAGTAAACATAAAAAAATACAATTAAAATTAGTGAAGTTTAGTGAAGTGGTGGACCTCTATTGCTCATTTTTGGGTTAGAAATTTATGTAGTTGCAGAGATTTACTAAAAAACGTCGTTTTATGTTGATAATTTCAAATTTCCCGCCTTTGGAGTTACCAACAAATCATCCAATGAAATGTTGTTGATTTGACATCATACATTATAAACTTCATTTCTTTAGTTTTACTCCTTTAACATCATTGACAGCTATATTGGACGTGTAAAAATGCTGCAAGACGTTTTTAAAAATGACAACATGGATACTAATTTATTTAAAAAGTTTTTGTACCTATCAAGTGAATTTAAAAAAGTTTTTAGAGGACCTGAAACAACAACTGAGTATTTTCATAGTCAAGGTTGCCAATTACGAGTGGAAATTTGTTACCAACCTGACGACAGTTTTTAATAGTCACCCGGTATATTGTAAATCAGGACTGGACTGAAAATTTTAGAAAGCTATAAAAATAAAACTACAAAACTGATAATAATTGCTAAAAGTCAAATAATTTATTTTTTTGCCATTTAAATTTGTACGAGTAAATAAATAAATTTAGAAGTATCTTTATTATTGTTACTTACATTAATTCTGTGGTCTTATGAAATCTAGTAAACATAAAAAATACAATTAAAATTAGTGAAGTGGTGGACCTCTATTGCTCATTTTTGGGTTAGAAATTTATGTAGTTGCAGAGATTTACTAAAAAACGTCGTTTTATGTTGATAATTTCAAATTTCCCGCCTCTGGAGTCACCAACAAATCAACCAATGAAATGTCGTTGACTTGACGTCATACATTATACACTTCATTTCTTTAGTTTTACTCCTTTAACATCACTGACAGCTATATTGAACTTGTAAAAATGCTGCAAGACGTTTTTAAAAATGACAACATGGATACTAATTTATTTTAAAAGTTTCTGTACCTATCAAGTGAATTTAAAAAAGTTTTTAGAGGACCTGAAACAACAACTGAGTATTTTCATAGTCAAGGTTAGGACTGGGAATTTTTACCGATATATCGATAAAAATATCGATAGATTAATATATCGTTGTTCGATATAATTATCAAAAAATATCGATATATCGATAATTATCGATATGCCGATAAATATCGATAACTATCGATATACCGGATAACGATAAATATCGATAATTATCAATATTCATCGATATTCCGAAAAATTTCGATAATATCGTTTTAGTTTAGTTAGAAGCTAAATTAATAAATTAATTGTGCAATTTTTTGTAAAGAGCTACGAAACACGTCGATTGTTGTTTTTAAATTAACATCTATTCTTTTAATAGAAAAATTGTGTTGGAATGAACTAAAAGGTAAAAAGTAGATAATATTCTCAAAAAAAAAATATATCGTACAATGACGAGCAAAAAATTTCGGGCACTTTTGTCAATCCATTGTCAAAAAGGATATGGAATTACACACGATTATGTCAGTGAAATGTCAACAGTGCCCGAAATTTTTTGCTCACCATTATACTATCATTTATCTATAAATACCCATATTTTTATTGATATATCGATAAATATTGATGATTCAATATAATATATCGATATTTTGCTAATTCTCGATAGTTCGATAAGTATCGATATATCGATGTTTATCGATAATTTTAATGTATCGATTATCGATATTTAAATCTTAATATCGCCCACCCCTAGTCAAGGTTGCCAATTACGAGTGGAAATTTGTTACCAACCTGATGACAGTTATTAATAGTCACCCGGTATATTGTAAATCAGGACGGGACTCAAGATTTTAGAAAACAATAAAAATAAGACTACAAAATTGATAATAATTTGGGTGCTGATAAATTTTTGTTTTACGGAGAAATTTTTCGAAAAAGTGGAACTATTTTGGTCTAAACCTATGTAAAATGACCCGAGGAATCGATTGGCATTAAGAAAATCACCAAATTGCCAATGGTTTTTTAGTTATTAATTTTTTTAAAGATAATAAACTCTATAATGTAAATCAAGTATTCATAGTAATGAGGTGGATTTTTTGAAGCGTTTTAAACCGTACCCAAAATTTTAGAATTTAGTCTAGAACTAGAAAGCTAATAATAATTGATTTATTTGGAGCGGGTTAAAAATTAAGAATAAAACCAATTAGAGCAAATTGTATTAGAAACCAGTTAATTCTTAAAATAGTTTGTGTCATGCTCTATAAATTGTAAATATTCAACAAGTTCATATTTGTTCCTCTTACCTTGCAATTACCGGAGAAAGTAGTTTTTGTCACAAAAGGACTAAAAACCGAATCAATTCCTCTCACTCTCACGAGTGGCAGGTAGACAAAAAATCAAACACTCGTATTATAGAAAACTTATTTAATTAAAAGTAAAAAAAAAAAAAATTAACAAAAAAACAAACAACAACAAACGAGAAATGACTATGACGATGAAGGATGATGGTAGTAACAGCCTTGCATTTTTGGATCAGTGCTTGCTATGATGATAGATGGTCTTGTAGACGGGCACTTTAACAGGGACGGGCTTAGGTATGGGTATTTGTACGTGTTTTTCGACTGGAACGGGCACCGGTTTCTCCACGTGGTAATGCACCTCTTTTTCGACCTTAAAAGGTACGGGTTTTTCAACGGGGACGGTGATGGTTTTGATGACGGGCACCGCCACCGGCTGGGGGACGTGCACGTGGACGGGGTAGGGCTGGGGGACGGGAACCGCCACCGGCTTGGGGATGGGCACGGGGACAGCGTGGGGAATGGGCACGCTGACGTGCTGGTAGACCGGAACTGGAACTGGTTTGTGGATTTCTACAGTGTGGGAGATGTCGTGGTGGCCGCCCCCGTACCCGCCCCCGTAGCCGCCTTCCTCATGGCCGCCGCCGCCGCCACCGTAACTGCTCGAAAAGCCGGCATTTACGGATGCAAAAGCGCAAAGGAGTGCTACCTGGAATTTAAATTATTATTAATATAACACGAGATTTAATGATTGACTTACAAAAGACTTCATTGTACACTGGCTTGGGTTTAGTGTGTGTGTAAATGAAATGAAGGAAGTTAATGCAGTTCGACTGACTGATGAATGAATTGGGGAGTTGAGAGTTTATATACTCGGCAATGTCAAGGTACTTTCACTGGGTCCCCTCCTGTTGGTGCGCTTCCGAAGACGAATTTTTGGTTCCGGTCCTCATAACGGGCTAATTTTATTTATTGGTCTAGGAATTTTTTTTTGCTTTTATTGCATACAATGAATTGGGTACCTAACAAAGATAAGACTAACTAATATACTGGGTGTTCCAAGTTTTATGGCCGAGACAAAAATAAATATTTCTATTCGAGTAAAAAAATTCATTAATAGTCCAAACGATAGGGAATTAATTACGCTACCATTTGATACTTTGATATTGTTTAAAAATTTTAAGGTATTACTGTGAGACATTGAAAACCAATTTTGTAATTTTTTTTAAGTTATTGGCGTATTTTTTTTTCCTTGACAATAGAACGCGTTACCCCGGAAAGATTGTAAACACCATACCGAACCTTTTTCTATTGTCAAAGAATTCTGACCTGATCAACAATTACCACAACGCCTGCCATAAATTATTGGAGCACTTGAATCTTCAATATTAGAACGTTAATTATTCAAAAGCTATCAATTTTAGCAATTACGGTTACCATATAGAAAATACGCTAATAGCTTAAACTAAATTTTTACCAAAATTGTTATTTGAAGTCTCGCAGCAATACTTTAAAAATTTTGAATAATATCAAAGTATCAAATGGTAGCGTAATTAATTCCCTATTGTTTGGACTATTAATTTATTTTTTTACTCGACTAGAAATATTTATTTTTGCCACGGCCATAAAACTTGGAACATCCTGTACAGTATATCAATTGCCTCAAACTTTTTTGCTGTTGTTAGATAATTGTTGGACGCTAATTTGAAAACTGCAAACAGTTTTTTTCTATCAGTTGTAGTTTTTGAGATATACAAACCCCACATTAGAAGTATTGGGAGTTCTAATAATCATAGTCATCTGAAAATTTGTGTACAACCATAATCTTTTAGGTCCTGCTCAATGAAAATATTCTCAAGATGGCAGCACTTCCGGTTATACCGGAAGTCGCTATCAACTTCCTTATTTTAAATGGAATGCTATATTTTTTAATGCGTTTTTGAATTACTAGGGTTATTTTAAGGTAGTTTTCATAAGCTGTCCCTATACCTAAATTTAGCCGTTTTCGAGATATTTAGCATTTTTGAAAATTTTTGAATTTGTACCTTCAGTTCAAAAATCGATAACTCTGCCATTTTTAAAAATTTGGAAATATTTTTGAGCTCATTTGAAAGGGGAAGCCTAGATCGTTCCTTTGGTGTTTTCAAATTTCTAAAAAAGAATAACAAACTCCAAATTTTTAAAATTAAGTTTGCAAAACTTTAAGCACCCATAACTCATTTTTTTCAAATGAAATGACAAAAGTTTTATTTCACTAGATGGTAGAGAATTTAATTCTGCTTCGATCTGTGTTAACATTCCCTATACTTATGTTTAATAGTTTTCAAGTTACAATAACTTTTTGTTGGGATTGAGAAATTCATTAGCCATAGGCCTTTTCTCATACGTTGCCATGGAAACGAATGAAAAAAGGTGAGAAATTAAAGTTTTTCAAACCAACACCCAATGAATTTATTTCGTTTTCACGGTCTGATAACACAATTTTGAACTGAGTTTGTCGTTTAAGTTTAATCAGAAATGTTTTTATGGCAAACTATGCAAAAATAGCTGTGGTTAGTAAGAAATTTCCTACAATGACAAAAAAACCAACATAACTTGAAAATTATCACAGATAGGTATAGGGAATGCTAATACAGATTGATGCAGAAAAAAATTCTCCTCCATCTAGTAGAATAAAAATTAGGACATCCCATTTGAAAAAATTAAGTTTTGGGTACTTGAAGTTGTCCAAACTTAACCTTAAAATTTTTGGGTTTAGTAACTTCCAATTCCAATTTTGAACACACTGAACAACAGATATAGGCTTTCTCTTTCGATTCTCCAAATACGATTTCGAAATCTCTAAAACTAAGCGAGTTACCGATTTTTTAAGGGACAGGTGCAAATTCAAAAAATTTTCGAAAATCCTAAATATCTCGAAAACGGTTAAAGTTGGGTATAGGGAAAGCTGATAAAAACTCCCTTAAAATAACTCAATTAATCCAAAAACACATTAAAAAATATAGCATTACATTTAAAATAAGGAAGTTGATAGCGACTTCCGGTATAACCGGAAGTGCTGCCATCTTGAAAATATTTTCATTGAACATAACTCAACGGATTATGCCTGAGTACCAACTCTCAGATAAATGTCTTCATTAGAACTTTCGATACTTCTAATGTGGGGTTTAGACGGAACACCCTGTAGCTAACTCAAGTTGCTCATTTACTTATCTGTTGCCACAAATTTTTATGTTGCGATTGAATGGTTGTTGGATGCTAATTTCAAAGCAGCCAATGAATTTTTTTCTATAAGCTTTAATTTTTGAGATATACAGCGTGATTCTTAAATAGTTCGACAAAATTCCATTCCGTTGTAATCGGTGTCTCAAAACCTTTTCCAATTTTTGTCAATTCCGGCACAACTATTCTCCGAAATGAAAATATTTTAAAGTAAATATAATTATGTAAATAATCTGAGAAATTGTTTTGAGCTGGGAACAACAATTTTCAAGTTACCATTTCTTTGTAAGGTAATATACAGCGTGATTCGTAAATAGACCGACAAAATTCTACCCATGGTAGTGTCAAATGAGTACATGTTGGAAAAAATAGTAAAAAAATTCCTTGTATAACCGTTTTCGAAATAAAAATTTTTAAAGTTATGTTAGAGATAAAGCGTACGCCACTGATGTGTTTGTAAATAGTATTAGCACAGTTAGTGGAAAGTTTGATAATCATGTACATGATCAATGCAACAATAATCACTGTTTATTATCGATATTCATGATGAAAACGAGCACATTTTTTCCAAAACAACTAATTTGAACTCATGAGCGTCGTAAGTGGCACGGATTAAGGGGTTTCTACCCCTATGAAATAAAAACATAAATATGATACAAATGATCTCTACTTATCCTTGGAAGACTGTGATAAAATTTTGTCGGTCTATTTAAGAATCACCCTGTAGATAACTCATATTAACATTTATTTAGAAAAAAATTGGTCATTTACTTCTCTGTTGCCTCAGATTTTTTTGCTATTGTTGAGTAACTGATTTTAAAAATGCCAACAAATTTTTCCTACCAGATATCTAGGTAACTCATATTAGCACTTTTCGCACTTTTCATACGCTCTAAAATGGAAATTCGAGCCGATGGCCAAATTTGGACGTCAGATCTACACTCCTAAAGTATACAGAATCAACATTTAAATTTGCGGCAACAGACAAAAAGTAAAATTTTGTAATCCATTGTAATAATTGTGAGAAAATGTCTAATTTTTGTTTTGTTTAATTGTTTTTTCTATAGTAGTTGTTAAACTATTCCTTTATCAACTTTTCTGAGTAGATAAAATAGCACTTTAACCGCAAGGGGAGATAAAATGTTTTAGATTAATTTTATTCAATTAAATTTACAAATTCCAACAGATTAATTTGAAGGATTAGCATTAATTTTTTTCTGTTAAACTTGAAGTCTTGCTATGGAAAAAATGTATTATACACGATGATAAAGACTGTTTATCTACTCGTGAAGCTCTTGAAGCTTTTCATTCGTAGATAAACAATTTTTTTATCGTCTTGTATAACAAATAACAATGAATTTAAAATCATATAAAGACTGTAAAACTGTACAAAAATAAGAGAGTGTAAGCAATTGTCAAACAAAAAAAGGTAAATTTAATTTGGAAAACCCCTTTGGCGATTTAGTTTAATAGACATGTTGCGAATTTTATTTATTTATTTTTGTTTTGTTTGATTGTTCGTACTATCAAAACGAAATAATTTTCCAATAACTTAAGGTACTTTTTATTGAGCTGACCCGTTCCCTTTTTTACTTATTCCCAAAAAATAACCTAATAGGTATTCTCAATAAATGCTAGTTCTTTTGGAATTTTCGAAAAAACACATCACAAAAAAGTGGGTTTTTCACTCAAATAAATATATATAAAAAATGTTTTTTAAAAAAAGCTTTTATTTAAAAGATGCACTAAAAAGTAAAAAATAATGTAATTCAATCACAGGAGAATATTTTTTCTTACAGGTTAAAATTCTAAAATTTATAAAAGTTGTCAAATGAACAAAGTAATTCTGTAATGCCGTAGTTTTATAACTCCCACAGCTTTTATAAATTTTAGAATTTTAACCTGTAAGAAAAAATATTCTCCTGTGATTGAATTACATTATTTTTTACTTTTTAGTGCATCTTTTTTTAAAAAACATTTTTTTAAATATTTTTATTTTTTGCTTTTTAGTCTTTATTTATTGTTATTACACTGTGCATCTACCGTGACGTCCAAATGACCAACATATCGTCTATGTTGGTATAAATTACGGTATGTACAAATCGAGAACCCCTTCGTAAACATAACCTAAAAATTTTAAAATTTTAAATTGTAAAATTTTAAAACCCCATTTAACACCTTTAGGGGGTAATTAACTATATAGAATTGCATTGTCACGCAGATTACGTAAGCATGTTAAATTTCATTCCATTGCGACTGCAGGAACCCTATCAAATTTACAAATCGAGAACCCCTTTGCAAACATAACTTAAAATTTCAAAACCCCATTTAACCCCTTTAGGGGGTATTTAACTACATAGGATTGCATTGTCACGCAGATTAAGTAAGTATGCAAAATTTCAATTCAGTGGGACAACGGGAACCCTTTCAAAATTAGCTCCGAAAAAATAACCGACAGACAGACAACATTGTGAGCTAAATAAAAGCATTTAAAAAAGAACTAAATCATTCTAAACAGGATTAATTTGGTTGTTGTTTGTCGACATTTTACAAAATTAGTTACAAATGAGAAGGTTGAAGATCGCAAAAGTAACGTAATTTTCGGTTTTTATTGGTTCGGTTTTTATTGGCAATTTTATTAGCAAATTTTTCGGTGTGAACTGAATATGTTTTTTGGGGATATATTTAAAAATAATGTGCTTCTCACTTATAAACGAGCTAAATTTAGTGAAACACATCAAATTAATGTCATTTTCTACGTAATTCATTAATTTTTCAATTTTTCAGCCTGCCAAAAAAGCGAGTTTTAGTCAATTTTTGACGTAATAAAGTGTTTTTTATGCAAAGTTTTTTATGGTTTTGGTAGTTTAAAAATGAGGCTTAAAACTCGCTTTGTCAATTTTATATTAGCTCTTCCTCTAGTTTTGAACCCAACATTTTATAAAAATAATCACAATATCTGTTTCAAATTGCTGTGGTTAGAATTGTTTAAATGTGTTAGCAACAATTTTTACTAAAATTTAAACAGAAATAAGCGAGAAATTACGTTGAATTTCTTACAACTGCAGTAATTTGGAATTGGAGGAATTGTTTCGGAATTGTTGATTTTGTAATTAGTTGCACACGACATTGGATATTTTTGCAGTCTCATGGCGATTTAGAAAGCATAACAAATTTTTTAATAAGCGAATAATAGGACCACCCGTATTTAATTAAAAATTTTCGAAATACTGATGAATGTTGTCGGATTTAACTTGGGAGAATTAGAAAATAATGCATTTCTCTCATTTTCACTTAGTAAAGTAAGTACTCAATAATTGCATTTCGGCCAGTATTGCTCATAATTATGCAGGAAATTAGAAATTAAAAAAATGACTTGGAAATGTAATTTTAAATCGGTTTCTCCATTTTTGAACCAATTAAAACAGGAAATGATTCAAGCCTTTTTGGTGGTTTTTGTGGTAGGTCAGGGACGGGCAACGAGTTAATTATTTGTTATAATTAGAGTTTTTTGCTTGGAATTCCCAATCTATTGTGGCCTAATTTATTGGTTTTTACATATCATCATTAATTTGGAAAGTCGTAATCGCTTTTTTCAATTTTTGATAATTCTGAAAGTTTGTCTTTAAATAAATCGTGACAAAATCTCCGGTCAAACATATTAGAAAGTTTGAAGATTTAAAATTAAAAACAGTGTTCAAGATGCACGCTTCTGTTAACAATGACGATAATTAGAAGATTTTTGACCGTAACGACAAATTAGAATTTTTGATTTTGCGAATCAACGACCGTTCTTGTTTAATTTTTTCCAACAGTATAGGTAGCAGAGATTGAAAGGTCGGTTGCGGTCATTTTACTATTCGAAAGGTTCGGTGGTCTTTTATACAAAACGTATAATAATTACGTTCATCTGATGAAGCCCTGCCCAACATTCACCACTTTTACTCTGCGCATTGAATAATATTTTACTTTCACTGCTATAGTTCGCATTGACATGGGTTTTGTTGTCCATTACTAACTGTCTCAAGTTCACAAGATGTGCGAATTTGCACTGGGATGCTAAAACGTTAAGAAAGTACACACATTTCTCATCTGTTTGTCCACTTGTTTCAGTCAAAGATTCCGGAAATTAAAACTAATAAAAACTTAATAGATTAAAATCTGGAATTAAAATCGTTTCAATGTTTATAATAGATAGCACACAGCCGGTGAATAAATTAGAATGACTGGGTTCTTTCACTATCAAGTGTCAATAGAACGGTGCTTATGTTTTTATTAAAAAGAAAACTTGAAGAGATCATCAAATAATATCGCACTTTCAGTTTTAAAATGTTGGAGCTGAGTAATTGTTGCGAAAAACATTGTAAACAATGTCTGCAAAAATTTCTTTTTTACTGTTGTACGAAATGACAGAGCAATGAAAAATTTATTTATTATTATTATTATTATTGATTTCTGCTACACCACAGTCGAAACCAATTATTGTGTAGCCTATGTAAAATTTAGAAAAAGTATATTTTATGAAGAGAAATAAGAACGTAAAATATTACAAAAAGAATTGAAATTCATAAAAAATATGTCTATATTATTAATTCGGTTCATTTCAGAGCACTTCTTAAATATTGGGGAATTTTTTTTTGAAGTTTGTCCGACTAGCATCCAAGTAAAATAATTGTTTATTTCTAGAGTTTTGACGAGGTACACGAAAATTTATTTGTTTTAGCAGTTGAGGGCAATCAATTTTATTGTGTATAATTTTAAAAAGAAACGTTACTGTTGCAAATTTATATCTAATTTCAAGACTAGATACTTGAAACCTATTTAATAATATTTCTTGCGGGAAACCAACTGGAGGATAAGTTCCATCATTTCTATAAGCCAGAAATTTCAAAAACCTTCTTTGTACATTTTCAAGCTTTTCCGTAAATAGGAGACCAAACAACTGATGCATATTCCAAACATGATCTAACAAATGAAAAATATAGTAATTTCAAAGTGTTAATTTGTGAAAATTCAGAACCATTTCTTATAACAAAACCCAACATCTTAGAAGCTTTTAGTATGACACTATCAATATGATTAGAAAACGTGAACTGTGGATCAAAAGTAACACCTAGATTTTTAACATAATCCAGTTTTTTTAGGAGTAAAGAATCAATAAAATAATTAAACTTTATGACTGATTTGTTAGAAAATTGCATTAAAAAACATTTTGACAGATTAAGATTTAACTCATTTTTCTGACACCATTCTAAAAGATTAAGAATATTCTTCTGCAGAACATTACAGTCCAGAGAAGTTTTTATTCTACAAAAAAATTTAAATCGTCAATGTATAGGAGGCAAGGTATGTCAAAAGAAGTTACAATGTCGTTAATAAAAAGTACAAAAAGAAGCGGACCGAGTATCGACCCTTGTGGCACTCCAGATGTAACTTCAAATACGTCAGAAACAAAACCATTTAGGAAAACATACTGTCTTCTTTTAGTAAGATAAGATTGAAAAAAAATTATCAAAGAGTCTGAAAGACCAAAGTAATAAAGTTTGGAAAGCAGTATACAGGGTGTTCCGTCTAAACCCCACATTAGAAGTATTGAAAGTTCTAATAAAGATGTTTATCTGAAAGTTGTTATTCAGGCATAATCCGTTGAGTTCTGCTCAATGAAAATATTTCTAAGATGGCAGCACTTCCGGTTATACCGGAAGTCGCTATTAACTTTCTTATTTTAAATGGAAAGTTATGTTTTTTACTGCGTTTTTGGATTATTTAAGTTATTCTAAGGGAGTTTTTATCAGCTTTCCCTATACCCAAGTTTAACCGTTTTCGAGATATTTAGGATTTTTTGAAAATTTTTGGATTTGCACCTGCCACTTAAAAAATCGGTAACTCGCCTAGTTTTAGAGATTTTGAAATCATGTTTGGAGAATTGAAAGAGAAAGCCTATATCTGTTGTTCAGTGTGATCAAAATTGGAATTGAAGTTAACAAACCCAAAAATTTTAAGGTTAAGTTTGGACAACTTCAAGTACCCAAAACTTAATTTTTTCAAATGGGATGTCCCAATTTTTATTCTACTAGATGGAGGAGAATTTTTTTCTGCATCTATCTGTATTAGCATTCCCTATACCTATCTGTGATAATTTTCAAGTTATGTTGGTTTTTTTGTTATTGTAGGAAATTTCTTACTAACCACAGGTATTTTTGCATAGTTTGCCATAAAAACATTTCTGATTAAACTTAAACGACAAACTCTGTTCAAAATTGTGTTATCAGACTGTGAAAACAAAATAAATTCATTGGGTGTTGGTTTGAAAAACTTTAATTTCTCACCTTTTTTCATTCGTTTCCATGGTAACCTATAAGAAAATGCCTATGGCTAATGAATTTCTCAATCCCAACAAAAAGTTATTCTAACTTGAAAACTGTTAAACATAAGTATAGGGAATGTTAGTACAGATCGAAGCAGAATTAATTTCTCTACCATCTAGTGAAATAAAACTTTCGGCATTTCATTTGAAAAAAATGAGTTATGGATGCTTAAACTTCTGCAAACTTAATTTTAAAAATTTGGAGTTTGTTATTCTTTTTTAGAAATTTGAAAACACCAAAGGAAAGATCTAGGCTTCCTCTTTCAAATGAGCTCAAAAATATTTCCAAATTTTTAAAAATGGCAGAGTTATCGATTTTTGAACTGGAAGGTACAAATCCAAAAATTTTTTTAAAACCTTAAATATTTCGTAAACGGCTAAATTTAGGTATAGGGACAGCTTATGAAAACTACCTTAAAATAACTCTAGTAATTCAAAAACGAATTAAAAAATATAGCATTCCATTTAAAATAAGGAAGTTGATAGCGACTTCCGGTATAACCGGAAGTGCTGCCATCTGGAGAATATTTTCATTGAACAGGTCGTAACAGATTATGGTTGTATACAAATTTTCAGATGACTATGATTATTAGAACTCCCAATACTTTTAATGTGGTGTTTAGACAAAACAGCCTGTATATCTCAAAAACTAGAACTGATAGAAATAGAAAAAAACTGTTTGCAGTTTTCAAATTATCGTCCAACAATTATCTAATAACAGCAAAAAAGTCTGAGGCAATTGATATACTGTACAGGATGTTCCAAGTTTTATGGCCGTGGCAAAAATAAATATTTCTAGTCGAGTAAAAAAATAAATTAATAGTCCAAACAATAGGGAATTAATTACGCTACCATTTGATACTTTGATATTATTCAAAATTTTTTAAGTATTGCTGCGAGACTTCAAAAACCAATTTAATTATCAAATTATCAAAGAGTCTGAAAGACCAAAGTAATAAAGTTTGGACAGCAGTATATTAAAGTTTTCGCTATGAAAAGTCTGCATAGAAAACATCAAGTTGCATACCAAGATCTAAAGATACTGGGAAAAACAGGAAAGATTTGTTACAGTAGACCTACCAGACACAAAACCGTGTTGTTCATTGCATAAGTATTTTTTAACATGAACACTTACTACATTGTAAATAAGCGTTTCAAAGCACTTGCTGAAGTTATTAATTAAAGAAATAGGTCGGTAGTTAGTAATGTCACTTTTGTCCCCCTTTTTGTAAATAGGCATTACAGAAGATAATTTAAATGCATCAGGAAAAACAGAAGTTCTTAGAGAAAGATTAACAATTAGAAAAAAAGGATAAGACAATATATCAGCACAAAGGCTGGAATTCCATCTGGTCCAACAGTCCTGTTATAGGCTTTAAACTTTTTAAAGAAGAAAGCACATCTGACTCTTCAATAAAATTTAAAGTCAGTATTTCATTATTATTAAAACGATTTTCAAAAGCAAAGCAATTATTAGATGCAGGAACCATTAACAATTAATTACATTTTTACTTAACTGTTTTTATTTATTTGTCTCTTGCCACTGTAAAATTTTTGAGTGCCTAATAGACATTTAGTAGTGCGCGATTTTTTAATTTCGAGTGGTTAGTGTGTGCCACTGGAATGGATTTCAAGAGAGAAATGGTGCTACAAATGCATGGTTACAAATGGTCGAGAAGTAGATGCCATAAGGTTAGTACATTGTCAAAATAATCTACTAATAAATTATAACTGATAAGTAATGTATTTGCTGAGAAAAAAAATGATGTGGGTATTTGCTAGCCATTTGCTAAGTTAGATAATGAAAGACTTGGACTAATAAAAAATGTTTTTTAAAAAAGCTTTTATTTCAAAAATGCACTAAAAAGTAAAAAATAATAGCTGTGTTTGCGGTAGAGAATTTAACCGTCCCGGATCAGTTCAGAACTAGTCCAAACGGTCCTCGGACTCGACCAAGGATTTTTAGTTCTAGACTTTTTTTTGTCTCTATTACTCTCGTGTCTTTGAAGTTTTTTGAAGTTGGAAATGGCTTGGAATCACAATAAAGAAGTTGTCTGTTTTGGTTACTGAGATTTATTTAATACCTTACTGAATCTAAATTATTTGTAAAATAACGTTTGTAAATTTGAAAATGCGTTGTTTTCTATGATTTATACATTTTTGTATCAAGGATTTTCGAATAACTCATTTCTAACTTTGTATAAATTTTTTGTAGCTTGTTAGTTTTTAAATATACGATAAATTACCGTTCGCGGTGGATGAAAATACGTAACTGATTCAGAACCGCACATGCGCTTTAAATAAATCCTGGACTAGTTCAGGATTAGTTCTAAAAATTCTCCGCGAACAAAGCTATTGTATTTCAATATTTTTTCTTACAGGTTAAAATTCTAAAATTTATAAAAGCTTTGGGAGTTGTCAACTGAACAAAGTAATTCTGTAATGCCGTAGTTTTATAACTCCCAAAGCTTTTATAAATTTTAGAATTTTAACCTGTAAGAAAAAATATTCTCCTGTGATTGAAATATATTATTTTTTACTTTTTAGTACATCTTTTTTTAAAAAACATTTTTTTATATATTTTTATTTTTTGCTTTTTAGTCTTCATTTATTGCATAGATTTATTGTTATTACCGTTACGTCCAAATGACCAACATACAGTCTATAAGTTACGGTATGTACAAATCGAGAACCCCTTTGTAAACATAACCTAAAATTTTAAAATCCATTTAACCCCTTTCGGGGGTAATTAACTATAAAGAATTGCATTGTCACGCAGATTACGTAAGCATTTTAAATTTCATTTCATTGCGACTACAGGAACCCTCTCAAATTTACAAATCGAGAACCCCTTTGTAAACATAACCTAAAACTTCAAAACCACATTTAACCCCTTGAGGGGGTATTTAACTACATATGATTGCATTGTCACACAGATTAGGTAAGTATGCAAAATTTCAATTCAGTGGGACAACGGGAACCCTTTCAAATTTGGCTCCGAAAAAATAACCGACAGACAGACAACATTGTGAGCTAAATAAAAACGATGTTTCACACAAATATGCGGCTTAGTTTTTTTTTTCAAGAAATGGAAGCAAAAAATAATGTTTCTCCACTTAGACAAGGTTATTGACACTGAAACATTTTTTTTTTCGTAAAAATAAACATTATTATTTATTGTTGTTTTCACATAACGATTTTATCTAGTAATTATTATTTTCATCTAGCGTTTAGTTTGTTCCTCAACAAAAAGATGAATCTGTTAGAAGCTTAGTTTCGTTTGCAAATTATTTAATAATTTTTAATTACAAAATTATAATTAATAAGTTAGAATTATTTTATTATTACGATTTTTTTCCAAATTTAAAACACTTTTGGTGTTTTCTAAAAGAAAGATCATTGTCCTACGATGCGAAAATTGCCCATACAGTTAAAATAGTGTATACTACACAAATTAATAAATTCTTGTATTGTTGGTTGTATATACTTTTCAGATTTTAGGTAAATGTTTACAGGGAATCTCAATGATTTAAATTTTAAAGGGGTGAAAGTTTCACTTTTTAGGATCCTTAGTTTTTGTGTAATACATTAAAAAAAAATTAGGGGATTCATTATTTCAATTGAATTACCGACTTATTTTGATTGACAATTATAAATGTCAAAAATTTCAACAATCAAAGAACGTCAAAAACAGAAAAACAATGGTTGAGAACTTTATTTTTCTAGACGATTAAATTTCGTTTTACCATGAAGTACCTAAACAGTGGACGATGGAATAAAAATAAATTGGTCCAATTTTTTTTGTGGAATTATTATCCTCTAAAAGTTACCCTAGAAATTTTTTATCTTTAAAAATATCCAAATTTTTATAAAATTTCGCATACAGCCGTTTAACTGTGCAAATTGTGAGATTGTAAAATTTGACATGAATTGTTTTATAATTTATGTAGCACAAATTAGTTTGGTTTTGGTATTAATACAATTAGAATTTTTTGCCTCTAAAATAATAAGACACAGTGCTTTAAAAAAAATAGAAAATATGAATCAATTAATTTTGAATGCTTATTTTATGGTTAAAATGTTTGCACTTTTTATGAGACTGTTTAATTAGCGAAACTGTAATTAGAATTGGTCGTATAAACAAATTAAAATATTTTCAAGAATTTCAAGAATTAAACACATGAATTAATTAATTGGTTGCGAACGGTCAAAATTAAAAAAATCGTTTCTCCTGAAACGCACATTTTATGCAGGAAGTAACTAACTAGTGCGTGTCACTCAAGTACAACCTGCTTCCATTATTTAAACATACAATTACAATTAGCGTCAAAAATACGACTGAAACATACGACTTTATTGAAAAATTCTGTAACAAAGTAATAAATAAAAACTTAAACAACTAAACAGTACAAGAAATAAGCTCTATAGTACAGGGTGTTCCGTCTAAACCCCACATTAGAAGTATTGACAGTTCTAATAAAGATATTTATCTGAGAGTTGGTACTCAGGGATAATCCGTTGAGTTATGCTCAATGAAAATATTTTCAAGATGGCAGCACTTCCGGTTATACCGGAAGTCACTATTAACTTTCTTATTTTAAATGGAAAGCTATGTTTTTCACTGCGTTTTTGGATTGGTTGAGTTATTTTAAGCGAGTTTTTATCAGCTTTCCCTACACCCAAGTTTAACCGTTTTCGAGATATTTAGGATTTTTGAAAATTTTTGAATTTGCACCTGTCCCTTAAAAAATTGGAAACTCGCTTAGTTTTAAAGATTTCGAAATCATGTTTAGAGAATTGACAGAGAAAGCCTATATCTGTTGTTCAGTGTGATCAAAATTGGAATTGAAGTTAATAAACCCAAAAATTTTAAGGTTAAGTTTGGACAACTTCAAGTACCCAAAACTTAATTTTTTCAAATGGGATGTCCCAATTTTTATTCTACTAGATGGAGGAGAATTTTTTTCTGCATCTATCTGTATTAGCATTACCTATACCTATCTGTGATGATTTTCAAGTTATGTTGTTTTTTTGTCATTGTAGGAAATTTCTTACTAACCACAGCTATTTTTACATAGTTTGCCATTAAAACATTTCTGATTAAACTTAAACGACAAACTCTGTTCAAAATTGTGTTATCAGACTGTGAAAACAAAATAAATTCATTGGGTGTTGGTTTGAAAAACTTTAATTTCTCACCTTTTTTCATTCGTTTCCTATGAGAAAAGGCCTATGGCTAATGAATTTCTCAATCCCAACAAAATGGTATTGTAACTTGAAAACTATTAAACATAAGTATAGGGAATGTTAACACAGATCGAAGCAGAATTAAATTCTCTACCATCTAGTGAAATAAAACTTTTGTCATTTCATTTGAAAAAAATGAGTTATGGGTGCTTAAAGTTTTGCAAACTTAATTTTAAAAATTTAGAGTTTGTTATTCTTTTTTAGAAATTTGAAAACACCAAAGGAAAGATCTAGGCTTCCTCTTTCAAATGAGCTCAAAAATATTTCCAAATTTTTAAAAATCGCAGAGTTATCGATTTTTGAACTGGAAGGTGCAAATCCAAAAAATTTTTAAAAACCATAAATATTTTGTAAACGGCTAAATTTAGGTATAGGGACATATAGCTTATGAAAACTTCCTTAAAATAACTCTAGTAATTCAAACACGAATTAAAAAATATAGCATTCCATTTAAAATAAGGAAGTTGATAGCAAATTTTCAGATGACTATGATTATTAGAACTCCCAATACTTCTAATGTGGTGTTTAGACAAAATAGCCTGTATATCTCAAAAACTAGAACTGACAGAAAAAAACTGCTTCCATTATTTAAACATACAATTACAATTAGCGTCAAAAATACGACTGAAACACACGACTTTATTGAAAAATTCTGTAACAAAGTAATAAATAAAAACTTAAACAACTAAACAGTACAAAAAATAAGCACTATAATATAATTATTGTTACAACAAGTGTTTTTTTTTTACTTGTACACCCGTACAATTCGTTGATAGGTGTTGGTGTTATCAAAAGGTGGCGGTCTCATATTTGTGTACAAATCTTTCAAAAATCTCGGTTGACGTAAAACTGGCTCTTCAGCTTGTCGATTGATCGGTTGTGGTTTTCCGTAGATTTTATACTGGAAACGGTTTTGTTCCGGTTCTTGTTGTTGTTGTTGGTAAACGATTTGGACTGGTCTTAACTGCGAACTGTCCGGAATTGTTCTATAAGCTTGTTGGAGATAATTAACCTCTTGAACCGGTTGATTAGCATTTGGATTTACATAAAGTCCCAATTGACGCATTTCTTCGTCAACTTCATGCAATAATGGATATTTGGCCACAATTGGGACTTGTTGTTGTGGACGTGCGAAATACAACAGGTTTTGTTGGTTTTCAACAGCATTTGATTGGTCAAAGTCCTGACTCCTGCCAATGGCCTTAACGTGGTCAAAACCGGTCTCAGTTCTGGTGTATTTAACAGTTGGGACTTCTGTACTTTTGATGATTTCCACACCTGGACTTAAGTTCCTCCAGGAGTACTTTTGTTGCAAGTCTTGCACATTTGTCACTTGTGGTTTGGCCTGTTCTAAAGCCTTGTAGTATTTTTGAGTGGCTGGTGATAAATTCGCTTGAGTTAGGAGAATTTTCGGGTTAGGGAAGCTTGAAGAAACAACTTGAGGTTTGGGTTTAATTCCAGAGATTTTGTGTTTTTTGCTGCTGATGAAATCCTGGGGACTTTGAACTTCTTCGTTTTGTTTCCGTGTTCCTGTTATAATTTCGGCATTTTCCAAGTTGTTGCTTCTGGTTTGTTTGGTTGTAGGACGGTTACCGTTGGTAAAACGTACACTGTATCCAACATTAAATAATTGGGATTGTTCAGGTTGTTGTTGGTAATTGTAGATTTGTCGTTGGTCTGTGTTAAAGTTGACTTTAACCGAACTTTGGGCTGCTTGATCGGGATAATTTGGGTTTTCGTGGACGATGTTGTTGATGTAACCGAGGAGTTGACGTCTTTGGGCGATTTCTTTGGGTTGCCGAAGAGGGTTTGAGGCTGTTGAGAGGAACAAAGGGAGGAGGAACACCTGGAAAAATCATATTTTGCTCTATTAAGTGTGTAATGAGCGGAACATTTGTGTTAATTCATTAATTAAATCTGGAAAATCGGTTATTTTCCATGCGTGAGTTGAGCAAATTACAAAAATTACGAGTATTTTAAAAAAACATTCTAGCTTAAAAAAGCTGAAAAAAATTTCTTTAATTTTATTTAGATTGAATTGGATTACCGAAATAACAAAAATTTTGGAATTAATTGGGTAGCAAAAATTCAGATTTAAATCCATATTAATTATTTTTATTATTGAAAAAAACATTTAACTGCAATTTATTACTTCACTGAATTCGTATGAAATTGTTGCTTGTTTATTACTTGTGGATTTTAGAAACATTTGATTCCTTTGATTGATTCTTTTGTTAATTACTTTGAAAAATTAGAAAAATTAATTTATTTTCCAAAAAAAATTGAAAACAAACTTTTTTGTAATCATTTCTTTAATTTCGTTTAGATTACTTTAACAATAACAAATAAAATAATAAAAATAATTAACTGAAATTGTCAAACAATTAGATTTATTTCTATGAATTTGTCGCTTGGTTTTATTACAAAAAATTCTGTAGACTTTTTTTTGGGTGATTCTTTTTGGAAAGTTTCGATTTTAAATGACCACCAAATTTAAACCAAACATTGTTAATTATTTTGAAACTACTTTACAGCATTTGTAAATGGGTTTTGTCACATGTTTCTTGTAGAATACGATTCGAATTATAAAAATCAATTTTGTGGAAGTTGTAACCGTTAGCTTTTAGCTCACAAAATCAGAAAAAAATTAATAAAAAAATTTAGATTTAAATCGAATATCATTAATTATTTTGAAAAAAAAAGTTTAACTATAATTTACTTCACTGAATTTAATCCTTTTTAGAAAAATTAGAAAACGAGCTTATTTTAAAAACAACAATAACCGACAAAAACCTGCTAAATATTCTTAATTATGGTGTAAACTAAGAAAGATTTGAACAGTCGATCACAGATTTTTTTTAATGATTCCTTTGATTGATTTTAGTTTTGGTAAAATTTCCTAAGCGGGTATTTTTTAAAAACAAGAGTTCAAAATAACCGACGAAATCCAACCAAATATTGTTAATTATTTTGAAAAATCAGAAAAAAGTATACTGTCGAATTAAAAAAAAATGCCAAACGAACTTTATAGGTTTAAAAAATATATGGGTATTACATAAAATTATTGAAAACGAACATTTTAGATGGAATTATCTACTTTAACAATAACAAATAAGATAATAAAAATAACAAAAAAATTGAGGAAAGTTTGGATTTAAAATATAATCGCCAAAATCAAGCCAAATATTGTCAATTATTTGAAGAAACTTCACAATTTTTTTAATGATGATTGATTTTATTTTTGAAAAAATTCGTATGCGGACATTTAAAAACAACAGTTTGGAGTTTAGTATTTAGTATTTTCAAACTACTTTACACAATTTCTATTTTAGGTTTTGTCACATGTTATTTTTTAAAGTCAACAAAAAAATCTGTGGGTATTAATTTTTTTTTAATTTGAAAACGAATATTTTGTTTAACAATTTCTTTAATTTTATTTAGATTGAATTGGATTACCGAAATAACAAAAATTTTGGAATTAATTGGGTAGCAAAAATTCAGATTTAAATCCATATTAATTATTTTTATTATTGAAAAAAACATTTA
Source organism: Tribolium freemani (assembly GCA_939628115.1). Lineage (NCBI taxonomy): Eukaryota > Metazoa > Arthropoda > Insecta > Coleoptera > Tenebrionidae > Tribolium > Tribolium freemani. The sequence continues at coordinate 15,512,174 of OW626786.1, read as the reverse complement.
ACTGCAATTTATTACTTCACTGAATTCGTATGAAATTGTTGCTTGTTTATTACTTGTGGATTTTAGAAACATTTGATTCCTTTGATTGATTCTTTTGTTAATTACTTTGAAAAATTAGAAAAATTAATTTATTTTCTAAAAAAAATTGAAAACAAACTTTTTTGTAATCATTTCTTTAATTTCGTTTAGATTACTTTAACAATAACAAATAAAATAATAAAAATAATTAACTGAAATTGTCAAACAATTAGATTTATTTCTATGAATTTGTCGCTTGGTTTTATTACAAAAAATTCTGTGGACTTTTTTTTGGGTGATTCTTTTTGGAAAGTTTCGATTTTAAATGACCACCAAATTTAAACCAAAAACCGTCAATTATTTTGAAACTACTTTACAGCATTTGTAATTAGGTTTTGTCACATGTTTCTTGTAGAATACGATTCGAATTATAAAAATCAATTTTGTGGGAGTTGGAACCGTTAGCTTTTAGCTCACAAAATCAGAAAAAAATTAATAAAAAAATTTAGATTTAAATCGAATATCATTAATTATTTTGAAAAAAAAGTTTAACTATAATTTACTTCACTGGATTTGATTCTTTTTAGAAAAATTAGAAAACGAGCTTATTTTAAAAACAACAATAACCGACAAAAACCTGCTAAATATTCTTAATTATGGTGTAAACTAAGAAAGATTTGAACAGTCGATCACAGATTTTTTTTAATGATTCCTTTGATTGATTTTAGTTTTGGTAAAATTTCCTAAGCGGTTATTTTTTAAAAACAAGAGTTTAAAATAACCGACGAAATCCAACCAAATATTGTTAATTATTTTGAAAAATCAGAATACTGTCGAATTAAAAAAAATGCCAAACGAACTTTATAGGTTTAAAAAATATATGGGTATTACATAAAATAATTGAAAACAAACATTTTAGATGGAATTATCTACTTTAACAATAACAAATAAGATAATAAAGATAACAAAAAAATTGAGGAAAGTTTGGATTTAAAATATAATCGCCAAAATCAAGCCAAATATTGTTAATTATTTGAAGAAACTTCACAATTTTTTTTAATGATTGATTTTATTTTTGAAAAAAATTGTATGCGGACATTTAAAAACAACAGTTTGGAGTTTAGTATTTAGTATTTTCAAACTACTTTACACAATTTCTATTTTAGGTTTTGTCACATGTTTTTTTTAAAGTCAACAAAACAATTTGTGATAAAAAAAAGTTTGAAAAAAATCTGTGGGTATTAATTTTTTTTAATTCGAAAACGAATATTTTCTTTAATAATTTCTTTAATTTTATTTAGATTGGATTGGATTACCGAAATAACAAAAATTTTGGAATTAATTAGGTAGCAAAAATTCAGATTTAAATCCATATTAATTATTTTTATTATAAAAAAAACATTTAACTGCAATTTATTACTTCACTGAATTCGTATGAAATTGTTGCTTGTTTATTGCAAAGAACCTGTGGATTTTAGAAACATTTGATTCTTTTGTTAATTACTTTAAAAAAATTAGAAAAATTAATTTATTTTCCAAAAAAAATTGAAAACAAACTTTTTTGTAATCATTTCTTTAATTTCGTTTAGATTACTTTAACAATAACAAATAAAACAATAAAAATAATTAACTGAAATGGTCAAACAATCAGATTTATTTCCATGATTTTGTCGCTTGGTGGACTTATTATAATTTTTTTTGAAAGTTTCGATTTCCAAAAATCGTCAATTATTTTGAAACTACTTTACAACATTTGTAATTAGGTTTTGTAGAATAGGATTCGAATTATAAAAATCAATTTTGTGGGAGTTGGAACCGTTAGTTTTTGGCTCACAAAATCAGAAAAAAATTAATAAAAAGAAAATGCCTGTTCCAGTATGCAAATGTCGAGTGCATCGTTTGAAAATGAATAAGGAATTTCCTTACGTCCCAATAACCTTGATAACGATCACAGTCCGGGCTTATTATAATAATTTAATAATTTATTTGGTTATTGTCTGTAGAGAATTGGCACGAATTCGTGATTTCAGATCGTACTAAAATTATCGATTAAACAAAACAGAAAAGAACTTACGAGTGATTTCATTTTGTCGTCTGCTTCGACACTGCCACCATTTGTTCAGTTCAGTTTTTGAGGTAAAACTTGCTGTTGTTGAAAGCACCACAGAAATGAGGAATTTGAACAGATATATTGTCTTTATAAGATTCCCCCCCATTTCGTACCAGTACAAGAAGCGCACAATTATTACCATAACGTAAACGGCTTTCTGAATAACTTTCTCAGATGGCACCGGCACGCAAAAAAAATGGAAGATTTTTTATTTATTTCACATGATGCGGGTTGATTGTGCACAAAAAACGAACGATCTCGCATTTCTACAAGGTTTATTAAACCCAATTAATTCCATATTGATCACTGGAACATTGAGTAAAAGTTATTTAATACTCGAGATCTCGTATAGAAAGTGAAGTTCATTAATACTTGGTATGAACTGAACTGAACTTGAGAAAGGTACAGATTTTTATGTAATTGATCAACCACAAAGTTCCACATGGTTTTCCTGTTTATTTTCTACAATGACCATAACTGTACCGGTTTCACTTTCGTGTTTTGGTTTTGTTTTTACTGTCATTCATTACAATAGAAATTTCGCTTGACTTGTATTAAAGATTTTGGGTGTCAAGGTACAGTCACTTAAAATGAAAATGACGTCCATAAACGAACCCCTGCTATAAAGTTTAGTTTTGAGTCGAGTTCCACATTTCATTTATCGGCTTTTGAAATGTTTAAGGATTTCTTGATGGAAATTGTTGGTTATCCCAAATGTGAAATAATACAATTTTTATATATTATTGAGAGAAGGTCACAAAAATAAAATTGTTAGTTGGTTTGCAAATTTAATTTATTATTTGGTTGATGCAAAATAAGTTTTAGTGTGCAATTAAAATCTGCCGAATAAAAAACACGACAAAACATGGATTCTTATTTCATTTTGTTTAAATTATCATTAAATTAAATTTCGCGGATTGTGATGCGATCGCGAAACGATCACTTTGATATCCATTGTCCAAAAATTATTTCAATTCAAAATAATTATTATACTTAAAATCTAATTGTCACAAACTGTAACTAAAAATTTGATCGTCTTTATAGTTTATTTCTTAAGAATATAAAACTATAAAACTATAAAAATATAAAAAAAAGTTTCATGTTCGTCGCCACGTTTCCACACTTTGAGAGGTCAAAGAAAATAAATTTGTTTTTTTGCAAATTTAATTTACTATTTAATTGATGCAAAATAAGCTAAACTAAGTTTATTATCATAAATAAACACTCCAAGTCTCATTGATTTTAGAATACCATTTCGAAATAATGAATAAAATTATAATCATTTATTTTATTCAATTTTGACATTATAAAGTGACATTATTGATTCCATAGTAACACGCATAAGTAGTGATTTATTCACTAGTGAATTAAAACGGTTTTAATTCACTAGTGATTTAAAAATTATTCCACTATTGATTTAAATAACTTTAATGAATACCAACAAATACTTTTATTTAAAATAAATGGTACAATTACTGAGGCTACTGAAATGTACAGGGTGTTTCAAGTTTTAGGTCCAGTCAAAAAATAAATACTTCTAGTTGTCCAAAAGAAAAAAAATATATCTCAAACGATTTGATGCTTCAATTTGATGCTTTAATGTTATACGAAATTTTCATGGTATGAGCGTGAATTGTGAAAAACTAGATAAAAAATTTTTTGTTTCCAAATTATTGCAATCGTTTTCTCATAATAAAATTCCTCCTATTTTTTAAGTGAGACTTCCGAAACTGAAACAGTAAAAAACCCAAGGCGTATTGAGCAATTGAAATTCCAATTTGCAAAAGATCAAATAAATGTTTTATCTTAGTCACTTTTGAAAAAACAGAGCTCGTGTCTTTGCTTGATTCACAAAAAATTGAAACGTCATTAACTGTCAGACTAAAATTTTACTTGTCAATTAAAAAATGCCCTTTTTTTTGCAAATTGAAATTTCAATTGCTCAATACGCCTTGGGTTTTTTACTGTTTCAGTTTCGGAAGTCTTACTTAAAAAATATGAGGAATTTTATTATAAAAAAATTATTGGAATAATTTGAAAAAAAAAATTTTTAATGTAGATTTTTGCATTTTACGCTTATATCATGAAAATTTGGGATATCAGCAAAGCATCAAATTGAAGCGTGTTAGAAACTCTATCGTTTGCGATATATATTTTTTATTTTGGAATACTAGTATTTATTTTTTGACTGGACCTAAAACTTGAAACACCCTGTACACCATATCTGTCATTAATAGTTTTCTGTACTTGCGAAAAACGTCAATGGCAGGAATAGAGTTACTTCCATTGATGATAGTAAATGTTCAAAAAGCAGTGTCTAAAAACTTTTTCATTTCTTCGAAGCTAAAGACTTTAGATTTCTTTGGTCTGTGCCCTACAGAGTGTTGTTTTAAGAAAGCAGATACCTGATGAAATCTACAACAATTATTTATTAGTTCAAAACTTATTATAAACAATATAATCCTCACAAACCTGCTTATATCGATATTTTCTTTAACAGATAACATTTTCTTCAATTAGGAATAATACGCCCACAATGACGAAGATTTTGCATTTTTGGATCGTTCAGAAATATAAGCCAAAATTATTCTCTCGTCTACTCCCTTTGCATCCTTCCGCTTCCTCCATTCACAAAAATTTGAATACTCTTTTTCGTATAATTGTTTAGATTTTGCTGGCACCACTTTATTTATAGCTTCTGAAGCTTCTTGAATGACCAATTCAGGCACGAAAACCTGGTTTTTCTCTTTAAAATCGCTGATTCTAGCCATTTTTTCCATACGCGTTACAATTCTGGCACTTTTGCAAATAAATAAACAACTCGTTGTTATGGAAATTTGATTCGCATGTGATATGATTTGTATAGACCGAACGGTTAATTTTAACATTTTCTTGCATTTTTTGGTAAATTTTGGTCAAAATTGAATAAAAAAATATATACGACACGTGAATTAAACCTATTAATTTGCTCGAAGAATTATTAGTATTAAATTTTCTTCTCGCAAATAAACAATGGTTTAATTCACTTATTGTATAATATTTATAACGAGTTTGAGTGTAAATCGGACGTTTTATTCCACGAGTGGATTATCAAACCACGAGTGAAAACGAGTGGTTTATCATCCACGAGGTGGAATAAATGAACCGATTTACACGAAAACGAGTTGGATACAACATTTTATTCTTCGAATTAGACTCAACAAGGCTTAAAATTGCTTGAAATTTGTTAAAAATAATCGGACGTTTCGTATTGAGAAATGCCAAACAGTTGTCAAAACTGTCTTACATAGGAGAAATATCGGAAATTTTGACAGTGTCGAAGAATAAAATATTATAAGTAGTTAAATTTTTACTGTTTTCTGCATTTGTTTAAATTTTAGAAGAACCCACAAAAAGATCACTAAAAATGTTTCCCTCTTTAAAATTGAATTACCACTAATTTTTGTTAATTATAACTTCTTTATCTTAAGATTTTCGTAGTCAATCGTGTCTTAATTAAGTATTTACTATTAAAATTAAAATGTCTTAATGCAATTGTATTTCAAATTTTAAACAAAGACGTTTCAAAAAATTGGAATAATCAGAATAAAAGTTATCAATGACGTTACGGCAATTCATTCATGGAAATACCCGAATGAAATTCTGACCATTACTGCAAATAAGGTTCACAGGAAATGACAAACAAACTGTTACCACAGGGGATAACTAAAGGCCAAAATTTCAAGGAAAAAATTTTCAAATTCTTCATAACATAAACATTTATTAATTTTCTTAGAAGACAAATGAGAAATAAAAAAATTTTCATCTTCGTCGCCACATTTCGTCACTTTGAGAGGTCAAAAAAATGTATTTTTTTTATTTAGTTTATTATATTTTAGTTGATGCAAAAAAAAACAATGTTATAATACTATTTCCAATTCATGAATAAAATTAAATACTTATTATAAGTAGTTTAGTTATTTATTATACAACACGATAAAATTAGATTTTATTTTTGAGACCGGTTTCAATTTTTGGAATTTTAAGATTACAACTTATTTTCGTACTCAATCTTGTCTTAATTAAGTATTTACTATTAAAGCAAAAATTGTAATCCAATTGTATTTCAAATATCAAACAAAGACGTTTAAAAAAATTGGAATATTCAGAATAAAAGTTATCAATGATCGTTAGCTTTTAACAAGGAATTAAAATTTAATGGAACTTTCTATAAACCGGCACTAGTAAACCAAAATGTTCACAAAAACGATTGTGCAATTAATAATTAAAACCATTAAGAGTGTAGAGGTCTTTGCTTGAAATTTAAAATAACAATTGGATTTCGATATTTTTATTTTATCTTGTTTTATGCACAACTGTTATTGCAATAAGTTTTATATCATTAAGAAATAAACTATAAAGACGATCAAATTTTTAGTTACAGTTTGTGACAATCAGATTTTAAGTATAATAATTATTTTGAATTGAATAATTTTTGGACAATGGATATCAAAGTGATCGTTTCGCGATCGCATCACAATCCGCGAAATTTAATTTAATGATAATTTAAACAAAATGAAATAAGAATCCATGTTTTGCCGTGTTTTTTATTCGGCATATTTTAATTGCACACTAAAACTTATTTTGCATCAACCAAATAATAAATGAAATTTCCAAACCAACTAACAATTTTATTTTTGTGACCTTCTCTCAATAATATATAAAAATTGTATTATTTCACATTTGGGATAATCAAGAAATCCTTAAACATTTCAAAAGCCGATAAATGACTCAAAACTAGTTTACGATCTCTAATGATTTATAGTAGGGGTCATTTTCATTTTGGGTGACTGTACGAGATTAATTGGAAAAGTCATTTCTTTCGTGATAAAATCCACTTGACCTTCTTGTCCGTCCATTGCGAACGTTTTGTTTCTCGTTTGTGATCTAGTTTTTATCAATAATTAGTTTACGTAATTAATAATTTTTGTGCTTTCGGAGAGAGAAGCGCATGTAGAAATCATTGGCCACATGTTGCAAATAATTATTAAAATGTGCAGTGCTTTCACTCTCATTAGATTTTCTTTGTGGAAATTATTTAGAACATAGGTATCGTTCTGAGAATTTCATAATTTATTATAAACTTTGACCGTTGACCTGAATGAAATGTGCCACATTGTCAAGTGTTGAGTTTTCTAAGCCGGCCAATTTATTACAGCCACTTTTTCTTTTTTTGTGGTTTTTAACATCCGGAAGGATTCAAACCAAATAAAAACACTTTGTGAATATGAAGAAAGTGAAACGATTTGTGAGGTAATTGTGAGATGATTCCTTTGATTGTGTTACACCATTTTTGGGGCAATTACAAGCGATCACAACAAAAATTCTTCCATTAATAGAGATGTCATGCATTGTGGGTTCGCGTATATACGAGAGTATGCTATTAATAAAACATAGGTTTCTCCGCTAAATACAGTATTTTACATTCTTGTACCGGAAAATTTAAACAAAATTTAAATTTATTTAGGTTTGGAGAATTTTAATAAATCCAATCAAGTATGTTACGTCTTGGAATTAACGAAGCATATTAGTACCAATAACAAGTTCAGAGAAAGTGCGTGAAACCCCTTTCTTATTATTATTATTGCAATCTATTAACCTGATGAAAAAAATCTATTTTTTCTTGCGTGCGTAACGGTAACAGACCGCATTTTTGTATCTCGTTGCCTTAAATTCTCTCACACAAACTGTTTTTCAAAAATTCATTTCTAATTTATACAATAAATAGGTACATCAAAAAATTATTTGGAAACTCTTTCCATTTCACGGATTTTTCTTTGAGTCCAAAAATCGAATTTAATTTGCTCGATTTAGCCCATTTTTAAAAGCTTTTATTTAGCTCACAATGTTATCTGTCTGTCGGTTATTTTTTCGGAGCCAAATTTGAAAGGGTTCCCGTTCTCCCACTGAATTGAAATTTTGCATACTTACCTAATCTGTGTGACAATGCAATCCTATGTAGTTAAATACCCCCGAAAGGGGTTAAATGAGGTTTTGAAGTTTTAGGTTATGTTTATAAAGGGGTTCTCGATTGGTAAATTTGAGAGGGTTCCTGTAGTCGCAATGAAATGAAATTTAACATGCTTACGTAATCTGCATGACAATGCAATTCTATATCGTTAATTACCCCCGAAAGGTGGTAAATGGGGTTTTAAAATTTTAGGTTATGTTTACAAAGGGGTTCTCGATTTGTACATACCGTAACTTATACCGACATAGACTGTATGTTGGTCATTTGGACGTCACGGTAATAATAATAAATCTATGCAATAAATAAAGAGTAAAAAACAAAAAATAAAAATATATAAAAAAATGTTTTTTAATAAAAGCTTTTATTTAAAAGATGCACTAAAAAGTAAAAAATAATGTATTTCAATCACAGAAGAATATTTTTTCTTACAGGTTAATATTCTGAAATTTATAAAAGCTTTGGGAGTTATAAAACTACGGCATTACAGAATTACTTTGTTCAGTTGACAACTCCCAAAGCTTTTATAAATTTTAGAATTTTAACCTGTAAGAAAAAATATTCTCCTGTGATTGAAATACATTATTTTTTACTTTTTAGTGCATCTTTTAAATAAAAGCTTTTTTTAAAAAACATTTTTTATATATTTTTATTTTCTTGAGATTTCGGTAGAAGAGACCAAAAAATTAGGAGATAATGCTTTATTCCATCGTAAAAAACACTCAAAGCCGATCAGATAGAATAAGTTTTAATCGGTTTTAAGACAATTTCAAATCAGGCTTTCAATTTTTTTATTTTTCCAATTACGGCAAAACTTTAAAAAAGTGGAACTATTTTGACTCTAATCTATGTAAAATGATCTCGGGAATCGATTGGCGCCAAATTTTCAATAGTTTTTTAGTTATGAATTTTTTTTTTATTTTAGCAATTTTTTTCTTTTATTTGCAATTTTCTCGAAAACTATTAGTCGGAGAACAATTATTTTTGTTTGAAAAAGATAGATAATTAAAAGATCTTTCCAACTTCATGGGATTATCTCTAATAGTTCCGGAGTTATTGCTCGATAAATGTTCCGGGTACCCGGAATCGACAAAAACTGTAAAAATCAAAATTTTAAAAATCACACCTTTTGACTTTTTTTGTAATTTGAACAGTTCCTGGGGGTTTTAAAGCCATAGAAAAGTCAATAAAATTTTGTTAGAACGAGTTTAAACTTTTTTCATTTTATTTTTGTGAAGGTAAATGACCACTAAAATTTTAGGCGAAAAATTGAAAATTTTTAATTTTGTGAAATGTTGGTATAATACGTAAAATGAGCCGCAGAATTCACTAAAACAAACCGTTTTGCTATACAACTTTTAGTTTTCGAGTTATGAATTTTTTATTGAAAAAAGTTTAAAAACCCCTATAGCTAGGTTTTGATGAGAAAATAAATAATTTTAAGTGCTTTTTGATTTTTGCTCTAAGTCCTATAGTTTCCGAGAAAAACGTAAAAAAATGTTACAATTTTTACTTTTGTTTCAATTTTTAAGCCAGAAACGAAACTAAAAAATTTCGTTAAAAACAGACCCAAAAGTCACCCAATCATGCTGAAATGAATGTTGTTTTAGGTTTCTTTGAGTTTTGTTTTTTTTTAGTTAGTTTCCCTCGTTTTTAAACAAAGATTTGTCAAAACAAGCCAAAAAATCACATTTGGTCGAAAAAAAATTTTTGTTTAAAAAAGATAGGTAATTAAAAGATCTTTCCAACGATAATAAACTTCATGGGATTATCTCTAATAGTTCCGGAGTTATTGCTCGATAAATGTTCCGGGTACCCGGAATTGACAAAAATTGTAAAAATCAAAATGTTAAAAATCACACCTATTGACTTTTTTTGTAATTTGAGCAATTCCTGGGGGTTTTAAAGACATAGAAAAGTCAATAAAATTTTGCTAGAACGAGTTTAAAATTTTTTTCATTTTATTTTTGTGAAGGTAAATGACCACTAAAATTTTAGGCATAAAATTGAAAATTTTTAATTTTGTGAAATGCTGGTATAATACGTAAAATGAGCCGCAGAATTCACTGGAACAAACCGTTTTGCTCTACGATTTTTCCTTTTTGAGTTATGAATTTTTTAATAAATAACTCGGCGCATCCACCATTTTTCAAAATAAAATAAACTTTTAAATAAGTTCTCGAATAAGCTAGTGTTGTAAAAATGCTGGTATAATACGTAAAATGAGCCGTAGAATTCTATGGAATAAACCGTTTTGCTTTAAGACTTTTAGTTTTCGAGTTATGAATTTTTTATTGAAAAAAGTTTAAAAACCCCTATAGCTAGGTTTTGACGAGAAAATAGATAATTTTAAGTGCTTTTTTGATTTTTGCTCTATAGTTTCCGAGAAAAACGTAAAAATTTTTTACAATTTTTACTTTTGTTTCAATTTTTAAGCCAGAACGAAACTAAAAAATTTCATTAAAAACAGACCCAAAAGTCACCCAATCATACTGAAATTAATGTTGTTTTAGGTTTCTTTGAGTTTTGTTTTTTTTTAGTTAGTTTCCCTCGTTTTTAAGCAAAGATTTGTCAAAACAAGCCAAAAAATCACATTTGGTCGAAAAAAAATATAGAAATATGTACCGAAAAATCACCAAATTAAGTTGAAAATGGTATAATTCCTTACCTTTTTTGGGTGTTTAGCTCGTTTTTCAGCCAGAAACCGAATATTCTCAAAATGTTGTTCAAACCAAACTCAAGAATCAACAAAATTAGGCCAAAATAAGCTATAAACTCACTAAAAATTAGTTGAAAAATCACCAAATGTGATCGAAATTTATTTCGGTCAAATCAATTTGTTTTTGAATATATGAAATTTATTTATTTTGTAAAATCTTGTCAAAAGTCACCTCAAAACGACAAAAATCAAATGAACCTGATGTTACTTTTACTTTGCTTGATTCATCCGATTTTGTTTATTTTTGAGCGATATTTCATCAATTACAACTTGAGAAATGACAAAATTTGGTCGAAAATTGAGTTAATTCAACTTTTTTCAAGCTTTGAAACAAGTTTTTAATGAAGAAAACTTATTTATTTCACAGAAATTATAAGTTTTATTCATTGGGCGACTGTAAATTGAGCTATTTCCTCACTCAAACTTTTCCGATCAGAAGAAAGTGTTGAATGGAAAATTTTGCACTCAATTGCGTAAAAATTCGACTAAAATAGGGTCGCTGGCAATTATGATTATGAAATTAACGATCAAGTCGTGACTTTGTTGAGCGAAATCTACGATCTGAAGAAATGTGGGCAAATGTTTATTGTGTGGACAGAAAGGGAAGAAATTTGTTTCGGAATTAAAAAAAACGCAGCGAAAGTCGCTTTAATCTTATCATAAATTTATTATTAAATATGTACAAAAAAGTTATATTTTCATAACACATTTGATGGTTGCGTATTGAAAGTGCAAAAACAATCATTTTTACATCTCTACATGCAGTGGTAGGTTTGCCTAATAAGCGATTTCGTAACGAAAAAAAAAGATTTATTTCATATTAGCAACAGTACATGAAACGAAATGAAACAATTAATAATTTTCATCACACGATGAGCCTTTAAATAATTTGTGGTGATGTAATAGTAGGTCCATCAGTGTGAAAATGTTTATTTAAATATCACACAAAAGTGTGGTGACTACATGTTTTAGTATATTTTAAACATAATAAGGAGATTAAAATCACAAAATGTAAAAGGTGTTTATTACACACATTGTTACTAGTAGTAATAATATTCTTTTACAGTTTTGTTGGGATACAATAATTAATATTTAATAATGAGATTCGGGACGTAAACCTGCAATAACACAACTATTGGGATTATTACTACTCAAGGGAAATAAATAGTAAATACAGCACTTGGATGAATAGTAATAATCGAGTGTTTACGTATATTTTGAAATGATGTGATTATTAGCTATGGCACACGTTTGTGCAGAATTTTTATTAAAACTACCAAAAGATAGTTGAAATAAAAAGACAGTTAATGTACAAAACCAAGATCATACAAAAACTGTTCCCCCTTGAAAACCGCATAAACTATTTACATCATTAGGCAATTGATTAATTGAGCAGAATTTACACGAAATAATACTTACACAAGACTTAGGCCACTAATACAGACAGACAACAATTTGGAAAAAAATACCACAGTACAAACAACATGGCGATTTTCAAAAATATCATCGACTTTATGAACATTTTGGCAGGATGAGTTGAAAGTTATGTGAAAATGACGGAATTATTTCGCTCTAGCTATATTTTATCTATGTGTTAAAAAATTATCAAAATCACTGACTGTGAAGCCGGCCCTGCTTTTTGGGCGCCCCTTTGGGCACAGTGCCAACAATTCGTACCCTAGTCACTTGTCGGTTATCACTGAATTGGGGCGGCGGCGCTAAAACCGCCTCCGCACCGCCGCCGCCGCCGCCACCGAACTCGGGCGGGGGCGGCAGACAAAACTCGTCCTTTTCGTCGCCGTCGCCTTCCAGTGGGGGCGGCAGCTGGGCCAAGGAGACGGCGTGTCGCGATAGCAACCCTGGAATTTTTTTTTTAATTTCAATTCTTTTCATTACCTTTTGGGGCATTTTACGTGAAACGGACAACTCGAAAAAATGCGGTTACAATTGTTCTCCTAAAAATTTAAAATGGTGCTTTATACAGAAAATTCACTGTTCTTTTTAAATCCAAAATCAAATTTGAAATTTGAAATTTTTTGGACCATTTGGACCATTTTTTTTAAAATTATTTTTATTTCAAAAAATAGCTTAAAGTTTGTCTGTTGCCGCAAATTTAAATGTTGATTCTGTATACTTTAGGAGTGTAGATCTGATGTCCAAATTTGGCCATCGGCTCGAATTTCCATTTTAGAGCGTATGAAAAGTGCGAAAAGTGAGTTATGAGTTACCTAGATATCTGGCAGGAAAAATTTGTTGGCATTTTTAAAATCAGTTACTCAACAATAGCAAAAAAATCTGAGGCAACAGAGAAGTAAATGACGAATTTTTTTCTAAATAAATGTTAATATGAGTTACCTACAGGGTGATTCTTAAATAGACCGACAAAATTTTATCACTGTCTTCCAAGGATAAGTAGAGATGATTTGTATCATATTTATGTTTTTATTTCATAGGGGTAGAAACCCCTTAATCCGTGCCACTTACGACGCTCATGAGTTCAAATTAGTTGTTTTGGAAAAAATGTGCTCGTTTTCATCATGAATATCGATAATAAACAGTGATTATTGTTGCATTGATCATGTACATGATTATCAAACTTTCCACTAACTGTGCTAATACTATTTACAAACACATCAGTGGCGTACGCTTTATCTCCAACATAACTTTAAAAAAATTTTTTTCGAAAACGGTTATACAAGGAATTTTTTTACTATTTTTTCCAGCATGTACTCATTTGACACTACCATGGGTAGAATTTTGTCGGTCTATTTAAGAATCACGCTGTATATCTCAAAAATTAAAGCTGATAGAAAAAAATTCATTGGCCGCTTTGAAATTAGCATCCAACAACCATTCAATCGCAACATAAAAATTTGTGGCAACAGCTAAGTAATACAGGGTGTTCCGTCTAAACCCCACATTAGAAGTATCGAAAGTTCTAATAAAGATATTTAACTGAAAGTTGGTACTCAGGCATAATCTGCTGAGTTCTGCGCAATGAAAATATTTTCAAGATGGCAGCACTTCCGGTTATACCGGAAGTCGCTATTAACTCTTTTGTTTTAAATGGAAAGCTATGTTTTTCACTGCGTTTTTGGATTAATTGAGTTATTTTAAGCGAGTTTTTATTAGCTTTCCCTATACCCAAATTTAACCGTTTTCGAGATATTTAGGATTTTTTGAAAATTTTTGAATTTGCACCTGTCCCTTAAAAAATCGGTAACTCGCTTAGTTTTAGAAATTTCGAAATCATGTTTGGAGAATCGAAAGAGAAAGCCTATATCTGTTGTTCAGTGTGTTCAAAATTGGAATTGAATTTAATAAACCCAAAAATTTTAAGATCAAGTTTGGACAACTTCAAGTATCCAAAACTTATTTTTTTCAAATGAGATGTCCCAATTTTTATTCTACTAGATGGAGGAGAATTTTGTTCTGCATCTATCTGTATTAGCATTCCCTATACCTGTCTGTGATAATTTTCAAGTTATGTTGGTTTTTTTGTCATTGTAGGAAATTTCTTACTAACCACAGCTATTTTTGCATAGTTTGCCATAACAACATTTCTGATTAAACTTAAATGACAAACTCTGTTCAAAATTGTGTTATCAGACTGTGAAAACAAAATAAATTCATTGGGTGTTGGTTTGAAAAACTTTAATTTCTCACCTTTTTTCATTCGTTTTCATGGCAACCTATGAGAAAAGGCCTATGGCTAATGAATTTCTCAATCCCAACAAAAAGTTATTGTAATTTGAAAACTATTAAACATAAGTATAGGGAATGTTAATAAAGATCGAAGCAGAATTAAATTCTCTACATCTAGTGAGATAAAACTTTTGTCATTTCATTTGAAAAAAATGAGTTATGGGTGCTTAAAGTTTTGCAAACTTAATTTTAAAAATTTGGAGTTTGTTATTCTTTTTGAGAAATTTGAAAACACCAAAGGAAAGATCTAGGCTTCCTCTTTCAAATGAGCTCAAAAATATTTCCAAATTTTTAAAAATGGCAGAGTTATCGATTTTTGAACTGGAAGGTGCAAATCCAAAAAAATTTTAAAAACCATAAATATTTCCTAAACGGCTAAATTTAGGTATAGGGACAGCTTATGAAAACTACCTTAAAATAACTCTAGTAATTCAAAAACGCATTAAAAAATATAGTATTCCATTTAAAATAAGGAAGTTGATAGCGACTTCCGGTATAACCGGAAGTGCTGTCATCTTGAGAATATTTTCATTGAGCAGGACTTAAAAGATTATGGTTGTACACAAATTTTCAGATGACTATGATTATTAGAACTCCCAATACTTCTAATGTGGGGTTTAGACAAAAAGCTATTTTTTGAAATAAAAATAAATGAAAAAAAAACGGTCCAAGTTACTAAAATTCGGATTTGAAACTTCACTTTCGGTTTTCTACACAAAAAAAATTTCAAATTCAAAATCGGATTTCAGAATCAAAAATAACAAATAATTTTCTATACAAAGCACTATTTTAAATATTTTGGTATGCATTAGTTTTTTGAATAAAAGCTTCCAAAAAATCTAATCTGTGACTCATATTTCGTCAATTTTTTAGAAGTCAATATCTTCACAAATAAGCCTCACACAAAAAAATCATTGTTTTCAAGGAGAACAATTATCCTGAATATGACCGAATTTCAAGATCTTTTACTTTCAATGCTATCAAATTATATAATTCTGTTCCTTTTGCACTTAAATCAAAATCAGTAAGCAATTTTAAGAAACTTATTAAGGTAGATTTACTACCATCAGTATAATGATTAATTTTCTAATTTTCTTTCCTACTTCTCTTTATTTGTTTCTTTTTCAATTCTTTGTATTTTCATTTTTATTATTTTACTTTCAACAGAATGTTTGTTTATTTTAGATATTAAGTTTATTTCAATTGCTTCTGCTATGGTTAAGTGTAGTAGCAGCAGCTAGACTTCGCCATAGCAGAATGCCAATATTGTTTGTATTAATTAATTAATTAATAAAGCCATTTATTATTATTATTATTATTATTAATTTCAAATTGTCAAATTTTTTCGTTGTCCGCTTCACGTGAAATGCCCCTTTTATTACCTGTGTGTTGTCTGGGGATTTTGGGTGAAGGCAATGTCATACTGTTGTGTTCTTGAACGATTGTTTCACCACCTGTTGGTACTTCCTGGTCCGAGCTCACACCCGATGAACTGTTATCACCGTCTTCCATTGTGGCCACTTCGTTCTGCTTCTTCAGAAAGTCTTCAGGGTAAGACTTTGAAGATTTCAGGAGCGATTTGCCTTTTTGGATTTCTTCAACGCTGAAACTGTGCGGCATTGAACTGCTACCAGAACTGCTGCCACTGAAAAAAAAATAATTTTTTGTATAGTTAATTAACTTTAAAAACAGAGGATGTTCTATTTGTGGGTGCAAATTGGAGCATTTCCGGGTAAAGTTGAGTAAAGCAGCTGTGTTTTGTGGGTGACTATTAAAAAGTGTGGTCCTTGACTTTCAATTAATTTTTTTTCGGGCTTTTCAGTACTCAGAATATTTATCAGTCATTAGCCCCATTAAGTTGTCTTTTACAAAAAAGATCACTGTCCTATGACTAATGGTTTTCGAGAAAATTGTTCATAAATGAAAAAATAGACAAAATGAAAAAAAATTCATAACGAAAAAACTATTGGGAATTTGGCGATTTTCTCGATGCCAATCGATTCCACGGATTATTTTACAGAGGTTTACATCAAAATAGTTGCACTTTTTCGAAGAGTTTTCCCGTAAATGAGAAAATAATAAAACCTGAAAAATTTGTAAAATTGAAAAATGGTGGATGCGCCGAGTTATTTATTAGAAAATCATTACTCAAAAACTAAAAGTCGTAGAGCAAAACGGTTTATTCCAGTAAATTCTGCGGCTCATTTTACGTTTTATACTAGTTTTTTACAAGATTTAAAATTTTGATTTTTTTTGCTTAGTGGTCAAAAGGCACTTACCTAGATACCTACTTAAGGAGTATTTACACTTAAATCCCATTTCAGTTCATAGGAGAATTGCAACAGCGCATTTGAATTTTTTGATAGTTCCTGTATAAGAAAAGAATTCTGTGTTAAACTAAATCCAATGAAACTCTCAATTTTATTCAAAAAAATGCAAATGCGCTGTTGCAAAAATGGGATCTGACTTTTACAATTTGTTAAACTTATTCTTATATTTTCTTGACAACCTTGTTAATTAAAGGGTTTTTATATTTTTAAAGTTTTGCGTTTACAATTCGGTGCCTTTATGATTAGATGTTGCACTTACCAGCAAGCATTGTTTTCTTATTTCTGCCGGTTTTTAACGTCTGCGTGTTTACGTTTACATCTCTGTGCTCTTGCAATCCCTTTTATTTAGTATGTTTAGGTCATATTTTTACTTGTTTAAACTTTTTTTCATAGAAAAATTGTTGGACCTGATCCGGGTTCGAACCCCCGACTCACCGCTTTAAAAGTGGCGCTTTTACCACTGGGTCACCAGACCCTAGCAACTCATCGCCTTTAGCATGTATTTTAATGCAATTTTTTCGAAAAGTTTTATTGAAACTGGCTAAAATATCACAGAAATTTCATCTTATTTCAGCCAATTTACTTCGTTTTGAACCTAAGAGTCAATTATTTTGTAAAATCTTGCCACTCTTTAAAATCACAAAAATAAAATAAAACTTATGTTACTTGGCCTGTTTCACTTGTTTTCCAGCGAAATTTCAAGAATAAGCCGAAAAATGACAAAATTATTATTATTTAATTGATAATAATCATTTCGACAAACATTTTAGGAACTTAGAAATCAATTGGTGTCAAGTATTTTGAGGTTTTTAAGATATCGACGAATATTTGTTTTGCATTTGTTTATTTTTTTAACTTATTTACTCGTTTTTGAACAAAACTATAAAAACGCCAATGTCGCATTTTCTCTCAAAATTAGCTGTTGTAAATTATTCATGAACTTCAAAAAATAATAGTTAATGTAATTTATACTTTCATTAATAACTATTTTACAATTTTATCAATCTTATAAAAAAAAAATAATTCGGTAAAATGCGACGTTGGCGTTTTTATAGTTTTGAAACAGCTAATACATTGTACAAATTTTGGTCAAAAATGTTAAACTTTTCCTAAAACAGATCAAAAAGTCATCAAATATACTAGAATAAGTGTTATTTTAGTCCTATTTGAGATTTGTTGAGGTATAAAAGTTTTTTTTTGAAAAATTTACCTAAGATTAAATAAAATATCACCAAGTTAGATCGAAATTGAAGTGACCAAATTTTTTTATGTCGAGACTGATTCAAAATCATGTTCTTTCCAATTTAGAGCTTACTGAACATTAAAAAATATATAAAAAAATGTTTTTTAAAAAAAGCTTTTATTTAAAAGATGCACTAAAAAGTAAAAAATAGTGTATTTCAATCACAGAAGACTATTTTTTCTTACAGGTTAAAATTCTAAAATTTATAAAAGCTTTGGGAGTTATAAAATTACGGCATTACAGAATTACTTTGTTCAGTTGACAACTCCCAGAACTTTTATAAATTTTAGTATGTACAAATCGAGAACCCCTTTGTAAACATAACCTAAAATTTTAAAACCCCATTCAACACCTTTAGGGGGTAATTAACTATATAGAATTGCATTGTCACGCAGATTACGTAAGCATGTTAAATTTCATTTCATTGCGACTACAGGAACCCTCTCAAATTTACAAATCGAGAGCCTCTTTGTAAACATAACCTAAAACTTCAAAACCCCATTTAACCTCTTTAGGGGGTATTTAACTACATACGATTGCATTGTCACACAGATTAAGTAAGTATGCAAAATTTCAATTCAGTGGGACAACGGGAACCCTTTCAAATTTGGCTCCGAAAAAATAACCGACAGACAGACAACATTATGAGTTAAATAAAAGCTTTTAAAAATTGCTCTGAAATATCACACATCTTGAAAAAAAATGAAGAAAAAATAAATAATATAGTTTTGAAACAGCTAATACATTGTACAAATTTTGGTCAAAAGTGTTAAACTTTTTCTAGAACAGACCTAAAAATCACTAAATTAAATCCAAAATAGCTCTAATTTTGCCTTTGTTACGTTTTTTGGCCAAAATGGCAAACTTTTATCAAAAACAAATCAAAAAGTCATCAAATTATAATAAAATAAGTGTTATTAAAAATTGCGCTTGAATCTTGAAAAAAAAAGAAGAAAAAATAAATAATTAAGTTAGTAAGTTTTATTCCTTCAGTTCTTGTTCTGAATGAAGTCAAAATAATTACAGTTCTCGTTTACACTTAATTTACACTCTTACGTTTACGTCCTATTCTTATAAAAGAAAAAAGAAAATTCCAAAAAAAAAACAATTATGAAATACCACAGATTACGTTCAGATGGCCAACTCAATGTAAATTTTTTATCCCCAAAGCTTCGGAACTATTCGGGTTTTTCCGTTGGAAGTAAACCGGTATTCAGATGGCGCAACGGATAGTGGCGGCAAATTTGAATTTAGTTTTAGAGTCTATTCGTATTTTTTTTGTTCAAAAATAAAATAATGCATCTGAGCAATTTCATTTTATTATGAAAATTATAAATACAATCAAAACATAAATATAAGTGCCAAATATAAAAATTAGACAACTTACAACACACGTAAAGTTTTAGACACAATAAGTTATCTTTTTAGACGGTTCTGGATGATACAACAAAGAATATTAGAATCCAAATACTGGAAATTGTTTTTTGTGTCTACTAATCTTCATCACTTCCGCTTCTGCTCAAAATTGATTTGCTCTTTGAATTTTTGATTTCAGATTTTATTTAGTGGTGCTTACACTAAAGGATTTTTGTAAATTGAGATAATGTTTGAACTGTATCCGATCTTTACCTCTGCCAAGACGAATTTCATCAAATCCTTAACTTTTACGTTGCTTACTCACAATTGCTTACTGCAAATTCTAACATAAATTTATTCCACATACTGTCTAGGTACAGATTTATTTCTGAAAGGTTCGGTTCTGTTCCGTCTAAAGTATTGGGAGTTCTAATAATCATAGTCATCTGAAAATTTGCTATCAACTTCCTTATTTTAAATGGAATGCTATATTTTTTAATGCGTTTTTGAATTACTAGAGTTATTTTAAGGTAGTTTTCATAAGCTGTCCCTATACCTAAATTTAGCCGTTTACGAAATATTTAGGGTTTTTAAAATTTTTTTGGATTTGCACCTTCCAGTTCAAAAATCGATAACTCTGCCCTTTTTAAAAATTTGGAAACATTTTTGAGCTCATTTGAAAGAGGAAGCCTAGATCTTTCCTATGGTGTTTTCAAATTTCTAAAAAAGAATAACAAACTCCAAATTTTTAAAGTTAAGTTTGCAGAACTTTAAGCATCCAAAACTCATTTTTTTCAAATGAAATGACAAAAGTTTTATTTCACTAGATGGTAGAGAATTTAATTCTGCTTCGATCTGTGTTAACATTCCCTATACTTATGTTTAATAGTTTTCAAGTTACAATACCTTTTTGTTGGGATTGAGAAATTCATTAGCCATAGGCCTTTTCTCATAGGTTGACATGAAAACGAATGAAAAAAGGTGAGAAATTAAAGTTTTTCAAACCAACACCCAATGAATTTATTTTGTTTTAACAGTCTGATAACACATTTTTGAACAGAGTTTGTCGTTTAAGTTTAATCAGAAATGTTTTTATGGCAAACTATGCAAAAATAGCTGTGGTTAGTAAGAAATTTCCTACAATGACAAAAACCAACATAACTTGAAAATTATCACAGATAGGTATAGGGAATGCTAATACAGATAGATGCAGAAAAAAATTCTCCTCCATCTAGTAGAATAAAAATTGGGACATCCCATTTGAAAAAATAAGTTTTGGGTACTTGAAGTTGGCCAAACTTAACCTTAAAATTTTTGGGTTTATTAACTTCAATTCCAATTTTGTTCACACTGAACAACAGATATAGGCTTTCTCTTTCAATTCTCCAAACATGATTTCGAAATCTCTAAAACTAAGCGAGTTACCGATTTTTTAAGGGACAGGTGCAAACTCAAAAATTTTCAAAAATCCTAAATATCTCGAAAACGGTTAAACTTGGGTATAGGTAAAGCTAATAAAAACTGGCTTAAAATAACTCAACTAATCCAAAAACGCAGTGAAAAATATAGCTTTCCATTTATATAATATAACCGGAAGTGCTGCCATCTTGAAAATATTTTCATTGAACATAACTCAACGGATTATGCCTGAGTACCAACTCTCAGATAAACATCTTTATTAGAACTTTCAATACTTCTAATGTGGGGTTTAGACGGAACACCCTGTAAATTATAATACAAAAGAGTGAGAGAGATAGTGCGGATAACTTTTCATATGGAGTCGGCCGTCTGATTAGTCTGTGGAAATAGTTTTATTTGTAAAGTAACTTTTTATTAATTTTTCACCACCATTTTTGGCGTTGTTTCTATGGCTCCAATCTCAGTTTTTTTGACATTTACATTTTGTGACAATGTCACTGCCCACAGGGCTTATTTCACACGCCACTCGCGTTAAAAGCCTTTACAAAAAAGCTTTACGCAATCTAGAATCATGGTACGACCGACGAGAAGTCTATCGATATCACGCTGTTTTAATGCGAGCTAGATTCGACCAAAATGTGCAAATCAAAGACGCAACAATTGCCAAAAAACTGCTAGAAAACGGCGAAGTGGAATTATTCAAACGGCAACATTGGCATATACGGAAATTTGTCAATTCTCCAGGAGGTACAGCCTATATGAGAGAGGTGACACCACCTGATTGGATTCTGGACTATTGGCACCCGCTGGAAAAGGCGCAATATTGCGAATATTTCGCACGGAGGGAGCAAAGAAAACGCGAGTTTGTGAAATTCTGGCAGAAACAATTCCTCGATCAGGATGATAATAATAATAATAATAATAAATAATACCTGGTGTTACTGTTTCCGCTGTTTTCGATTGGTCTAGGTCCTTGTATGTGTTCCTTTAACTCTTCTTCGCTTTCGCGTTCTGATTCGCTACAACTGTAATCGGGTTCGGGTATTGGTGGTGGAGGATTTTCTTGCACTATAACCATTGATGATTTACTAGTTGAGCTAATTTTTCGTCTGCGTTCTCTCGTTCCTGCTGAACTATGCGATCTTGAAGCTCTCATCGGTTGGGCGTAAGGATTGGAAGGTGAAGACACAACTGTTGGCTTAAAAGTGGAGTAATTTGTTCGCATACTGTGCGATTTTCGGACGTGGGGACGCGATGAATGCGATGGTAAACTCTTTGATCTGTATCCAACTGTCTTCATGTCTTCAGGTGATGCGTAAAGCTTGGCATTTGCTGTGGGTTTGAATGACGAAACCACGTTTTCTTCCAGTTCTGTGATTAAGTTATTGATTATTATTAGCAGCAAAATCCGCAGTTAATTGAAAATAAGAATATTAAAGCAAAAAACAATTTCCAGATTAAAACTAAACTTACTCACTCACACATATTAAATTATAGTTAATAATAATTCATCTGGATCTTATTGGATCATATTTTTGTTGTGGGTCATTTTCAAAAAAAAAAAAAAAATCCTCGAAGAGGTCGATTTTATTTATGTAAATGGTACGAAGAAAGTAATGTAAAAAATTTAAAAAAACTTATTGATAATCTATATACAGGGTGATTCATATAACTTTACGACCCTGACGAACTTTAAATGCAACCTATTATACAGGGTGTTTCAAGTTTTAGGTCCAGTCAAAAAATAAATACTTCTAGTATTCCAAAATAAAAAATATATATCGCAAACGATAGAGTTTCTAACACGCTTCAATTTGATGCTTTGCTGATATCCCAAATTTTCATGATATAAGCGTAAAATGCAAAAAACTACATTAAAAAAATTTTTTTTTCAAATTATTCCAACAATTTTTTTATAATAAAATTCCTCCTATTTTTTAAGTAAGACTTCCGAAACTGAAACAGTAAAAAACCCAAGGCGTATTGAGCAATTGAAATTTCAATTTGCAAAAAAAGGGCATTTTTTAATTGACAAGTAAAATTTTAGTCTGACAGTTAATGACGTTTCAATTTTTTGTGAATCAAGCAAAGACAAAAAGAGCTCTGTTTTTTCAGAGGTGACTAAGACAAAACATTTATTTGATCTTTTGCAAATTGAAATTTCAATTGCTCAATACGCCTTGGGTTTTTTACTGTTTCAGTTTCGGAAGTCTCACTTAAAAAATAGGAGGAATTTTATTATGAGAAAACGATTGCAATAATTTGGAAACAAAAAATTTTTTATCTAGTTTTTCACAATTCACGCTCATACCATGAAAATTTCGTATAAAATTAAAGCATCAAATTGAAGCTTTGTTAGAAACTCTATCGTTTGAGATATATTTTTTTTCTTTTGGACAACTAGAAGTATTTATTTTTTGACTGGACATAAAACTTGAAACACCCTGTACATTGGAGGTTGAATTACGCCTAAATTGACAAGAAATATCCAAATCACATTAGTGTTTTTGAATCAAATTATAATTGAGTAGTGTATTACTGGTTGTATTTAAAATTCGTCAGGGTCGTAAAGTTATGTGAAATTGCTTGGCCTGACTGTACCAATCAACGCACAGCCTAGAAGACTAAGGATAGAAACTTGAAATTTTTACAGTAGATAGCTTTTGTAACGTAGGGGTGTACTAACAAAGGATTTTTCGAAAATCACCCCCTAAGAGAGTTAAATAGGGTGTTAAAATTTGAATGAAAATCCGTCATTTTTAAGTTATATCTTTGAAAATAAGTATTTGGGCTTTCGGTTAAAAATAAAGAAAGACGTGTTTCAGGATTTTTGGAAAATCAACCCCGAAAGGGGTTAAATGGAGAGTTGAATTTAGAATTAGAGTAATTTTGAAAGTTACATTGAACTTGAAAATTAGTATTTGGGCTTTTGGTTAAAAATGAAGAAACACGTGTTTCCGGATTTTCGAAAAATCAACCCCTAAGAGGGTTAAATGGCGTAATAAAATTTGTATAAATATTCGTAACTTTTGAATTTACATTAATTGAAGCTGGTATTTGGGCTTTCAGTGAAAAGTGAAGAAACACGTGTTTTAGTTGGAAATACCAACCCCAAGAGGGTTGAACACGGGTTAGAATTTGTATAAAAATCCGTAATTTTTAATTTGTATCCATGCAAATGGTACTCGAGCTTTCAGTTAAAGATGAAAAACGTGTGTTTAAGAACATTTGGAATTTCCACCCCTAAGGGGGTTAAATATAAAAATCCGTAATTTTTGAACTTATATTTATAAAAATTGGTATTTGGGCATTCGGTGAAAAATAAAGAAACAGGTATTTTATTATTTTTAGAAATTCCACCCCCAAAGAGGGTTAAACATAAAAAATCGTCATTTTTGAAGCTATATTAATGATCTTTCGGTTAAAAATGAAAAAAGACGTGTTTCTGGATTTTGAAAGTTCCACCCCCAAGAGGGTTGAATATAAAAATATGTCATTTTCGAAGTTATAACCAAGAGAATTGGTATTTGGGCATTCGTCTAAATATAAAAAACGCGTGTTTCAGGTTTGTTGAAAACTCCACTCCAAGGGGGTTAAACAAAAAATCCTTCATTGTTGAAGTTATACATATAAAAAATTCTTTATTGTTGAAGTTAAAATTCGGTTAAAAAGGAAGAGGAGTATATTTCAGGATTTTTAGAAATTCCACCCCCAAAAGAGTTCAACGCAAAACTCGTGCATTTTTGAAGTCATATCCAAGAAAATTGGCATTTGGACTTCCGGTTAAAAATAAAGAAAATGTGTTTCAGGATTCACAAGAGGGTTAAACAGGGAATGAGTTGAGAACAAGCATTGGGTCACGGTTTTAAAGTTCACAATAAAATTTTCTGTTTCTACTTTTTGTTATACTAAGTTTTGTTGCTAGTTATTCATGAACTTCAAAAAAATAATAGTTCATGTAATTTTACTTTCAATAAGAGATCTAATCATTAATAACTATTTTACAAAATTTTATCAATCTTATTTAAATTTAAATTAAATTTAAATGTATGTAACAAAAGGTTTTATTTTTTTGTGCTTGTCTTGTTTTAAAGTTGTGAAATTTGTAAATATTGTTACTAAACTTCTAAATGTTCAAATATGTGATGAGAGGCGGTTCTGACGTCAGGATTTCTTCTTTTAGAAGTGATTATCTCGCTTATTTTTTATCGCAGAAAATTTTGAAAAGGGCCTACCAACAAAATGAACCACATTTTCAATTTTCGTTAAAATATAAAATAGGTAAAATAAGTTGCCAATGCCTTTAAGTTGCGAAACTAATACTGTTACTACAGATATCTTAAATTTTTTTAGCGATATCGATTTTGCTTACGTTTTCTAAATCTCCTTAAAGAACAAATTAAGATTTTCTTGTTGATAATAATTTTATTTACAAAAAGAAAAAGGATCAACATTTTTGTGTTGGCCACAAAAAATCATTACTGTCTAAATTGTCTAACAATTCGTACAAAGCTATTTAAATGATCGGTAAATATGTATAGTTAAAATCAGCTGTCTGATAGGAAATAAAAATATATAAAAAAATGTTTTTTAAAAAAAGCTTTTATTTCAAAAATGCACTAAAAATTAAAAAATATTGTATTTCAATCACAAGAGAATATTTTTTCTCACAGGTTAAAATTCTAAAATTTATAAAAGCTTTGGGAGTTGTCAATTGAACAAAGTAATTCTGTAATGCCGTAGTTTTATAACTCCCAAAGCTTTTATAAATTTTAGAATTTTAACCTGTAAGAAAAAATATTCTCCTGTGGTTGAAATACATTATTTTTTTCTTTTAAATAAAAGCTTTTTTTAAAAAACATTTTTTTATATATTTTAATTTTTGCTTTTTAGTCTTTATTTATTGCATAGATTTATTGTTATTACACTGTGACGTCCAAATGACCAACATACCGTCTATGTCGGTATAAGTTACGGTATGTACAAATCGAGAACCCCTTTGTAAACACAACCTAAAATTTTAAAACCCCCTTTAACACCTTTACGGGGTATTTAACTACATAGGATTGCATTGTCACGCAGATTAAGTAAGTATGCAAAATTTCAATTCAGTGGGACAACGGGAACCCTTTCAAATGTGGCTCCGAAAAAATAAGCAACAGACAGACAACATTGTGAGTTAAATAAAAGCTTTCAAAAAATGGGTCATCATTAGATAAAATAACCTCTGCTAAAGTGGGTAAATAGTGTTCGTATTTTAATGTTAGTGTTGCTAATACCAGTATTTATATTTGTCCATTTATTTATTCCAAATGAATAAACTAATTTATTGCTTTAATTTAAATGTGTTTGAACCCTATTCAAGTAACTACTATTATTAAGACACAAAAATTAAACCTTTGAAATTTCCTGCAATAATTGCTAGAATTTTGCATTTTTTATCAAATAACATACCAATACCTAAAGAAAAATTTTGTGTTGATTTAAGCAAAAAATTAAGTTATTATCAGAAATCGCTAAACAAAACTATAATGGGGCGAGTCAATTTACTTGAAAAATACCCCTTGTTATTTGAATTGGATCTGTTTTGTCTTTAACATTTCAATCAAAGATCAATATTCTGCAATTTAAATAAAAGTTTTTTAAATTTCTATTAACCAAGATTGCGGCAAAGAATTATAATAATATTTATAACCTATAAAAGTAGCATTGCTGTTTCGTTGTTTTCTTACTTGTGTCATTACTAGGGTAAGATTTAAATATCGATAATCGATACATTAAAATTATCGATAAACATCGATATTTAATTATCGATAAACATCGATATATCGAAATATCGATATATATCGAGATATCGATATATCGAAATATCGATATATCGATATATATCGATACTTATCGAAATATCGAAAATTAGCAAAATATCGATATATTATATTGAATCATCAATATGTATTATTACAATATTATTCTTTACAAAAAATTGCACAATTAATTTATGAATTTAGCTTCTAACTAAACTAAAACGATATTATCGAAATTTTTCGGAATATCGATAAATATTGATAATTATCGATATTTATCGGTATTCGGTATATCGATAGTTATCGATATTTATCGGTATATCGATATTTATCGATATATCGATATTTTTTGATAATTATATCGATCAGCGATATATCGATATTTTTATCGATATATCGGTAAAAATTCATTACTAGGCTGTTCTTTGCAACCGAATGATCCTTTAATTTTTAATTTAATTTTGTTAATTGATCCAGATATGCAAGATTCTATTATTTTAGAAATTGTTTCAGAACCAACTATGATTTATCATTTTAGGCAAAATATTATTAGTTATTATGTTAAAATCGTTTTTCACCGACCGCCATTATTTAAATAAATTATTTATTATT
This sequence comes from Tribolium freemani, assembly GCA_939628115.1. Classification (NCBI taxonomy): domain Eukaryota; kingdom Metazoa; phylum Arthropoda; class Insecta; order Coleoptera; family Tenebrionidae; genus Tribolium; species Tribolium freemani. Next base: position 15,484,851 of record OW626786.1, on the reverse strand, counting down.
GTAATTACCAATCTCTTTGCTGAGAGAGTCGTAGTCGGCCTGCCCCCTTGACACTTCCACCTTCACGACTTGCACGCTTGGGGGCGGCGGTGGCGGCGGGTGTGTTGGGGGCGGCAACGTCCTCGCTAAATCCTCCTGACTTCGGTGGTTTTTGCTCAAATGAGAGGCCACAACTTCTTGTGCTAAATCCGGAGTCGAGTGAAAATCACGATGTAATTCCCCGCTACTGTAAAGTGTAGAAAAGCGCACTTTTGACTTGTTTTTACTTCGTTTCATTTCGGCAACACTTGCATACACCCGAGTTTTGGCCGGTGATGACGGTGGTTCTTGAAACCTTGAACTGCTCATTAAATGTTTGGACTTATCATCGGTTTTTTGCCGTTGGAACAGCTCTTCAAGCTCGGTTGAAGTGATGCGATTTGAGGTCGGTCTTTGTCGGATTGAAGCCGTCCGAAGTTGCAGTTGCACTTGCACAGGTGTTGAGATTGATTCAGCTGAGCTTGATTTAGTGATATCTTCAGTCTCGTCTTTTTCTCCTATTTCCAGGCCTAGGATTAAGATTTAAATATCGATAATCGATACATTAAAATTTTCGATAAACATCGATATATCGAAATATCGATATATATCGAGATATCGAGATATATCGATATATATCGAGATATCGATATATCGAAATATCGATATCTCGATATATATCGATATATATTTACATATATATCGAGATATCGATATATCGAAATATCGATATATCGATATATATTTACATCCCACTATCATTAGCACTTCCGTACATAAACCCAGCTTAGTGCATCCACCTAAAATTTTTTGCAGATTTCTGAATATACACTTCAAAAATGTATTCAGTGCACCTATAGGTGTCACCCAATTCCACTTCGGTATCATTACAGCGTCCGTACAAAAAACCAGCTTAGGGCGTCCTCAGCATGTGTATGAGTATACATTTTACTATCATTACCGCGTCCTTTTGGTATACAATTTCCGTTACACTATCAATAGGGCGTCCGACAGTGTTGCCACTTTAACCCGACGTAATAAATATCTTAAAACCTCAGTGCAATTAATATCAGATTACTTTTTTAACATTTCTAAATTAATTTTAGAGTTAGTACATTAAATTTTTATAATTACTATTTGTAACCACTTTGATAAAAAATTATTCTAGATATTATTATTTGGCAAATTATTTCGACTTCGCAAACCCTGTAGTCAGGCAAAAATTTACGATTACCGATTTTGCTGAAAAACAAATTTGACATAAAAATGATGTACAAAAAAAATTATGACATTCTTTCTTTCTTTCGTGTTGATACTTTTGCCGAAAAAAAATAAATAAACAAATAAAATAAAAAAAAATTGTGCGTCAAATTTATATTTTTTTATTGGCAATGAACTATTTTACCGCGTCCTTTTGGTATACAATTTCCGTTACACTATCAATAAGGCGTCCGACAGTGTTGCCACTTTAACCCGAGGTAATAAATATCTTAAAACCTCAGTGCAATTAATATCAGATTACTTTTTAACATTTCTAAATTAATTTTAGAGATAGTACATTAAATTTTTATAATTACTATTTGTAACCACTTTGATAAAAAATTATTCTAGATATTATTATTTGGCAAATTATTTCGACTTCGCAAACCCTGTAGTCAGGCAAGAATTTACGATTACCGATTTTGCTGAAAAACAAATTTGACATAAAAATGATGTACAAAAAAAATTATGACATTCTTTCTTTCTTTCGTGTTGGTACTTTTGCCGAAAAAAAATAAATAAACAAATAAAATAAAAAAAAATTGTGCGTCAAATTTATATTTTTTTATTGGCAATGAACTATTTTACCGCGTCCTTTTGGTATACAATTTCCGTTACACTATCAATAAGGCGTCCGACAGTGTTGCCACTTTAACCCGAGGTAATAAATATCTTAAAACCTCAGTGCAATTAATATCAGATTACTTTTTAACATTTCTAAATTAATTTTAGAGATAGTACATTAAATTTTTATAATTACTATTTGTAACCACTTTGATAAAAAATTATTCTAGATATTATTATTTGGCAAATTATTTCGACTTCGCAAACCCTGTAGTCAGGCAAGAATTTACGATTACCGATTTTGCTGAAAAACAAATTTGACATAAAAATGATGTACAAAAAAAATTATGACATTCTTTCTTTCTTCCGTGTTGGTAGTTTTGCCGAAAAAAATAATAAAATAAATAAAATAAAAAAAAATTGTGCGTCAAATTTATATTTTTTTATTGGCAATGAATTATTTTTCTTTGTTAAATATATTAAAATTAAGCAGTTTTTTGTTATAGTAATGCAACTACCAAAATAAACTAAGTTGAAGTCAATTTCAGAAATTTTTGTTTCAGGTCCGAATTGCTCTTGAGTTGTTTTTTTGTAAACTTATTTTTAGGTATTCAGTTGTCATGTCAAACGTTTACGTTTTTAATTTATTATTTGTTTCCAGCTTTTTTTATTTCTGGTTTATTTGCTAAAATCAAATCTACGAAGTACGGCGTTCAGAATTCAGGAACGTTTGTGAATTACCATCACTGAAGCGTCCGAATGTAACATACGGACGCTCTAATGTAGTCGGACGCTTCAATGATAGTAATTATTTTTGGTATACATTCAATTTTTTTAACTTTATTTAACTTTAATTCATACATACAGAGATATTTTTTTTACTCTGAACATACCCCATTATTCCCTATGTTCAATCTGAAAAAAAATCAGATCAACGCAATGCGAGTTTTGCTATGCAACTAATTATTCTACGCGCTGTCAAAAATCTCAACCTGTCAATTAAATCTTCCAAGATTATTCAAGTAAAGAAAAATTAATTTCTATGAAATTTATTAATCATCAGGGAATAGTAACATGTAAGGAATGATAGATTCCCAAGTAGAACACCTATATTTATCCAATATAAGTACAATATTTCTTTGTACGATGTCAGTATTGGCAGTATATTCGATTATAATATATTGCCAATAAATAATGTGGACTTTTGGCAATATTGTTCCAACATATTTTGCCCATCTTATAAAAATATTGTGTTTTTAAGTAGGGCCAATACCAAACATCAATATGTATTTGATATTAATTTATCATGTAGGGCCAATATAAAATGTGGACTTTTGACAATAATATTTTAACAAGTAAAGCATAAATTGCATATCGTTGTTAGGTGTAATTTATTTTTCAAAAATATCCTCAAACCGGTCGATTTTAGTTATAAAATCACCCGGTATATTTAACCAGTATTGGCGTAACATTTTGTCAGGAACATTTTTTATACCTATCGCAAATATGATTTCAATTTGCAGCCAATGTATGTTCTCCAATTTCAACTCTATTTTGGGTTATTATTCCAATAAATTTATTCTTTTTTATACGTACATATAATGAACATGCAGCAAAGTTTTTTTTCAATATTTAAAAATATTTATAAAATTGATTTTAAGGACTATAGGTTGTTTTATTTATTTAGATTTACTTTTTTTTTTCTAAAATTATTTCAACATAAAAATTGTAACTTTACGTTAAAACAGAAAATGCCTCCAAGGTAAACTGATTTTAAAAGGATTTTAACTCATTGCACTACTTTATAAATTCTAATGTCGACAGTTTTTATTTCATTAGGTTTTGAAGAATACGTTCATCCATATTTATTAATTTAAAGAAGATATAAGAAAGTTAGGTACTCTAAATGAAAAAAAATAAAATTATATTGCGTGAGTAAAGCTGTTTTTTTGAGCTCTCGAATATATTATAGGCACAGGATTTCGCCAATGATACGTTCTACCTGGGTTACTTTAACAGATATTTGAAATCACTTTAAATTGGTTCAAATAACTCGACATCAAATAATTACCTTTACGTATCATTGGTAACGTAAATTAGATCAATGCCTTAATATGTTTTTTCAGATTGAACTTAGGGCTATGTTCAGAGTTAAAAAATTGTCCCTGTATAATAACTAATAAGTGTCTTAAATTCTGTGGCTGTAGCAAAATTTTTTTTATGTTATTGGCATATTTTCTACATGATAAATTAAATTTTTATTGTAAAAACTTCTAAAATACAATTAAATAAAAGTTGAAAGGTTTTTAGTAATAACATTTTAATATTAAAGATATAAATTTATAATTTATAGCCCGGTTTGTGGTAATTTGTGATATTTCTTTGCTTATTTGTATGTTAGCAGTTACTATAAAAAATAAAAAAAATTGATTTAGAAAACATACAACTTGAAAAAAATTTGTTAAGTGGTTTTCAATGTCCTATTCACTTTAAACATAGAAAAAGCTAAGAACAATTTCTTTAAAATAGTTTAAATAATCTAAAAAAAAATATATATATAAAAAATAGCTCAAATAAAGTCAAAGTATCTCAACTTGCTCATTCGAATATTTATAGTTTCCGAGATATAAAGGGCTTTATTGGGCGAATCAACTTAAATTTACTCCATAGCGATAAAATTCATCAAGAAAAAATTATAAAAAATGTGACTTCTAAGTTTAGTTTTTAAAAATCCATTACCTTTGTTTAAAAAACTAAGCTAAATTACCAAAAACAGTCACAGGAAAAGTGCCCTCATATTAACAAAAATATAAAAAAAAAATTTTTGTATTTGCATTACAATTTTTGATGTATTTTCTAACGCTGAAGCAGAGGTTGCACCCTTTAAAATATCTCAAAAACTATAAACATTTGGATAAGAAAAGTTGGGTTATTTTGAATACTTAATGTAATGTGTTATATTTTTACTTTTATTATCTTAAGATTTAAATGACGCTTCTATTTCTAAAAAAAATATTTTTTGCCTTTTGCAATGCTTTCCCTATCAGTAGCACTTATTTTAAGTGTTGGGGGTTAAAATTTTTGCGGTGTGGCTTTTATAAGTTCAAAAAGTTATGTTTTTTTAACTTCAGAAGTTTTCTTATGGCTAACCTCAAAATATAAAATTTATGAAAATTACCTTAATTTTTAGTTTTAAAATTTTGGGAAATGTATACAGAATTTTAGAAACAATAATAGCGAACTAAACAAAAAAAACATTTCACCAACAATCGGGCGTCCTCTCCAAACTTCGTCAGGTGGTTGCCTAGCCCATCCTAAGCCATTTTGTACGGTTTCCATTAGAGCGTCCATATACAGGGTGATTCTTTTAGGGCCTACATTAGAAACTCTTTAACTTCTAGTATAGATAGAAGTTTAAAATTTAGTATACGATCCAAATCGACCATTCTGAGTTCAACTAAATTATTTTCAAAATGGCTGAACTTCCGGAACGTGGAGAAATTGGCGCCAACTGTGAAATTTTAAATAGTAACCACCTATTTTTATTACATTTTTGAATTCGCCTTTTGAAACTGACTAAAATATACCCTAGTTGTTAGTACTTATCTGTCATAGTTTTTGACGTATGTCAATTTTTTTTTTGCAAATTTTTATTTACTGGGGTTCATTTAAAATATCACAACTCTTGAACCCTTTACAGTAAGTGAATAATTCTTTTTGCATTTGATAACCAAAGGTTTGAAGGATCTTCTAAAATCTTCAGAATTTTGAACTGTCAAATTGCAAGGTTACTATGATTTTTTGAAAATGATGATCAAGAAATAATTATAATTCAGTTTTTTCAAATGGAATGACCTTGTTTTTTCAATGGCAATCAAAAGAACATCGATTTATATGGAGACTTTTATCAACATCTTCTATATCTATCTCTTACAGTTTTTGAAATAATCGCAAAAAACTGATTTTTAGATCATTATTTTCATTTTTAATCGAGTAAACTTTCAAAAAATGCGATAAAGTTGTGCTATTAATTAAAAGAAATGTTTGATTTGTCTACCATTTTCATTCAAGAAGTTCAAAATTCGATGGCATATTGACTGAGTTACTTTACATAAATTTACTAAGTTATAATAAACCATAATTAAATATTATTGTTTTACTGCTTATTCGATTATGAACCATCTAAAAACTAAATAAAATGTTAAAGTTTGACAACTGTTGACCATTTTACAAGACCTACTTGATTAACGATGAAAATTACAAAGTAAAATTCGTTTTTTGTGATTTTTTTCAAAAACTGTACGAGATAGGTATAGGACATGTACATAAAAGTCACCGTAAATGTCGATGTTCTTTCAAATGCCGTTAAGAAAATAGTGTCGTTCCATTTGAAAAAACTGAGTTATAGCCGTTTTTTGATAACCATTTTGAAAAAATCACACTACCCTTGAATTTTGACAGATGACAATTTTGAAAATTCTAGAAGGCTCTTCAAACCTTCCGTTATCGAATACAAAAAAAAATTATTCACTTATCGCAAAGGGTTGAAGGGCTGTCACATTTTAAATAAACTCCTGCAAGTGAAAATTTTAACAAAAAAATTGACAAATGTCAAAAACTATGACAGATAAGTATCAACAACTAAGGTACATTTTAGTCAGTTTGAGAAGGTGAATTCAAAAATGCAATAAAAATGTGGGGTTACTATTTAAAATTTCAAAGTTGGCGCACATTTCTCGTAGTTCCGGAAGTTCAGCCATTTTGAAAATAATTTAATTGAATTCAGAATGGTCGATTTAGATCGTACACAAAATTTTAAAGCTCTAGCTATATTAGAAGTTAAAAAGTTTCTAATGTAGGCCCTAAAAGAATCAGCCTGTATGGGCGCTCTTATGGAGATGGGCGCCCTGATGATGGTAAATCACAAATGTACGGACGTCGTAATGATAGTGGGATGTAAATATATATCGAGATATCGATATATCGATACTTATCGAAATATCGAAAATTAGCAAAATATCGATATATTGAATCATCAATATTTATTATTACAATATTATTCTTTACAAAAAAATTGCACAATTAATTTATGAATTTAGCTTCTAACTAAACTAAAACGATATTATCGAAATTTTTCGGAATATCGATAAATATTGATAATTATCGATATTTATCGGTATTCGGTATATCGATAGTTATCGATATTTATCGGTATATCGATAATTATCGATATTTATTAGTAATACGGATATATCGATAATTATTTATATATCGATATTTTTTGATAATTATATCGATCAACGATATAAAATTCCCAGCCCTACTACTGATATCTTAAAAATTTGTTAGCGATATCGATTTTGCTTACGTTTTCTAAACCTCCTTAAAGAACAAATTAAGGATTTTCTTGTTGATAATAATTTTATTTACGAAAAGAAAAAGGATCAACATTTTGCGACCTGCAGATGGCTTTTTGTGTTGGCTATAAAAAATTATTACTGTCTAAGTTATCTAACAATTCGTACAAAACTATTTAAATGATCGGTAAATATGTATAATTAAAATCAGCTGTCTGACAGAAAAAAATGGGTAAAATAACCTCTTTTAAAGTGGGTAAATACTGTTTGTATTTTAATGTTAGTGTTGCTAATATCAGTATTTGTATTTGTCCATTTATTTATTGCAAATGAATAAACTAAAACAGGAACACCAAATGTATTTATTGTTTTCATGAGTTTTTTTTAAATTGTGTTTTAAGTGTTTGAACTAATTGTCTTCATCTCAGCAAGCAACTAGTTTAGCTTAAATATCACTATGAGATAACACTTTATTTGATTGTTTGAACCCTATTCAAGTAACTATTAGTAAGACACAAAAATTAAACCTTTGAAATTTCCTCCAATAATAGCTAGAATTTTGCATTTTTTATCAAATAACATACCAATACCTAAAGAAAAATTTTGTGTTAATTTAAGCAAAAAATTAAGTTACTATCAGAAATCGCTAAACAAAACCATAATGGGGTGAGTCAATTTACTTGAAAAATACCCCTTGTTATTTGAATTGGATCTGTTTTGTCTTTAACATTTCAATCAAAGATCAATATTCTGCAATTTAAATAAAAGTTTTTTAAATTTCTATTAACCAAGATTGCGGCAAAGAATTATAATAATATTTATAACCTATAAAAGTAGCATTGCTGTTTCGTTGTTTTCTTACTTGTGTCATTACTAGGGGTGGGCGATATTATGATTTAAATATCGATAATCGATACATTAAAATTATCGATAAACATCGATATATCGAAATATCGATATATATCGAGATATCGATATATCGAAATATCGATATATATCGAGATATCGATACTTATCGAAATATCGAAAATTAGCAAAATATCGATATATTATATTAAATCATCAATATTTATTATTACAATATTATTCTTTACAAAAAATTGCACAATTAATTTATGAATTTAGCTTCTAACTAAACTAAAACGATATTATCGAAATTTTTCGGAATATAGATAAATATTGATAATTATCGATATATCGATATTTTTTGATAACAACGATATATCGATATTTTTATCGATATATGGGTAAAAATTCCCAGCCCTACCTAGAATCATGCTTTTGGCGCGGGCTCTGCCCACGCTGAGGGTGGTTTTGGGGTCACGACGTGGGGGTAGGGGGGCTTGGCCCATTTTTCGGGGCAAAGTGGCGTACTGGCGGCTGGGGGGCACCTCGCTAGGGCCGGGCAAAATAGTGGATTTGCTCATCGGGAGTGTGGCAATTGGGGCTAAACTCATCACTGTCATTTGGACTAAATCACCGGATTTCCGGATCAAATCCACAACGTGTTCGTGTGAGGCCGATGAAACGTCCTCGTTGTTGATTTCCAGGAGGAAGTCGCCTTTTTTTAGGCCCGCTCGGTCGGCAACTCCGCCAGGATCCACATCGTCTAGGTATTGTAAAGCGGGGCATTTATCACTTGGGGTTAGTTCCATCAAAGGGGAGGTGGCTTTAGCACCACGGAGGATGAAGCCGAAGCCTTTGCGGCCGCGGTGGAGGACGACAGTGCGGGGTTCTGATTCTCCATAACTAGGAAAAAATTTGTTGGGAATTGAATTGGGTCTAGTCCAGTATTCAAATCAGAATTTTGAGGATAAGCATTTTTGATATTTGAAAATGTTTAGAATCAGTAAAAACTACAATTTTATACAGGGTGTTACGTCTAAACCTCACATTAGAAGTATTGAAAGTTCTGAGAGTTGGTACTCAGGCATAATCCGTTGAGTTATGTTCAATGAAAATATTTTCAAGATGGCAGCACTATTAACTTTCTTATTTTAAATGGAAAGCTGTTTTTCACTGCGTTTTTGGATTAGTTGAGTTATTTTAAGGGTGTTTTTATCAGCTTTCCCTATACCCAAGTTTAACCGTTTTCAAGATATTTAGGATTTTTGAAAATTTTTGAATTTGCACCTGTCCCTTAAAAAATCGGTAACTCGCTTAGTTTTAGAGATTTCGAAATCATGTTTGGAGAATTGAAAGAGAAAGCCTATATCTGTTGTTTAGTGTGACAAAATTGGAATTGAAGTTAATAAACCCAAAAATTTTAAGGTTAAGTTTGGACAACTTCAAGTACCCAAAACTTAATTTTTTCAAATGGGATGTCCCAATTTTTATTCTACTAGATGGAGGAGAATTTTTTTCTGCATCAATCTGTATTAGCATTCCCTATACCTATCTGTGATAATTTTCAAGTTATGTTAGTTTTTTTGTCATTGTAGGAAATTTCTTACTAACCACAGCTATTTTTGCATAGTTTGCCATAAAAACATTTCTGATTAAACTTAAACGACAAACTCTGTTCAAAATTGTGTTATCAGACTGTGAAAACAAAATAAATTCATTGGGTGTTGGTTTGAAAAACTTTAATTTCTCACCTTTTTTTATTCGTTTTCATGGCAACCTATGAGAAAAGGCCTATGGCTAATGAATTTCTCAATCCCAACAAAAAGTTATTGTAACTTGAAAACTATTAAACATAAGTATAGGGAATGTTAACACAGATCGAAGCAGAATTAAATTCTCTACCATCTAGTGAAATAAAACTTTTGTCATTTCATTTGAAAAAAATGAGTTATGGGTGCTTAAAGTTTTGCAAACTTAATTTTAAAAATTTGGAGTTTGTTATTCTTTTTTAGAAATTTGAAAACACCAAAGGAAAGATCTAAGTTTCCTCTTTCAAATGAGCTCAAAAATATTTCCAAATTTTTAAAAATCGCAGAGTTATCGATTTTTGAACTGGAAGGTGCAAATCCAAAAAAAAATTTAAAAACCATAAATATTTCGTAAACGGCTAAATCTAGGTATAGGAACAGATTCTGAAAACTATCTTAAAATAACTCTAGTAATTCAAAAACGCATTAAAAAATATAGCATTCCATTTAAAATAAGAAAGTTATTAGCGACTTCCGGTATAACCGGAAGTGCTGCCATCTTGGAAATATTTTCATTGAGCAGCACCTAAAAGATTATGCTTGTACACAAATTTTCAGATGACTATCTTTATTACAACTTCCAATACTTTTAATGTGAGGTTTAGACGGAACAGCCTGTATAAACTGGAGTTTATAAACCGAGTTTAGGGTGGTTTCATTTCAATAACTTTTGACATTAAGCAAATCTATTTTTAAGCAAAAACAGGTCGAAGAGAAAAAATTTGTTTAACTGTTAAAAAATTTTTTTTTTCTTGATTCGTTTTTTAGTTAAGGGTGGATTTATTTTTGAAATTTTTAATCCTAGTAGCCTTTGATTTGAAGCCAATTTAATTTAAATAAAAAAATTGTCGATTATACAGGGTGAGTCACTGATATGGGCATGCTCGATTACACCTACACCGTCAATGATATCGAAATGAGTCAAATGTCACAGCAAATGGGAGGCCAAATTGCATTTTTTAAAATTATTTTGCTCTATACACGGTGTTCCATTTTTACAGTGCAGCCTATTACATAGTTTTTATAAATATTTTAATTTGCATTTCTTTAAGCTTAAAAAACCGTTTAATTTTTTTAATTTGATATATGAAGAGGTTATAATAAGCTCACTTAATAAACAAAGTAATTCTTCAAAAATCTAACAATAATATTAATAAAATAAAAACAGAAATAAACATCTATGTAATAATAATAAAAATAAAAATATCTATGTCAGTTTTCCTTTCGATGCTAATCTTAAATCCAAAATTGAATCATTAACTAAACATTTAAACATTACACCAGCTTGGAAACCTGTTAATGCTATATATGATTTGTTATTTAGCAAAGTTAAAGATAAAAATGATAAAAATTTAATGTCGAATGTTGTATACAAAATTGATTGTAATGATTGTAATAATTGCTATATAGGTGAAACTTGTCAACATATTAAAAATAGAATAAAACAACATAAATATCACTTATCTAATGCTAACGTAGGACATTCAGGCCTTGTAAAACATTCTGTTGAAACTGGACATTCTTTTAATTATAATAACATAATTTTTTTGCATAATGAACCAAATAAAGTAAAAAGACTAATTTTAGAAAATTTGTATATTAAATGTTTTGACAATGTCAATATCCAAACCGACATAGATAAGATAGGTAATTGCTATAAAGATATAATAAAAAATAAAAAATAATAATCGTTGTCGTTATGTTAATTTGTCCCATATACCAATTTATATTTGTTGAGTGTTGTTTGTACATTTTTTACATTTTAATTTGTTTATTGACTATATTGTTATCTCAAAGTATCTTTAAAATCATGTTAGGCCATTTTAATTATACAATCTGTTATATATACCTGTTAGTTTTTATTTCAATTGACGATAATATAAAATATTTTTATTGTTATTTATATTTGTATTGTTTTTCGCTGCATTTGGGTGGGTCTCTCCTTTCTAATATTTGACCGTTCAACCTTCAACTCTCAGTCTTCCTTCCACCACTCAATAATGTGTCATAGTCTTTAGGTATGTTTATTAAATTATTCTATTTGACAGTTAATTTATTGTTTGTAGACATGTTTTAATCTAAAGAAAAGGGAAATTATACCCTTGAAACGTAATTAAATGATATTTCAATATAGACTCCTTTTATTTATAATCTCTTCATATATCAATTTTGAGTCTAAGAAACCAACATGTTTTTTTTAATTTGCTTTAACCGTTCACAAGTTATTTAATTTTTTCTACAATTTAGTGCCTTTGCAGGCACATTATTAAAAAATCGCAGTACCCTTGGTTTTTGGGATATCAAGTTGGGACTTTGTCCATATGTAAACAATTGTTTGAGGTATCTTTCGGTGGCAAGATCGTTCATTTTTATTGTAGGATCTCCTTGCTGTGACACATTCATTTTAGGACAGTTTGAAGGACCATAACTTGATTTTTTTAAATAGCACCCCCTGTATTTTATTACTAGATTTTATTCAGTGTCTCATTTTACATCTTTTCGACCTCTTAAGTTTTTTCCTAAAAGTTGATCGTTTGGGAGATAATTCGGTTTTTCTGAAAAATGCACACAAAATATCTTTAATATTAATGTAGCGTGTCATAAAAAACAATAACTTCTGACATATTAACATCAAATTGGCATTTATTGTACGTCACTTTTTTAATTTTGTTGTGAAAATGATTTTTTCGTGTTAAATGCATACAATCTCATCGAGATATAAACTCTAATTTTGAAAAGAAATTATTAAACAAAAATGAAAGAAACGACGGCTCTACCAGAGAAAATATGCAAGAAAAAATTATAAAGGCTTTTCATAGAATAGATCATGCCACATTAGAAGGGGTGAATTTTTAAAAACAATTGACGAATGTTGTGCTTTATTGCTTAAGAAAGCCGTCATTTTAAACAGTTTTGTAATTGCACGTAAATTGTTATAGCTATTGATTTTTATACCTCAGTAAATATTTTTTTATTTCCTTATTTCTCCATTGTAAATTTCTTTCATTTTTATTTAATAATTTCTTGTCAAAGTTTATATCTCGATGAGATTTGTAGATTTGCATTTTACGCGAAAAAATCATTTTCACAAGAAAATCAAAACATGACATACTATAAATGCCATTTTGACATTGGTATGCCAGAATGTATTGTTTTTCATAGAACGCTTCATTAGTATCCAAGAGATTTTGTGTGTATTTTTCAGAAAAAACGATATATCTCCCAAACTATCAACTTTTAGGAAAAAACTTAAGAGGTAAAAAAGATGTAAATTGAGACACTGAATAGGACCTAATAATAAAATACAGGGGGTGCTATTAAAAAAAATCAAGTTACGGTACTTCAAAGTTTCCTAAAATAAATGTGTCACAATAAGGAGATGCTACAATGAAAATGGACGATTTTGCCACCGAAAGATACCTCAAACAGTTGTTTACATATGGACAAAGTACCAACTTGATATACCGAAAACCAAGGGTACTGCGATTTTTTAATAATGTGCCTGCAAAGGCACTAAATTGTAGAAAAAATTAAATAACTTGTGAACGGTTAAAGCAAATTAAAAAAACTAAACGGATTTTTAAAGCTTGAAGAAATACAAATTGAAATAGGTACAAATATACAGGGGGTGCCATTTAAAGAAACTATGTTATAGGCTGCACTGTAAAAATGGAACACCCTGTATAGAGCAAAATAATTTTAGAAAATGCACTTTGGCCTCCCATTTGCAGTGCCCTTTGACTTATTTTGATATCATTGACGGTGTAGGTGCAATCAAGCACGCCCATATTAATGACTCACCCTGTAGATGCGATGAGAGAGTTAATACTAACATTACTTACATTTTAGGTTTCATCCCCTAGTCGCTAGCCGTCCCTACTTTAAAATTTTAAATAGCACCCCTTATTTTTTGAAACATTTTTGGAAAGGGAACAAATGAGTGTTTCTAACTGTCAAAAAATTTTTTTTTATTGATTCGTTTTAGTTAGGGGCGGTTTTATTTTTGAAATTTATTGTCCTAGTAGCCTTTGATTTGAAGCCAATTTAATTTAAATAAGAAATTTGTCAATAAGACGTACAATGAAATAGTTCAAATTCAAGATAAATTACATTTTACATTTCATCCCCAAATTTCAAATCATCCTTACTGTAGAACTTGAAATAGCACCCCCAACTTTTTAAATATTTTTGGAAAGTGAATAAAAGGCTAATCTAACTGTAAAAGCAGAATTTTTTTTTCGGTTCGTTTTTGAGTTCAAAACCAACATAAAATGTTTCAAAATGTTGGGGGTGCTATTACAAATTTTAAAGTAATGGTGGTTAGCGACTAAGGGATGGAACTTAAAACGTATTTTATGTTGGTTTAGAGCTCTCCCACTGCAATCCAAAACAACATACCTACTTTTTATTTAAATAAAATTGGCTTCAAATCAAAAGCCACTATAACTAAAAATTTCAAATATCAAACCACCCCTAACTAAAAAACGAATAGAAAAATATTGTTTTGATAATTAGATACGCTAATTTGTTCCCTTTCCGAAAATGTTCCAAAAAGTAGGAGGTGCCATTTAAAATTTTAAATTAGGGGTGGCTAGCGACTAAGGGATGAAATCCAAAAATGTAACTAATGTTGGATTTAAACTCTCTCATTGCATCTCTAATCGACAAATTTTTTATTTAAATAAAATTGGCCCCCAATCAAATGCTACTAGCATTAAAAATTTCAAAAATAAATCCACCCTTAACTAAGAAACGAATAAATAAAAAATTTTTTTTCCTTAACAGTTCGATCCGCAAATTTTTTCCCTGTCCGAAAATGTTTGAAAAAGTAGGGGGTGCCATTTAAAATTTTAAAGTAGGGGTAGCTAGCGATTAAGGGATGAAACCTAAAATGTAACAAATGTTGGTTTTGAATTTCCCCCTCGCGATCCTAATCGACCTGTTTTTGCTTAAAAGTAGATTTGCTCAATGCCAAAAGTTATCGAGACTGGCTCCTTTTAAAATGAAAGCCCTGTATATTTTCGGCAAGCTTATCTTCAACATTTTGGGTTGCAAATAGTTACGTTTTTTTTAGTCGTGGAGCCGTTGCGAAGTGTTTGGTGGTGTTTTCACGACGGCCTAAAACCCGCCCATTGGTGGTTTTGGCGTCTCTTGCTACCATCATGGGTGCTTGAATATTGTGATGTCTGAGACGGACCTCTTGCACACAGTG